>CATQJL010000112.1:88138646-88791329 GCA_958299035.1 Cylicocyclus nassatus
AAGCAGTGGTATCAACGCAGAGTACTACTGCTTCGGTTTAGCAACTTTCGAAAATTCCGATTACACCTAAGGGTGCCTTGGAAAAGTTGAATTATGATGATTTTATCCCGGAAAACTTGATGAATCGGAAGCAGAAAACGACCTCTAGAAAGAGGAGAAAAAGCTGCATCGAATGGCATCCGAGTCGCTTGCCGGTTATTGTTCTGTGAGGTTTGACTTGACTAAATATGGAATTTGATGGCATTGAAAAATTGATTGTAGAAATTCTGAGATTTAAGCTAAGGAAAAGAAAAAAATTACTCTGTGTTCTATACTGTTTGCTCTATCAACCTGCCACTTGTACTTTTTCGGAGATTAGGTACGAAAATTTAGAAAAATAGCCGAACTTGACCATGGCAAAAAGCACGAGTCGCAGATTTTGGTAATTTTTCGAGAGCTCATCAAACATTATGCAGTGGTATTAGAACCATTGGAAAGAGAATGAAATGCTGCATCGGATGCCCTTAAGATCTCTTGAAAATGTTGATTCCACAATTAGTGGCGTTCATTCGAAAAAAGCGACATTACTTTCGGAACGACCTAATATATATATATATATATCATCGGCTCCACGAGTCGTGTAGAGGCGGGGTTTTGCCAACTCAAAGCGTGGCGGTTTTATAGCGAGAGAGTACAAAAAACAATGCTATGACGTGGAGGTTTAACAAGTTTACCTGTGTTATCAAGTAAAGTCTGCAATACACCTCTACACGAATCGTGGAGACGATCATATATATCATTGGCGTATCGAGGGGGGGGGCGGCCCCCCCCCCCCCGAGAACGGGTCGCGAAATTTTTGAAAGTTACTTGCATGGGTTATAAAAATGTGCAAGTGACTTGTTTTCACTTGTAAATAATTAAAATAATTTTTAAAATTTTTCAAAAATTCATTTTAGCCTTATAAAAAATTTTTTTTCGGGGCGTGGCTGACGCCACGCCCCCAAATTTTTGTCGCCCCCCCCCCCGAGCCGAAATCCTGGGTACGCCACTTATATATATATATATATATATATATATCAGTGGCGTACCCAGGATTTCGGCTCGGGGGGGGCGCGACAAAAATTTTTTTCTAAAGAAGGTGCGTGGCGTTAGCCACGCACTCCGAAAAAATTTTGGGGGTGCTTCTCAAAATTTTTGCGGGTCCCCGACCCCTAAAATCTGGAAAAAGGGGGCGTGGCGTCAGCCACGCCCCGAAAAAAATTTTTTTACAAGGCTAATTTGAATTTTTAAAAATTTTTAAAAATTATTTTAATTATTTACAAAAATAAACAAGTCACTTGCACATTTTTATAACCCATATAAGTAACTTTCAAAAATTTCGCGACCCATTCTCGGGGGGGGCGCGCGCCCCCCCCCCGCCCCCCCCCTCGGTACGCCACTGATATATATATATATATATACATGCGATTTCTCTAGTGTTCTGTGGCGCATGTTCCACGAAGTACTTGGTTAATATACTTCTTTCTTTTCATCAAAATAGCCATAACCACTGTAAATCCACGCCATCAGGCTGCCTTTTGAGGGAATATATTTGTCAAAACTCGCAAAATTTCTCATATTTGAACGCTCATAACTACTGCTAGATAGTCGCTTGGCAAATAAAAAACAAATTTGAAATTAGCGTTTTAAGACAAATCCGATGATATACAGTTTGTTTGGAATGGCTGGGTTAATTCTGACTATTTCCTCGTAAGCATCCGCCCGAAACCGGAAACGTCGAACTCCTTCACAGCTTGGGAGGATCTACCAGTGTATGCACGGCTGTGCATCGCAGTTCGACACCCAGTGTCATCCACACGCCATGTTGAGGCGAGGACCATTGTGGGGAACCAGTGATAACTTATCGTTATGTGACAGACATCATAAACAGCATAAGATAGAATTTGAGAGAGAAACGTGAAAAATTAGTGTAATTGGACTTAGGACTCTTGAGTAAATCTTACACTCCGGTTTCGGGGCTGCGAGTATATCGTGTGGTTTTCTTGCTAGAGTGGGTTGGCTTGTAGCCATGTTTTCAACCATGAAAGTGGAAGGTGTACTGCAGTGTGAAACTCGTAGTAGAATATCTCTATCATGAAGCGTATGGAATGGAGCTTGGTTGAAATTATTGCAATCCCACACGTTATGCATACAACTTGTTTGGATCGGGCGGAGTAAGTTCTGACCATTCTCTTGTCACTAGAGAGCTGCTGACAGGGCCCGTCACAGATTGTCTGGAAGCAGGCTGGAATTCGTTTTTGGAGCAAAAGCAAAGGGGCTCTCGTGTTTGCAAAGTCGGGATCGATCACCAAGGATAAGCGCCATTCAATCGAACACAAGCTTTTGAACAGGTTATCAACAGTTGGCATGCTCTATCGTGTATGACGAAAAGTGCGCGCGATTCAAACGCAAGGCTAAAATAAACAAAATGCTTGTTTACAGCTCACACAAAATCATATGACATTATGAACCGTATACATAAAACATTATTTGCGGAAGAACTGTGTAAAAAGATTTGAAAACTTATGTGAAGAAACACCTTTTCCATAATTGGTCGTCTTCAGATGAGAGCGTCTGAAGCATATATTTCTGTCACTTGACAAAGCTTTCGGATTTTCTTAGCATGGATGGATTCTCCGGTCAAAAATCTGTCCCTGAGCATAAAGACATTTTCATATCATTGCCTTTCCTTTGTTTTTTGCCTTAATTTCTTTATGAATGGCTTTGTTAGATATCGCGCTCCAATGCCAAACCCCTATGCATATGTAGTATGTATTCAGCTCCAATCTGGATTTCAGTCTTATCTCACGTTTCTTCTTTCAGACTAGTAAATTTTTAATGTTTTCATCTTCCTTTAAGTCGGTAATACAAAGGGGACTTCGTCAAGATTTCAAAAGTCAGAGGGACTTCGTTTTCAAAAAGCCTAGAAACGGACTCGTGCCGCGCCCTGGCTGCTGAAGCATTTTTACATCAGAACCGTAGCAAGAAAATCCATCAAAATAGAAATCTGCATCAAAAGTATGTCTTACTATCACTTGTGAGTGGTTATCATTTATGAGTTAAATTCACTGAAGTGTCACCACTTGTGCACTTACACCAACACTGATGGGATATTCCTAACATATATGTCTAACGGGCAGTGTGTCGACCCGAGAGGAGAGATCTACACTCTTTGCTTGTCAACATGCATGGTCCAAAGAGCCCTTAAAATCTGTATATTGAGTCGCCGAATTCAGTCTTTGACGACGGCGAATCTCGACTTAGCCAATACAAGGTCTATATACATCAATCTCGTGGTGGCGCAATGTTTTTGTCATTCTCACCTTTTCACAATACCAATATAAGGGCCTGCAGGATCGCGAGAGTCGGACGTGCGTACGGCCATTGCGCCGCGCACGTCCGATGTCACTAAGGCAGATGCCAGACTTAGCCGCATCAGCCGGTTCGTTCGGTTCATAGGTCGAATCATTACACTGTTCAACAGTAAAGGTGGTGAATCGAATGAATTTGTTAAACAGGATAAGTCTGGCACCTGCCTGAGTCGTCGGACGCACATCTGACGTGCGCGGCGCAATGGCCGTATGCACGTCCGACTCTCGCGATCTTGCAGGCCCCTATATGAAGTTCGTGATCGCGAAACACCAGCTTTCCAAAAGTCTTTCCTGGCAAGCGCGGACAAGTGCAGCGAAGTAGGCTCCATTGCAAGCTGGACATGTTTTGACGCGGCAAGCACAATCGTTACGCAGTATGCGGTCGAGCTTTGCCACACAGGGCCCGACATGCGTTGGCTTGCAGTTTTTGAAAACAAAGTGCCCCATGACCTCGCAAATATTTACGAAGGCCTTACTGACGTAAAGACTAGTAAGAAAATAACGATAGTTAAAAAACAACAAAAAAAAGAACGACTGTCTCATTTCAAAGGACGCCCCAGCAGACATGTGACTGGAACGTCATATCTTTGCCTGAGTTTACCAATACTATTTTTGGCTTCAAAAAGAGGGGAGGCAATGGTTCGATTTGCACCATCATTTTGAATTTGACGCGCCTGATGAGAAAGAACACGTTAGAGCATGTCATTCATGTATCGACTTGGTGGTTAGCATATCTGAAGGTCACTTACATGTATCGTCCCCTCCACAGCTCGTGCTACCCTTGTGGCGTCGCTGACGTGCCACGCGTGACTAACACATTGGCAACGTTGGCAGCGACACGTTGGCATGCAGCCAATGTTGGCCTGGCCAAAATGTTCTGCCAACGTGTTGTGGCATGTTGCAAACATGTTGTTGCCACATTGCCAACATGTTAGCCACGCGTGGCAGGTTGAGACGCAGCCCAAAGGTAGCACGAGCTGTGGAGGGGACGACATGCTTAGCAAATTTTACGACACCCCCTTTTAGCCCAAAAACGAAGTTCTGTTTGACTCCAAACCATCTCTGCCGGACCCTGTTGCCACATCAAATGGTCAGAGAAGATGAGGGTGGTACCCAACTGGACGGAGTAACCATCTGGGCAAAGTGACATCTTCCTGCTCCGGGAGGAGCGTCCCGCTTTGGGAGCAACCTTTGGCAACGCAAATTGGGCATTTCGTTCGAGGGCACATATTCCATCACAATCGTCACTTCCCACCTTGTGGACAGTGCATTTGATCGTTAAGCCACCCCGCTTTACGTTCATCATGAAGCTCATTCTTAGGCCCGTATGCACGTGTATCCGCATTGCAGGGGAAAGGAAGTGAGAGGGAACGCTCCATATTTTACTACCCTAGAATATGTATTCTTTTTTGTCTGGGTTATAAAGGTTTGTACTCTGATGCTTGAGTATAGTGAATAGTTCCTTGTTTTCACAGTCATCTATCTTTCCAGGAAGTACATTGTAAAGTTCTACTGAGGATCCACTATGGCACTGAAATAAGCGGTTCATCGAAGATTTCGTGAAATTCACTAATTCCTACTATAAACATGTTTGGAGTGCCGTAGTATATCCTCGGTACAATTTTACAGCACTTACTTTCATCGAGTTCGTAGGAAGATCAATGACTTTGAGGTGATCCTTTGGGGATCCTCTGGGGGATCACACGAAACAGTGAAAATTCAGTTTGTAAGGTGAGTTCTGTCATCCATTATTTTCTAAGATTAGGGTTTCAGAACCTTCACAAGATAAGTAGGACAGGAAGCAGATATGTGAAATAGCGAGATATGACGGGTCCCTTCTTACAGGGAAACAGTCAGAAGTCGAAGTGGCTAATCCAAGCAAGCTGCATACCATTTGATACAGCATTGAATCTGCATTCCAAATCTGCTTAGCGCCTTTGTGGACGAAGTTATAAACAGTTTTAGTGTAAAAAGTTGTACCTAGAAACTGCGAAATTGAACGCAGAGTTGAACACTCAGGTCACCGTCAAGCTTCAAATATGAAGTGACGGCTGCATGTTTTGGCTCAGCATTAAGCCGAACATGGCTGCCAAACTTGCGCTTTGCATGCACGATTTCCAGGCAAAATAACGCCCTTTTACGGCTCATAATTTCGCCCACATAGGCGCAGATATGGACTGCAGATTTGAAGGTCAGCGTTTTATGTCGCATCTAATGGTATGCAGCTTGTTTGCATTGGCCACTTCGATTTCTAAATTTCCTTGTTAGATCCTCTCCCCTCCCCGCGGGCATGTACGTGCATATGGGCCTTAGAAGAATATGATGTTTCGAAGAGACACAGAAGAAAAGGAAGGAGAGGAAAGAAAGCAGAAACGCAGGAAAACGGTTGGGAGAACAGTTTTGCCATGCATATGCGGTATGCACTTCGTCACGGGTATGGAAACTATTGAGAAACACGGTAAGGCGAAAGGATCAAACTGATTTGTTTGGATGGACATCCACGTTTTTTCGATACGAAGGCCAACTAGAGAGAGACCAACGCAGAGCCATAGTACAATCTGTAGTATAGTTGAAACGACCGAAAATTTCGTTGGAATCAATAACGAATAATCGACTTTTGGAAAATGTTCGAACGAAAGAATATTGTTCAATCTGTGCTTTTCAGATTTTTCAGGTTATTCGAATTCGTATTCGAATAATGTTACATCTCAGAATTTGAATGAACAAATATTCGAATGAATGGGGTCGAATATTCGACTACTCGAATAATCGGATAATTAAGTATGGTCTCCGACTACTATCTCAACATTCGAACAATCATACCTGTCCAAATACTCGACTATTCGAATAATTCTATATTTTTTGTTCTGTTTCTGTCTTCTTATTGGTGCACCATGAGTGTATATACAAAATAAAATAAAATAAAATAAAATAAAATAAAATAAAAATAAATTCGAATAATTTAGCGACTCAAACAATGCTGGCTTTTAGAAATAATCGCTATATTTTCTAGATTTGTAGCTGATAATTAGTGCTTAGCAAGTGGTAAGGTTGACTGGGTTATTGCTTGGTCAGGGTTCCACTTAGAAAACAGAAGAATTTCATTCAAACATGTAGTTCAAGGTGTTCCTTGTCTTTTAAGATGGCTACTAAGCCCTATTTACAAGGGAATGGTCAGAAGTCGAAGTGGCCAAACTAAAGAAGCTGTATATCATTCGATGCAGTATAGAACGCTGACTTCGAATCTATTTTCCTTATCTGCTTCTGTGGATGAAGCTACAAGTGGTTTTATTGTGAAAAAATCATACATAAAAACAGCGAAATTGAGCACATGGTTGCACTTTTAGCTCGCCTTCTGGCTTCAAAAATTTTAAGTATGCTAGCTGCATGTTTTGGCCCAGCATTGAGGCGAACGAGGCTTCGTACAGCTAAATTTTCAATTTCGCGCGTAATTTCTAAGCAAAATAATGGTTTTAATGGCTTATAACTTCTTCCAGAAAAGCGATAAGCAGATAAAGAAGACAGGTTTAGAGTCAGCGCTTCATGCTGCATCTAACGCTATGCAGCTTGTCTGGAATGGCCACTTCGATTTCTGACCATTCCCTTGTTAGTAACCTGGTCAAATCCGCATTCTTCCTCATAGAAGTTTCTCCCGAAGCTACACAGAACTTTCCCCAAAGCTACAGAATCAACATGGGAAACCTTTTAGAATAGGTAGTTGTTTGTAACTTATTTGTGATGGGTCAGTATTGCTTGAGTTTTAAGAGAGAGCACGACGAAGGCCTGCAGTAATAGAATCAGTGAACCTTTGTAATATGAAGAGGTGACGCATTGCTGTCTACATAATACTTTTGTGCGCATCTAAATCCAGTGAAGAAAAGTTGTGGAAATATCTGTGCATCAAATAGCTGCTTATCTGAAGTTGTCGGAAGTTATCAGTCGCTGAGTTTCACAGTTTCTGTTGTATTGAATTTTTACAAAGCTGTTATAGCTGTATTTTTGAGGTTTGTGCTTTTATTGTAAGGGATATTCCACATCTTTTACTTGGGTTCAAAGTAATTATTGTTTAACCTACACTTACTTTAAGGGTTGTATGCCAAGATGAACGATAGCTGGCAATAAGCATACTGTACTCCAACGGTTGTCAATATGTCTCACATTAAGTCTTAATTTTTGAAGCTGTATGTTCTAAACTGGATTGAAAATGGTGTCGAACAGTAAGAATTAGGGCATATAGAGCTTCTAGTGTTTTTTCCAATTTTCTAGATACCTTCATAGTGGAAATATGGAATTTGAAAAAGATTTGACCTACGCAGCGCATATGGCTGGCACAACCTATCGTTCATGTTGGCTGTCCCCCACTTGAAGTACTATTCCTCTATAAATTTTGCAACATTCTAACACTGGTTTTTTTACGCCTCCTGACTACAAGGGCAGCTGATGAGTATGTGAGTTATATACAGGCTGCCGCCACAAGTCAAACGGCTCAAGTCCTCACGACCGCTTTGCTCTGGCCTTGCGCTGGTTAACGTATCTTTTAGGTATTTTGACATGCGGGCGGTGATTAGGCTGGCAAGGCAAGTGAAGATCTTGGGATCAAGGGATGAATGTTGCCTAAACGTGCTGCCCCAAAGGACTGCTGGTCCTTCACATGCTTATGCAAGCTTGCGGACCAGTGGTCCGCTAAAGCGGCACCTTATGACGGCCTCCCTTCTTCACCCTCAAAAAGGCAACCTTGCTAACCATTCTGTCATATTATCATTCATTTGTATGATTGACCGATCGGGGACATACTTACACTCGACGAAGAACAGCTGAACTTTTCTTTTGACATCGATTGTTCAAATGAATGGTCTTTGATTTTCGAATATTCCAATAACTGTCTTCTAATCCCCGAATAAACGGGTATCCGAATAACTCATTTTACAAATCGTCGAATGAACGAATTATTCAATACAGAGCTTTTTCATTTATTCGACTATTCGAATGATTGAATAAGTGGACTTTTTCGAATATTCAACTATTCGAACATTCGAATAGTCGAATATCGAATAAATTATTCGAACACGAATATTTGATTCTAACTACTCAGACAATCGCCGGGGGCAGGCGGGCACCGGAAAAATAAATGTCTGATCTCTCGCACCCTGCTCGCGGATTTTTTTGGAAAGCAATCAGGACTTTTCGGAAGACCGCTTGCTGAGTTCTCGATTTTTCAAAGATTCAGCAATATATCTGCAAAAGATAAGAGCGAAAAAAAAATTCAACAGCTCAGATAATCGCCGGGGGCAGGCGGTCCGCAAACTCGCGCTTTTCTGCAGGCGGTCAGCAGGATTTCGGGGCGTGGCCAAATCTTCAGCGGGCGGTATTTGCGTTTTCTGCAAGCGGGCATCAATACAAAATTTTCTGCAAGCGCTCGTCAAACAATCTCTTTCAGCGAGCGCTGGCCAAACTTTCAGCAGGCGCTCAGACTCTTTTTACGCAGTTTCGGGCGTACGCCGAGAAAAGATGAGACTCTATGTGGCAGAGGTGCCATCGATGGTTTTATTACCCAAGTTTGGGGTACTTTCTTTCAGCGGAAAGTACCTGAGGGCTGTGCGGTCCTTCAAAAAGGACCGTGCGGCTCTCAATAATTTTGCATGTTCTCGCGGAAAATCTGCGAGAATGCGGCCACTGCGCCGCAACTAATCTGTAAGGAAACCGCAATTGTTCTTCAAGCATTCGTCCAAAATTTCGCTAAAATTCTTCCGAATTTCTGCAAGCGGACCACAAAAAATCAGCGAACTATTTTTCCGGTGCCCGCTTGCTCAAAATTCGCATGGCCGCTTGCCCCCGGCGATTATCTGAGAGGCGGTCTCTCAAAAATCCGCTGACTCAGCAAGCGGTCTTCCGAAAAGTCCTGATTGCTTTGCAAAAAATCCGCGAGCGGAGTGCGAGAAATCAGCAATCTATTTTTCCGGTGCCCGCCTGCCCCCAGCGATTGTCTGTATATAGTCGGGGGACCCGCGATGAACATTGACGAAGGGGTTCGCAGAACTGGCAGATTGTTATATTTTTAATTCAAATTTCGTGACTTACATACACTCTTTGGTGAGACAGTTTCGAACTCGTGACATTATTCCACATCCTCCGCAGCTACGCGAACACTGCGACCACGATCCCCAGTCGCTCCACATGTTATTTCCAGCAACAGTGGTCGGTTTTACTGTTGAATCATTTTTTGAGTCTAAAAGAATAAAACAGAGAAAAGAATGGATTATGAAAAATACCGGTGGTTGTCGACTGGACAGGTGCGGGAGTGGTTCGAGGCGGGAGATCAGCTGAAGTGTCCAGTATGCAGTTGAACTGTTGAATTATTTTTTTTGGAGAATTGCGACGCTAATCATTAATGAAAATAATAGTCGGCTTGTACTTAGGTCAGAAGATAAGTCTTGCACCAAGTCAATAAAATCACTCCAAATTCAAAATACCGTTTGATATGATTACATTAAGAAAAATCATTCTTTTTCTAGTCATCTCAAATCATCTTTCATTGTCTCATCTCGATCGAATAGAACTTTTCTGTGATTTGTTCACTCAGAATGTAGAGGTAACAACTTTTGATTCCAGTTCTGGTAACGGAGCTAAAAGGAAATTCCGGCTTGGTAACTGGGTGGCCTCCCTAAGTCATTTCGAAGGCTTACACGCATCCAATCGACTATTCGACAAAGAAGTGTGTTTGGTTCATGCTCTGAGGGTATTGAGGACGTCGAATGCTTTATACTTTCAAGACTTAGTGCCTAATTGTCGATACCTTGGCATTGCGTACTCGAATTATCATATTGGTAGCAAGACTCTATCGTCAGTCGATAAGCCAGTGTTTCACGGTGCATCTGCCTTTTTCAGGACTTCCGCAAAGGAGTCTTTGGGTTCACTATGTACCATTTTTTCGACGGCGTCGAGTTATGTATTCCCCCCCCCCTGTTTTTGGCGCCGAAAGCACGGAGAGTTCTTCAGGGTCAGAAAAATCGGGTTTGCCGCCTAGCGCCCTACATTCCGATTTTATCCTCAAAACCCTCACGAATTAGGGTGAAAAAACGTTTACCAGAAAGAGGAGAACGATCTGCATTGAATGACACCTCACAAGGGAAGGATACCAACTTAGATTCGCCTTTTGAGATGGGCATCAAAAAGTTCGTTAGACACTCACAACAGCAAGCCCATAACTCGCTTGGTAGTAATGCTAAACAGCTTGGAATAGCATATTTGATCAGCGTTCAAAGCTGATTACAAATATGCTATTCCTAGCTGCTTAGCGTTATTACCAAGCGAGTTATGGGATAAGAATCTGCTCGAAAAAATTGCTAGGATGTTGAAACATCATCAGATTAATTCCTTGAAAGGAATATACAATTGCAAAACCACCTAGACGTCGACACCATAACATCAGTAGGTCGAGGAGCACGCAAATTTTGCATGGAAAAGAGACCATAACTCGCTTCAGAGTAACGCTAAGCGTTTGGCAACAGGACATTTGAAAACAGCGTTTCAAGCTGATTCCAAATATATGTGTCTCATCTCAAAGGCTGAATCTAAGTTAGTATCCTTCCCTTGTTAGTTGCTCCATATTCGATGTTCTGTGAGCTTTGAGATGGTTGCATCTAGTCAGAGTAAAATATGGAGTCTAACAGGATTAAACTCATTTTAAAAACTTTGAAAATCCGGATATGAGTGGCAGAAAAATGCATTGTCTTGCATTTTGTTTATTTTATCCACTAGTGATCAATCTTCCAAAGTTAGAGATGTAAATTTCAAAACATAGCTAGAAAACGTTGGGTAAAATGCATGGATTCAAGAACCTGGTGATTATCTAGAGAATGTCAAAGGATCTGAAAAATAACACTGCTAGGAGGAGGAAGAAATTCTGCATCAAGCAATGCTTAGAGCATCTTAGAGTATCTTTGTTTTGAACAATATTGGTAATTGTTTCAAAAACGGCACAAACTTTCGAGCCGATCTAGAATGTGGTCATGCGTTAAAAAGGGAAAAGGTTGAAGAATTTAATGAAAAATTCTTGCAGAGAAGCTGAAGAGTTCTCGGATTACAGGCGGTGCAAAGTTGCATCTAGTCAGTTTTGATTGACAGGGCCAAACAAGATTTCACACTTATCCATGGATCTGCGCAGTTATGGCAATGTATCCAACAGTTTGATATATATATCGTCCAGTGGCGGTCCCAGGATTTTGGACGGGGGGGGGGGGGCAAAAAAAAGTTTTCAATGAAGGTGCGTGGCGTTAGCCACCCACTCCAAAAAATTGGAATTTTTTTTATGACGCTAATTTGAACTTTTATTTTTTAAGAAGTTTTGAAAATTATTTCAGTCAAGAATCAAGCCCCATATAAGTAATTTTCAAAAATTTCGCGACCCATTCTCGGGTCCCCCCCCCCATTCGGTCCGCCACTGATATCGCCGTAAGATTAAGAAGAAAACCGGTTTTTGTGAGATTCTTGAGACCGGGACTTGGTAACAATCGATAGATCTCACTTGTCCTTGCTTGAAGCTTGAAGCCGACATCGCTGCTGAGCTGTGAACGAAATATGATGATTGCTTTGTTCATATCCGAGACAAAAGATCCTTCGGGCATTGCATAACAGCACCATCTCAAGATTTGAACAATCACAAATAGTGAATGACATCGTATGCAACAGCATAATATGAGGAACTGACCTGAAACCTGTGTTGCGTAAATCGGCCTGTATCTTCATTTCTACGTAATCGACACATGTCGATGTGCACAAGAATGAGAAGTCTTCAATGAATTCAAATTCGATTCGTTTCCCTTTTGGAGCCTAAAATGTGCTTTTCATCTATCATTTATTCCGAGACCAAAATACTTGAAACCGCTTTGCATAAGTCTGGTTAACAAGTTCATACTTGCGCTTTAACGCGTTTTGGATAATTTCATTTGAGAACTGTGAGTAAACATGTTCAAGCTTCTTAAACATTGTATGCAACAGCGTTCTCGAGTCAGAATAGATGACAATATAATTGTTCCAGTTCTTTGATCTATCGAGCAGAGTACCTCAAAAAACCAACTGCATTTTTGATCTGGATTGTAACCTGGGTCAGGAAAGCCGGGAGACTCGATAGACTGCCAGTCATCTTTGACTTTGATCTTACCACCACATTTGGCCTCTGAAATTGCTTCTCTACTCAGATGTCGGTCTCAGAAGCTTTTGATGGCGAGAGAGTCCTAGAGTGTTTTGCTAGAAGAAGGAGTAAAAGAAGAAGGATATATCATTATTGAATATTTTACACTATGTACTTTTATTATGTATATTTTATACTTTTACTACATTTTTTGAGAAAGTTTGAGGTCTTAACATAAAACATGGAGTTTCAAAGCAGTCGTCAGATCTGTCTTTTCCTCCTTCCTTCTAAAAGTACTTTGTGAAGCTGCAACTGCAAAATTTATAAATTTTTGTGACACTTGCATGATTCTACCAAACCAGATTGAACCCATTCTCTTCCCTCGAATTTCTCAACATTTGTGGCGGACCACGGATGAAGTGGGAATGGAGATCCCAAAATTTTTATAGTGCCTTACTCAAATCATAAAACTGAATAGTGGCTCGTTTTCACTTATAAGAAATTAGAATAATTATAAGGGAAATTATAAGTACAATAATTTTTGAATTTCCAGCCAGCCTTGTAAAAGAAACTTTTCCAAAGCATCGTTTCCGCCACATCCCTTTTTCTGTGTTGTTGTTCTTGGGCCCGCAAAGAAAGATTCGGAAGCGTTCCAAAAATTTTCCGGAGGGCGCGGCTTATGCCATGCACGAAAAAGTTCTATCGCTCGCCAAAAAAAATTTCTCTAATTGCCACTGGTATATGCACATCTGCCAATGATAGATGGCTGTAAGTAATTCAAAACTACTTTTTGAGGGTTCATGATCTTCGCAGTTTGGACCGGAGAGTCCATTCGGGCACAGACATGCATCGCAACGTTTCGGATGTGGATAGCCTCCATTCTTGCACTTGTGCGGACCAGAACAATGATCTGAAAAGTTTTTGCTTTTTATGAAGGTGAAAGGCATTTCGACAGCATACCTGAACAATAAGCCCTGTTGACAATTTCCACATCAAAAAATGACAAAGTTTCTCGTTGTCCAATTGTACTTTGATAGAGGGGGTCTCTGACATAGTAAAGACTAGCTTTGAAGATGGTTAGAGTGCTATTAATACCTTGTCACAAGCGTTTTGCTCGTCTGATCCGCGCTAAATGCTGTGCTACCGTAATGCATAACTGATCCCAAATCGTATGGAATACCGAGCGTGTCTATATCTTTTTCTCGTTGCATGAAGTCACTAACGTACGATGGAAGAATGAAGTCAGATAAAACCTGAGGAAAGGAAACTACATATTATGAGTAAATGAGGAGGAATTTCGAGAATACGGCCTTTGGAATCGCTCGCCCATTTCGCTTCCTCTGATGGGCCAGCGCTTTGGCTGGGGGGAGAATTGAAATTTGTGCACCCAAAAATGCGTTTTCCCAGTAGTACCAATTCGATATCCTAATTTTTTTGGTATCATACTTGCTGAGAAAGTTCAAGCTTTAAAGTTCTGTTTTTGAAATAACATTTGCACACTCAAAGACAGTGTCTCACCAAAGTTGAGGTCGCGCGGATCTCCACATATCTTCTCCTATAATATAAACCCGATCCCAAAAAACGAGAGGATGGTCCGCCCACATGTGTGCTTCAGCGGATGTTTTTAACAGACGCCAGTTTCCGAACGGGGCCTTATTGTGTAGAGACGCGACTTTGCGATCATGAGGTCAAGAGGACGCAGAGGTCCTAGCGCGAACGAGAGCCCACGACACGCAGGGTACGCTTTGCTGCTGCAATGGCTGTGTTGAAAGACGCAAGCGCGTGATAAGGGTGTTGAAATTGCGAGCTGGACATTGTTGCAAAGTTAGTTATAGAAGCATACCATTTGATCCGCTCACATTCGATCTCAGTATTCACTATGCCACATTTCTGTCCAATTTTGAGAAAATCTTCGAAAATCTCGCTTTTGGGAGCTTTTGCTCTTGGTGAACTCGATTTTTCTTTCCAGATTGTAAGCGTGAGTGCGAGAGTGACATTGCGAAAGGAGGCTGTACAGCGATGTCTGGAGCAAAACAAAACTTTAGAATGTTGTGATCCATCCACTTTTCCGCCAAATTTTGAGAAAATCTCCCAAAATCTCGCTTTTGGGAGCTTTTGCTCTGGGTGAACTCGATTTCCCTCCAGATTGTAAGCGTGAGTGCGAGAGTGACATTGCGAAAGGAGGCTGTACAGCGATGTCTGGGGCAAAACAAAATTTTAGAATGATATGATCGGGTGTATGACTTTATGAACGATAGCATATGCCAGCCGCCAGCTGGGTACCGTACGCGGTGCGCTGACCGCTCCGCCCCCTTGTTAATTAGCCTAGGAATGCGTTGCAGAGATTGGAAAACTCTCTAATATTTCGTTTATGCTTCTTCAGTTGGTTGCAATTCGGATAACAGTAGATTTTAAAATTTCGATTAAATTGAAAATCATTTCAGATCTTCTTCCATCAATTAGTTCGCAAGCTCTTTTCAATGTATTTCAGTTATTTGTTCCTAGTTCGTTTGTCCAAACTGATCTTTCATTGTAAGTATGAGGGAAATCTTTCATGCTTGAAAAAGTGTTTTTATTCACATCTGTTACTAATTGACTATTATTGTGCAATCTCAAGTTTAGTCCAAAAAGAAGTCAGCTTATCGAGAATTATCATTCTCATTGCTGAAATGACCAACACGATTATGTCTTTCATCGAAAAAGTAAATTTTTGAACCCTAATCATAGCTAAAAACAGATTTTATTGCGACGAGGATTCAAAACAAGCATTATACTAATTTCAGTAACTTGTGTACATCATTACATTTGGTAATGTTTCGCACAATCAGATATCACTCGTTTTGCAAATATGCGGTCGTATCACACACACTTTTTCAGATTCCAGGAAAAGGGGAAATCACACTGCACTCATATTTTTTTCGAATTTGTTCTAAATAACAAAATTCTTTCAATTTGCTTCCAAAAACTGCTATCCTCAACATAAATTGATCTGTAATACAATCGAAATAGCGTGTGAAGTTGTTGTAAGATGTGAGGTCACTCAGACAATCATGCCTGAGGTGTTCTAGATTAATTTCACACTCCAAAGTTGGATAAACAGGAGTCACTTAGTCATTCGTAGGTAGAACAGGAAATCTATGGAAATTCACGGTCAACACATCAGCTGTTCATTGACTGGCAAAAAAAAAAGAAAAAGAAATTAAAACAATTCTGTAAATAGTCAAGCTTCACTCCAGCTCGCAACAAGCTTATAGCTCACTATCAGAAGTTGCTTTCAATTGACTAGGGAACATGGCCATGAACCAATGCTAGAGCTGTACTGCTGAGAACTTGTCCATCTTGCAATAGGCGGGCCTAACGGTGCGCACCTTACTGACACACGCCTGCCTAAGCGCGCGCTATCGTTCATAAAGTCCGCCACCCGATATGATCCACTTTTCCGCCAAATCTCGCTTTTGGGAGCTTTTGCTCTGGGTGAACTCGATTTCCCTCCAGATTGTAAGGTGAGTCGAAAGTGACATTGCGAAAGGAAGCTGTACAGCGATGTCTGGGGCAAAACAAAATTTTAGAATGATATGATCCACTTTTCTCCCATTGAAAATATCTCTGAAATGTTACTTTTGAGCGGTTGTGGCAATACATGTACTGATAAATAGAAATTTCACTTGAGAAAACTATAGGTATGAAAGACGTTTATTTATGGGTGTGCCCTACGCGCTTGCTAGCGACCCTTAGGGTCGCTAGTCTTATATATAAAGCTGAATGTGTGTCTGTCTGTATGTACGTATTTGCGGAATGGAAATTTTTATTTCTGAACCGATTTGTACCAAACTTGGTACACATACACCTCGGGGCTGGGCGGTTGTCATAGACTACTTTTCGTCATCGATCGATATCGATTTTATCGATTTTTTGCAAGATTTGAGCTACGGGGCTGGAAGTTGGCACTGGGGGGTAATCGAGCATGCTGATTACAAATATCGACAGGGCCGGGCGGAGCCGGGTTTGCCAACTAGTTATATTATAGGGACGTCTAAACAGGCAATAGAAGTTCCACTCAATTTGACCCCCTCCACGCTGAGAAAAATTTGCTCAAAGTAGTACGCGGAGAGCGATTCGGTACGCGCGGACGACTCCTTCGGTCTCCCCCCCCCCCCTTAGGCCCCGGTCAGACTTCACGCGATTTGATCTTCGCGATCTAATCGCCAAGATTTCCATTCTTTTTCATTTCACATTCAAAAATTTCGGGCTGGAAAAGTATCACAACCGAATGCAAGTTGATCGGCATGGAATGATGTTGTAACAGTTGTCTCGTCGCGATTCATTCGCGACGATCAGATCGCGTGAAGTCTGCCCGGGGCCTTACGCGTTTGAACATGTCCCTCCACTTGACATCCACCTCCCCTCTGTTGCTGCCACTGTGGCTGAGGCTGAAGTTGGAAGGTACAACTCGTCCACGTTGCTTCCGCGGGGCCTTCAGAAAACGGGGTTTTTGGGAACTTCATGCGATTTTAGGCCCGTACAGTGCTAGACAGGGTCTGACAGGCTTGCAAAATGCAAAAAACTCGGCAACTAAATTTTGGTGAGACACTGCCTTCAAGACAATAAAGTCAGATAAAACAATATCGTGCACTTTCCTCCTGGCTGTGACTGGTTGCTAAGCCGCATTGCCGAACTAGTGATGTTGCGCACGAGCGGTTCAAAAAGGAATTCAGTATAAAAGTTTTACTTTGATGTAGGACTGGGCATCAGGACGACTTTGTTCATGCCACATTCCAATTGCGTGACCAATCTCATGTTCAATCACACCTTCCTGCAACGGCGTTAGGTATCACCACTGCGTAGTTTTCATGCAAGAAACAGGCTTACTTTTATGCAATTTTCTCCAATAGAAACGCCCTGTCTTCCGCCATTTCTGCCGATCATTGAGTAGCAGCTGAAAGAAGCTCTTCCATATCGACAAAGTCCATCGCATTTTGGGTGGGACAATGACTACAGCCCTTAGGCGCCGTTTCTGCGGACAGGTCTCTTTCGCAAATGCTAATGCAAGCCGCTTGACGACCAGCAGTTCGCAGAGGACTTTAAAGGCAGTGTCCGAACTATGTTGAGAGTTTCGGGACTTTATGTCGCGTGAAAATAGCCGCTTTGACATACCCACCAGCCCCATCGCCAGCACATTTCGTGAAGCTGGAAGCGAGAAAAATTGCCCCGGAAGTTGGGGAGTTACGCCACGATTGGCCCTGCCCACCGAGGAATAAATCATAAGCAAGAGTGCGTATACTATCGCACACAGATAAAACGTAGGTTCCAACACGACTTTGCGTCTTAGAGGTCTCCATCTCGGTGGCAGGCATCTAAATTCAAATCAAGGCTCAAGGCAATTAGGCCATTTTTGACATTTTCGGAGTCTGCAAGCAGCATGTTAGAATCAGCGGGAAGGATAAGCCCAGGTAAGCGAAATTTTGTTCGACATTTTGCCGGGACGCTATCTTTAATGGCGTATCCATTTCTCTATCAGCCATGCGTTTTCACTTACCCTTGCCCTTGAAAGAATTCTATAAAATCTTCGGCTTCAGTAACATCAGGAGCATTCTCGAAAGTCAGACAAGTGACATTCTCCCAGTATCGTATTGCTTTGATGATGTTGGAAACGGCGTAGAAATCTAGATGATTCAGCTTTCTATTGAGTTAAATGATACTTGAAGTGTGTCATACGCACCAAGACTCTCATGAAAGCGATATTTGATTGGAGCCGTGATGGGCCACTTTGACTCAGGACTTGAATCGAAAGATCGACGACTCCTGTCCGACTTTGACGTGATATTGGATGCTTCCTTGAGGATATTGATTGCTTGTTTTTTCGACAGAAAAATATCACCTCAAAAATAGTTTCTGTGATATCTGTGCACCGAAGAAATTTTCCTCCTACCTTCAAACAGGTATGGACTGACAGCTTTTGCCACAGTCGGTTGCTCTATACTGATCGCCACTGGCTTTTTTGAGTCTTCTGCAGCCTAGATCCAAATTTTGAACTCATTCCACCTAATACTGGATATTCAAACCCAGTAATCAATGCTCGTTTTAGGGCCCAGCACTAACATACAGAAGTAAACGATTTCTTTTGCGGAAATAGCGAAAGGAAATTCTTAAGACATGTCGAACATGCATGCAGAGCTTCAGACGTGTTCACCTGCTTCTCAACTTGGTACATGACTGACACGCAATGTGGTCTTTCTCAAAAAGCTCGAGAATTTCATAATGATGCTGAAATAAACAAATGGTTTTTTTTACATCGCACAGTTAATCATTCATCAAATTTGGATTGTATGTATCGTTTGTTCCCCAAAATTTCCATAGGTACCATCGATTGAACAACCAATTTTCTGCAATTCGCTCTGCTGAAGCAACACGTTAAAAGAACGAAAGGCAGCGAAAGGAGAGTGCTCAAGCGGTATAACTAAGAACCTCTGGGCAGAGACTGGTACAATTTATGAGTCCTGTCTTATGTAAATAGTTTGCAAACTTATGTGCCTCGCATTGGCTTACCGAGGGCCCCGAGAATGGGTCGAAATTTTTAAAAGCTACTTACGTGAGTTATAAAATTGTGCAAGCGACTTTTTATGCTTGTAATTACTAAAGCAATTTTCTAAAATTCTCAAAGGATTTATTCTGGCCTTAGAAAAAAAATTTCCGCAGCATTATTCACCTATCTCCAATGGAGTAAGCGCCGCATTGCGACGGTGCCTGAAGAGAGCAGGGCTACAGAATTCAGTTACGATTGCAGAATTGCCCCGAGCAATTTGAAGAGCTTTGTTGGATCGCCTGGATCGCGGAGATTGTGACTTCGTTGGCGGGAAAAGGACCCCGATTTGACCCCCTCAGCAGGGTATAAATACCGGTGGATAAGGAGAGCAGGCAGAGCGTGAAGAGAGCGCTCCAGGGAGTTTAAAAGAGCCATCGAAGAGAGGCGGACTTCCCACCTTGGATAGATAGAAGCTGGAGAACCCTGCTGAGCGAATCAAATTAGGTCAGAAGGACCCATAGTTATTGTTAATTGTTCAAGTTGTTCAAGTTGTTCTTATTCGTTGTTGTTTTAGAGATAAATATCTTTACTTTAACCGTGTCTTTCTTGATCGATCCGGCTCAAACCGTTAATACCACTAGACCACCCCCGTTACAGTTTGTTGATTTGCGATCGTCTTTACGATAGCTCATGCATCACGTGAAACTGCATTATAAGCCCTCAGGGCAGAGGCGGGGCTTGCATGGCCACCGGGATCATCTACTCAATCTCCTGCGACACTTCTTTGGGCTACCGGGTTCAGGAACCTGCGAAGACAAATTTTGGAGTTTCGGTGAAGATCCTGGCACACGAATCCCAAAATCAGCACGAAAATGTTTGGAAGCTTTTTGGATTTATGCGAAAAGCCCAAAAATGAATCGCGAAAAGGAATGTTTGGCGATCACGCTTGAACTCGCGCCCTACCTTATCAGCTCTTCTGACCTAGGTTTTGCTATAAATAGCGGTCCTCTTGAAGGCAGTGGATCACCAGAATGGACCTCTTCCAGGTTTTGGTAGTTTTAGGTAGTAGACCCCTCGAATACACCGCAGCCCAGACCCCACCCTCCAATTTATGCGCTAAGTCCTGAATAAGCGTTTCAAAACTTTACCAATGACGCCCACTCAATGGAAGTGGGCGGGGCTGGTGGAGTTTTCAATCTCCATTATAGGACTTAGAGCATAAAATGGAGGGCGGGATTGGGGCTACGGTGTATTCGAGGGGTCTACTACCTAACACTACCAGAATCTGATAGAGGTCCATTCTGCTGATCTACTGCCTTAAAGGCAGTGGACAGGCAGAATGGACCCCTGTCAGATTTTGGTAGTTTAGGGTAGTAGACCCCCCAAGTACATCACAACCCCAAGCCCACCTTCCAATTCATGCGCTAAGTCCTGAAAAAGCGCTTCGAAATTCCAACAATAACGCCCACTCAATGGAAGTGGGCGGGGCTGGTGGAGTTTTGAAGCGCTTTTTCAGGACTTAGCGCATGAATTGGAAGGTGGGCTTGGGGCTCTGATGTACTTGGGGGGTCTACTACCCGAAACTACCAAAATCTGACAGGGGTCCATTCTGCCTGTCCAATGCCTTTAAGCGGTCACTAGTCATCTCGCTCTCGCATCAACTCTCGTCGATCCAAAAGGTGAGTGTTTGGCTATCGGCTATCAGCTGACTTAGTGATCTAATAAGAACCGTGCACTTTGTTCACTTTGCTGCAGAGACGTTGTCGAATAGATTGCAGATTGTATTACCCACTTCAGGCTCTGAAGAAGAAAGGCGATCTGCCGGAACGTTAGCCGATAGTCTAGTATAACAATCTGGTCACGGCTCACAAAGAACAAACAATATAAAATTTCTCTCCCCCTCCCCCCCCCCCCACCTCCTTCCCCGAACGGAAGTCCTAGGTACGCCAGTGGTGTCTTAATATCTCTTTTCAGATGTGATGGTTGTCACAGCATCGCCATACCAACTGAGTTGGCTCCGAGCATAAATCTCGGTTGCACTAATTGAACGCTTGTAGATCCATCATCCATCACTGATGGGACCAAACCATCGTTTCTTCCCATTGTTTGGGCAGCAAATATTAATGTGATTCAAAGTAGCGGGAAACCTAGATAATGAATGTTTGTTTGGTTGTTTGTTTATTTCTTAAAAAGAAGTAATAAATGGATGTTCTATTTTTTCTGTTTTGAAATTGCTTGAAGCCAACACGTGCCGGGTTTTGGCTCAGTATCATTTATCTGTTTTATGCAACACTCAATGGGAATCTTTTGATGCTGACCTTTGAGATATTGTCATCTCAAGATGCAAGATGATAACAAAATTTTTCATCTCATATTCTATTAGGTTGTCTCAGTTTTTCCAATTTTCTCTTTTTGTCGCAATAAGTCAAACACTTCTCACTTCTGATCAAATACAGGGCAGCATTCGAAAGAGCAAAGTAAACTCTATACGATGGCTTGTACTCAGATAATCGCCGGGGGCAGGCGCTCATGCGAATTTTGAGCAAGCGGGCACCGGAAAAATTGTTCGCTGATTTCTTGCGGTCTGCTTGCAGAAATTTGGAGGAATGTTGACCAATTTTCAGACGAATGCTCGAAGAACTATCGCGGTTTTCCTATAGATTAGTCGGCGCATTGGCCGCATTCTCGCGGACTTTCCGCGAGAATATGCAAAATTATTGGGGGCCGCGCGATCCTTCATGGAGGACCGCACAGCCCTCAGATACTTTCCGCTGAGAGAAAGTACCTCAAACTTGAGTAATGACACCGCTGCAGCATAGAGTCTTACATTTGCTCGACGTATGCCCGAAACTGCTTAAAAAGAATCCGAGCGCCTGCTGAAAGCTTGGCCAGCGCTGTTGAAAGAGATTATTTGACGAGCGCCCGCAGAGAACTTTGTATTCTGCCCCACTAGCAGGACATTCGACAGTAAAGGAGGTACCGCCTGCTGAAGTTTTGGCCACGCCCCAAAACTCTGCTGACCGCCTGCAAGAAAACGCGAGTTTGCGGACCGCTTGCCTCCGGCGATTATCTGAGTATACTCAGACAATCGCTGGGGGCAGGCGGGCACCGTAAAAATAGATTGCTGATTTCTCGCACCCCGCTCGCGGATTTTTTGGAAAGCAATCAGGACTTTTCAGAAGACCGCTCGCTGAGTCAGCGGATTTTTGAGAGACCGCCTGTTGAATTTTTTTCGCTCTTATCTTTTGCAGATATATTGCTGAATCTCTGAGGAATCGAGAACTCAGCAAGCGGTCTTCCGAAAAGTCCTGATTGCTTTCCAAAAAATCGCGGGGTGCGAGAGACCAGCAATCTATTTTTCCGGTGCCCGCCTGCTACCGGCGATTGTCTGAGTAGGTGTTTGCACCAGCTTCAGCAAATCACTAGCTAGAAGCTGAAATCTGAGAATTTTCGGATGCCCGAAAATTTGTAGAATTTACATCAGATCCCAAACTTCCTTAAGCATATACACTGAACGTAAGACATTCACAGTGCCGTTGGTGTGTTTGTCTTTGTGCTAAAAACGGAGAAAACTAAAGTTTGCAAGCTTTCAAAAAAGCAATGCTGCGCAGTTTTTTCACAGGTAAATGTATACTACAGTCCTTCAGTAATACCAGTACCAAATCTAGCTTTTTTTGTCAAGGTATTTTATGTTGTGATCAATATTTCTCGGAAACTAGAGTTGATAGAAAGCTGGAAATCTGTGACTGTACTTCAAAATGTCTGTAGTATACATTTACCTGTGTGAAAACAGCGCAGCATCGATTTTGGTTTTATCGATTTTAGCATGGAAACAAATACAGCAACAGCATATACGAACATGTTGTGTGGAGTGTATTTTGAGCATCCAAAAGTTCTCCAATTTCCGTTTCTAACTCGTGTTGTACTGAGTCTGGTGCAACACTTACAGCCATCTTATAGGCTTGCTTCGCTCTGTCGAACGCTACTTTGCGTATCAATCTGGATTGAGAAGGGTGTGACTTATTGCTTTAGAAGGTTAAAATTGAAAGGAAAACTTATGAGAAAACTAATATAATCAAGTAACTGTCTTATGCTTAGGAGAAGGTTATTTGAGATTCTTCAAGGTTATCTAAAATTGATTTGGATATATTTTATAGAATCAATGTCTCTACTTTCCAAATGTATCAACTTTCTGTATTTTTTATAGATTTATCACTTATCTTCTTGCAACACATTTTCTCCTGTGCACTTGTGGTATCTTTTATTAATAAGCAAAACGAACTAATTTCTTTGTGGTGCATCACCAAAATCTTTCAATGGTGAACTCACGTCATGTCCAAATTCTCTGTCTCCATAAACACGTTGGTGGGCGAGTTTCTTCAACTTTAGCAGAACATCTTCAACACTGTCTAGGCTACTCTCTCCGACATCGAAGTGAATCTGAAATTTGGCAAAATTTCTCCAAACGCCGGACGCTTGAGCTCTGTAGATGCGGATGATTGTTTTTTGACACCACAATGCAACTAAACTCATGCGACTTGAAAAAGAAGGGGATGGGCTTTTCTACGCCTCAAATGTAGGCTAAAACAGAAACACAAGCTCCTTCATCTTTCTTGTAACATTGCCTATGAACGTAAAGTATCCGGCGCACAAATATCTATTAAACTCTGGAAATATGATGATGGCAAATGGTAAAACATTTGTAAGATATGTAAGATCGTTCACAACAATCGCATCTTGTTCATTTTCAATCTTTGAACTTGATACATACAAATACAATCATTGTAATTGCCTGTTCAAAATGTTGTATTGATTCTTAAAGCTATCATTATTTCTAATTCTTAAAATTTACACAGTATTAAAGAAATGCTGTACTATGTCGGTGATGCAGGGTCTTGCTCAAGCTACCAAATCACTTAATGAAGCTTTTTCGTTGAAGTGCACGACAACACTTTTTTCGTCAAAGGAACATATAGGAGAAAAAAACTTCTAGAAGACAATACAAGCTTACCTTCAGTTCCTTCTTGCCTTTGTCAAAATCAGCTACACAGGAAAACACAAGATTCAAACAGAGTAACAGATGGTATATCATAGGAGCGGCCTGACCAGTGCGTACCATGGATTAATGCTGATAGCCGTGAACAAATGAGAAAAACCTGTTTAGCGCTAAGAAGATAAGCAATGACAGTGGACGATCCTTGTCGATGCTACGAAGTGAAACGGTCTAATCTGGTTTTCGAAGAATCAAAGAAGCCTCTATTGGCTACATCAGTTATTGGGTTTTGCTTTTGGCTTAGATGATCTCCTCATCGCTTTTGTAAGAATTTTGGGCCTTATTCAGGTATCAGAAAGCTAAT
Organism: Cylicocyclus nassatus; assembly: GCA_958299035.1. Classification (NCBI taxonomy): domain Eukaryota; kingdom Metazoa; phylum Nematoda; class Chromadorea; order Rhabditida; family Strongylidae; genus Cylicocyclus; species Cylicocyclus nassatus. The sequence continues at coordinate 88,163,046 of CATQJL010000112.1, forward strand.
GTCGATGGAAGTTATCTGACATGCTAATCTCGAATATTTTTGGTGCAAAACGTCTGGTGACGGTGGTAGATTAGGGGTCAAGATCACTGATTTGATGAACCTTATAGATTATCTTTCCGAATTATTCTTGGCAAGCTCCCAAATGCTCCCAAGCTTAAAAATTTTTATGACTTCTTTTTTCTTTTTTTTTTCAAGTTTTATGGAGGATCTTGAAAGGATCTTGATATTTTTATGTGCGCAAGAAACCGATTTTTGAATTGAAAAATTTTTTCCTTTGTTCCTGACGAAGAGCTTATAAAATCTTCATAATTCCCTTAGAAGCTCTTTTCTTCATGTAAAGGGGTGTGAAATTTCTCTTTATATAAACCTCACGTGAAGAATCTGATCTTGAATTTTCAAAGAAATCTTTCATACTATTAGGTCGGTCCAAAAGTTCTTCCCGTTTTTTCTGTCATGAAATATGTGAAATAAAGGTAGGCAAATGCTCTAAAGACTATCAGAAGCAGTTTTGCTTCCTCTTTTCAACAGTCATGTTTTGGAACCATTTGTTTTAGTGGTTTCTGAGATAATTGCTGAAATTTTAAACCCATGGTTTTTACCATGCTCAACTTTGGCGATTTTTCGGAATCTTCATTGTGAACTTTTGGAAAAGCTTGGATAACTTTCAGTTAGCGTAAACAAATTGCAATGCAGTGAAATTTTTCGGCACTTACAGGTGGCTTTCAATAACGTTCAAAATTATTTTTCTGTTGCTATCAAATTCCACTTTTGCTCATCCCAACACTCACAGAACATCAAACGGCGCACAACTAATGTGCCGTTCGATGCAGCTTCTCCTCCTCTTTCTGGGGGGGTTTTTTCTTTTTTCAATTTGTGAAGTCTTCGCGATAAAATCATCATAATTCGTGATTTTGAACCCGCCCCACACTGTATCCTGATATTTCGAAGCGACAAACGCTTTGTAAAAATAGTGTATAACCACAATACTTTGCAAGTATCAAATTCCGACGATTTGTCGGTGTTTGGAGCCCTTGTGTGTTTCTCGACTTCGCAAAAACGAAGACTTTTGGAAAGTTGTCCTAAGAATAATAACGAGGGAGGTACTATCAATGGCCGTAGCCTTTTGTTATGAGATGCATATCATTTGAAGCAGCTTCGAACGCTGATTTCAAATCTGCTTTCCTTTTCTGCGGAGACCCTTCTGAAGAGAGTTATGGAAGCCTGAAAATGCTATCTTGGGGGCGCTCTTTGAGTTTGAGAGCGGTACTATGTGTCGGTGGTGCAGTGGTGCAGTGGTTGATTGTTGGCATTGAAGGCGAAAGGTTGGTGGTTTAAATACGGTGCAGAGCGAACCGTTTTGCACTTTAAATATAACTCAAAAACCAGTCTAGTTCGTCTGCAGTCACTTACTGTAATACCCTTAGCAAATGTGACCAAAGGAAAAATCCTGGCAGACCGCTTGCTTGTTGAGATTTGGTTTCCTCCGCAAAAAATATGTACAGAGGTGAAGCGAAATTGCAAAGTGGGCAAAACACAGACATTTCTCACAAGAAGAACAGCGTATGAAATAAAACTCCGCGCAATTTTCATGCTCGCAAGTACCCATGGAGTTAAAGGCAGGAGAGAACATGTACATGTTCTTGATCAATAATAGCGCGCATTCCTTGAGCTTTATATGGGGGTGAACATGCTTAACGTTCATTCCTGTTTTACCGGTAACGAAGTCAGGTAGAGTTTCAAGGCCTCATTACAAGAAGTTATGCCCAAAAATTTTTCCCTTAGGTCACATCTGCCAAGGGTATTACAGTAAGTGACTGCAGGCGAATTAGACTGGTTTTAAACTCACATTCGAAGTGCAAAATGGTTCGCTCTGCACCGGATTCAAACCGCCGACCTTTTGCCTTTAAGGCAGCGTCCAGGCAAATCTGGACTATGGGGCTTTCATGTGGATAGCAATTTTGGGGCCCTAACTAAGGAACTGCTCAATCGGCAGCGCAGGTAGTGCTCTAACGGCTAAGATAATCGCCTCGAAACTGAACCCCGCGATCGTATTTCGCATGGATTCATGGCGCAAGGCGTGTGTACTGCCCGAAACTGCCATGGATCCATGCGAATACGATCGCGGGGTTTTGTTTCGAGGAGAATATCGCAGCCGTTAACACTACCTGCGCTGCCGCTTGAGCAGTGCCTTAGTTAGGGCCCCAAAAGTACTTTCCACGTAAAATCCTTATAGGTCCAGATCTGCCTGTACGCTGCCTTTAAGCCAACAACTAACCATCACACCACTGCACCCCGACGCAGATACCACCGCTCTCAAACCGCTCTCAAACGCCCAGAAAATAATGGTTGAAATCTCAGAGAATTGACTTCATATTCACCTTGCCTTATCTCCTTTAAGGCAAAAATGATGCACGCATTCGCGTGAAAATCTAAGTGATAGTTTTTACCTAATTTCTCATGTCAGAAATGCAAAAATGAGGATCTGAAAAAAAACTGACGTGAAGCAACGCAGTAAAAAACTTTTTGGAGTAATCATCAGTCGAAATGCAGTGTTTTTCGAGGATTCAAACATCAAGGATCTTCCGAGCTATCTTCGCATTTCTTAAAACTGCTACGTTGTCGCTTCATGATATAAGCACCAGTACATATGACCACCGAATTTTGATTTTACTTATGTTCACTGGGACGAGTGGCTAGTGGCTTTAGACGCCGCTATGACCAGATCGGACTCAGATTCCATCCCGTTCCTCTGCCGACCAAGCCCTCTACTCTCCGGCCGTACTAGGTACCAGAGTAATCAGAGAGGATAGAAGCACTGACCTGGTAACCGGGGCTGGCCCCGCAAATCATTGTAAAGACTCGCACGTATACAATTGACTCTTCGACTATGAAGTAGTGTGCGTTCTGCGCATACCCGCGAAGGGTATTTGAACACGCTGAATCCTTTGTCCTTTTATTTATGTAATCACCACTTCAATAAAATTTATCGCAAATAAAGTAAGTATTCGTTGGCTTCCTTTTATTTTATCGCCTACTAGCTGGCTTACCCGGCTCCGCCGTATGTTCCGAATAGAAAATTCCATTTCTTGACCGATCCGGACCAAACTTGGCACACATACACTTCGGGCCCCGGCGGTGTCACAGTCCACTTTTCCTTATTGATCGATGTCGATTTTATCGATTTTTTGCAAAATTTGAGCTAGGGGCTGGAATTTGGCAGAGTAATCGAGCATGCTGATCACCCCCACGGGGGTGATCAGCATGCTCGATTACCCCCCCCCCTGTGCCAACTCTTAGCCCCGTAGCTCAAATTTTGCAAAAAATCGATAAAATCGATATCGATCGATGACGAAAAGTAGCCTATGACACCCGCCGGGGCCCGAAGTGTATGTGTGCCAAGTTTGGTCCCGATCGGTTCAGAAATGGAATTTTCTATTCGGAACATACGTACATACAGACATACAGACAGACAGACAGACAAACAGACATTCAGCGTTATATATAAGATATCATTTATACAATGAATTATCGCTCGCACTAGAATTCTCACGAAATAGTTGTTTTATCATGTTTTTTACTGTTCGGCGTTTAAAAATGTTAGTCTTTGTAGAAAAAGGTGATTCTTTTTTGCAGGAAAACTGGTGATCGTCGGTGATCGATGGGAACCCGGGCTCGACGGGAACCCGGGCTGTCAATATACTCAGACAGTCGACAGCCATACCTCCGGGGGGCGGTCGAAATCTGGTAAACCTCCGGAGGGCCTTAACCATTGAGGGGCGGGGCGAAGGGGTGATCGCTCGTGGTGACGTCACGGTCACAAGAAGGCGGATGGGACCCCTCCCCGGGCTCGCAAATCTGTGCTCCGGAGGTGCTCCAGATTTGCAGGAGCCCCGGAGCGCTCTAGGCGTGCAGCACCTCCGGACTGCTGGTAGGTACGCAGCCAATTTGCGTAGGACCACCCGCTTGCTCACACGCTAGCTAGCGGTAGCGTCTCTTTGCTGATATTGATTGGTTTTGGCTATAGTTCTTCCCTACGCATTGCTCCTCGTTGGATGCCTTTATCACCCTCATCCTTTGTATTCCATTAGGTTTTTTCATGTGTTCTCGTCTTCGAACCTGGGCATCTTTGACGTAAGTTGATGTACTAGTATTTCTTATGACCTTTTGACAAGTATCTCCTTTCGTCCTTTGGACCATATCAAGGTAAGTGCCCCTTTGGTTTGTACGTCTCTGAGTTCAACCGGCTCATCCGGCTCAACCCATCCACTACTTCACCAGTGAGACCAATAATGGAGGGGGTGAGCCGGATCAAAATCGGATAAGTCTGATATCGGCCCGAGGTACCGAAGTGATTTTGTTCTGGGGTTACAGCTAGAATTGTAAAAGATTAGGGACGTATGCCCTGAATTGAACTGTATTGAAGCAGTATCGAAGAGTTTTTCCCATTCGCAGCCTTCAGAAAAAGTTTAGTGTGAATTTCTAGCGATTTCTCTCTTTTTTTGACAGTTTTGACATGGTTATATTACTCCATGTCTATTGGTTTTGCTTTGCTTTTCGTTAGCATCTTTTTACTGGGCCAATTACCCTTCAAAAATGCTTGCTTTTGCTTCTTACGATTCTTCCCCCAGCATTTATATCATCACAGCCACTTTTAGTTTTGCTTTCCTTTCAAATCACCTACTGAAAAGGTCATTGTTTCCATCGATTTTGTATGTCATTCGTGTGACAACATCAGCAGCTATTGTGACAGTGAGAAATTTCATCTCATTTGCCTAGCAGTTGTTGTACAATACCAGTTTTGATTCAAAAGTAATTTGGATAACTCCACGCATTCACTGAAAACGAAATCTAAAAGACACGTTTTTCATTCGCGAACCAAAGTTGCAAACTGTGTTCTGCAAATTTTCTAGTGCTTGGTCAATGCATTTATGCCTGCAGCAAGTATAAGTAGAGGTGATATGCTTATATAGGGTCCCTGCCATGCCGTTTGCTGGCTGACAATGGAGCGTGAACAAAATTGTTGCGCCCGTATTGGCGACAATTTGCGCACGCAAAATGGCTGCGTTCAAGTACTGCATCTCTGGCAACTTGCTCACGCGTTGCCGGCAAACGTAGGTACCGCAAGGACGCACTATGGTGAGCGGCAGATCTAGTAGCCTACATCTCAAGATTTTTGTGAGGTCGCAATGATGCGAATGTTCCTGCTTGTTATGACTCACCAGTGCGTCACCTCTGCTTCGCAGAGGCTCGCACTGGTCTTACTTCATATGCCTTACTCATCCTTAACTAAAGATGCAATGAAACTCACCGCGCAGTGCCGATTATCGCGAGTAAAATGTAAACAATTACCCATTTAGAATGCTTTTTCATGTGAGATCGGTGATTTCGCTTGGATGAAACTTTTCGCAGAAGAACAAATACAAATTTGAATAGGTTTTTGGACTCTTTCTGGCTTGGTAGCTACCATAAGGACAGTAGGCAACGTGAGCTACATCTTTGTGCAAAAACTTTCTCGAATGCTCAGGTAAAACCATGGCAAATTAATCATTTACGCAACCATTTCTTTTTGGCGTCGTCCTCCTAAAGAGTGAACTTTTGTCCACTTTTTTGGACTTAAGTCCATGGCTTGCACATTAGCATGCCAAGCACATCACCGATTTTGCAAAAAGTGGTGATACGGAACCAATTTTGCTGGCCAGAACCCAAGTGGTTCCGTTTGACGTGCAGTTTCTGAAAGATCCAACCAACAAAACCACTCGTACTTTTGCACGATAGGCTCTTATGTTGGTCGCATGCGATGTGCAAAATTTGGGCTCAGGACGTTGGCTGGAACTCGCTCTACGAATTTCGTTACAGACAGACACACAGAAATACACATATGCACACACACAAAAACACGTAAACAACCTTAGCCCGTTATTATAAGTTATGATAGGCTGCAGCAGTTCTCCAGCTAGTGTGCTTGTTGACTGCGAATTCAAATAAATGTTTTTAAATACCTGTCTAGTATAGAGACGTGAATCTCTTTTCGCTTATAACTTCTATATTTTCTGAAAGGCAGGAAAACGTATGAATGGGCGTGCGGAATGGAATGGAAAAATGGAAAAACCTACGCACCAGTCTCTGCGCGCTCAGCTTCAGTTTGTATTGTCACTAGTTGGCTTTCCTGGTCCAGCCCGGGTCACTGGTCATCTGCACTGCAAGTCCCCCCCCCTCTTCTTATATGTTGTGGATGACTTACCCTGGGTCCCGCTTCGAAACCGCATCCTCGTGATCCTGAGGTAAAAATGAGCTTCATCGCCCTCCTTTACAAGACTATGATAAACTGCTTGATTGAACATGATAAGCCCTTAATTCCTTAGAAAAACGTAAACAATTTATGAAATCGATAAAAGGACCCAACGAATCGCTGCGAAAGTAGTCTAACATCTGCGCAATGATCAAAAACATATGTGTGCAAAGTTTCAGCTAAATCGGTTGAGCGGTGCGCGTTTCTATAACGCACATACCCTCTAAACTAACAATTTTTGAGTTTTATATATATGTATGCTAGCTTGCTTACCCGGCTTCGCTCGGAACTGTTAAAACACTGTAAGAAAGTTCCCATCCCTATACCCGTAAAGCCTTTCCCTGTGCCCACTTCCACACTTTTCCCGTTCCCTGTGTTGTTTTAAAATCAGCATACCCACTTACTCCTTTGTGGCAACTCCCAGCCCTGTAGCTCAAACTTTGCAAAAAAATCTATAAAATTGATAAAAGTAATGGGTAATACCAAAAACTAATATTGTAATCGTAATCCCCATGCTCGATTACCCCCCTGTGCAAACTCCCAGCCCCGTAGCTCAAACTTTGCAAAAAATCGATAAATTCGATAAAAGTAATTGATAATCCTGAAAACTAATATTGTATTCGAAATCTCCATTCTCAATTACCCCCCTGTGCCAACTCCCAGCCCCGTAGGTGAACTCTGCAAAAAAATCGGTAAAGATCGATAAAATCGATGTCGATCGATGACGAAAAGTAGCCTACGACACCCACCGGGGCCCGAAGTATATGTGTGCCAAGTTTGGTCCGGATAGGTTCAGAAATGGAATTTTCTATTCGGAACATACGTACAGACAGACATACAGACAGACATACAGACATTCAGCTTTATATATAAGATAAATAAAACAACTTTCGCAAACTTCTGTGTGAGTACATGTAGATGTATTATAACATGTCGACGAGTCGTTGACCGCGTGAAATTCGTGATTGCGGAGAACGCGCCGTGCGGCCGAACGCTTCTGTAGTCGTCCTCACCCCACTAGTCGGTCGGTGGTCGAATTTGAATTCGAACTGGAGCAGGCCGACCGCGGCAGAGCGCGGCAGACGCCGCCCCTGAATCGCTTGCACGAGCTTTTTGCTTATTTTCTTCGTGTTTCTTTGCTATCTCTCGTATTGCGGAATGTTATGACAGATTTTCAGATTTCATACCCCTAACCTTTGAAACAACTTTTTGAAAGGATTTCAGCCCTATTGCAAAAAAATAGTCTAGAGTACACATTCTGAAGGGTAACTTGACAAAGTTCATCAAACCACATTTGTGTATATGTCAGTTACCGAAAAGGAGATTTTTTCATTCAAAAATCTCCAATCGCATCCTTCTTCCCGGTTTACCTTGGAAAAAAATGTAAAACAAACGAGCACAACTCCACGAAACAATAGTTAGTGGCATGAAATCTAAAAATCTGATTAAGAACATTGCTGTAATACGAGAAATAGCAAAGAAATACCAAGAAAATAAAAGGAAATCTCATGTGCAAGCGGTTGGCTGAGGAGCGGTCTGCCGCGCTCTGCCGCGGCCGGCCTGCTCCAGTTCGAATTGCTTCGTGACATTCAGCCGCGCCGCGCATGCTCCACAACAACCTATTGCGTTCGACGACACCATACCTTCTGTGACAATGACAGTGCCGCTTCTTTGCGGTTGGGGTCCAGCATGTTTTGCCTAATCATTGGTAGGATATGCTTAATCTGTATCTAAAGAAATAACCGTTTTCGATATGGTTCTAAGTCCACAAATCTCCTCATTTCGTTCATTTCGAAGAGTTTTGCGAGGATTATTTATCTACTTAAAAAGTTCGCGATTTTCTGGTGTCATTCTTCCTAACACCCTCCAACATGAATGGTGAATGTTTGTAATACCAAATGGCGAGTTGTTTTGTCATGCCTGTGACGTAATTGCACACCTCACCAGTTTTCGTAGGAAGACTCATCACATCTGTCAGGACCATTGCGCATACTTTCGGAACAGCAGCTTATCTATTATACGGAATGGAACTCATGCTCATTACGCTTATTATGGGAGAAATGCAAAGTAGTATCATCAGTAAACTTTGGAGTGTGAGATGAAGGGGTGGAAAACGATTTATTTCCAAAGCTATTCTTTTCCTGGAGGTTGCATCGTAAATGCGCTACGCATCATAGCCGAGTCATAGTCTGTATAAAAGTTGTGTCTCTTGAACCGCCTCATGAGTTCGCATTTGCACGCGTTTAGCTTACGCAGTCAAAAATTCCTCATCGATCAGATGTCAACACGCGCGGTTTTCGCGTTCCGGATGCGTAGCCACTTGCGAAAGGGACACTGCAGTTGAGACAGAAGGTCTTCGAATGTGTGCGGCTTCACGTGTAATCTTGGATGTACAGAATGGAACGTCGTGTTTTGTTTGCAAATATCTATCAAAAGAAGGTGTGGCTTTAGTCACGCGCCCCCTAAAACAATTTTAATAGGTAGCTTCAGAAGAGCGATACTACGAAAGCGGCACTTCTAGAGGAAATTTTTTAAGATTTTGAAAGACTAGAGAGTACAGGGTAAATTTACGATTTGATAGTTTCCTTACAGTCTTCTTTACCACCTCATGGCGAGCTGTGACGCACTTTTTGAGGAACAGATGGATGATGACCATGTTGAAGAAGCGCAGCTCTTTGGCGTAGCGATGGTGACGAGGTATGCAGTCCAAAACTCTTGAAGCTTGCTGCAGAAGAGTACTTCGCAGAACGTGAGGAGCGATATGATGAGTCTAAAGTAGTACGCGGAGAGCGATTCGGTACGCGCGGACGACTCCTTCGGTCTCTCCCCTTAGGCCCCGGACAGACTTCACGCGACTTAATCGTCGCGATCTCGCCAAGATTTCCATTCATTTTCATTTCACGTTGAAGTCTGCCCGAGGCCTAAGGATGAGCATTTTGGACATCGAAGTGAAGGGCACTTGCAATTTGCAGTAAATCGTTTTGCAGTTAATTTGAAATAAATGCTTCGTCTTGTCTTCATTCTTCTACCTTGCTATCTACAAACGCTGAGGGTGAGAGGGAGTGGGCAGAGAACGGGGTGAAGGGTCGTACTCAATTCTTAGGGTGGAGGGGGGGGCGTATCGGCGCTCGTATGCCACACCGTTTGCTCGACCCTGGTCTAGAGCTAATTGGGTGGCGTTTAGGGGCATAATTGGGGTTTGGAGCTTAGGCTGCGTTCATATTGATTCCAAAGTCGGGAACGCTTAGTTCGAGCACTGTGCTGGAACTGTTCTCGGACTTCGGGATGAGTAGTATTCTCAGATAGTTACATTATGCTAAGCCAGACTTCCGGAGCACAAAATGGGAGGTCTCCGGAGCACTGGGAGGCCTCCGGAGCACAAATGGGAGGGCTCCGGAGCACAAAATGGGAGGGCTCCTGAGCACGAGTGGCAAACCCCCGCTGGGCAAACCCCGCGGCTCTGCCATTTCTGCTCCGGAGGTATGCCGTCGACTGTCTGAGACGGTACTTTGACACTTCGTAACTGAAGTCAGGGAAAGGCCAAGAGGCTGCATTGGGCAGGTTATGCCGTAAATTGCCCGGACAATTGAACAGGAGCAGTGATATCGAAAATATTTGCGACTCTAGCAGAATTAGATGCGATCCTAAGATCAAAGTGGGATTTTTGAGCTCAAATCGTTAACTAACTGGAGACGCAACGAAATAGCTTGGAATTTCAAAATAGGAAGTAGGAGGATGGTTTCGTAATTTAGAAAATTGCATCGAAATTTTAATAACTCCGAAGAAATTTAGTTGCGGGCCAGGAACGACTTCCGTTTTTCATTTTTTGTTGTCATACATAAGATACTAAGAAAATACACAGGTTACGAAATAAGACCAGATTTTGCACGCTTCGTCAAAATTACGACCCACCCGTGGGTCGTATTGTCCGAAATGGTAGTCTTTTTGGAAGAAATTCGAGAAATTCAAGACGGGGTTGAGGGTCGCGCTGAAGTCCTACCTGGGGGGGGGGGGGGACGTATCCGGCGGTCGTATGCCATACCGTTTGCTCGACCCTGGTCTAGAGCAATTTTGAGTGGGGTTTAATGACATAATTGGGGTTTGGAACTTAATTAGTACAGTAGGCAGCGACAGACTTCCGGAGCACAAAGGGCAAACCCCCGCTGGGCAGACCCCAGCACCCTCCCATTTTGCCCTCCGGAGTTATGGCGTCGACTGTCTGAGTACAAGCCAAATTTGAGGATACTATTCGAATTGTCTCGTCTCGTTCAATATCTTTGGTCTGTGTTGTGTTCTGTGATCGTCATGGGGATCAGTATCAGCCTGCCATTCGTCGAGAAGTACGATCTCTATAGCGAACGTGAGTTTATCTGTCTATGTCGACTTTTTTGATGCACATTGCAGTTGTTTTGTAATTTGCCCATTCACTGTTTGATCTATAAAGCTTGAAAATGCTTCAGTAAAGGTTAGTATGTGACTTGTCATACTTGTATAAAGAGCATATTGTTGTAGGTGTGAGTGCATGTCGCTCAATCTGGTAATTCATCTATGTTTGAAACAACCGCTTCTTGAAAGTAACATCAAAGTAACAATGTTTATTCCATTCAACATTGAATAGAAATTTGTCAAAGACCAGTTGGCACACTTGACTTCGCCCGTACCGTGTTTGACTGGCTCAACCAAGAGCAAGATAGGTGTGCTTTTTAAAGGGTCAACTTAAGTGTTTCAGCTTTCATCTTTACCTCGAAAGGCAGTTATCTCCTTACCGCATAGCCCGCATCCGCTCATGATGAGATGAAAGTCAACCGCTATCGTTTACAGAAAATTAGAGGTGGTTTGATAGTGACTGATAACAGTTTTTTTCTTCAAAATCGACGAATCAATAGAAGACATGGATACTTCGCCACGAAAAGTAGCCTACGGGGTGAAACGGTGTCGAAAACGTATGTGTGCGACGTTTTGCGCTGATCGGTCGACACACAAAAGTTTTTATAAAAAACACACCAACTAACAGTTTACCAACACTCTGTTTTATATATGTGTAGATAGATGTATTTGATATGCAAATGCGTGCTCCATCTGTCACCTGTCAGAACTGATGAAGAAGTTGAGACATAGTCAAAGTCAGTAACAAAGAATACAAAAAACACATCTATTGAGGTAAAACAAGTCCAGCCCCCCGAATAGTGTTTGAAGAAGAGAAAGGGGCTATGCTTGTTGAGACCAAGTAGAAAACATATCATTATTGTAGAATCCCAATGGAATCTGTATCATGCCCTTGCCCGCAGCAAAACTGTTCTTTGATTGATGAGTAAGCAAATATAAATGGGGTAGCGGGTGCATTGGCAAAAACCGCCCAACAGTAGGGTGAGCAGAACTTCGATGGTGGAGAAGAGACTGCACAACGCACAAAGCTGATTAAGCATAAAACGCTATTCCCAAGAATCAACGGAAGGGGGTGGACCGTACCCAAACCAACGTTGGACGGAGCACAATACCGCTCGTAATGTGTGAAAATAGATCACTGCACTCCGCCGAAGATCACCAGCTTTGGTTTCGTCATATCTTACTTCGGAGTGGACGAATTCTCAATCTTAAAGAAACTTTCAATTCAGCTCGACGAGAGGCACCTTTTGGTACATAGAGGTGCCTGTTTGGACGCGATAATCGATCAAATTTCAAGGATCTTTACAGGTTTTTGAAGTAGGTATGTTACTCAAAGTGTTGGATCATTGCACAACGACCAATCTACTAAAGCAAAAATTCGGAAGTTCTTAAAATTTGACCGACTATCGTGCTCAAACAGGCACTTCTACACATCAAAGATGTCGAGCTGAGTTGAATTGTGCTTTTGGATTGAGAATTCGTTCACTCCGAAGAAAGATATGGCGACGCAACCAAAGTGCGGCGAACTCCGGCGGAGTGCGGTGATTTTCTCCGGAAATTATGAGCGGGGTTCTATAAGTATGCTAAACCGAACGTGCAAGCTGAAAACAGGTGATATCAGATACAATGTCTAACGAATTAGGAGGAAAAATGTAGAAATAGTAGAAATAATCATATTCCCATTTTCTGAAATATCGCCAAGGACGTCTAATAGTTTGATATGTTGTAAGTCCTTCTATCTTGAAACCTGGGCATGTTATAAACAATTTCTTTATCTTTCTTTGCCGTACAGGTTTGTTATGGTGGTACTTTTTTGCCTTACCTTTCGGCCACACGCCGTCAGAGGACTGAGAGGAGTCAGTCACAATGATGTTCTCTCTTGGCCGCCAGACACTTCTTTTGACTCGTATATTCGATTCGTCTAGCGTAGAGAAAGCTGGTCTGGCGGTTGACTCGTACTCACCAGTGTACTACCGTTATTGCAGTGTGCAACCGCTTTAGAAAAGCTCGTTTGCTTGTTGTGATAAACAATGAGCAGTGGGCGTGGCACCAAACTGCTTATAGGTGCTGGCCATAATTATAAAGACACTCTAGAAAGTCGTAATGAAAAATTCGAAAAAGCCTGTTTTGAAAGCTAGACAGAATTATAGGGACACCTGGTCTTTTTAAGCATTATCGTATTCCTTGACTCTCAAATTTTTTGTAGAGTTACATCCCAAAATATGAAACGATTGCAGCACCTTCGACGTGTCATTCTACTCAAAGAAAGATGATCATTGCATTTTATGTTTCCAAAGGCGTCAAAAGTCAAACTGCTTCAACAGCTGCTTTGAGGAGTTTTCAAACCCGTGTTCATTTCAAATAACAGTCCTGGAATACACTGAGCTTTTTTGATAGATAAGATGAAGAGCGCTTTTGTAATTCCGCGTAATCGCTGATATTGACGAACAGACTCCAACGTCACATAGGGTTGTCACGATTTTGCACCACAAAACTCGATTTTCAAGTTACAGAAAACGCTGCAATGTAGCCAGTACGTGGGCTGTACAACAATAAACTTGTGTGCCTAGTTAGGGAAAAATTTCGGGGTTGCACATTCTGGCTTAGCCAGAATGAATTGCCAGAATTGTTATCCCTTGAGAACTGAGTGGAGCACCCTGCGCAATCATATAAAACTCAAATCAAGAAATCAAACACGAGACGCTTGAAACTTCAAAATCCTAAACAATTTCGGCTATCGCGTAAAATGCGACATGGAACAGAAGGAAATAGTGAGATTTGCGATTATGTTGAATCTACTGCTCGCAGAGAATTATCGTGGAAAGTAGTTCAGATCTAAATGGCAACTGCAGCACTAGAAATAACTTAGTTGTTGCAAAAGCTGCGTCTCCTTGCAGGCAATGTAATAAATCGAGTCCATCTTTTTACGAACATTGGAAAGTGAGTTGTGTAATGTAAAAGCGTGACAATCCTATGATGGGGTTGGAGTATGTCCGTCGATTATCCAGAGTTTACGAAAGTGCTCATTACCCTACCTATCAAAAAGGCTCAGTGTATTCCAGGACTGTTATTTGAAATGAACACGGGCTTGAAAACTCCTCAAAGCAGCTGTTTGTCAAAGCAGTTTGACTTTTGATGCCTTTGGAAACGAAAAATGGAAGGATCATCTTTTCTTAAATAGGATGATAGGTCGTAGGTGTTGAAAAGTTTCATATTTTGGGATGTAACTCTACAAAAAAATTTGAGAGTCAAGGAGTACGATAATGTTCAAAGAGACAAGGTGTCGCTATAATCCTGTCTAGCTTCCAAAACGGTTTTTTTTCGAATTTTTCCATCTTTCTCCGTTCGAAATCTACAGGATTGGATGTCTTTTTGAGCACCTATGGTAGGCTTACATGGACACCACACGGCAAAGTTTCAGACAGAATTATTGGCAAGAACGAAAATTACGACTTTCTAGAGTGTCTTTATGATTATGGCCAGCACTGTATAGATTGTCCGGAAAATAATGTCGCATGGCATCCTACCGCGACAAAGTGACCACAAAAAACAGCGAATGGGGTATCATTTAATAGAACAAAGCAAGCTCTACAAGATGGGCAAGTCTCCGCGGAAATCGTGCCCCACCTGAAGCTCGAATCCAAAATATAAAATTTTTTAGAATCCGAAAAATCGTATCTCCGTTCGTAAACGTCTTGTGTACACTTGGGTAACTCAAAATTTTTTCATCGAATGAATGAATCCTTCTATATATATAAAACCGAATGGGATTTTGTCTGTACACTGGTGGCTTGTCTGTACGCTGGTGGATAAGCATGCTTGTTGATGCTGTCTGTAGGTCCTCGATGGTGTTTTCGTGTTTGTCATTTTCTAGCATGGAAGCTTGTTATTACTTCTACCAAATTTATCGATTATTTGTAAATTTTGAACTACGGGGCCGGGAGTTGGCACAGGGGGGTAATCGAGCATGCTGATTACGAATATGATAACCATTTTCAAAAATGCCCATTACTTTTATCATTTTATCGATTTGTTTGCAAATTTTGGACTACGGGGTTGGGAGTTGGCACGAGAGGGTAAGCGAACATGCTGATTACGAATACAATACTGGTTTTTAGAATTATCAGTTATTTTTTATCATTTTATCGATTTCTTTGCAAAGTTTAAGCTACGGAGCTAGGAGTTGGCACACGGGGGTAATCGAGCATGCTGATTACGAATACAGTATTAGTTTTTAGAATTATCAGTTATTTTTTATCATTTTATCGATTTTTTTGCAAAGTTCAAGCTACGGGGCTGGGAGTTGGCATACGGGGGTAATCGAGCATGCTGATTACGAATATGATAACTATTTTCAAAAATGCCCATTACTTTTATCATTTTATCGATTTTCTGGCAAAGTTCAAGCTACGGGGCTGGGAGTTGGCATACGGGGGTAATCGAGCATGCTGATTACGAATATAATAACTATTTTCAAAAATGCCCATTACTTTTATCATTTTATCGATTTGTTTGCAAATTTTGGACTACGGGGTTGGGAGTTGGCACACGGGGGTAATCGAGCATGCTGATTACGAATATGATAACTATTTTCAAAGATGCCCATTACTTTTATCATTTTATCGATTTGTTTGCAAATTTTGGACTACGGGGTTGGGAGTTGGCACGAGAGGGTAAGCGAACATGCTGATTACGAATACAATACTGGTTTTTAGAATTATCAGTTATTTTTATCATTTTATCGATTTTTTTGCAAAGTTCAAGCTACGGGGCTGGGAGTTGGCACACGGGGGTAATCGAGCATGCTGATTACGAATACAGTATTAGTTTTTAGAATTATCAGTTATTTTTATCATTTTATCGATTTTTTGGCAAAGTTCAAGCTACGGGGCTGGGAGTTGGCACAGGAGGACAAGCGAACATGCTGATTACGAATACAATATAGCTTTTAGAATTATCAGTTATTTTTATCATTTTATCGATTTTCTGGCAAAGTTCAAGCTACGGGGCTGGGAGTTGGCATACGGGGGTAATCGAGCATGCTGATTACGAATATGATAACTATTTTCAAAAATGCCCATTACTTTTATCATTTTATCGATTTGTTTGCAAATTTTGGACTACGGGGTTGGGAGTTGGCACACGGGGGTAATCGAGCATGCTGATTACGAATATGATAACTATTTTCAAAGATGCCCATTACTTTTATCATTTTATCGATTTGTTTGCAAATTTTGGACTACGGGGTTGGGAGTTGGCATACGGGGGTAATCGAGCATGCTGATTACGAATATGATAACTATTTTCAAAAATGCCCATTACTTTTATCATTTTATCGATTTTCTGGCAAAGTTCAAGCTACGGGGCTGGGAGTTGGCATACGGGGGTAATCAAGCATGCTGATTACGAATATAATAACTATTTTCAAAAATGCCCATTACTTTTATCATTTTATCGATTTGTTTGCAAATTTTGGACTACGGGGTTGGGAGTTGGCATACGGGGGTAATCGAGCATGCTGATTACGAATATGATAACTATTTTCAAAAATGCCCATTACTTTTATCATTTTATCGATTTGTTTGCAAATTTTGGACTACGGGGTTGGGAGTTGGCACACGGGGGTAATCGAGCATGCTGATTACGAATATGATAACTATTTTCAAAGATGCCCATTACTTTTATCATTTTATCGATTTGTTTGCAAATTTTGGACTACGGGGTTGGGAGTTGGCACGAGAGGGTAAGCGAACATGCTGATTACGAATACAATACTGGTTTTTAGAATTATCAGTTATTTTTATCATTTTATCGATTTTTTTGCAAAGTTCAAGCTACGGGGCTGGGAGTTGGCACACGGGGGTAATCGAGCATGCTGATTACGAATACAGTATTAGTTTTTTTTAGAATTATCAGTTATTTTTTATCATTTTATCGATTTTTTTGCAAAGTTCAAGCTACGGGGCTGGGAGTTGGCATACGGGGGTAATCGAGCATGCTGATTACGAATACGATAACTATTTTCAAAAATGCCCATTACTTTTATCATTTTATCGATTTTCTGGCAAAGTTCAAGCTACGGGGCTGGGAGTTGGCATACGGGGGTAATCGAGCATGCTGATTACGAATATAATAACTATTTTCAAAGATGCCCATTACTTTTATCATTTTATCGATTTGTTTGCAAATTTTGGACTACGGGGTTGGGAGTTGGCACGAGAGGGTAAGCGAACATGCTGATTACGAATACAATACTGGTTTTTAGAATTATCAGTTATTTTTATCATTTTATCGATTTTTTTGCAAAGTTCAAGCTACGGGGCTGGGAGTTGGCACACGGGGGTAATCGAGCATGCTGATTACGAATACAGTATTAGTTTTTAGAATTATCAGTTATTTTTATCATTTTATCGATTTTTTGGCAAAGTTCAAGCTACGGGGCTGGGAGTTGGCACAGGAGGACAAGCGAACATGCTGATTACGAATACAATATAGCTTTTAGAATTATCAGTTATTTTTATCATTTTATCGATTTTCTGGCAAAGTTCAAGCTACGGGGCTGGGAGTTGGCATACGGGGGTAATCGAGCATGCTGATTACGAATATGATAACTATTTTCAAAAATGCCCATTACTTTTATCATTTTATCGATTTTCTGGCAAAGTTCAAGCTACGGGGCTGGGAGTTGGCACACGGGGGTAATCGAGCATGCTGATTACGAATATGATAACTATTTTCAAAGATGCCCATTACTTTTATCATTTTATCGATTTGTTTGCAAATTTTGGACTACGGGGTTGGGAGTTGGCACGAGAGGGTAAGCGAACATGCTGATTACGAATACAATACTGGTTTTTAGAATTATCAGTTATTTTTATCATTTTATCGATTTTCTGGCAAAGTTCAAGCTACGGGGCTGGGAGTTGGCATACGGGGGTAATCGAGCATGCTGATTACGAATATGATAACTATTTTCAAAAATGCCCATTACTTTTATCATTTTATCGATTTGTTTGCAAATTTTGGACTACGGGGTTGGGAGTTGGCACACGGGGGTAATCGAGCATGCTGATTACGAATATGATAACTATTTTCAAAGATGCCCATTACTTTTATCATTTTATCGATTTGTTTGCAAATTTTGGACTACGGGGTTGGGAGTTGGCATACGGGGGTAATCGAGCATGCTGATTACGAATATGATAACTATTTTCAAAAATGCCCATTACTTTTATCATTTTATCGATTTTCTGGCAAAGTTCAAGCTACGGGGCTGGGAGTTGGCATACGGGGGTAATCAAGCATGCTGATTACGAATATAATAACTATTTTCAAAAATGCCCATTACTTTTATCATTTTATCGATTTGTTTGCAAATTTTGGACTACGGGGTTGGGAGTTGGCATACGGGGGTAATCGAGCATGCTGATTACGAATATGATAACTATTTTCAAAAATGCCCATTACTTTTATCATTTTATCGATTTGTTTGCAAATTTTGGACTACGGGGTTGGGAGTTGGCACACGGGGGTAATCGAGCATGCTGATTACGAATATGATAACTATTTTCAAAGATGCCCATTACTTTTATCATTTTATCGATTTGTTTGCAAATTTTGGACTACGGGGTTGGGAGTTGGCACGAGAGGGTAAGCGAACATGCTGATTACGAATACAATACTGGTTTTTAGAATTATCAGTTATTTTTATCATTTTATCGATTTTTTTGCAAAGTTCAAGCTACGGGGCTGGGAGTTGGCACACGGGGGGTAATCGAGCATGCTGATTACGAATACAGTATTAGTTTTTTTTAGAATTATCAGTTATTTTTTATCATTTTATCGATTTTTTTGCAAAGTTCAAGCTACGGGGCTGGGAGTTGGCATACGGGGGTAATCGAGCATGCTGATTACGAATACGATAACTATTTTCAAAAATGCCCATTACTTTTATCATTTTATCGATTTTCTGGCAAAGTTCAAGCTACGGGGCTGGGAGTTGGCATACGGGGGTAATCGAGCATGCTGATTACGAATATAATAACTATTTTCAAAGATGCCCATTACTTTTATCATTTTATCGATTTGTTTGCAAATTTTGGACTACGGGGTTGGGAGTTGGCACGAGAGGGTAAGCGAACATGCTGATTACGAATACAATACTGGTTTTTAGAATTATCAGTTATTTTTATCATTTTATCGATTTTTTTGCAAAGTTCAAGCTACGGGGCTGGGAGTTGGCACACGGGGGTAATCGAGCATGCTGATTACGAATACAGTATTAGTTTTTAGAATTATCAGTTATTTTTATCATTTTATCGATTTTTTGGCAAAGTTCAAGCTACGGGGCTGGGAGTTGGCACAGGAGGACAAGCGAACATGCTGATTACGAATACAATATAGCTTTTAGAATTATCAGTTATTTTTATCATTTTATCGATTTTCTGGCAAAGTTCAAGCTACGGGGCTGGGAGTTGGCATACGGGGGTAATCGAGCATGCTGATTACGAATATGATAACTATTTTCAAAAATGCCCATTACTTTTATCATTTTATCGATTTTCTGGCAAAGTTCAAGCTACGGGGCTGGGAGTTGGCATACGGGGGTAATCAAGCATGCTGATTACGAATATAATAACTATTTTCAAAAATGCCCATTACTTTTATCATTTTATCGATTTGTTTGCAAATTTTGGACTACGGGGTTGGGAGTTGGCATACGGGGGTAATCGAGCATGCTGATTACGAATATGATAACTATTTTCAAAAATGCCCATTACTTTTATCATTTTATCGATTTGTTTGCAAATTTTGGACTACGGGGTTGGGAGTTGGCACACGGGGGTAATCGAGCATGCTGATTACGAATATGATAACTATTTTCAAAGATGCCCATTACTTTTATCATTTTATCGATTTGTTTGCAAATTTTGGACTACGGGGTTGGGAGTTGGCACGAGAGGGTAAGCGAACATGCTGATTACGAATACAATACTGGTTTTTAGAATTATCAGTTATTTTTATCATTTTATCGATTTTTTTGCAAAGTTCAAGCTACGGGGCTGGGAGTTGGCACACGGGGGTAATCGAGCATGCTGATTACGAATACAGTATTAGTTTTTTTTAGAATTATCAGTTATTTTTTATCATTTTATCGATTTTTTTGCAAAGTTCAAGCTACGGGGCTGGGAGTTGGCATACGGGGGTAATCGAGCATGCTGATTACGAATATGATAACTATTTTCAAAAATGCCCATTACTTTTATCATTTTATCGATTTTCTGGCAAAGTTCAAGCTACGGGGCTGGGAGTTGGCATACGGGGGTAATCGAGCATGCTGATTACGAATATAATAACTATTTTCAAAGATGCCCATTACTTTTATCATTTTATCGATTTGTTTGCAAATTTTGGACTACGGGGTTGGGAGTTGGCACGAGAGGGTAAGCGAACATGCTGATTACGAATACAATACTGGTTTTTAGAATTATCAGTTATTTTTATCATTTTATCGATTTTTTTGCAAAGTTCAAGCTACGGGGCTGGGAGTTGGCACACGGGGGTAATCGAGCATGCTGATTACGAATACAGTATTAGTTTTTAGAATTATCAGTTATTTTTATCATTTTATCGATTTTTTGGCAAAGTTCAAGCTACGGGGCTGGGAGTTGGCACAGGAGGACAAGCGAACATGCTGATTACGAATACAATATAGCTTTTAGAATTATCAGTTATTTTTATCATTTTATCGATTTTCTGGCAAAGTTCAAGCTACGGGGCTGGGAGTTGGCATACGGGGGTAATCGAGCATGCTGATTACGAATATGATAACTATTTTCAAAAATGCCCATTACTTTTATCATTTTATCGATTTTCTGGCAAAGTTCAAGCTACGGGGCTGGGAGTTGGCATACGGGGGTAATCGAGCATGCTGATTACGAATATAATAACTATTTTCAAAAATGCCCATTACTTTTATCATTTTATCGATTTGTTTGCAAAGTTCAAGCTACGGGGCTGGGAGTTGGCACGAGAGGGTAAGCGAACATGCTGATTACGAATACAATATAGCTTTTAGAATTATCAGTTAATTTTATCATTTTATCGATTTTCTGGCAAAGTTCAAGCTACGGGGCTGGGAGTTGGCACACGGGGGTAATCGAGCATGCTGATTACGAATATGATAACTATTTTCAAAGATGCCCATTACTTTTATCATTTTATCGATTTGTTTGCAAATTTTGGACTACGGGGTTGGGAGTTGGCACGAGAGGGTAAGCGAACATGCTGATTACGAATACAATACTGGTTTTTAGAATTATCAGTTATTTTTATCATTTTATCGATTTTTTTGCAAAGTTCAAGCTACGGGGCTGGGAGTTGGCACACGGGGGTAATCGAGCATGCTGATTACGAATACAATACTGGTTTTTAGAATTATCAGTTAATTTTATCATTTTATCGATTTTCTGGCAAAGTTCAAGCTACGGGGCTGGGAGTTGGCACAGGAGGACAAGCGAACATGCTGATTACGAATACAATATAGCTTTTAGAATTATCAGTTATTTTTATCATTTTATCTATTTTCTGGCAAAGTTCAAGCTACGGGGCTGGGAGTTGGCATACGGGGGTAATCGAGCATGCTGATTACGAATATGATAACTATTTTCAAAAATGCCCATTACTTTTATCATTTTATCGATTTTCTGGCAAAGTTCAAGCTACGGGGCTGGGAGTTGGCATACGGGGGTAATCGAGCATGCTGATTACGAATATAATAACTATTTTCAAAGATGCCCATTACTTTTATCATTTTATCGATTTGTTTGCAAATTTTGGACTACGGGGTTGGGAGTTGGCACGAGAGGGTAAGCGAACATGCTGATTACGAATACAATACTGGTTTTTAGAATTATCAGTTATTTTTATCATTTTATCGATTTTTTTGCAAAGTTCAAGCTACGGGGCTGGGAGTTGGCACACGGGGGTAATCGAGCATGCTGATTACGAATACAGTATTAGTTTTTAGAATTATCAGTTATTTTTATCATTTTATCGATTTTTTGGCAAAGTTCAAGCTACGGGGCTGGGAGTTGGCACAGGAGGACAAGCGAACATGCTGATTACGAATACAATATAGCTTTTAGAATTATCAGTTATTTTTATCATTTTATCGATTTTCTGGCAAAGTTCAAGCTACGGGGCTGGGAGTTGGCATACGGGGGTAATCGAGCATGCTGATTACGAATATGATAACTATTTTCAAAAATGCCCATTACTTTTATCATTTTATCGATTTTCTGGCAAAGTTCAAGCTACGGGGCTGGGAGTTGGCATACGGGGGTAATCGAGCATGCTGATTACGAATATAATAACTATTTTCAAAGATGCCCATTACTTTTATCATTTTATCGATTTGTTTGCAAATTTTGGACTACGGGGTTGGGAGTTGGCACGAGAGGGTAAGCGAACATGCTGATTACGAATACAATACTGGTTTTTAGAATTATCAGTTATTTTTATCATTTTATCGATTTTTTTGCAAAGTTCAAGCTACGGGGCTGGGAGTTGGCACACGGGGGTAATCGAGCATGCTGATTACGAATACAGTATTAGTTTTTAGAATTATCAGTTATTTTTATCATTTTATCGATTTTTTGGCAAAGTTTAAGCTACGGGGCTGGGAGTTGGCACACGGGGGTAATCGAGCATGCTGATTACGAATATGATAACTATTTTCAAAGATGCCCATTACTTTTATCATTTTATCGATTTGTTTGCAAATTTTGGACTACGGGGTTGGGAGTTGGCACACGGGGGTAATCGAGCATGCTGATTACGAATATGATAACTATTTTCAAAAATGCCCATTACTTTTATCATTTTATCGATTTGTTTGCAAATTTTGGACTACGGGGTTGGGAGTTGGCACACGGGGGTAATCGAGCATGCTGATTACGAATATGATAACTATTTTCAAAGATGCCCATTACTTTTATCATTTTATCGATTTGTTTGCAAATTTTGGACTACGGGGTTGGGAGTTGGCACGAGAGGGTAAGCGAACATGCTGATTACGAATACAATACTGGTTTTTAGAATTATCAGTTATTTTTATCATTTTATCGATTTTTTTGCAAAGTTCAAGCTACGGGGCTGGGAGTTGGCACACGGGGGTAATCGAGCATGCTGATTACGAATACAGTATTAGTTTTTAGAATTATCAGTTATTTTTTATCATTTTATCGATTTTTTTGCAAAGTTCAAGCTACGGGGCTGGGAGTTGGCATACGGGGGTAATCGAGCATGCTGATTACGAATATGATAACTATTTTCAAAAATGCCCATTACTTTTATCATTTTATCGATTTTCTGGCAAAGTTCAAGCTACGGGGCTGGGAGTTGGCATACGGGGGTAATCGAGCATGCTGATTACGAATATAATAACTATTTTCAAAGATGCCCATTACTTTTATCATTTTATCGATTTGTTTGCAAATTTTGGACTACGGGGTTGGGAGTTGGCACGAGAGGGTAAGCGAACATGCTGATTACGAATACAATACTGGTTTTTAGAATTATCAGTTATTTTTATCATTTTATCGATTTTTTTGCAAAGTTCAAGCTACGGGGCTGGGAGTTGGCACACGGGGGTAATCGAGCATGCTGATTACGAATACAGTATTAGTTTTTAGAATTATCAGTTATTTTTATCATTTTATCGATTTTTTGGCAAAGTTCAAGCTACGGGGCTGGGAGTTGGCACAGGAGGACAAGCGAACATGCTGATTACGAATACAATATAGCTTTTAGAATTATCAGTTATTTTTATCATTTTATCGATTTTCTGGCAAAGTTCAAGCTACGGGGCTGGGAGTTGGCATACGGGGGTAATCGAGCATGCTGATTACGAATATGATAACTATTTTCAAAAATGCCCATTACTTTTATCATTTTATCGATTTTCTGGCAAAGTTCAAGCTACGGGGCTGGGAGTTGGCATACGGGGGTAATCGAGCATGCTGATTACGAATATAATAACTATTTTCAAAAATGCCCATTACTTTTATCATTTTATCGATTTGTTTGCAAAGTTCAAGCTACGGGGCTGGGAGTTGGCACGAGAGGGTAAGCGAACATGCTGATTACGAATACAATATAGCTTTTAGAATTATCAGTTAATTTTATCATTTTATCGATTTTCTGGCAAAGTTCAAGCTACGGGGCTGGGAGTTGGCACACGGGGGTAATCGAGCATGCTGATTACGAATATGATAACTATTTTCAAAGATGCCCATTACTTTTATCATTTTATCGATTTGTTTGCAAATTTTGGACTACGGGGTTGGGAGTTGGCACGAGAGGGTAAGCGAACATGCTGATTACGAATACAATACTGGTTTTTAGAATTATCAGTTATTTTTATCATTTTATCGATTTTTTTGCAAAGTTCAAGCTACGGGGCTGGGAGTTGGCACACGGGGGTAATCGAGCATGCTGATTACGAATACAATACTGGTTTTTAGAATTATCAGTTAATTTTATCATTTTATCGATTTTCTGGCAAAGTTCAAGCTACGGGGCTGGGAGTTGGCACAGGAGGACAAGCGAACATGCTGATTACGAATACAATATAGCTTTTAGAATTATCAGTTATTTTTATCATTTTATCTATTTTCTGGCAAAGTTCAAGCTACGGGGCTGGGAGTTGGCATACGGGGGTAATCGAGCATGCTGATTACGAATATGATAACTATTTTCAAAAATGCCCATTACTTTTATCATTTTATCGATTTTCTGGCAAAGTTCAAGCTACGGGGCTGGGAGTTGGCATACGGGGGTAATCGAGCATGCTGATTACGAATATAATAACTATTTTCAAAGATGCCCATTACTTTTATCATTTTATCGATTTGTTTGCAAATTTTGGACTACGGGGTTGGGAGTTGGCACGAGAGGGTAAGCGAACATGCTGATTACGAATACAATACTGGTTTTTAGAATTATCAGTTATTTTTATCATTTTATCGATTTTTTTGCAAAGTTCAAGCTACGGGGCTGGGAGTTGGCACACGGGGGTAATCGAGCATGCTGATTACGAATACAGTATTAGTTTTTAGAATTATCAGTTATTTTTATCATTTTATCGATTTTTTGGCAAAGTTCAAGCTACGGGGCTGGGAGTTGGCACAGGAGGACAAGCGAACATGCTGATTACGAATACAATATAGCTTTTAGAATTATCAGTTATTTTTATCATTTTATCGATTTTCTGGCAAAGTTCAAGCTACGGGGCTGGGAGTTGGCATACGGGGGTAATCGAGCATGCTGATTACGAATATGATAACTATTTTCAAAAATGCCCATTACTTTTATCATTTTATCGATTTTCTGGCAAAGTTCAAGCTACGGGGCTGGGAGTTGGCATACGGGGGTAATCGAGCATGCTGATTACGAATATAATAACTATTTTCAAAGATGCCCATTACTTTTATCATTTTATCGATTTGTTTGCAAATTTTGGACTACGGGGTTGGGAGTTGGCACGAGAGGGTAAGCGAACATGCTGATTACGAATACAATACTGGTTTTTAGAATTATCAGTTATTTTTATCATTTTATCGATTTTTTTGCAAAGTTCAAGCTACGGGGCTGGGAGTTGGCACACGGGGGTAATCGAGCATGCTGATTACGAATACAATACTGGTTTTTAGAATTATCAGTTAATTTTATCATTTTATCGATTTTCTGGCAAAGTTCAAGCTACGGGGCTGGGAGTTGGCACAGGAGGACAAGCGAACATGCTGATTACGAATACAATATAGCTTTTAGAATTATCAGTTATTTTTATCATTTTATCTATTTTCTGGCAAAGTTCAAGCTACGGGGCTGGGAGTTGGCATACGGGGGTAATCGAGCATGCTGATTACGAATATGATAACTATTTTCAAAAATGCCCATTACTTTTATCATTTTATCGATTTTCTGGCAAAGTTCAAGCTACGGGGCTGGGAGTTGGCATACGGGGGTAATCGAGCATGCTGATTACGAATATAATAACTATTTTCAAAGATGCCCATTACTTTTATCATTTTATCGATTTGTTTGCAAATTTTGGACTACGGGGTTGGGAGTTGGCACGAGAGGGTAAGCGAACATGCTGATTACGAATACAATACTGGTTTTTAGAATTATCAGTTATTTTTATCATTTTATCGATTTTTTTGCAAAGTTCAAGCTACGGGGCTGGGAGTTGGCACACGGGGGTAATCGAGCATGCTGATTACGAATACAGTATTAGTTTTTAGAATTATCAGTTATTTTTATCATTTTATCGATTTTTTGGCAAAGTTCAAGCTACGGGGCTGGGAGTTGGCACAGGAGGACAAGCGAACATGCTGATTACGAATACAATATAGCTTTTAGAATTATCAGTTATTTTTATCATTTTATCGATTTTCTGGCAAAGTTCAAGCTACGGGGCTGGGAGTTGGCATACGGGGGTAATCGAGCATGCTGATTACGAATATGATAACTATTTTCAAAAATGCCCATTACTTTTATCATTTTATCGATTTTCTGGCAAAGTTCAAGCTACGGGGCTGGGAGTTGGCATACGGGGGTAATCGAGCATGCTGATTACGAATATAATAACTATTTTCAAAGATGCCCATTACTTTTATCATTTTATCGATTTGTTTGCAAATTTTGGACTACGGGGTTGGGAGTTGGCACGAGAGGGTAAGCGAACATGCTGATTACGAATACAATACTGGTTTTTAGAATTATCAGTTATTTTTATCATTTTATCGATTTTTTTGCAAAGTTCAAGCTACGGGGCTGGGAGTTGGCACACGGGGGTAATCGAGCATGCTGATTACGAATACAGTATTAGTTTTTAGAATTATCAGTTATTTTTATCATTTTATCGATTTTTTGGCAAAGTTTAAGCTACGGGGCTGGGAGTTGGCACACGGGGGTAATCGAGCATGCTGATTACGAATATGATAACTATTTTCAAAGATGCCCATTACTTTTATCATTTTATCGATTTGTTTGCAAATTTTGGACTACGGGGTTGGGAGTTGGCACACGGGGGTAATCGAGCATGCTGATTACGAATATGATAACTATTTTCAAAAATGCCCATTACTTTTATCATTTTATCGATTTGTTTGCAAATTTTGGACTACGGGGTTGGGAGTTGGCACGAGAGGGTAAGCGAACATGTTGATTACGAATACAATACTGGTTTTTAGAATTATCAGTTATTTTTATCATTTTATCGATTTTTTTGCAAAGTTCAAGCTACGGGGCTGGGAGTTGGCACACGGGGGTAATCGAGCATGCTGATTACGAATACAATACTGGTTTTTAGAATTATCAGTTAATTTTATCATTTTATCGATTTTCTGGCAAAGTTCAAGCTACGGGGCTGGGAGTTGGCACAGGAGGACAAGCGAACATGCTGATTACGAATACAATATAGCTTTTAGAATTATCAGTTATTTTTATCATTTTATCTATTTTCTGGCAAAGTTCAAGCTACGGGGCTGGGAGTTGGCATACGGGGGTAATCGAGCATGCTGATTACGAATATGATAACTATTTTCAAAAATGCCCATTACTTTTATCATTTTATCGATTTTCTGGCAAAGTTCAAGCTACGGGGCTGGGAGTTGGCATACGGGGGTAATCGAGCATGCTGATTACGAATATAATAACTATTTTCAAAGATGCCCATTACTTTTATCATTTTATCGATTTGTTTGCAAATTTTGGACTACGGGGTTGGGAGTTGGCACGAGAGGGTAAGCGAACATGCTGATTACGAATACAATACTGGTTTTTAGAATTATCAGTTATTTTTATCATTTTATCGATTTTTTTGCAAAGTTCAAGCTACGGGGCTGGGAGTTGGCACACGGGGGTAATCGAGCATGCTGATTACGAATACAGTATTAGTTTTTAGAATTATCAGTTATTTTTATCATTTTATCGATTTTTTGGCAAAGTTCAAGCTACGGGGCTGGGAGTTGGCACAGGAGGACAAGCGAACATGCTGATTACGAATACAATATAGCTTTTAGAATTATCAGTTATTTTTATCATTTTATCGATTTTCTGGCAAAGTTCAAGCTACGGGGCTGGGAGTTGGCATACGGGGGTAATCGAGCATGCTGATTACGAATATGATAACTATTTTCAAAAATGCCCATTACTTTTATCATTTTATCGATTTTCTGGCAAAGTTCAAGCTACGGGGCTGGGAGTTGGCATACGGGGGTAATCGAGCATGCTGATTACGAATATAATAACTATTTTCAAAGATGCCCATTACTTTTATCATTTTATCGATTTGTTTGCAAATTTTGGACTACGGGGTTGGGAGTTGGCACGAGAGGGTAAGCGAACATGCTGATTACGAATACAATACTGGTTTTTAGAATTATCAGTTATTTTTATCATTTTATCGATTTTTTTGCAAAGTTCAAGCTACGGGGCTGGGAGTTGGCACACGGGGGTAATCGAGCATGCTGATTACGAATACAGTATTAGTTTTTAGAATTATCAGTTAATTTTATCATTTTATCGATTTTCTGGCAAAGTTCAAGCTACGGGGCTGGGAGTTGGCACACGGGGGTAATCGAGCATGCTGATTACGAATATGATAACTATTTTCAAAGATGCCCATTACTTTTATCATTTTATCGATTTGTTTGCAAATTTTGGACTACGGGGTTGGGAGTTGGCACGAGAGGGTAAGCGAACATGCTGATTACGAATACAATACTGGTTTTTAGAATTATCAGTTATTTTTATCATTTTATCGATTTTTTTGCAAAGTTCAAGCTACGGGGCTGGGAGTTGGCACACGGGGGTAATCGAGCATGCTGATTACGAATACAGTATTAGTTTTTAGAATTATCAGTTATTTTTTATCATTTTATCGATTTTTTTGCAAAGTTCAAGCTACGGGGCTGGGAGTTGGCACAGGAGGACAAGCGAACATGCTGATTACGAATACAATATAGCTTTTAGAATTATCAGTTATTTTTATCATTTTATCGATTTTCTGGCAAAGTTCAAGCTACGGGGCTGGGAGTTGGCATACGGGGGTAATCGAGCATGCTGATTACGAATATGATAACTATTTTCAAAAATGCCCATTACTTTTATCATTTTATCGATTTTCTGGCAAAGTTCAAGCTACGGGGCTGGGAGTTGGCATACGGGGGTAATCGAGCATGCTGATTACGAATATAATAACTATTTTCAAAGATGCCCATTACTTTTATCATTTTATCGATTTGTTTGCAAATTTTGGACTACGGGGTTGGGAGTTGGCACGAGAGGGTAAGCGAACATGCTGATTACGAATACAATACTGGTTTTTAGAATTATCAGTTATTTTTATCATTTTATCGATTTTTTTGCAAAGTTCAAGCTACGGGGCTGGGAGTTGGCACACGGGGGTAATCGAGCATGCTGATTACGAATACAGTATTAGTTTTTAGAATTATCAGTTATTTTTATCATTTTATCGATTTTTTGGCAAAGTTCAAGCTACGGGGCTGGGAGTTGGCACAGGAGGACAAGCGAACATGCTGATTACGAATACAATATAGCTTTTAGAATTATCAGTTATTTTTATCATTTTATCGATTTTCTGGCAAAGTTCAAGCTACGGGGCTGGGAGTTGGCATACGGGGGTAATCGAGCATGCTGATTACGAATATGATAACTATTTTCAAAAATGCCCATTACTTTTATCATTTTATCGATTTTCTGGCAAAGTTCAAGCTACGGGGCTGGGAGTTGGCATACGGGGGTAATCGAGCATGCTGATTACGAATATAATAACTATTTTCAAAAATGCCCATTACTTTTATCATTTTATCGATTTGTTTGCAAAGTTCAAGCTACGGGGCTGGGAGTTGGCACAGGAGGACAAGCGAACATGCTGATTACGAATACAATATAGCTTTTAGAATTATCAGTTAATTTTATCATTTTATCGATTTTCTGGCAAAGTTCAAGCTACGGGGCTGGGAGTTGGCACAGGAGGACAAGCGAACATGCTGATTACGAATACAATATAGCTTTTAGAATTATCAGTTATTTTTATCATTTTATCGATTTTCTGGCAAAGTTCAAGCTACGGGGCTGGGAGTTGGCATACGGGGGTAATCGAGCATGCTGATTACGAATATGATAACTATTTTCAAAAATGCCCATTACTTTTATCATTTTATCGATTTTCTGGCAAAGTTCAAGCTACGGGGCTGGGAGTTGGCATACGGGGGTAATCGAGCATGCTGATTACGAATATAATAACTATTTTCAAAAATGCCCATTACTTTTATCATTTTATCGATTTGTTTGCAAAGTTCAAGCTACGGGGCTGGGAGTTGGCACGAGAGGGTAAGCGAACATGCTGATTACGAATACAATATAGCTTTTAGAATTATCAGTTAATTTTATCATTTTATCGATTTTCTGGCAAAGTTCAAGCTACGGGGCTGGGAGTTGGCACACGGGGGTAATCGAGCATGCTGATTACGAATATGATAACTATTTTCAAAGATGCCCATTACTTTTATCATTTTATCGATTTGTTTGCAAATTTTGGACTACGGGGTTGGGAGTTGGCACGAGAGGGTAAGCGAACATGCTGATTACGAATACAATACTGGTTTTTAGAATTATCAGTTATTTTTATCATTTTATCGATTTTTTTGCAAAGTTCAAGCTACGGGGCTGGGAGTTGGCACACGGGGGTAATCGAGCATGCTGATTACGAATACAGTATTAGTTTTTAGAATTATCAGTTATTTTTTATCATTTTATCGATTTTTTTGCAAAGTTCAAGCTACGGGGCTGGGAGTTGGCATACGGGGGTAATCGAGCATGCTGATTACGAATATGATAACTATTTTCAAAAATGCCCATTACTTTTATCATTTTATCGATTTGTTTGCAAAGTTCAAGCTACGGGGCTGGGAGTTGGCACGAGAGGGTAAGCGAACATGCTGATTACGAATACAATATAGCTTTTAGAATTATCATTTAATTTTATCATTTTATCGATTTTCTGGCAAAGTTCAAGCTACGGGGCTGGGAGTTGGCACACGGGGGTAATCGAGCATGCTGATTACGAATATGATAACTATTTTCAAAGATGCCCATTACTTTTATCATTTTATCGATTTGTTTGCAAATTTTGGACTACGGGGTTGGGAGTTGGCACGAGAGGGTAAGCGAACATGCTGATTACGAATACAATACTGGTTTTTAGAATTATCAGTTATTTTTATCATTTTATCGATTTTTTTGCAAAGTTCAAGCTACGGGGCTGGGAGTTGGCACACGGGGGTAATCGAGCATGCTGATTACGAATACAGTATTAGTTTTTAGAATTATCAGTTATTTTTTATCATTTTATCGATTTTTTTGCAAAGTTCAAGCTACGGGGCTGGGAGTTGGCATACGGGGGTAATCGAGCATGCTGATTACGAATATGATAACTATTTTCAAAAATGCCCATTACTTTTATCATTTTATCGATTTTCTGGCAAAGTTCAAGCTACGGGGCTGGGAGTTGGCATACGGGGGTAATCGAGCATGCTGATTACGAATATAATAACTATTTTCAAAGATGCCCATTACTTTTATCATTTTATCGATTTGTTTGCAAATTTAGGACTACGGGGTTGGGAGTTGGCACGAGAGGGTAAGCGAACATGCTGATTACGAATACAATACTGGTTTTTAGAATTATCAGTTATTTTTATCATTTTATCGATTTTTTTGCAAAGTTCAAGCTACGGGGCTGGGAGTTGGCACACGGGGGTAATCGAGCATGCTGATTACGAATACAGTATTAGTTTTTAGAATTATCAGTTATTTTTATCATTTTATCGATTTTTTGGCAAAGTTCAAGCTACGGGGCTGGGAGTTGGCACAGGAGGACAAGCGAACATGCTGATTACGAATACAATATAGCTTTTAGAATTATCAGTTATTTTTATCATTTTATCGATTTTCTGGCAAAGTTCAAGCTACGGGGCTGGGAGTTGGCATACGGGGGTAATCGAGCATGCTGATTACGAATATGATAACTATTTTCAAAAATGCCCATTACTTTTATCATTTTATCGATTTTCTGGCAAAGTTCAAGCTACGGGGCTGGGAGTTGGCATACGGGGGTAATCGAGCATGCTGATTACGAATATAATAACTATTTTCAAAAATGCCCATTACTTTTATCATTTTATCGATTTGTTTGCAAAGTTCAAGCTACGGGGCTGGGAGTTGGCACAGGAGGACAAGCGAACATGCTGATTACGAATACAATATAGCTTTTAGAATTATCAGTTAATTTTATCATTTTATCGATTTTCTGGCAAAGTTCAAGCTACGGGGCTGGGAGTTGGCACACGGGGGTAATCGAGCATGCTGATTGCGAATACAGTATTAGTTTTTAGAATTATCAGTTATTTTTATCATTTTATCAATTTTTTTGCAAAGTTTAAGTTACGGAGCTAGGAGTTGGCAAACGGGGGTAATCGAGCATGCTGATTACGAATATGATAACCATTTCAATAAATACCCATTACTTTTATCATTCTATCGATTTTTCTGCAGATTTTGAACTACGTGACTGGGAGTTGGCATACGGGGGTAAGGGAACATGCTGATTACGAATATCATAACATTTCAGAAAATACCCCTTACTTCTATTGGTTTAATTGATTTTTTGCAATGTTTGAACTATGGCGTTGGGGATTGGTACAGGCAGGTAATTGAGCATGCTGCTCACGAGCACATTCTTATTTTACAACTTGTCACTTACCTTCACTGGCTTTATCGATTTTTTGCAAAGTTTAAGCCAGGAACTGGGATTTGGCACATGGGAGAAAGCGAGCATGCCGATTACGATTGTAATAAGTGTTCTTAGAAGAACCTATTATTTTTGTCGATTTTTCTATTCTTTGTAAAATTAGAGCTACACGGCTGACATTGCACAAAGTTGTATGTGAGCACGCTCACTGCAAAAATAGTTTTTGAGAATTTCCATTACTTTTATTGATTTCATCTTTTTTTCAAAGCTGAAGCTACGAGGCTCAGATGGCACTAATCCGGGGTAAGTGAGCATGCTGAGAATTCTATAATCACACTCGGAAATGACGAAGGCGGTAAATTTACCTAAGTTATAAATTCACTTTGGCCCGCCTTTACCTTTTTGAATCCTACTTCTGCCCCCAAAATCAGAAAAGCACATAGAGCCTGGTTTCGAGGGAAGAAAATGCTAGCTTTATAAAAAAAATTTTTCGGGGGCGTGGCGTGTTGGGGACCCGCAAAAATTTAGAGAAGCACCCCAAAAATTCTTTCGGAGTGCGTGGCTAACGCCATGCACCTTCATTAAAAAAATTTTTGTCGCGCCCCCCTCGGTCCGAAATCCTGCGACCGCCACTGGCGGCAAGATATTTCGGTACTTTTCCGTTATCTAGACCCATTTTTTCAAAGAAGAGTATTGCCCATCCTTGTACCATATTTGGTCTCAGCTTTACAGGGAGGAGTGCCAACCTTCTGCCACGTGTCAAAAAAATTTAAAATGTCATTTACATGCTTAACAGGTTTTACTAAGAGTTTTCGTTCAATCTGTTTTGTAGTCAATTTCAACCTCATTTCGATTAAGCATTTCAAAGTGAACATTGTCATAATAAACGACATACTCTTATCGATGAACAGACTAGACTTGCTCGGAATAGAGAAGTGCGTGAGATGAAATCATTTAAGAGGCAAAATAAGCGGCAGCAAGGGACTTCAAGCTTCATTTATAGTCTTTTCTGGCTAAAATCGCATGGCCAAAAGGGTTTGAAGAGAAAAGCATTATTAATTCACCACTGAAAGCAAGCAAGATGATCTAAAACAAATTCATGATTGTTTTGCTTTTATGTAAAACAATTAAACAGCTCAAAAGTGACTACAATCTCTTTTACCTCCCCGGAAATGGTTTCGAAAAAAGATCATGTCAGGATGAACCGAAAAGTGTCAATTTTTTTGTGACACGTGGCAAGGAGGCAGTCCTCCTAGAAACTATAAAAAATTATTCTTAGACTAAAGAAAGTATCACATGGGAGCCTTTCGAAGAAATGGGTCCGGATAACGGAAAAGTACCGATATTTTCGCTAAGAATTTCTACGAGTCAATATCTAATTATACAGAAATTTCCTTAAATTCACTTCTGTCCCTTCCACTCTGCAAAAACCATACTTCTGCCTCTGAAAGCAGAAAAGTGGTCTCTGGGGAAGGACAGACCCATGAGCTTCATCCGGCACGGCATTTTCACCGAAACTTTAGGCTCTCAAACTGCAAAAACCACAAAACTCAAAAACCACATATCTGGCCCTAAAAGCAGAAAGACAGGGAGCTTGGTCTCGATGGAAGAAAGAATTATGGCCTCAGGCAGCAAGAGACTTTCGCCAGAAGTTTCTGGGTGTCAATTATTATACAGAACTTGCTTGAAATTTACTTCTGGCCCTTTTGGTCTCGAGGAGAAAACACTAATAAGCTCAGCCAGCAAGATACTCTCGCTGAAACTTTCTGGGTGTCAATGTTTATTCATACTGAAACTTGCTTCAAAAACTTACTTCTGGCCCTTCTACTTTGCAAAAAAACCATACTTCTGCCTCTAAAAGTAAAAAAATCACAAAGTGCTCTCGAGGGAAGGACAGACCCATGAGCTTCATCCGACAGGACAGTCTCGCTAAGATGTTTGACCCCCTAGACTTCGCAAAAACCAGTACTTCTGCCCCTAAACGCAGAAAAGCACAGAAAATCCAGTCTCGGGGGAAGAAAGAATCATGGCTTCAGGCAACAAGGTATTCTCGCCAGAAGTTTATGGGTGTCAATAGTCATACAGAAACTTGCTTAAAATTTACTTCTGGCCATTCTACTTTGCAAAAACCACACTTCTTCCTCTAAAAGCAAAACAGTACAGAAAGCTTGGTCTCGAGAAAATGGCAGAACCATGAGGCTTCATGCGACAAACATTTTCGCTAGGGCGTCTGACCTCCTAGACTTCGCAAAAACCAGTGCTTCTGCCCCCAAAAGCAGAAAAGCACAGGGAATTTAGTCTCTAAGGAAGGACAGACCCATGAGCTTCTTGCAACAGGACATTTTCACAGAAACTTTCGGCCCCTTCTACTTCGCAAAAACTAGTACTTCTGCCCTGAAAGCAGAAAAGCACAGGGATTTAGTCTCTAGGCAGAGACAGACCCATGAGTTTCATCCGACAGGACATTTTCTAAGACTTTTGACTCCCAAACTTCGCAAAAAACCATAAAACTCAAAAACCACACTTCTGGCCCAAAAAACAAAAAAGCACAAGGAGCTTGGTCTCGAGGGAAGTAAGGATTATGGCATCAGGCAACAAGATGTTTTCGCCAGAAGTTTCTGGTTGTCGATGTTTCATTATACAGAAACTTGTTTGAAATTCGTGGCCATTCTACTCTGCAAAATCCATACTTCTACCCCTAAAAGCAAAACAGCACAGATAGCTTGGTTTCGAGGAAAAGAGACTCATAAGCTCAGCCAGCAAGATATTTTCGCTGAAAAGTTCTGGGTGTCAATGTGTATTTTACAGAAACTTGTTTAAAATTCACTTGTGGCCATTCCACTCTGCAAAAACCAGACTTCTGCCTCTGAAAACAGAAGAGTGGTCTCGAGGAAAAGACAGACCGGGAGACGGTCAAGAGGCGCGATTTTTCTGGCTGTCACCAACTTAAAACTTCAGTTTCTCGCTATGGGAGTGTTCAAAAAGTGTCGGACAAAGTCCATCGGCTTACTAGCTGTTTGAAGTAACCATCTGATAAGTTCGACGACTTTTGCTAGAAAACTGACCGAAATAGTTACAAAATTGCTATAAACTGCATTTTCATGGGTTTTTGACCTTCAACAATTTTGTTTTGAATCGCTTTCAAAATGATAAGATCGAAGAATTCCTGCAATTCTCTAATGTACTTCTTTTGAAATTTCAAATAATCCTGGAACTTCATAAAACACAAGTATGTGCTATATACTGCCCATCTGGTAATAAGAATCGCGCCTCTTGACATACATCCAAACAGACCCATGAGCTTCTTGCGACAGGAAATCATCTTTGCTGAAAATTCTGGCCTTCAGAACTTTGCAAAAACCACACTTTTGTCCCTAGAAGCAAAAAAACAGGGAGCTTGGTCTCGAGGGAAGAAAAGATTCAGGGCTCGGGCAGCAAGATGATTGCGCTAAAAGTTTTTAGGTGTCAATATTTGATTATACAAAAACTTGCTGGAAAAATTACCCTTCTTCTCAACCATACTTCTGCTAAAAGCGGAAGCATAAGGAGCTTGGTTTTGAGGGAAGGAAAGAACTAGGGTTTTATACGACAGGACAGTTTCGGTAAGATTGTCCTTCAAAAGAAGGCGCTGGGCCAGCTTCTGTTCAAGAAATGAGCCCGTTCACTGGCAAGACATCATTGAAGAAAATGCTGCTTCGTTTTTACCGACATATCTGAGTTTTTGGCTGCTGGAAGACATAAATTGACGCTTCTTTTAACATGGCACTTTCCTGGAAATCAATCTGAGTTTTGGGATGAATCAGCTGCTCTAAACAGGTGCTTCGAGGTAGCTTCCTTGTTTAAGAGCTGTGGTATCTGGGCAAAGGTATGTGCAAGAAAACAGCAAAGATGCTTTGCGCATAGTCAGTGGTAGTGGCTTCTTTTCCTAAGAGCATAGTGTTATGTTTCTACTACTCACAACATGCGAAAGGTCGCTGGGAAGATGAAAATTCTCTTAATTTGGGCAAAGGTATGTGCAAGAAAACAGCAAAGATGCTTTGCGCATAGTCAGTGGTAGTGGCTTCTTTTCCTAAGAGCATAGTGTTATGTTTCTACTACTCACAACATGCGAAAGGTCGCTGGGAAGATGAAAATTCTCTTTCTTGGGATTTTAGTTAATTAATGGCAGATATCAATGTATCTGCCCCCACCCACCTACTAGCGACCCGTAGGGTCGCTAGTCTTTTATATAAAGCTGAATGTCTGTTTGTCTGTATGTCTGTATGTCTGTCTGTCTGTCTGTATGTCTGTACGTATGTTCCGAATAGAAAATTTCATTTCTGAACCGATCCGGACCAAACTTGGCACACATACACTACGGGCCCCGGCGGGTGTCATAGGCTACTTTTCGTCATCGATCGATATCGATTTTATCGATTTTTATCGATTTTTTGCTGAGTTCACCTACGGGGCTGGGAGTTGGCACAGGGGGGTAATCGAGCATGGGGATTCCGGATACAATATTGGTTTTCAGGATTATCGATTACTTTTATCGATTTTATCGATTTTTTGCAAAGTTTGAGCTACGGGGCTGGGAGTTGGCACAGGGGGGTAATCGAGCATGGGGATTCCGGATACAATATTGGTTTTCAGGATTATCGATTACTTTTATCGATTTTATCGATTTTTTGCAAAGTTTGAGCTACGGGGCTGGGAGTTGGCACAGGGGGGTAATCGAGCATGGGGATTCCGAATACAATATTGGTTTTCAGGATTATCTATTACTTTTATCGATTTTATCGATTTTTTTGCAAAGTTTGAGCTACGGGGCTGGGAGTTCGCACAGGGGGGTAATCGAGCATGGGGATTCCGAATACAATATTGGTTTTCTGGATTATCGATTACTTTTATCGATTTTATCGATTTTTTGCAAAGTTTGAGCTAGGGGGCTGGGAGTTGGCACAGGGGGGTAAACGAGCATGCTGATCATCCCCAAGGGGGGTGATCAGCATGCTCGATTACACTCCTGTGCCAAATTCCAGCCCCCTAGCTCAAATTTTCAAAAAA
The DNA here is from genome assembly GCA_958299035.1 of Cylicocyclus nassatus. Lineage (NCBI taxonomy): Eukaryota > Metazoa > Nematoda > Chromadorea > Rhabditida > Strongylidae > Cylicocyclus > Cylicocyclus nassatus. Next base: position 88,200,611 of record CATQJL010000112.1, read on the forward strand.
TCGATAAAATCGAAAAAGTAATGGACGATCCTGAAAACTAATATTGTGTTCGTAATCTGCATGCTCGATTACCCCCCTGTGCAAACTCCCAGCCCCGCAGGTCAAACTTTACAAAAAAATCGATAAAATCGATAAAAGTAATGGACGATCCTGAAAACTAATATTGTGTTCGTAATCAGCATGCTCGATTACCCTCCTGTGCAAACTCCCAGCCCCGCAGGTCAAACTTTACAAAAAAATCGATAAAATCGATAAAAGTAATGGACGATCCTGAAAACTAATGTTGTATTCGGAATCCCCATGCTCACTTCCCCCCCTGTGCCAACTCCTAGCCCTGTAGGTGAACTCTGCAAAAAAATCGATAAAAATCGGTAAAATCGACATCGATCGATAACGAAAAGTGGACTGTGACACCCGCCGGGGCCCGAAGTGTATGTGTGCCAAGTTTGGTCCGGATACGGCGGAGCCGGGTAAGCCAGCTAGTATCGAATAAATTCGAAAAGGAAAAATTTCGAATAAACGAATATCGAATAAATTCGAGGTTCAAAAATTCTCGAATGAATGAATTCCAAATAAATTCAGAAAATCAAAATTATCGAATGATTAGATATCGAATATATTTGAACATTGGAAGTCGAATTTCGAATAAATATTTGAATGATTTATCGAATAACTAGAGCAACCAGATCGTAAACTTGCCGACATATCTGGCTGAATTCGACAGTAGCCTCGTACCCCTATAACACGTAGCTCAGAATTTTCCAAAAATCGCTGAAATCGAGAAAATAGATTTCGGTTTTAATCGGCATCCTCTATCCCCCCCCTGTACCAACTCCCAACCTCGTAGCTCAAGATTTTCCAAAAATCGACAGAATCGACAAAGTAAGTTTTTATTCATAATTGGCACCCTCACTTACCCCTTTGCACCAACTCCCACTCCTTAGCTCAAACTTCTCCAAAAATCGATAAAGTAAGTTTTTATCCATAATCAGCACCCTCACTCACCCCCTGGTGTAGTATAAGCTAGTCGTGGACGAAGGCATGTGGTTTATTCCGCGAAGCGAGCACGAATGCCCCTATAGCCCCTGGCATACTACAGGCATTTCAGTGGCGACGTGGTTTGGCAATAGAATTGTCCAAAACATTTTCTAAAAGTACAGAATGCAGGACATTTATCTTTTTGGTAAGTTGTACACGCTAAACATTTGAGGTAAGCTGGCGTTACATTTGAAGACATCTCGTAATTGGCAAATCGCGTACGGCGATCTAAATCGTCTAATCCTCCACTACAACTCCCATGTCCTTTACTCATAATGCACTAATTCGCAAAAAAATGTCTAGGGTATATAGCGAATGGAGGCAGCTGTGCAATATAACTTATGCGAGCAAGAGTGCTCACTAGTGTGGGCTTTGCGTACCACAAGCATGAGCAATGCAAAGAGAGAAAAACAGGCATTTCAAAACACTTCCAATACATGAACTCGGAACATGAGCTTGAATTTGATAGCTTCTTTGCTGATTTGGTGCCAGTAGCAGTGCAAACAATCTCATTGATCGAAAAAGCATCAATTAAAATCCAAATATGATTTTTCTCCTGTCAAGCAGTCGGAAGAATGCAACCCTTCACACAGTTCAAAGATCAACGGTTGCAAAATATGCATTACCGAGTTTTGCGAAAAAAAACGCGGACGAAGTAAGCTTGATACTCAGCAGTTGGCTCTGCAGCAAAGTCAAATAATTTGAATACGGAGTTCATTCGAATACGAATTCGAATAAACATTCGAATAAAACATTCGAATAAAATCTATTCGAAACCCCGTTTTTTGATTATTCGATTTTTTGAATAATATTCGAGTCCTCGTTTTTTGATTATTCGAGTTTTCAAATTTTACTCGAAACCCTGTTTTGTGATTATCCTTTCTATTTTTATTCAAAACCCTGTTTTCTCAATTATTCGAGTTTCGAATGTTATTCGAAAATGGAAGAACTCCGAATATCGAATTTCGAATACGAATATATTCGAATGTTTTATTTAAATGATCGAATTTCTATTCGATTCGGACCCATGAAGTATGGTCTTGTGGACCTCCAATTTGCACAGGCATGTATCCTCTACACTAAACATTCACCTATATAGTGGTAATTTTCCTTGGCTACAGTACGAGAAATAAAAATAGGCCAGAAATGCGAATATGTCGCGTTTTTCGGGTTTTTTGCAAACAGTTTTTTCTCGAAAAGTAGCGTTTGTCTAAAGCTGAATATTCATGGTTCTACTCTGAAAGGTTTATACTATAGAATCACACATGTGAGAGTGGTTCAGGATTGCTTTGGCGAAAATATGCCAAATTTCGTTTCCTCAATTTTCAGCCATGGAAAAATTGCGAAAATGTGCATACGAGTGTCTCGTATAGTGAGTCCATGCGTGAGCAAGTTAGAGGTTCCCAAGAGTTTTCTGAACGGAGATACGATTTTTTTCGTTTTTAGATCTTTAGTGCCTTATAAGATCTGGCTCCAAACTTCACGCAGATCAAACCTGGCGCGAAACTTCAAGCTTCATTTTGTAGAGCTTGCTCTGATCTATCGGTTGATACCCCAATTACTCACTTTCGTGCGCACCCTGCTGCGTTATAGCATGTCAAAATACGGTGCGACATTATTTTCCGGACAACCTAATATACAGGGTGTCCGTAAAGTATGCATACACTGTTTGATCGTAAATATCTCGCTTCCCAAGAAGTCTTTTGCCTTGCTTCAGGTACCATTTTGTAGAGCTGGCTTCAACTTAGATTTGCAGTATAAAACGACTCACCCATCTCTCTTCATTACTGTAGGATTACAGTAGAAACTTTGAAGAGGGTTTTGAGCCATGAAAGGCCATATTTTGCCTGACAAAGGAAACAAAACAGCCTGAAAGCGTTAACACTAAGCTAATTAGAGTTGTTGATTCTAATCGTAAATTTCACAACTTATTATGATGCTTCATTGAAGAGTTATGCCGGCTAAGAGATAGCGGCCATTTTTTCAATGTTCCTAAAAAGTGCGGTTACAACGTTTAGAAAGCTTCGCAATCTTGTGAATAGTTGAGTATTGAACTCAGCGTCCATAAAAACCCTATTAAACAAGTTTTCACATTTTTTTTGAAAAATTTTGAGACGGCAGCTTTTTCCACATTGACACCATATGTTTCAGGTTTCTACCGTAATCCTACAGTAATGAAGAGCGATCGGCGATTCGCTCCATACTGTAAATCTAAGTTGAAGCCAGCTCTACAAAACGGTACCTAAAGCAAAAGACTTGTTGGGAAGAAAGATATTAACGATCAAGCAGTATATACATACTTTACGGACACCCTGTATGCAGACAATTTACAGCTAGCAAAACGGAAGATACGGCATGAGATCAGCGGTTATAGATAACTGTTCGTTCTTGCCGTTCATTTTTGGATCGCGTATAGGAATGAGAGATGCTTCCAGAGCCTTTCGTGCAGAAATTTGATTTTCTAAGGTTAATATCGTGCACCTTATGTCCAATTCAATACCGTGCACCATCTTTCGATGCTTATGCTCTTAGCATCGAAAGGAGCACGGAAGTATTGACCTTTACATAAGATACACAATACTAACCTTTGAAAACCAAATTTCTGCACGAAATTTTCTGGAAGCATCTTTAACTCTTATACGCGATCCAAAATGAACAGCAAGAACGAACAGCTATTATAACGCTGATTCCATGCCGTATCTTCCGTTTTGCGAGCTACAGATTGTCTGTATACATAAGCAGTTCGGTGCCATGCACACTGCTCACTTGTTTGTCACAACAAGCGAACGAGCTCGTCTAAAGCGGTTGCACACTGCAATAACGGTAGTACGCTGGTGAGTACGAGTCAACCGCCATACTTTCTTTATCTACGCTAGACGAATCGAATATACGAGTTAGAAGAAGTGTTTGGCGGCCAAGAGCGAACATCATGTGACTGACTCCTCTCAGGCCTCTGACGGCGTGTGGCCGAAAGGTAAGGCAATAAAGTACTACCATAACAAACCTGTACTGCAAAGAAGATAAAGGAAGTTTGATAATAGTTTAGTTTAAAAAAAGCAGAGAACCGTTGCTACCAACGGCAGCACCATGCACTAAATAGAAGCAGGTGAGCAGGTGTTGTAAACAGTAGTTCTGAAAAATGGATGTACGCTCGCACTCATCCCCTGCTGATTTGTCAGGGCTCAAGTGCCTCAACAAACTAGCGACAAGATAGCGCTGGCTATTTAGTACAGTTAGAGCCAAATATTCGTATTCGAATAATTAATTCGAAATTAGTCGAATATTCGAGAAAGTCCAAATATTCGATTTCCGAATAGTTGAATAAGTAAAAAGGTCTGTATTCGAACAATTCGTTCATTCGAGTATTTGGAAAATAAGTTATTCGAATATTCGAATTCGAATATTCTGAAAACTCACAGTTCGAATGATATTCGTTCGTTCGAATATTTTTCAAAGGCCGATTATTCAATATTCGTTCGTTCGACAAAATTTTTCGGTCGTTTCAACTATACTACTTAGCCTCAAACAGTGAGCCATACAGCAGTCTGAGGGCGTTCAAATTCAGAAAACCTCAAACTTAAAATGAGTCCTAGAGGGCCCACATCATTCAACTTAGCCCTGGAAGGATAAGAGCTTAATGCGCTAAGTACTTCTTCTGATAGGGGTTGAGACCATCTTGGAGATCTCATGATATGTGATACATTCTTGATGAGCTGTAGTTTTTGATATGTAATGTTCGAAACCCCTTTAACCCTCACTGACATACTCAGGTGATCGCGGGGGCAGGAGGTCAGCATACTCGCGCTTTTCTACAAGCGGTCAGCAAAATGGCCAAATTTCAGCGAGCGGTACTTCGGTGTTCTGCCGGCGGGCAGCGATACAAAGTTTTCTGCAAGCGCTCTTCAAATGATCCCTTTCAGCGAGCGCGGGCCAAACTTTCGGCAAGCGCTCGGACTCTTTTTAGGCATTTTCGGTCGTACGTTGAGGAGCGGAGGTGAGACTCTGTCTGCTAGAGGTGCCGTCGATGCTTCAATTACCCGAATTTGGGGTACTTTTTCCCAGCGGAAGTTACCCACGGGCTGTGCGGTCCTTCAACAAAGGACCTGCGGCTCCCAATAACTCTGCATATTCTCGCGGAATGTCCGCGAGAATGCGGCCACTGCGCCACAACCAATCTACGAAAAAGCCGCAATTGCTCCCCGAGCGTTCGTCTAAATTTTCGCAAACATTCCTCCAAGTATCTGCAAGCGGACCGCAAGAATTCAGCGGACTATTTTTCCGGTGTTCACCTGCTCATTAATCGCAAGGCCTCCTGCTCCTGGCGATTATCTGAGAAGTCGTTGGGTAACTCTCGTTATCAAACAATGATTTATTTGACTTAAGCTACGGGTTTGGGAGTTGGCAGTGAAATAGTAAGAAACTGCTGATTAGAATATAACAATCGTTTGTAAGAATACCTGAATACCACTCAGATAATCGCGGGAGGCAGGCGGTCCGCACAAACTCGCATTTTCTTGCAGGCGGTCAGCAGAATTTTGGGGCGTAGCCAAACCTTCAGCGGACGATACCTCCTTTACTGTCGAATGTCCCGCTAGCGGGGTAGAATACAGTGTTTTCTGCGGGCGCTCGTCAAATAATCTCATCTAGCGAACGCTGGCCAAACTTTCAGCAAGCACTCTATTTGACGCGTTCACGACAATACGACCCACCGGTGGGTCGTACGTGTTCTGCCATTTCGGACAATACGACCCACCGATGGGTGGTAAGATCCATGAAGCGCTATCTTTACCAGTTTACGAGGGAATTCTACAGGATTCTGGCACATGATTCGGGGCACTTGGGTCAGGCTCCAGCCAGAGTGGTCTGGGCTTAGGATACTGTAATGTAATATTACGGTAGGTATACGGTGGATATTATAAAGCACAAGCTTTCAGCTCAAATTCTTCGCAAAATATGCTGTTTCTGGAGAATCAAGTTTACATGAAGAGTAATACGGGGGGGGGGGGGGCAAGGGCTGACGTTAGCCCACCAAAAAGTATCGATTTTATTGATTTTATTGATTTTTTGCATTTTTCATTCTAGGAAGCTGCAACTTTGCATATATAGGTTTTCTAGCATGATTACGAAAATAATAGTCTCAAGTTTTGATACCACCTTCTAACATCAGTTTCTTGATTTCTACGAAAATTCTACCGTACTGCTACCGTAGTCTCACCCTAAGAATGTAGTGAACAAAGTTGACACTAGACTACCGTGACCTTACCGTATGCTGCCAAAAACTGAAATAAATCATATTTTGGTAATCAGCGCGTTCGATAAACCTTGTGGGGTAATTCTCGGAGACACGTCTTGAATTTCTTCCAAAAAGACTACCATTTCGGACAATACGACCCACGGGTGGGTCGTAATTTTGACGAAGCGTGCAAAATCTGGTCTTATTTCGTAACCTATGTATTTTCTTACTATCTTATGTATGACAACAAAAAATGAAAAACGGAAGTCGTTCCTGGCCCGCAACTAAATTTCTTCGGAGTTATTAAAATTTCGATGCAATTTTCTAAATTACGAAACCATCCTCCTACTTCCTATTTTGAAATTCCAAGCTATTTCGTTGCGTCTCCAGTTAGTTAACGATTTGAGCTCAAAAATCCCACTTTGATCTTAGGATCGCATCTAATTCTGCTAGAGTCGCAAATATTTTCGAAATCACTGCTCCTGTTCAATTGTCCGGGCAATTTACGGCATAACCTGCCCAATGCAGCCTCTTGGCCTTTCCCTGACTTCAGTTACGAAGTGTCAAAGTACCGTCTCAGACAGTCGACGGCATACCTCCGGAGCAGAAATGGCAGAGCCGCGGGGTTTGCCCAGCGGGGGTTTGCCACTCGTGCTCAGGAGCCCTCCCATTTTGTGCTCCGGAGCCCTCCCATTTGTTCTCCGGAGGCCTCCCATTTTGCGCTCCGGAAGTCTGCCTTAGCATAATGTAACTATCTGAGACTACTACTCATCCCGAAGTCCGAGAACAGTTCCAGCACAGTGCTCGAACTAAGCGTTGTGCTGGAACTGTTTCCGACTTTGGAATCAATATGAACGCAGCCTAAGCTCCAAACCCCAATTATGCCCCTAAACGCCACAATTAGCCCTAGACCAGGGTCGAGCAAACGGTGTGGCATACGAGCGCCGATACGCCCCCCCTTCCCCCCTAAGAATTGAGTACGACCCTTCACCCCGTTCTCTGCCCACTCCCTCTCACCCTCAGCGTTTGTAGATAGCAAGGTAGAAGAATGAAGACAAGACGAAGCATTTATTTCAAATTAACTGCAAAACAATTTACTGCAACTTGCAAATGCACTTGACTTCGATATTTAAAGTGCTTATCCTTAGACTCATCATCGCCCCTCAGGTCCTGCGAGTAGTCTTCTGCAGCAAGTTCAAAAGAGTTTGATCTGAAGATGAAACATAATTTGACAGTTTTTAAGACACTCACTGCCTGATAGGTGACCTCTGTAGAAAAATTTGAGGCTGGTATACTGTAGTGAACAAATTACCTTTTTCTGGATTAATAAAAAAAGAAACTAAGCGCAGAAGAAATAAAAGCTCTTATCAGCCATGCGATCTGGGCTCATCAGCGTACGACTATTGCCTAGAAGCATACATATTGAAGCTTTTTCCATACAACGTCTACCAAGCGCTGCCTTGTTTGCTTTGTAAATGGGCGTGCAAAAAGTCCAAAATTTCAGGATTTTGCAAGGCAAAAAGATATAATGGTATACAAGGGTACTCTGTGATTGCCTGGATTTTCTTTCAGTCCTACGCAGCACCGCAACCAGATATGCAATGATAACAATGTAAAGGTCTATTAGAACACAGTCAAATTCACCGAAAATGTCAAAAAAAGCTCACTGATGAAACTGCCCAAAAAATGCTGCGGAAGTGCCCATGTTGATAAACATCAATGACAGAAACTCACCTATTTCTTCACAGAATATCTTCACAGTGTGATCATATTCTCCCGCGACAGCCAGGAAGCACCATCGCGAGTGTCTTGTGTACTTCGGAGCATGTGGAACCTGTGCTGACCAAACAACATTCCAGCTGTGATCGCGCTGTGCTCGCTCCTGAAAGATGGGATTGAGATTGCAAAAGATGGAAGGGAAACTGTTGCCAACATTTTGTGCGGTGTGGGACGCAGACGGATTTGTGTCCAATCCACTCATCCTAGACAGACATCGCTGCTGACAGAAAAGTAGCTTATCACCCATCACCAAGTCAATCTCAGCCTGGAGATACCAATTTTGCTGAAGACGCAACAAAATTTTCTTTACCGTTCATGCTCCAAAGAACAGCGTCGACTGGCTTTTCAACGTAAGACAATGTATTTCGACTCAGCGCTGTTTGAAAAACTATAAGGAGACTACAAAGGATTGTAGCAGATATTATACTGGGGAGAAACTCACATCGACATGTTCAGTTTCGATAGATGTAACAGCTTTTGGTTCGAAAATGCGGATGATGATGCCGTAAACGGTTGTAATCTAAAAAAAACAAGATTACGATGAGAGAATTAAAACCTAGACCCATTACACACTTTCCCTGAAACTTGGCAGCAGCTCACGCTGTTCACGAGCTGGTTGTATCATGAAGACAACCAGAAATTACCTAACCTCTTTTACGTAGTGAAATCAAAATGAAAAACTGTAATACCTGCACTCTAGAAAGGTCGTCCCTCAGAACAACAACGTTTGAACCAACAGCACATGCCTGAAATGGTCTGGACTGAGAGTGGCAGATAATCAACGTACTCATATAATGCGTTCTTTATGCTCTGAATTATACAAAATAACTCCCAAAAAACAAACAGCCATTAGCAACAGACAACTCACATCTTCACTCTTTCTTGACTCATTTGCTGCGACAGCAGCATGAAGCCGATGTTGTACATCAGGCAAGCTAGCTCAAACCCAACATCGTCATACGTGGCCGAGTGAGCGATATTTATTGCTCGGTCATGCGCCCCACACCGACTTCGATTAGTTTGGTGACGCTATCGCTACCCGTTTGAGCAAGTTGGTGGTCCTGGGCAAATTGGCTGCAAGAGCCCCGGAGCACAGATTTGCGCTCCGGAGACCGCTCCGGCTCGTCCAAATCTGGCGTATCTGCGGAGCAGAGATTTGCAAGCCCGCCGGAGGGGTCCCTTCTGCCTTCTTGTGACATCACCGTGACGTCACAGAAAGGGACCGCCCACTCGCCCCGGTCTCAATGGTCAATTGGGTCCTCCGCAGCTCTGCCAGATTTCGACTGTCCTCCGGAGCTACGGCACCGATTGTCTGGGGTGCTGCACTTTTCTAACATCATTCTGGAAGGCGCTAATCCGTTTTGTCCGCAGGAGAATCTGTGCAGAGGGTAGGAAATAAGTTTTTCAGTCGCAAATGTTTATTACGCCTCAGAAATGTCCTACCTGCAAAAATGGTGTCGCAGACTGGGATCGAAGCCAACTGTCATTATAATATAAAGCGTTTATTCAGAACCATAATGATATCTTTCAGTACATTCATTCAAACATGAGTGAGTTGCAACAAACTGAACAACAAAAAGATTTCTTACCCTGTTTAAAAAAATTAATGTTGAAAAATTAATCCTATTATCTGATGTGTAATGCTTGTAATGCTCTATGTTCCTAGAATCTTCTTGCTTGTTATTCTATTCTATTTCTTGTTTATAACTCAACTAGGCAGGTTACAATTCAAATGTCGGAGTCAGATCAAATTCAATGTCCCCTCGGTCAACTGATACGTTCTTGCACTTAAGGTGATCTGACATTCATTAATGCACGTTAACGCAAAAGGAAATGGCTCGAGGGGTAGTGGTGATGGGCAGGGCCCGGCACGAGGTGGGCAGACGAGGTTTTCCAAAACGAATTCCCCTTTGACCCCAATAGTTTTTACGAATACCCCCTTGAGCCCAAAAATGACGCTTTGTGCTTGTGAAACGAGAGCACTGGCCACATTTCGCCTAAAAGCGCTCAAAAGCGCCCAAAATGCTCAAATTCCTCTAATTACTCCTCACCTGTATGAAGATAGAAAACAGGAAGATGAATAAGCAAGGAAAATGATAAAGGAATGAAAAAATATCAAAGAAACGCAGTCATAGGACTGAGAGACGCCGTCCGCGCGTATCGATTGACTGGGGCGCGCTTTCCATCTTAGAAAGCTAGGCTGCTGATGCGATTTTGGGCTCTAACAAAGAAAAGAGGAGGAGTTTCGGAACCAAAATCTCCCCATATAGTAAAGTTTAGGTGAACAACAGATTTATGTAAAAATTTTAAAAATTATGTGAATTGAAAGTTCTGCCCACCTCAGGTGGGCATTAGGTGGGCAATTGCCCACCTAATTTGGAAAAAAGTTAAGCACGCTCTTCATTCACATAAGTTTTCCATAATTTTTCATACATTGTTCCTTAGTCCTACTAGCGTATACACACCAAGTTTCGCGCGATTTCGTTCTCTCTGCGCTGCAAGCGAGCCATTTTTCCATTTTTTTTGATAGTGGGAAATTTTCAGAAAAAAAGCTTGCCACAACCTTCATTCACATAATTTTTCAATGAAACTTCTAAGATAAGCCCTGCAGGCCCATGTTCATGTACCTACCAAGTTTCATACCGTATGGTCATCTGTGCGCTGCAAAAGAGCCATTTGAATTCACATCTTCATTTACCAGTTTTGCGAAATTTTTGGAAAAAATGCTTATTACACCTCCCATTCACGTAAGTTTTTCATAACATTTCATGCTTTGTTTCTACTAGCCTCTCTTTGTTCGCTTACATAATTTGGTGCTATATCATTACGCCTGCATTGAAAACTGATCATGTAATCATGCTGTTCAACGGCATCGCTCATGCGACGTCGCGCACGCGGCAGTTAGCGGCAACGCGGCGTAGTCGCGCGAAGTCTGCTATGCTTTGAGGTTTATGAAAACTATTTTCCGATGAATTAGACGTATAAGGTGAGCATGATTCACCCTCTTTTGCGTGCACTTGGAATCTTTTTCCGGGGCTCTGCCCCAGATCCCGCAAAAACAATATCCCCTTTGCTTTTTGGCCCCAAAACAATTTCCAGCTTGTCATTTGCCCACCTCGTGCCGGGCCCTGGTGATGGGGGGGGGGGGAGAGGGGGGGAGGACACTCGGATAAGTAAATACAAGGGAAGGATTGTAAAAGAGGATCTCATCAACACGCTCGACCCTGGACTGTAGCCAGAAAGCAGTAGTGACTTGACCTTTCGAATACCTTGTCTTCAAGGTAATATTTAGCACAAGTAAGAGCGTAAAACGGGACCGAATCGTCAACGATCTATTTGACATCTCCTTAAAAGCCGTAAACTATCAGCAAGCACAAGGCGTGCGCTGTTATCAGTAGTCAAAGCTAGTGAGAGCGGCTTATACGAATTCTCCAAATATCACTGCAGATTAAATCCGCGAACGGCATGAATGCTCACTGCGTCGTCAGCCCATTTGAGCAGCCAAGCGATTGCATGGAAAGAGGAGTTTCTAAGCTGATCACTTGGCAAACATGCCAGGCCACTATGATTAAGAAGCACCTAGACGAGCTCATCAAATCTGAGTTGTGTACTTCCTAGGCGTAAATCGCACACAAAATCAGCACTTCAACAATGCAGTCACAATTCTATTGCGTGATATCGACCACGCGAAATGCTAGAAGCATTCTGGATATTGCAAGACTCCTACAGAAAACCGCAAGAGCTGCCTAGCTCTCGCAGAAAACCCAAGGAATCTGCCATAATTTACAATCTAATCTCTTATTCATTTCCTTTGTGTATTTCATCCATACTTTTTTGATGCTGATTGATTGAAATTACCCAATCAATCAAATTCAGATAGATGTTTGAAAGATGAAAAAATAGATGTTAGATGAAAAAAGATAGATGGAAAAAAATAGATGAAAAAATGGCTGGATTGCATGAGGTGATCAAGCTTCAAGAGGTATAACTCACATATGGCGCTTCCTCGAAAACGTGTATTCTAAAAATTTGGAAATTTTTCAAATAAGTTCAAAAATGGTCGCGTCACAATATCGCGGACAATAATTCTTCGAACGCGAAAATTTTCTAGGTTAATTTTCAGGGCTCGGCAAGATGTGGCTTTTGGAAAATGCAAAAAAGAAGCCCCCTTTGACTTCCCAAAAAATTTTACGAAACCCCCTTTGGCCCCAAGCCATATCCTTAAGCAACGAAACGTCGACCAGAAAAAGTCGCAAATTTTGTGTGTATTCGGCCACAAAAACGAAACCCCTTTGCTTTTGTTCCAAAAACGATATTCAGCTTGCTTACCAAGCCACCTGTGCAGAGCCCTGGTTGATACTGGAGCAAAAACAGAAGTTTTCCGGTCAGGTAAACATACTGTATTATAGGCTCATCGAGGACTATAATCAGGTAGTGGATACTCCCAAAAAACCCAAGCTTGATTTTTTTCAAAGATAACTTCTAGTTGCATTATTCAAGCCAAATTTCTCCACATGGAAACCTATCCAAGATCCAACAAAGCTGTTTAGATAAAATGGATGCCTTTTGCCATCCTCCATGCATTAGATCTATGCTGGTGAGTTTTTTTTGCTGAAAATGGCTCTTGACATGCACATGATCTCACTTGCACCTAGCCAGTGACCTGTATTCCTTTATAGGTTTGTGAGTCGGCTGGCAGCCTTGCTACGAGCTCGTATAGGCTCATTCGAAAAAGCGTGATTTCCTCGACACGATGGTATGCAAATGAGTTGAAATCCGGAGATTTTACGATGGGGTAAAAAAAGCAGCCTTAGTAGGCTAAGGATTTTTCACCTAAATTGAACAGAGCTCCTTTCGCTAACAGTTCTATTCCGGAAGTTCAAGCTGTCAATTTTCTTGTATAGATCCATTTCGAAGCTCTAAGACTGTTCTGGTGTTGGTAAGAGCCTTCACTCCAATCAGCTTTAAGGCTGCTTTTTTCACCCCATCCGTAAAGTCTCGGGATTTCAACTCATTTGCGCAAAAAAAACTCACCAGCACAGGTCCGATGAATAGAGGATGGCAAAAAGCATCCATTTTATCTAAACAGCTTTGTTGGGATGCTCTGGATAGGGTTCCATGTGGAGAAATTTGGCTTGAAAAAAGCAACTAGAAGTGATCTTTTGAAAAAATCAAGCTTAGATTTCTTGGGAGTAACCACTACCTGATTAGTGTCCTTGATGACTTGATCATATTTTCATCATGTTTCTCATCTAAACTAGTGAACCAATAATCTAAAGGTGCTACTTGGAAGAGCGTTCGCTTCGGGACGGCTACGCGGTTTCCCGCTATTTGCAAATTTTTGGGTTGTGTAAACGATTCTTTATATATATTATTTAAAAAGGGGTTGATGAAAAAAGGAGGGCGACTTGTCCGCACCTTTTTGGCGGTCACTGTATATAGGGCGAATTAAGCATTTTTGGACTTTTTCTATGAATATTTGGTGCAAGAGTAATTTTTAAGTTTAATAAAAGCAGATATACATAGATAACGCCTCAGAACATAATTTTTGCGAAAATCCGATGTTTTCGTGCTTTCATTTATTTTATTTTTATTCAACACGCTCTTGGCGTTCCTTACAAAAGAACGAAAACATACAGCCACTCAAAGATATACTGTCTAATCTTTGCTTTGCTCTCATCTAAAACATAAATACTCTTCGTTCTTATGCATAAGAGAAAAGGAATACATCATTGAGCTGCGGGTTTCAAAGAAAGTTTCCAGACTTCATTGGCTAGAAGAAGCTTCTTATGCTAGCTTTCATAGAGAGGCCAGATAGCAACAAAAGAGCGAAAGAGCAAAAGAACATATATTGCTTAATTGCACCATCTACTCTGCAAGGTACGGTGTAGTGTGACATCCATCACTGTTTTCCAATGGCAGTCCGACAAATCTAATGCGACTGATGAGACACAACCTTTTTCTAAAAAAGGAGCGTGGCTGTATTCATGTCCTTCAGGAATTTCGATGATTATCAGCATTTTACTGGATCCATAACGCCCAATCTTCATAAGGGCTTGAAAACTTCGCTCCGAATTCCTTTTCAGAACTGATATGAACATCTGAGAAATTCCCAAAGATTATTTAACTTATTGATGGAAAAAGCAGACTTGCACAATTACGTAACTTATTCTAAGTAACTTTCGAAATTCTGCGACCCTTTCTAGGGAGGAGAGGGCCAGGGATTATTGTGTTCCATGGAAAAATTTGTTCACTGCTTACCGCAACTCCTCTCAGTGATTGCGATTATTGTGTCTACTAACAAGCCTATGTAGCAATATAGCCTTTCTTTTGGGTACTTGTCAATGTGGCTAATTGACAGCGAAAAGGCGAAAGAGGAACAGCGGGCAATGCAAACTGGAACAAATAATGCCGTTAAGTTAGAACCTAGGATGAAACCTTCAATTTTTGAAGAAAAAGAAAAAGTTGAACAGAATCTTGGATGGAGCTCTCATTGGAAATTGGGCGGGATGATTCATGGAGAATGTCAGATTACGTTTTCGCTCACACAATATACTAGTCCGGAAGCGAAAGTTCTCGTCAGAAAGCGCGAAAAGCATGAGAACATGCGTCTCTCAAAGCCTCATTGGTTGGAGTTCCCGCCAAGGCTGAGACGTAAAATCGCTGCGATCCTATGATTAAAGGCATGCGTAGTCTGCCGCAGATCAACAAATCCACAGATAGGAAGGTGCACCCCCCGAGACGTAAGTTCCCCCTTTCCGACTGTTTCCTGCGTAGTCGAACATTATGGCTGCGCACTTGCGCGAAGACGTATCGAGGGAGCGCACTTCCGCATGGTACTGAAATCTAATCTTTGACCGGACACTGGTTTTAAGACGACAAAATGGACCTACAATTCGGGGACTGAATAATTCCGCCCTCCTCCCCCCCCCCTCCCCCCGGCCGCTTTCATTCCGATCTTCCCATTCCACGGATTGTTTTCACGCGTTCTGACACAACAAGCACAGTCCAGACGCATGCAGCGTAGTTGTGTCCCTGTTGCATATGACCACATTTTCTGTTGCATGCGATTGCATTGGAGCGTCCATGGCTGAGAGAATGTTTCAGAAAGGGGTTGGGGGGGGGGGGGAAATTCGGAAATTCGGTATCATGAGAAGTTCCAAAATAACGAAAAGATGGAAACCAATTGTCCCAAACCAGTTAAACTCAAACCTGTAGCGGTTCCATAAAAAAAAACCCCTCTATAAAACTACTTTGAACTTTCAAAAATTTTACTAATTATTTCGATCATATACAAGTAAAACCAAGTCATCTGCACATTTTTATAGCTCATGCAGACCACTTTCAAAAATTTCGCGAGCCATTCCTAAGAGGAGGGGAGCGTGACGTGCACCATGTGTAGAGTCCAAATTGGCACAATTACTGAAAACGAGCAAGTACACTACACAAATAACCAAACCCGTCCTAGGCCTCGGCAAAAAGCCAATAAGTCGATGGCGAACATCGATCGATTCCCGCATCCAGTTTCCTGTGCTGTTCGTCTACAAAGTTGAATTTTCCAGACCAAAACAGATGTTTCACTTCTTCTTACTAGTTTCAAGAACTGCAGTTAAGAACACAATGTTGTACGATTCTGTATCTTTTGATTCATCCGACTCTACTGGAGCATATTTTTATAAATACAATCTATCACCCCTCTTCCCGCAAGCTGACATCCGCTTAGCCTGCGTTTCTATGTGTTTGCTACACTCCCCAGCTATTGATGTTCTAACCGGTCTAGGAGGGGCGTGATTACGTAGCCGCGGCGCAAGTTACGCAAATTCCTCCTTACGACTGGTTCGTTAGCAGCTAGATCATCTCATCATGATAAGGCTGTAGTGTTCTCGAATTTCTCTCCTTCCTTTTCCGTTCTGAATGGCATGCGTCTGTAAGGGTAGCTATTTTTACGGAAACAAGTGTTGAGTTTAAGTCTCTGATACTGCCTGTTATAGCATATTGGGTAAAATGGACAGGAAACCCTCTTTCGGCAAAATGTCACTGCTATCCGACATCGCTGTACAAATCTTGTTTTTTCCCTCCGAATCATCAAAATTGGAGATTCCACGCTGCAACCATCTGGACACGTCCTGCTCAAACTTGTTAAGAGTTCCAAGTGTAGATTTTCTAGTCGTTTCTCAGTTTTGAGTGATCTGACACACTCTATAGTTGCGGAAGTCGATTCTTCTGAGTTTCTAAGTTTTTATTTCTATAGCCAATATATCGCATACCATCGCTCGAAGAAGTTGCTTTAGAACTTTCGCTGTGTTAAATCAGCGTTTCCACCCGACCATGCAACATGCGATGGCTATACTTGCGGCATCGCAACGCAATATGAAAATCACTTCTTACTGCATCACAAATTAATTCTGTCCAGTCCAGCTTTCAAAAGCTCTTGTAAAGCATTTTTACAAGTCTATATTCTCAACAATAGTCGAGACACTGTTTCGTACTAATGCACTTACGAAAATTTTCATTCATATGTAATCTAACAAAAAATAACAGAAGCATCAGCATTGTGAGGTGAATCGTGCAAGCATGAAACCTGTTTTTGCTAAAGCTTCAGGTAGCGGTCGATACACACACTGGCCATGTTTGCTGCGGCCGCGTGAGCGGCTAAACTTGCGAGAGCGCGATGTACTATAACGATCTGTACTGCGACAAGCTTTTTACCGCGCGTCGCGGGCAATTAGTAAATCTTATACAGGGTGCACTAGCTTGAACCCACTTTTCTTGTTTTGTAATCACGATCTAGTTCCTTTCCAATAAATCACAACACTATTTATTTATGTATTCATGTAATAAATGAATACATAAATAAATAGTGTTACATCACTTGAGCATAATGTCCCATCGTAAAAAAATCCACAAAAGTATCAGTGTTTCTCAAGTTCGAATGGGAACATAAAGCGAATCAAGCACATGACGCGGATGTCAATACAACACCCCAGCAATCACATAAATCCACTTGGCGTTTGACTCGATTGGCCTCGATAATTATGTACCTCAAAAATTGCGGTTTTTGTCGATTTACTGTCATTTACTCAGCGTCGTCGTGAGGAAGAGTGGATGTCTTACGAGGTCATGGAAGCAGAAATCTCTCCTTTCTCTCTCTCTCTCTTTCTCTCTCTCTTTCTCTCTCCTCGCTCTCCCTCTTTTTCTCTCTCTCCCTCTCTCTCTTTTTTTTCTCTCTCTCTTACCGCTTTTGACTCACTCAGGCGGGCGAGCCACAAACTCTCAATCACCTGCTGTGTAACAGCGCGCGAAATTGTGCACATCATTGCACGTCTTTCAATCCTTATTATTCGATCAATAACGGCAGTGCTTGAATATCTTTCATTCATTTCAATCAAGAGACCGACCGCGCTTTGCTTACCTTGACTACTACGTTTATGAGTGCGTTTTAACGCGTTTTGGTAAATTATATTAGGTTCCGTAAAAGAAGAACATGTTCGAACTCGCGATGTTCGAACATGTTTTTTCAAGAACCCAATAGTAAATTACCAACCACGCGTCAGGACTCACTCATGAACTTATAGTTGACTGCACAGAATCGTCCGGACTGAGCACCTGCGCGCGTGTGTCTTGCGCGCTAACATTGGCACTCGCGCTCATGAATCATCATGGCGCTTGTACTCGATGGCCGCGTTGCAGGCACGTTCGCGTGCGTTCAGCCTACAGCAACCCGAGCGATTTCGTGCAGGCGACTTTATCAATCAAACGTACGCAAAACGTGCTCGTATCCCTTAATCAGAGAATGAATGATATACAAGGTGTCTCAAAGAGATGTGCTTACTGTTTGATTGTTAATAACTCTCTTGTCATTAAATCTTTCGAGAAGGTTTATGTGCCATTTTGCAGATCGAGGTTCACCTTAGTTCTACAGTCTGAGATGGATCATCAGTCACTCTTCATTACTGTAGGATTACGGTATGAAATCTTAGCACGCAGGACCACTGTGGAATAGACCTTGTAGAAAATAATAATAATAGAACTTCAAAAATCTGGAATTTCGTGTAGCAAAGTTTTCGAGAGTTTGACTGCTACACAACTTTGTGTCAGTTTTCAAGCTTTTTAAAGTGTTATTACACTCCTGACGACGTTCGAAAAAAAAGTTGTTGCCTTAGACCTAAAATAACTTATGAAAGAAGCATTACAGTGAAGTGCAAGTGTCATATTTGGAATTAGCGACCCCGACTACCAGTACAAGAGTTTTTGGCTTGTTTAATTTCCCTTCTGAGGCAAATCGCTTTCAATTTCCGAGAACTCCGCAAAGTTCCTACCGTAATCCCACAGTAATGCAAAGTGACTGATGATCCGCTTCATACCGTAGATCTAAGTTAAACCTCGCTCTACAAAATGGTACCTGATTTTTTCGAAAGATTCAATGACAAGAGAAGTTATCAACAATCAAACAATAGGCACATCTTTTTGGGACACCCTGTGTAACATCACTTGATAATAAAGCTTTGAGGCAGGCCTTCTGCCTGTTTGGCTGTCTTTGTGTACATATCTGTCTGTCACGAAATCCATGGGGCGGTTTACAGCCAGCGCCTCGAATTTTAAATCCTCACAACATGTAGCAAATGCGAGTCTACCAAGCTCACGGGACGCTTTGATACGTGGATCCTCCAGAATTTGCGCCTCAAGCGGGTCCACTCCAAATCTGGGTTGATAATCAGACTTCTTGCAAAATCATGGGTTTGGTTGACAAGTAGATCTGTAAGCCGTGCTTTAGATTCCAAAAAAATTCCAACGCCTATCACTACGCGCTAAAAAATATGACTGCGTAAATGGCCACCTTGTCAAGACTTTACCTAAAGATTTTTGCTCAGTGATGCAGCGATCGTCATTTTCTTTTATCGTGACAAGCCATGGTAGATGCTGTAACAATTTCAAATCCGCACATTTTTTTTTCTGCAGAAATGTCATCTTTTCAAAGTTCCCTATCTTACATGATATAGTTTTCGAAATGAGTAGTTGTTTGCCATATGTGCGATAGCAGGATTGCGCAAGTTTGAAGGCAGCGTTCATTCAACATCTACCCTATCCAGATGGGGACAAAGGAGTACCCGATCTGCATGGGTCCGATCCTTTGTCGTGCCCCCGAAAGGAGATACGGGTCTGTGATACGTATCACAAACCGCCCCTCGTACCACAAAATTCCCCCTGAGGACGAGTGCTTACGCATCGATCAATAATGGAGTGCAACTGCACCCACGCAGTTCCCACTTCTGCACGCTGGCTCAGACATTCGCGGTTAAGTCCCGCCGGTGAAAAAGTTGTGGTCCCGACGGAATGACTGCGGGACTCAAGTAAAATGCTTTGCGAGAAAACCGAGACTCCTGCATTTCGTTCGGGATAATACTGCGCGATACGCGCTTTTGTCCCTAAATGTTTTCTACTGAGAAAACCGGGAGCTCCTGCGGGAGTCCCGATAATGTCGCGGTCCAATCACCAGCGGGACCCCCGCTCATATACAAAGGTCAATTAAGGCCACCGTACAGCAGCTTCGGAAACCAAGTCCGAGTTCAGGATTGGATAACGCCAAGATCCTATCAGAGGTTGTCCGATAGACAACATATTGACAGTGCTCTTTCCTGTGATATTGGAAACACATCCAAAGTTATGGGCATTGAGGGTAGTCTGACCATGCGTCGTATTTCACGCAAGTGTCCTTTACGCTCAGACACTGGGAGCGCGCCCCGAAATCGCGACTCCCGATGATCTCCCGCTTCAAATTTTCTGTCGTCCCGAAAGTCGGCACAAAGCCGGGTGTCGCGCAAAAGTCCCGATTTTCTCGCGATTTTTCATGTTGTGTGCGTACCTCTTGCGAGACTTAACCGCGAATGTCTGAGGGCGAGCCGAGGGGATGAACAATCGGAAACTCGTCCGCGCCCTCGAAACAGGGTCCCTCAGATATGGGAAATTTTGAGGGGGGCACATTTCGAACTTTATAACTGTAATCAGGGCCACGGAAAGGGCCCAGAATGACATAAACATGGGAGGCGAAATTTTTGGTGGACGCTGCCTATAAGTTATCATGATGCAAACTCAAAGAAGGCATGAAGTCACTAGAACCAGTGCAAACTTCTGCGAAACAGAGGTGATGCAGGTATACAGTGGCTGACTGAGTGGCTGGGCGCCCCCCCCCCCTCCAGAATGTCTCGCGAAATTTTTGAACTTCACCTACATGGGTTATAAAAATGTGCAGGTGACTTGTTTGTTCTTGTAAATAATGAAATAGTTTTTGGTATTTGTAAATTCAAGTTAGCCTTGTAAAAAAATTTTTTTGCAGGCTTGGCTGCCGCCGTGCCCCCTTTCCTAGATTTTTGGAGTCATTGGCCCGCAAAATTTTTGAGAAGGACCTTAAAAAAATTTCGGAGTGCGTGGCTAACGTCTAACCCTTATTTGAAAAAATTATTTGCCCCGTCCCCTCTCTCTGTCAGTTCAAACCACCATAAAACCACGCACAGTAAAGACCTGAATGAGTTTCGACGCATTTGATGCAGCTTTTCCTTCTGTTTCTTACGGTTGCATTTTCTAACCACAATCCTGCATGCTTCCTTTGATAATTGTTAGAATTCTTCATTAAGCTAAGTTTCAAAAATTTCATTCCAAAGTTTTGAAAAGGGTCGAGTATGGTGCAAATAGAGCAATTCTAGAGCTTTACGGTAACATTTCTATATCCTCCTAATCTCCTGTTTTTAGCTTTCAGTTACTTCTTCGGGGCCTTGATTTTTCAGAGTCATGAAACACGCAACTGCAACAAAAACATGAAAGCTTTAAAATTTTTACGAGTTGAAACTTGATTGTTATAAAATATATTTATGCACACAACCAAGTTTGATTTGCTCCAAAAATCAACTTTTTGGAATTTTCGGTAATTATGTGGTGAACTATTTGACGAACGCCAAGGAATTGCTCGAAAGAAGAAGATTTCTGAGGCAGAATCCGAATGCAACGGTTGCATTCGGATTCTGCCTCGGAAGCCATCCCGGACATACCTTCGACACATAGAGCCATGTACTCTGGTAACCTTCATTTTGAGCGTCATGATAAAACACAACCTTCATTCGGAGAAAAGAACAGAAGCCATCCCGGACAAAGCCCCAGATATTAAGATACAACTATATAGGAGTGAATATGAAGGCAAGTGCAGTAAGTGATATTTGAAAAAAAACTTAGAAAATAAAAAGATTGTGTTTTTGTAGGCTTTCTGCTGGAGACAAGGTTTTTATTCGGGAATTCTTTTAGAAGTTAGAACGGAAATTCTCAGTTAACTTTTTTATAGACTAATCGAGTGTTAGAAGGTCACGAAAGCTGCTGGAGTTCAATAAAAACAAGAAACTGCGCTTAACTCTTGCGCAAAGAGTCGCCATTTAAATGCTAGTTAATTTCATTATGGAAATTTTCAACATCCGCAACGTTGTCAGTGCTCCTGGTCGTGTCATGAGGATCACAACGGTATATAATTTTGCAATGTTTCGTTAAAGGCAGTGGCTCGGCAAATCTCAACCTAGTCAAATTTGCGCTTACCTGGGGTTTTTCAATACGCTGATCCCTAAAATCCACTTTTGAAGGCTTGAAAACGGCGAAAATGAGCGTTTTTCAACGCCCTTCCCTTTGATATTGGATGAGTGAAGCAAGGCTAATGACGCCGAATCGTTGCAGGACCCAATGATTATAGCGTTGCGGCGGGCAGCCTCCAATGGTGAGAAGGCAATTGCCAACTCGTCCAGATGCGTGTAAGATTGGCCTGCGCGTGTAAGTTTGAGAGCGATTTTCTCGACAGGGAAAGCATGCTGTGCAACCGAGATTGCACTGTTTTCATAGTCGGGCGATGAGGAACCTACCGCGTTAAAACAACGAGTTGTTGGATTTTGCCGATTCCCTGTCTCTAAGACCCCGCCGGATCTACGGCCAGAGCCAAATGCCCCGTCGGCTCTGGTCTGTCTCCGCTGCTCGTCTGCGTCCCCATGCATTGCGCACTTTCTCGCTAGCCCAAACGGGCGCGGGGATCTGGTACCTTTTCTTCTGTTTTTGGATTGATTCTAGCAATTTGTATATCATTATTGAAGCGCTTGATCTCTACTTTCACGCTGACAATATCGCAGGGCTCCATTTTCTGATTTGAATGAGTAATATGACAAAAACCCTGTTTTCAAAAATCCCTTGTTTTCTTCAGTTCAGCTCTTTTCAAGTGGATTATTTGTGCATTCCGTAGATCTTGCTTTCGTTCATAATGCGGACAACGTCGCTGGGCTAACTTTTTCGATTGTGAGAATCTACCAAAAAGCTGCAAATAGTGCGTTTTTGTTCATAAGACTAGTGGAGTGAGTAAGCAACCATTTCTTACATGCTTGGGGCCATTTTGCTCAGAGAATTATGAGCACAACAAAGCTAACAACGTCGCCAGGAACAGAAGCTGCGAGAATGGACTAAGTATTTAAAGCACCTATTAGAAACTAGGTTGTCTTTGACGTGCATTTTGACTTGGGAGAAAACAGGACTTTAGGTTTTCGTAGCGAATGTTTCTTGTTTGTTCTCTTCTTGACATTCACCACTTCCAAAATATTTTTTTTAACAATCTCAAAAAAGAAACCAGCTTTCCTTCGTTTTCCCCCGTGCTGTGAACTGCCCTGATTTTGAAGAGAAAACCTGCAATTTCGAAACCATCGCCAAACGAAAAATTTCAAACTCATTGCGGCGCTTTATTAAGTTTTCGAGAGCTTCTTCTGCTTTTGCTAATTGTTTTGCACCTTCGCCTCTTCTTTGATTTCCTGTAAAGGACTTCCACTTTTTATGGCGGCAGATACTCAAACAATCTTCTCCTATCGAAGGTGTGATGCAGCCCATCTCGAGCAACTGATAGCCACTGTCTGTTGCAGAACAGCTTTGCAGGAGGATTTCAGGAAGTACAGGCAAGCCAAGATACTGGAAAAGCGGAAGGAAGACGAAGTCTCAAGAAGTGCCAAAAAGACCTTTGTGAATATCACGACCGCTTGCTGCATTATTGAACTAAGACGGAACTCCGACTTCTTCCCGATCCAAGATGGAATCTATCGTGGAGAACTTCTACACCAACCTCTTCCGCTCATTAACACCCGTGCTGATACCAGTTGTCCAACTGGAGAAGTACCACCACGAATTCTACCTGTTGAAGTTCGCACGGCGACTCACACCATAAAGACGTCCACGGATCCAGGATCAGACCATCTTTCCATCGAACTTTTGCGAGCCGGAGGACAACGTCTACACGAGATTCTTGCGTCGCACCTGACATCTTACCTTCAGAAGGAGAGCATTCCCGAACAGTGGAGAACGTCAAAAACCGTCCTTCTCTTCAAGAAGGGTGAACGAGAGAATCTTTGGAGAATCGTCCAACATGCCTGCTGAGTGTGATGTACAAGCTTTTCACAAAGATTATTCTCGCTCGCATATCTCGGACACTGGATGAAGCCCAACCCCAAGAACAAGCTGGATTTGAAGGATTCAGCTGCGTGGACCACATCCAGACGGTTTCGAGGTCACAGAAGTCTACCCCTCGTCCTAACCTTCGTCGACGAGAAAGCCTTTGAAAGCGTCGAAACCAACACCATCCTGTCTGCGCTAGTCGATCAAGGAGTGGATCCAGCTTACGTGAGGACGTTAACCGACTGCTGCAAGGACTGTACAGGACAACGCAGCTGTTCCATCGCCCCTATCATTCCAATTGTAAAGGGGTCCGACAAGGCGACATAATCTCGCTGAAGCTCTTTACCGCGGCTTTGCAGTGGGTGATGAAGTCACTGGACTGGGACGAGAGAGGCATACGACTTGATCGGCGTTTCCTGTCGAACTTCGTTTTGCGTACGACATCGTTCTTTTTTCGAACAGTATCACTGAAGCAGAGACGACGCTGAATGAACTAAACGAAGTAGGGAAGAAGAAAGGACGGCGAATAAATCGGAAGAAGACTCAGTTTATGACAAACGCCCTTTGCGAAGATGCATGAATGGAATTGGAAGGCATCCCTAAGATGGAGACGTCTTCTTACGTGTATCTCAGACGTTCGATGAACAGGGGGAACGACATGATGGAAGAACTTAACAGGAGAAGAAGAGCAGCTTGGGCCGCCTTAGGGCCTCTGAAGGAAGCCACCGACCAACTGACGGATTCGGAGCTTTGTGCTGTGTTCGAATTAACCGTTCTTCCGGCGCTCTTTTACGCAGCTGAGACTTGGGCTGACACTGTTGCCACGTCTAGAGCTTTACGAATCACCCACAGAGCGCTCGAGCGCAATCTTGTGAAGATGACCCGACGCAAGCAACATCTAGTCGAACTTCGCTGTACGGATATGAGAAGAATGTCCCGTCTTCGTGACCCAGCGGATTACGTTGAGAAAGCGAAACACCAATGGGCCGGTCACATCATGAGAAGAAGAGGTGATAGATGGACACTGAGAACATCGGAGTGGATTCCTCGTGAAGCGAAACGTCGGCAGGCGTGTTCGCGGAACGGATGGACCAGCTGGGAAATCAGCTGGAGACGATTATCACACCTGGAGCTCTTGGACGCAGCCAGCGACGGCAACCAAGAAGATCGTAAATGTCTGAAGCGAGAGACAGAGACAAATGGAAACTTTTGTGCTGGGGGTCCGCACGCCACGTGAAGACGGGCCATCTAAGTATCTAGGTAAATACGTATTTAAAAAACCGCGGTTTTCTCGAATAAATATTACGGACTTGATAAAAGTGGCCCACGTAATTTAAAATAGGTAGAATGTAGCCAAAGAGTTTGCTCTACATAACAGCCACCAGCGTTCTTTGAAAATATCAAGATAAAGACTTTTAAAATCCAGGAAAGACTTGGCGCTATTGCTGAGGTGCTCAAAAAGCCATGGCGATAGTATCGCAAAGACGGGGTAAATATAGATATCAGAGCAAATATAGCTGTCTGAATAGAATGGTACCTAGGTCGTTCATGGATTGCTGTTTTGTGAGTTTTGGTGAGCGATGAAAAAAGCCCACATAAAATTTTTTTCAGAATGTTACTTACGTGAATTATGAAAATGCGCAAGTAACTTTATACGCGCAAATTATTGAAATAATTTTTAAAATTTTTGCAATTCAAAATAGCCTTGTAAAAAAATTTTCGGGGCTTCTCTTGCTGGGTAGCAAAATTTTGGAAAGTATTGAAAAATTTCCCGAGTGCTATCATTTGAAAGTATTTTTGTCGCGCCCTCACAGGACGAAAACTCTGCGTCTGCCTCTGCTGAGAGCAAACAGAACAAAATGAAGGAAAGGGAGAAATGGTAAACCACAAGACCCTTTGGATCACACATTATGTCAGGGCAGTCTGAACCCACGGTCCGGGCGGAACCGGGAACGCCAGCTAGTTTTTTGTATGTTATGAACCTGACATCTTTTACTTTACCTGTGAACCCTTTTCTGAACAAAATTCAATTTCTAAACATCATCAACCCTACATCTGTTGCTGATAGTCTGTATCAGTAACAAATTTCCTTTTGCGCAAGAAATACGCACACCCACAGGGTCTTGCGTGCGGACCTTAATCGCACGAAAGCGGCGCTCTGGTATGGCGATTTTGCTGATGGGATAGGCCGTAAACGTACCTCGCGCGATTTCAGTTGCGACGCGATTTGGCAATACTCCCATTGGTCATAACTCATCGTAAGGTGTTGAATGTGCGGAAGACAAGGGCATTTCACCAACCTACGAAAGTTATGCTGTGTCGTTCCGGGTCTTCCGTTCCGGGTCAGTATTGAACTTGAAGACATCTGACAATTGCCAAACCTTGGCAACTGAATTTGCATGAGGTTTGCCTTGGGCCATAGGGAGTACGCGATTGGCACGGGCTGTACTCATGAAGAATAGTAGGATTAGTAGAAAGCTGTGCCCGCAAAACTGGAGCAAAGATAATTTCATGCGATGGACAAAAGTGTGAAGAAACTCACAAGTTATTTGTCGAATGCACTACAGTTGTGACAGTGGAATGTGAAAAATTTCGGCGAATTCGCCGAATTCGCCGAATTCGCCAAATTCGCCGATGTCGCCGAATTCGCCGATGTCGCCGATGTCGCCGATGTCGCCGACTTTGCGTCTTTTCGTCATAACTCCCTTCGTTTTCAATAGATTTCAAATTTGAAGGCAGATTTGGATTCAGCTCGCCGAGACGAATCTTTTCTTATATTGAACTGCTGTAATCGGCTCGGTCACGGTAAGTGCATGGTAGGAATCCGTTGCATCCTGTGGTGGTGTCTTCTAGAGTGTGTATTTCGGCGCATAATATAGGCAAAGGTTTAAGATAAAGAGTGTTTGATGGAAGAGTTTCTGCAGAATGTTTCCAGCAGAAAACCATATTCTTTTTTGTAGTGGAAAAAAGAGAAAGGAGTACGTGAACTTAGTAAATATGCATAAACCACTTACCGTCAAACAAACATAACTATACAGTAACATTACGATTAGCAAAACGGTTATAATCTTTGTAATCAGCATGTCTTGTTGCTTATGTGAGCAAAGTGACACATCGCATGACTCTATGATATTCTGCTTCCAGCAAAACTTCACTTTTTTCTGCAGATGCCTCTTTGCAACGCTGTGGGCCAGCCCCTTTCACACTTAAAAGATTCCGGTAAGGCGAATCGGAAAGAGTTGTTTCCGTAGATAATCCAGCGGTGAAAAGTAGACGGAGACATGCTTTATAAAGCGCGAAAAGAGATGGTGAATTCTGCAAAAATCACGCGCCTTTATCTACTCGCCATAACTTCCTCCGGAATAAGTATATTCTGAATCCGAAAACGGTGCTGTGCTCAGCTCATCAAGGCGAATCTTTTGGTATACAGCATGTCCGTGATATTTCGATTTCAGTATTCTTAAATCTTTCTGAGGACGTCTTTTCGCGAAGGTGTAAAGCAGCGAGCATTGTGAGTACATTCCAGCAAGGATGATACGATAGCACTTTTTCTGTAGATCATAATGTGCTAAATAGTAGCCGCAGGTTTCTTTTCAAAGGGAATAGAACGGCTGGTGAATTGTGGAAAAATCTTGTCGTCCCAAATTCTACTCGCCATATCCGCAGGATACGAAGCTATCTTGCTAAGCAGATGTGATTATCGTAATCAGCAGGTCGGATAACCTCTATGAGCAAGTTTTCCGAGATGTCCGGGTTATTTCATTTTTTCTCGTTTTACGCTCTGGAAGCTCGCCGATAGATTTTGGTCAAAATGTTGATGCTCTTGAATTGTAAGGAAACTTCGCTTATAGAGGTTTTCGAACACGCTCTTTACGAAAATCGTGGTCTTTGAGGATTACAGTGTCTTTTTGGAGAGATACGGTGAGGTAACTGTAACTGCACCACGAAAGTGCGTAACTTTGCCCGCACTTCTCGCGTATCTCTCAGAAACCTTGCTTGCTTGCTTTTCTAAGTCAAAGTAAACAGGAACTGAGCTATCGAATGGTGCATGAATCGGGCTCCAGTCTATAAAATTCGCCGAGTTACGAGCCTACGAAAACACGTCCTCATGAAATTTGCACAAAATGTAAAGATCACGTACTTTGAGTACTCTGCGTTGATACCACTGCTTTGACTAATTGCAAATGTTATTCTACCCCGCCCGCGTTTCATAAAACCACTCACGCTGGAATTTCAATAAAGTACGCGATCTTTACATTTTGTGCAAATTTCATGAGGGCGTGTTTTCGTAGGCTCGTAAATCGGCGAATTTTATAGACTGGAGCCCGATTCATGCACCATTCGATAGCTCAGTTCCTATTCACTTTGACTTAGAAAAGCAAGCAAGCAAGGTTTCTGAGAGATACGCGAGAAGTGCGGGCAAAGTTACGCACTTTCGTGATGCAGTTACAGTTACCTCACCGTATCTCTCCAAAAAGACACTGTAATCCTCAAAGACCACGATTTTCGTAAAGAGCGTGTTCGAAAACCTCTATAAGCGAAGTTTCCTTACAATTCAAGAGCATCAACATTTTGACCAAAATCTATCGGCGAGCTTCCAGAGCGTAAAACGAGAAAAAATGAAATAACCCGGACATCTCGGAAAACTTGCTCATAGAGGTTATCCGACCTGCTGATTACGATAATCACATCTGCTTAGCAAGATAGCTTCGTATCCTGCGGATATGGCGAGTAGAATTTGGGACGACAAGATTTTTCCACAATTCACCAGCCGTTCTATTCCCTTTGAAAAGGAACCTGCGGCTACTATTTAGCACATTATGATCTACAGAAATAGTGCTATCGTATCATCCTTGCTGGAATGTACTCGGGACAATGCTCGCTGCTTTACACCTTCGCGAAAAGACGTCCTCAGAAAGACTTAAGAATACTGAAATCGAAATATCACGGACATGCTGTATACCAAAAGATTCGCCTTGATGAGCTGAGCACAGCACCGTTTTCGGATTCAGAATATACCTATTCCGGAGGAAGTTATGGCGAGTAGATAAAGGCGCGTGATTTTTGCAGAATTCACCATCTCTTTTCGCGCTTTATAAAGCATGTCTCCGTCTACTTTTCACCGCTGGATTATCTACGGAAACAACTCTTTCCGATTCGCCTTACCGGAATCTTTTAAGTGTGAAAGGGGCTGGCCCACAGCGTTGCAAAGAGGCATCTGCAGAAAAAAGTGAAGTTTTGCTGGAAGCAGAATATCATAGAGTCATGCGATGTGTCACTTTGCTCACATAAGCAACAAGACATGCTGATTACAAAGATTATAACCGTTTTGCTAATCGTAATGTTACTGTATAGTTATGTTTGTTTGACGGTAAGTGGTTTATGCATATTTACTAAGTTCACGTACTCCTTTCTCTTTCCACTACAAAAAAGAATATGGTTTTCTGCTGGAAACATTCTGCAGAAACTCTTCCATCAAACACTCTTTATCTTAAACCTTTGCCTACATTATGCGCCGAAATACACACTCTAGAAGACACCACCACAGGATGCAACGGATTCCTACCATGCACTTACCGTGACCGAGCCGATTACAGCAGTTCAATATAAGAAAAGATTCGTCTCGGCGAGCTGAATCCAAATCTGCCTTCAAGTTTGAAATCCATTGAAAACGAAGGGAGTTATGACGAAAAGACGCAAAGTCGGCGACATCGGCGACATCGGCGAATTTGGCGAATTCGGCGAATTCGGCGAATTCGCCGAAATTTTTCACATTCCACTGTCACAACTGTAATATCTCAAGATCATGTAGTGTCTTCTCAATCAATTTTGGCCACAGAACTCATCTTAATCCATCCAGTTCCATGATAGTTGGGTTCCAGTGGCGTACTCAAATTTCCATTCGGGAGTTGGGGACAACAAAAAATTTTTTCCCATGAACACTCCAAAAAAATTTTTTGGTATCTTCCTGAAATTTTTGTGGGCCCATAACCTCGAAATTAGAAGGAAGTGGCGGCAGCCACGCCCCCCGAAAAAAAAATTTTAAACTAAATTCAATTTTTAAGAATTTTCAAAAACTATATTAATTATACACAATAAACAAGTCGCTTGCACATTTTTATAACTCGTATAAGCAGCTTGCAAACTCGTTTCATCGATTGTATGGACTGGCCGTGCGCGGCGGTTGCGAAGCGTAATGAAAGGCGTGTACAGTCGAGTAGATTTTCTTAGTAGTTTAATATAGCGTGCTCGCACTGCAGGTAAAATGCAGTAAATTTTGCGCGTAAAC
Organism: Cylicocyclus nassatus; assembly: GCA_958299035.1. Classification (NCBI taxonomy): domain Eukaryota; kingdom Metazoa; phylum Nematoda; class Chromadorea; order Rhabditida; family Strongylidae; genus Cylicocyclus; species Cylicocyclus nassatus. Next base: position 88,230,403 of record CATQJL010000112.1, read on the forward strand.
AAATAGCTACGCCTATGACGCCGGCCAATTGCGCGCGCAAATGCCGGCTTTACTGGCGTGGCTACTTGTTCACAGCAGATTTTACCGCATTCCAAAGGCTATTGCATGACGAAGGCGCAGAAGCAGCACTAGGTGGGCGGGTGCGAACGTTTCGCGCGCGTATCTTCACCGTTGCAAATCCTGCGCCTCATGCGCTCTGCGGCTAATAAAGCCGCGTCCACGCCCAAAGATATTGCGCCTTCGTCTTGCAGCAGCCTATACCTACAGTGCAAGAACACCATATTAGGCAAAAAATCTACTCTTCTGTACCAGTAACTGCCAGTCTACAAGTCGTGCCTTAGCGGCGTTCAACGTGCGCGTCGCGTGTTCCCAACATCGGGCAGCTCATGCGGTTGTTGAGTTATCTATAGCAACACAAATCCAACCAAGTATGCTCCACTCACACTCGGATGAAGTTTGGAAAAAGACAAATTGCAATCGTTCTCTAATGCAGTCTCGCAAAACAATACAGTAAGTTTCAATTTTGATTAGAAGGGGATTGTGTGGCAGATATCCGCCATTTCGCTGCTATAGCATAGTATATCGTGCTAAGGACTTCTGCTTCTCTTCCTCACGGACTTTGCTTGGCAAACCAGCGTTGTACCCTCTCAGAGCCTCCAGTGATGCGGACACGTTGCTGCACGTGAAATATTTCGCCTACTCCTGGTTGAAATAGGCTGAATTAATTGAACGGGAGCAAACGCGATGCGACGTATTTTCACCAATAGTGAACCCTGCGCCTCATACGCTTCGGCTTATTGAATTCCGCGTACTTGTCTCTCATTTATGGCTAGACTGAGCGTGGGGTCAGGTGTGACAGACCTGTGGAGGGGGGAGTCGTAACAAGAATCGGATTCGTTCAAAAAATTGTGGAAATACCCTACTCCCACGTATACAAGCCGCAACTTCATTGCTCTAAATGCAAAATCGCCAATATGCATACCATGGGCCGCGTTCGACGGATACCGTCTGATCGCGTTTGTGGGATTGTAAAAACTGGGTGCGGCTTATATACCTGGAAAAGGGTAGAGGATATGTCGCTGAAAAAGGGCGGTCCCCACGGTCATTTGCGACAAATACGCACCCTTGTACATGCGCGGACATGCGTTCCTGCAGGGAATCCGCGCGGGACTCTTCCAAATTCGGCGACATTAGTCCTCCACCCCTGGAAATAGGGCACTACGATCGGGTAATGTGAAGAGAACACCAGAACGAAGGAGTGAGTGTCCTGAACAGCATAATGACTACTGTCGAAGTTTCAGCCAGATTTCGGTCATTCCTCACTTACCTTACACATACCATAAGGTCACCAAGGAAACTTGCTTTGGAAACTGGGTATGAATCCCCTAATCAGGTTGTCCAATTGCCTCCATAAGCTCTATAAACCATTGAACTCTACCTATTACATTTCCCGGTGTTCCCCTAACCTTCAAAAGCATATTTTGAAACATGATTAAGTTGTCAGACCTGAAAGAAGTCTGCCTTTTTATGCCATAACGAACTTAATACTCTTTAGTAACAAAGTAATACTCTCTATCAGTCTCACCTTGAGTTCTTCAAGTCTGTGGATTACCACAAAACAAGTCGAGATAAGTCCGATCATTTACTGTAGAATCTTCGATGTTTGTGCTGGCGAATCACAGAAAACTTGAATGGAAAAGCGTTTCCGGGAGATAAAGTTAGTGGGGTCAGGCACAACCCCTCAAATGGTCAGGCAACTGAGCTTTTGTAGCCTTGTGCCCGACCCCCTGACTTCCCCAGGATTCAGAAATTTCTGAATACTAACAAGGGAATGGTCAGAAGTCGAAGTGTCCAATCCAAACAAGCTGCATACCATTAGATGCAGCATAAAACGCTGACTCTAAGTCTGTCTTCCTTATCTGCAGAGCGCTTTTGTGAACGAAATTATAAGGCTTTGAAGGCCATTATTTTGTTAGGAAATTGTGCGTGTAAAGTGCAAACTTGGCCGTACAAGGCCATTCTCGGCTCAGCGTTGGACCAAAACATGCATGTAGATCACTTCATATGATCCATACCTAGGGGTGAGCTGAAAGAGCAATAATGCGCCTAATTTCGCAATTTTTGTATACGATTTTTTCGCAGTAAAGCTGCTCATAACTTCGCCTACAAAGGCGCTCTGCAGATATGGAAGACAGATTTGAGATCAGCATTCTATGCTGCATCGAATGGTATGCAGCTTGTATGGATTGGCCACTTCGACTTCTGACCATTCCCTTGTAAGCTCCAAGCTTTCTTGCTACAGTGAAAATTTGGAGCCAAACCCCATGGTCAAAAATACAGAAACTCAATGGGGAAGGGTGATGTCCTTCACAATGTCACACTTTGAGGTGCTGGAGGTGAAGAGAAGGGAAAAGGAGTGGTTCGGGTACTTTCAAGAGGAGGAGGGGAGGGGGGTTGTTTTAATACTTGTGCCTGACCCTCGCTCAACTCTGGTTATGACCTTCACCCAGCAGTTTGAGCAGCTTAAATTATCTGATAAAGGCTGATTCCTGGCGAAGGCGGTCTCTTTACTTTGCAGAAAATGCGATTCGAATACTTTTCTTCATCAGAGCTCAAGGCATACCTCACGCAATTTCAGTCTCCATTCGGTCTGGCACTTTGCCAGATGTCTTCAAATTCAATACTGGTGGACCCCAAAGGCACAGCACGTATAACTAAGCCCTGCTTACGCGGACATCCATTTTCATCTGGGACTGACCTCCAGCTCAAGTGAGAAATGACATTGATTTTAATTCGAATTACTCATGTATTGACCTCCCATGCTCCTGTGCTTCAAACACTTTCAATCACATGTTTCGTGATAGAGAAAACATCCGACTTGATCGCGGCAGTTGGCACCCCGATCGTTACCCGAGGTGGGTGTTCAGTGGCTAACGCTGTTCTCAACAGCTCGCGGCAGTGCAGAGTTAAAGCCTAGAGATGTTGTAATGCTGAGCACCACCGATCGACGACAGCATCGCAATCGCTGCTATAATCCCTTTGCTGGTGTTCAAATAATTGATTTTTACACGCAAAATGATTTCTTTTGACTGCATTCGCTTATCGTATAGCAATTTGCTTTGATTGTTCGTCTCAAGTAATTTTTTCGGATCATTTACCAACCATTCTATGACTAGGATATTCGTTAACGCTTCGCGGACGTCTAACAAGTTCATGATCTGTAAGAGGAACGAACTCAGCTGTTTTAGGCTGCCTCCGTGTAAGCAACTGGTCCTTTTGCGATGCCGTTGCCGCTCGTTTATGAACAGTAGTACGGGAGGCGGAGGCGGTCCAAAATGGCGTTATGCGTTCTCTACCTAGTTTATGATGAAGGCAGCGTCCGGGCAAAGTTTCAAACAGAATTTTTTCGGTTACCTATGTTTATTCTTCCCGCTGATTCCAAAATTTCAGCTTGCAAATCGAAAACGTCTAGAAGGGGCTCTTCCAGAAGCCACTGATTTTGAATTTGGATGCGTGCCACCGAGGTTAAGAGGCAGAATTGTGGTGAGAACCCTATGCCTCGACTGTGTGCGATAGTCCAAGTGCAAACCTCATGCGATCTGGCAATTCGTCAGTTGTGTTCACATTCAATACTGGCAGACCCCAAATGCACAGCATGTGTAACATTCGTAGGTTGATAAAATTTCCTATCTTCCGTATATCAAAAAACCCCTTACGATGAATTATACACAATTGGAGTATTGCCATGCTCGGGTTCCATATGCGCACTCTAGCTTATTGATTTATTCCTCGGTGGGAGGGGTCCTCCGATCGTGGCGTAACTCTCTCAACTTCCGAAACAGTTTTCTCGCTTCCGGTGGGTTGGTGGGTACTTTTGCGTCAGGGCGCTACTTGCACGAAAATCCTGATCTAGTCCGGACATTGCCTTTAACACGTTCTCGATAATTGAGCAGCGAAAATTTTGAGACAATATGTCCGAGCTTATTGAACAATGTGTAACAGTGAGTATCCTAGTCAAAGAATGGATATTATGACTTAGTGTGTGCAACTGCACACAACATCTCCACGCGTAATTCCATGACATGTGAGTTTTTCCTCCGACGCTGAATTATATTGAACATTGAACATATATATTAAGCTGAATTCGTGAATGCTTCCAAAATGGAAGCATTCACGAATTCAGCTTAATATATATGTTCAATGCACAATGTGCGCGACATTAAAAACCTTTTAGAAATCAGGCCTCAGAAAAATTCTTCTAATTTTATTTTTTTTTTCGAAATATGAATAGGTTTAAAGGCAGCGGCTCGGCAGATTTTCAACTTCGGGGTTTTGCCAGATTTGGGGCTTCCGGCCCCCTGAATCACGACATGAACTCCCCTTAGCGCGAAAATGGGGAAAACCCCGTCTTTGAAACTCCCGTTGAGACGGGCGCGGATGAGTGAGCCGTTTTTATCTGCCGTCAGAGACGCAGAGTAAGGAGGTAGAGAGTGCTAGAACAATTCTGCCCTACGAAGCTAGGAGTGACGGCGCATTTTCTAGCGGAGATCATACTCGTCCGAACAAGGTGTTAGGGGAGCGAAAGGAGGAAGGGGAGCGGCGGTTGGGTTGCCCCCTTGGTATGCAGAGTTCACATTTTCGACGCGGAGTTGCTGTTTTGGTTCACTTGAAGGGCCTCCTATCCATCTGTGTCAAAATCTGAGGTAGGTTCATTCTGCCGAGACGCTGCCTTTAAGCACTATAAATGACAGATTTTATTAGTTTGATCTATCACAGTGGCTTTGATAGCCGTGCAACCAAAGAGTCGTACGATGCCGCGTGTTGTGTACATGTTCAATAGCAGCTATAAATGGCATCTAATTACTTAAGCGTATATGCAAATGACCAAAAACGAATTTTATGCCCAATACGCGTGTGTGCAGCATTTTGACTCAGATTCTCGAGTATTCTATAAATCTTCCAGTCGCCAAATTTCTGTGACGAGTAGTCACTGTGCCAGTCCCGCAGAGCTCTGTTTGCTTTCACTTGTTCTTCCTCTCACTTCTTCCGTTCTAGCACAAGATAGCGCTTGACTGCAATTCAGTGCTCCGCTAAGGCAAATGATTCAGGTAAAGAAAGTTTTAACTTCTCCATCGCTTTTAACAGTCCTAGCCTTCTTGGATCTCTAGCAATCAATAATTCATTTCTATATCCTATCTTTATTCATCATACAAACCTGTACGTAGATATGAATGTCAAGCAATTGAAGTTTATGCATTGTAGAGGCCATGAATACAGTTTTCATATATTAGGTTGGTGCATATTTTGCAAATTTTTGATTTCTTCTAACTTCAGTATAATCGTTTTTTTCGGGCCCAGGCGGGTGTCATAGGCTACTTTTCGCCATCGATCGATATCGATTTTATCGATTTTTTGCAAAATTTGAGCTACGAGGCTGGGAGTTGGCACAGGGGAGTAATCGAGCATGCTGATTATGAATATTATAATGACAGGGCCGGGCGGAGCCGGGTAAGTCAACTAGTTATTTTTAGAACGCTTGACTGTTTCTTGAATAATTTCCCGGTAATTTGACACTTAAATAAAGTTTTGAACCAAAAGGATGTTGTGTTCAAACAATTTTAATCAATAGTTACTTTATGATAACGGCACGGTTATTCTCTTTTTTTTTTGAACCTAATTTCACTTTTGTACGATCATTTTGAACTAGCTAGTTCATAACTAGTTGACTTACCCGGCTCCGCCCGGCCCTGTCATTATTATATTCGTAATCAGCATGCTCGATTACTCCCCTGTGCCAACTCCCAGCCCCGTAGCTCAAATTTTGCAAAAAATCGATAAAATCGACATCGATCGATAACGAAAAGTGGACTGTGACACCCGCCTGGGCCCGTAGTGTATGTGTGCCAAGTTTGGTCCGGATCGGTTAAGAAATGGAATTTTCTATTCGGAACATACGGCGGAGCCGGGTAAGCCAGCTAGTATATAATAAACAAGGAAATCTTGAACTGAAGAGCTGAAGAAAGCAGAAGTGCTCAAAGAATTCTTTCTTGGCGTATGACTACGATACAAGCTGATTCAAAGGAACGCTTTGAAAAGTGGTTTTCTGAATTTCTGGATTAGCTGAAACTCTTTTGAATCTAGCCTTTATTCTTTTTGGTTGATCTGCGTTGTTCGAGAGAAAATAGGAAAATATATGAAATTAGATTAAAAGATGAAATTAGATTAAAAACATGCCTCTTATATGCAGTGTCCCGGCAGATTTTGCATTTCCATCTTTTTGCATGTTTTGGGCCTTTTTGACCCGTGGGCCTTTTCGACCCGTAGACCCGAATATGGGAGTTTAAAACGGGTAAAAAGGCCTTATTCGGGGAGTTTACTCAGTTCCAAAAAGTCGGATCGGACGAGAATTTCAATGAGAAGTTTGGAGGCCTTGGCACGAAGACCCTGCTGCCTGTAATAAATGCGATAGAACGGTCGTGGGGTTCCGCACCGAACGGTTAACGGTCCGAGCTCGCGCCGATTGGGGTTGCGCGCCAGTTCAAGGGCTATTTTCTCGGCCCATGGTGAACATCAACCAGCCGGACTGCACCCCGAGGTCAGTGGGATAACCAAGAACCCCACCACAGCAATATTCCCCAGGGCGCGAATCTGCCGGGACACTGCCGTTATAATTAGAGGCGTTCCAGCAAAATTTTTTTTCCAGATTCTCATCTTTTTGGACCTTTCTCGCCATGAGAAACCCATATTTGGGCTTTTCAGCGCATGGAAATCTTATATATAAAGCTGAATGTCTGTTTGTCTGTATGTCTGTATGTCTGTATGTCTGTCTGTATGTACGTATGTTCCGAATAGAAAATTCCATTTCTTAACCGATCCGGACCAAACTTGGCACACATACCCTTCGGGCCCCGGCGGGTGTCACAGTCCACTTTTCCTTATCGATCGATGTCGATTTTATCGATTCTTTGCAAAATTTGAGCTACGGGGCTGGGAGTTGGCACAGGGGGGTAAGTGAGCATGGGGATTCCGAATACAATATTAGTTTTTAAAATCGTGCATTACTTTTATCGATTTTATCGATTTTTTGCAAAGTTTGAGCTACGGGGCTGGGATTTGGCACAGGGGGGTAATCGAGCATGCTGATCACCCCCGTGGGGGTGCATGATGTATCCAGCGAGCAGCGCTACGTGCCTAAAACAGTATTGCCGCCTCCATTCAAATTTTCAAGGGGCTGTAACTAAGCGGGGAGGAGAGGGTTTGAGGCGGTTCGGGAACCAATTTGTAGGTTTGGGATGTAGATAAAATTTATGTAAATGAAGTGAATAAATTGCGTGAGGGAGGGAAAATTTATGACTTTTCTTTTAGTCTTGCGTAGGGAGTTATTTGACATGCTGATCACGCATACCATATCCATTCCCACGAAAACGCCTTATTGTGTTGTTACGGTAGTATTATAGTATGGGGTCAGGATTTCAGAATCCGTTAAAACTTTGCATAAGGGGTTATTCGACAAGCTGATCACAAATACCACACTTTCTCCGCACGAAAACCTCTCATTGTATGATTACGGTAGGTGTATGGTAAGGAGTCAAGACCGTAGATCTGCCTAAACTTCGGGAGACGGTCAAGAGGCGTGATTTCTCTGGCTATCACCAACTTAAAATTCCAGTTTAGTGCTATGCGAGTCTTCAAAAAATTACCGGATAAAGTGCATTAGTTTACTATTTGTTTGAGGTCACCACTTGCTGAGTTTCATGGTTTTTGCTATAAATCGGACTGAAATATTTACGAATTTGTTCTATACATTTTCATGAGTTTTTAACCTTCAAAATTGCTCTTTTGTTCTTCTACAGTATCAAGATTGAACAACTCATGCAACTATCTAATATATCTTCTTCTAAATTTCATATGCTTTTAGAAAGTTGCAAAACACTTATTATGTGCTATTTGGTGTCCAGCTGGCAACAAAAATCGCGCCTCTTGACGTACACCCCTAAACTTCGTGCAGAGGTGCCACCTGATAGGCTCATCATGAATACCGCGCTCCTCGCTTATAAAGCCTTCTCGCAGATTTCTGGGATCTTAATTGGTCTGAAAAGCGCGAAAGATGCTCACCTAAACGCTGCAAATTGCCATAAGTTCACAACAAAGCGTTGTTCTAGAGAGCAAGCCTGATATTCGTAATCAGCATATTGTAAACTCCTCTAGGCAACGTTCTAAGCAAGTTTGCAATTTTCACCTATCCACCGTGTACCCACCGTAGCACGAGGAAACGGCGCTTATTTACAAAAGTCAGGTACTATTTCACATTAGTTGACCCAAAAAATGAAAATCGTGGATTTCGCTAAAACTTCGCCTAGGGAGGTTATATGGTATGCTGAACGAATATGATGTTTATTTTGTGCGACAGCGCCATCCAGTGGAGTTACGGTAGGATTACGGTAGGGGGTCAAAATCACATTTGCCCGAAAGACGGCCCAGAGGGGTTATTCGGCCCACTGATGCCAAGTATCACGTTGGTTTTAAAGCGTACCGTTCATTTTCTCGGGTTACGGTAGCTACATGGTAACGGTGTAGAACATAGTTCTGCCTGAAACGGGTGTATGGCGATTCGAACGATCGTGAAGCTTTGCACACACGACCACCGCGGCGCTCTACACACCCTGCTGCGGCTTTTGCCTAGGCAAAGCACAGGGAAAGATACATTTGCCGATTTGTGATTTTGACCCCCTACCGTATACCCACCGTAGCCTGAGAAAATGACGCTACGGTACAAAACCAATGTGATATTCAGCGTCAGCGGGCCGGATAACCCCTCTAAACGAAGTTTCGGGCAAATCCGTGCTTTTGACCTCCTACTGTAATCCTACCGTAACTCCACCGGATAGCGCTGTTGCATGAAATAAACATCATATTCGTGTACAGCGTACTAAATAACCCCCTCAGACAAAGTTTTAGCGAAATTCAAAATTTTTTTATTTGTTGGGTCAACTAATGTGGATGGGCGCCCAATTCAATATGATATCCATGTTCAGCGTGCCAAGTAACCCCTCTAAAGCAAATTCCAGCCCAATCTAGGTTATGACCCCCTACCGACCGTAACCCCTCAAAAAGCCCCACTTGCAAAATGAACATCACCCCCCCCCTAAGCGCGTTTTCAGCGAAATCCATGATTTTAAATTTCTGGGTTTTATTAAGTGGAATAGCGCCACTCAAAATAACATACTCCACGAACGATAAGAAAATTAACGAAGTCCCCCTCCCCTCTTCCCCCCCCCCCTTCTCCTAGCTGCGTAGATACGAAAAGGTGCGTTGTCTCGTATGCCTGCACGTCGATCGATTCTCGTGTGGGTTCTGATGCATTCGTGCACTGTGCGGAACATATGCTTTGTTTTACGCAATAAAACGTCGCTCCGAAGTTCAAGAGTGGAAGTTGTGAGCCAAGTTCAATTGCAAAATGTTATTCGGAGTCCTCGTTATTTCATCTTATTTTTTATCATTTATTTATAATATCCGCAAATGATAACGCAATAAGTGAGCGTTTTGGAAAACTTAAGTTTACACATCCATCAGTTTCACGTAGGCTTACTATCTAAAGCGATGTCTTCCGCAAATCTCGGCGTAAGTCTCTAGATAACTCAGATAACATTATTCTTTTATAATGTAGTTTCCTGTTTCTAAATAATAGTGTGCATGGAGAAAGTAGTAGTGGTCAGCGTGGAACAGACTGGTGATGGTCAGGTTAGGCGCGTCTATTTGTTCACTTGTTATTGTATTATTTATTTTCATTTTGCATCTTCATGTTTTTATTTTATTTTATTTTTTGTTTTTTTTATCAGTCGGAAAGATTGAAGTTGCATAACTCCCAGAATTTTCGAGATCAACAGTTTTTTACAAATAAAACTTCCGGAAGGAACAATCAGATTGAGATAGTCGTCGTTATTCATTTAGTCGGATACTATACTTACTATATATCGATATGTTTCGAGCTTATATTCAGAAGAAAAAGTAGGAGGTGGATCAATACTGTTTTGATCCTGCCTCAATGGAAAAGTGTAAAAGTTTAGCGGTATCTAAATTTTATTCTGAATTTTTTTCCGGGGATTAGAACATATACTTCTTTTTGATCCGCTATCTAGCCCGAAATTTTTTTTCAGTTTTTCACTTATCTTTCTTGAGTGCGTAGAGCAAAAGACACCGTTTCTTAATCTCCTATCTAGCTTTCAAGCTTTATTTGAATTTTTGTCTGATTCGCTTTCTCCAAGGAAATAACAGAAGAACAGAAAAACAGCTTTGATTATCTATCTAACTTGCAGATTTCTTTCTGAATTTTCTTTTCAAAAATTTCAAAAAAATTTGCGAGGAACAGGTCACGTTGAATTATCTTTGTCACTCAATCTTACTGCTAACTCTGTTGACGTTTCTCTGATTATTGCTATCATCACTTTGCTGGGGCTCTTCAAATGTTGGCGGCAAAATTCACATCACATCGAGTAGATTGGATAAACATCATGTCAGTGGGAAAAGCTTGCATGATTTTAAAAGCTGTAACAACTTCTAAAACAAATTTTCTAGTGATGGGTGAAGGGACTTACATACACCGAGAAGGTTGCCGCTGCCTAGTTAGCGGAGTTCATGAGAGGTCATGAACTGGCAGCAACGCTTATTCGCATTCAATTTGCACCGAAGATGAGCTGATTTTGCTCACGGTAACTCCGTCATCATCCTGCAGCCTTTTGAAATTTGAATTCAAAATTCAGTAGTTAAATCAGTCCAATTAGGGCAAACACTTGTATTTAGGGGTATTCTATCACGCTGATTCCGAATATGTTAATCGCTTTGCTTGAAACCTAGGGTTTTTTTCTTTTTGTGTTGAAACTTGTTTTCACAAACAAAAATTTCAAAAAAACCTATGTAAGGGTTTTCTGACATGCTGTTTCCTAAAAAGCTAATGGTTTCGCTCAAAACTTTGAATATTCTTTCCTTCGAAATTTTACTTATTTTCCGCAAATTCTCTGTAAATTTGGTAAATTTCACAATTAGGGTTTTTTTGGCATGGTGTTTCCAAAAACGCTAATGGTTTTGCATTAAACATCGTAGTTTTTCTAGTTTGAATTTCAAACTTTTTTTCGGATTTGGTGATAACGGCCACAGGATGCCCTGGAATCTGACGATAATAGAAAAAAATTTTGAGCTTTCAAGCAAAACCATCAGCTTTTTTCGGAAACAGCATCTCGAAGAACCCTTACATGGAATTTATGAAATTTTTGTTGGACAATTTGTGAAAACAAGTTTCAATTCAAAAAAAGAAAAAAATCCTAGGTTTCAAGCAAAGCGATTAACATATTCGGAATCAGCGTGATAGATATATACCTCTAAATACAAGTTTGCCCTAATTGGACTAATTTTACTACTGATGTTTGAATTCAAATTTTAAAGAAATTTCGGTTTCATGGGCTGCAGGATGATGACAGAGTTACCGTGAGCAGAATCAGCTCATCTTCGGTGCAAATTGAGTCCGAATTAGCGTTGTTCCCAGTTCATGACCTCTCATGAACTCCGCTAACTAGGCGGCGGCAACCTTATCGTTGTGTAAGTCCCCTCATTCTTTATTATTACTAATTAAGATAAATCATTACCGCTTTTTCGCCGCTTTGAGCTCGACGCACCCAAAAGTGCTTGGAAATATATTGGAGCATGAAATGTGTTCCAAAAAGCGCAATTTTCAAATAGATTAGGTTATCAAAAGAAATGGCCATGTCACTGAGCAAAACTAAAAGATCTGTTCAAAATTCGGTCCCTTTAAAAATAGTCTTTCTCAAATGATTAAGAGTTCAGAACTCCAGAATTTCAAATTACCAAGTCTTTGCTCTTGAGGGCAATGTCCGAACGAAGTTTTGACATTCGAGGTTTCCGCGGTTTTTTTTCTCACTCGGGCTTACGCTGACCTCAAATATAGCTTGAAGGTTACATTAAAGGCACGTTAACTTTCGTTAACAAGTTATGGAGGACTACTATGGCTGCAGATTTTGTAAGTCATTTCTCAGCATTGCCCGCACGGTGTGGTTATATTACCTGTTTTTTAACCCGATCTGCACCACAGTCTGTAAGTACGAGAGAAAACAATTATTATATCGAGACTTTTTGCATTAAAAAAAGAAGAAGCAGGTCTAAGAGTTTAGCAAGTCGTAGACACTGCAAAACATAGATGCGTCATGACGAAGCCTGATCCGATTATCTGGGTAAACATTTGTTATGTGGATGGAGCTCTCTTGTGATATAATTCTTTCTAAATGGAATAACATCCATTCTGAGACTCGGTTACTTGAGAGCGCTTTGCGTATATGTAATAAGTTTACGCTTGCGCTTCAACTCGTTTTGGATAATTAATTCAAATTTACCACCTGGCGTGTTTGAAATTGCATATGTAGATCTGTTTTTTTTTGCAGATAAAAACAAACAAATTTATTACTCGTACATACAGTATATTTTAGACCGAGTCGAATAAATATTCGAGTATATTCGAAGAAAGTGTTTGAATAAACTTTATTTGAAATTTTGTTATGCGAAAATTTCAAAATCGAATATATTCAATATTCGCTTATTCGAAATTTATAAATTTCGAATTTATTCGATTATTCGGTTTTGATTTTCGAATATTTTCGAACATTCAAATACCTACTTTTAATAGCTATGCTATTATTCAACATTTTCGTATGACCGGATAACTACATACATGACAGTTCACATTTTTGATTGCTATATCAGCAAATATCGTTTATTGTTCAAGTTGCCCACCAGGGCTCGGCACAAGGTGGGCAAACGGAGTTTTCCAAAACGAATTCCCCTTTGATCCCAATAGTTTTTACGAATACCCCCTTGAGCCCAAAAATGACGCTTTGTGCTTGTGCAATGAGAGCACCGGCCACACTTCGCCTAAAAGCGCGCAAAAGTGCCCAAAATGCTCGAATTCCTTTAATTACTCCTCACCTGTATCAAGATAGACACGGGAAGAAGAATAAGCAAGGAAAATATGAAGGAATGAAAAAATATCGAAGTAAAGCAGTCATAGGACTGAGAGACGCTCCCGCGCGTATCGATTGACTGGGGCGCGCTTTCCATCTTAGAAAGCTAGGCTGCTGATGCGATTTTGGGCTCTAACCAAGACAAGAGGAGGAGTTTCGGAACCAAAATCTCACCATATAGTAAACTTCAGGTGCACAACACATTTATGTAAAATTTTTGAAATAATTGAAATAATCGACTCCATATTCGGAATCAGGGCTTTCAGAAGGCCTGAAGGCGACAAAAACATTGAATCCGAGATTTTGGGTGGACGGTGCCTTTAAGGTTCATGAAAATATTTCTTAATGAAAAGCATGATTCGAGCTTCTTTTGCTTGCCCTTGGAATCTCCTTCCGGGGCTCGGCCCCGGATCCCGCAAAAACGATATCCCCTTAGCTTTTTGGCCCCAAAACTTTCCAGCTTGTCATTTGCCCACCTCGTGCCGGGCCATGTTGCCCACTACAAGTATTCCTTCATTGTGCTAATTCGACCAAAATTTGTTGAATATCCGACATAGTCGATGCAAGGTATTCGTTTATTCGAATTTTTACTCGAACATATTCGATCACTGGAGATTTCTCCATTTCGAAGTTATTCGATATTCGATTATTCGACAATTTTCTAATTCGAAAATATTCGAAATACGATTATTCGATATTTGCGATTTTCGAACACGATTATTCGATTATTCGAAAGGAAATTTCGAATATTTTAAAGTGTAATATACAGGGTGTCCTAAAAAGATGTGAACATTGTTTTCGTGAATACCCCTGATTTAATGTCTTTCGCCACCTGAACTACCATTCTAGCGAGATTCAACTTAGATTCGCAGCGTGGACCGAATCAACAATCAGTCTCCGCTACTGTAGGTTCACGGTATGAGCTTCCAGTGTAAAACATTATTGTGAAATAAGCCTTTTGGTGAAAAAATTTCGAAGAGGAAATTTGTGTAGCAACGTTTTCAGCGTCCTGATTTCACTGCACAACTTTTCACCAGTTTTTTGAGCTCTTTCAATGGTATAATCATACTTTTGACAAAATTGCAAAAACAATTGTTACCTTAAACCTAAATAACCGGTGCTCGGCACGAGGTGGCTTCCCAAAATTGCAAAAAACGAAGTCCTCTTTGACTTCGCTATGAAAGTACGACATCCGCCTAACGGAACAAAGTAGAACAAGCCAAAAAAGGCATCAAACAAATGCCATAATATTCGTATTCTCCGGATTGGCCGCGTATCCAACGCGCAGCACCACGCGCCCGGAGCAGCGTTGCCGCCGCCATTCAAGATTTTTCAGGTGCTGTAAGTAAGCGGCGAGGAGGGTGTTTGAGGCGACAGGAGCCAGTTTGTGTGGTTTGGGATGTAAATGAGATTCATGTAAAGAAGGTAGGAAAATTATCTGAGGGAGAAAATTTTTATGAATTTACTCTTTCCGAAGTTAGAACAAGCCACCTCAGGTGGCTTCCAGGTGGCTTGAAAGCCACCTAACTCCAAAAAAGTTAAGCACGCCTTCAATTCACATATTTTTTCGTAATTTTTCATACATAGTTCTAACTTCATTGCCCATCTACACTCCAATTTTGTGTCATCTCATTTTCACTTCGCTGTAAACAAGCCCTTTGTTTATTTTAGTGAGCATGCCGCCGAAATGCCGGCAGTGTGCCGGCGGCACTCGGAACGCAAAAATGACATCCCCTTTGCTTTTTCTCCCCAAAATAATATCCAGATTGCTTAGTAAGCCACCTGTGCCGTGCGCTGGAAATAACTCATGAAAGAAGCATTACAGTGAAGTGCAAAACTCAAATTTAAAATGAGCAACTTCGATTAGTCCAGTACAAGAACTTCTTATGTGTTTGGTTTTTCGAGGCAAAAATCGCTTTTACTTTCCTAAAATCCTTCTCGAAGATCATACCGTAATTCACAGTAATGAAGGGTGATTGACGATTCGATCCATACTTAACTTTGAGTTCAACCTCGCTTTACAAGCTGGTACCTCAAAGGCAGCGTCCAGACAAGTCTGGACCTATGGGGATTTTACATGGAAAGTACTTTTGGGGCACTAACTAACCCACTACCCAACCGGCAGCTGAGGTAGTGCCCTAACGCCTGAGATATTTCCCTCGAAACTGGACCCCGCGACCGTGTTTCGCATGGATTCATGGCGCAAAGCGTGTATCCTGGCGCGAAACTGCTATGAATCCATGCGAATACGTTCGCGGGGGCCAGTTTCGAGGGGAATATCTCAGCCATCAGAGCACTACCTGAGCTGCCGCTTAGGCAGTGCCTTAGTTAGGGCCCCAAAAGTACTTTCCACGTAAAAGCCCCATGGGTCCAGATCTGCCTGGACGCTGCCTTTAAGTTTGGCGAAAGTCGTAAAAGTAAGAGAGTCAAACTTGTTCTCATCTTTGAGATATCTGGTATATGAAGCAATATCGTGTTAAAGTCGTTCTCACACCACTAGTCGCTGGTGAGTGAGTTCGAATTTATACTGTTTCTTGTGTTTTGATAACGTTCGTGATTGCGATAGACGTTTTTGTCGAAGTTTGACATTTTGTTGCAGTTTGACGATTTCTCACTGCTATGCTCGTTTTTTTTAACTCTGATTCCAAGTAAACTGCTGGGCCATATGTGACGTGAAATTCAACGAAACAACACTGAAGCACATCTTACCAAAAAAGAATGTACAAGCAAGAATTCCTAATCCCATCGTTTCTCCAAGTTCACCTAAACTCAGAGTTGAAATACGAGCATATCAGTATGAAAAATTGCACAACAACAACAACAACAAAATTGTTAACTTCAATCCTGAACAATGTTAAAACACAAGAAACATCAGTCAACACGGAGAAAAACAGAAAGAAAATATGTGTAAGACTGAATTGAGGATGGTGCTGCGCTCGAGTGCGACCGCCCTGCCCCAGTTCAATTGAACTCATCCACCAGGCGACTAGTGAGTGAGCACGACTATATCAAAAGTGTTTTGGATTTGGGTGTATTTGCAGTGTATGAGAAAACTCCTTCTCGACGGGTTTCTGTCAAAACCACTAAAGTCTATGGTTGCATCACATATGCAAATGTTTTCCCTGAGGAAATAGGGCCTCGCAAGTTGGAACCAGGTAAAGCTGGCTATCGTTCCTGGGCTGGGGGGGGGGGGGGAGGCCAGAGAAAATATCGCTTTTGCGGGTGCTTTTTGTAAATACCACTTTTGCCAAGCATGCCGCAGCATGCAGGCGGACTCGGCAAAAGTGGTATTTACAAACAAAAGCAATGGTAAGACATCAAATTTTCTTGCATACGCATGGCGGCGGTGCAGGAGGGACCAAAGACCTTAGTTTATCCAAGGGGGAAAGGGGAGAAGCTGGCCGCGTGCCAAGAAGGATCTGGCAACCTTCCAAGCTCCGCCCTCTGCTCTGGGTCTGGGTCTTGCCTTTTTTGCTCAGGGATTCCTTGAAGGAAAAGGCTAGTTCAAAAGACCTGAGGGGGAGATACAAGGAAGGGACAAACAAGTTTGTGACCAGTTTTGAAAAACGAATCTTGTAAGTGGACTTACATTTAAATTCACATCAATGCAAATCTAGCATTCTTTTAAAGATTGGAATTGATGAACGATTTTTAGAGAGGTAGGTGCTTCTGCTCGATTTCAATTCTCGTGAACTCTTGTAAATTGCTTCGCGGAGAACTTATTCTAAATTGCATTGTATTTATAATTTTCTCACTCTTTTACGATAGTCACTGCGTTAGTTGCATTTGTGTTAATCGATAGCCGATTAGTTGACCTTTGCAGGATCAAGCCAGTCGTCCGTCTGTTGAGCCAAGAAAGTCATAATTCAAGTGAAAACTTTATTCTTTGTTAACTCCAGTAAATGTTTTACTCGGGGAAGGGGGAGGGAAAAGGTGAGAAAAATTCGCGAGAAAAACGTTAAAAAGCCGTACTTCAGATAGGTTTTTGCGAAAGTAGATGTCAAAAGTTTTCGAGTTGAATTAGACCGGGCAAAAACTGCAAAAAGCAGGCAAAGTCACCAAAACTTTTCTGTTATAACAGTTGAATTAGTTTTCATTGGTTTTTCCCCATTTATATTAGACATTGTCCCACTTCTCCAATCCTATGCCTCGACAACTGCCAGCGGGGGGACGGAACTTAGGAACCCGAGACTAATTAGCTCGATTCGGGGAGTGCCTGCAGGATACAGTCATGCTCGCTGTCTCCGATTACTCCCTAGAACATGGCGACAATCTAAGCCCCGCCCCTTCTGAGAGTTTGTTTTGGAACCCAGCCAAGGAATTCTGAAAGTCCCAATTGAATTTCAGGTCACTGAAATTGGCTCTTATCCAAAAACCTTCAAAATGATCGTACGAAGGTGAAATTAGGCTCAAACGAAAGAAAGAAGAGAAAGAGAAAAACCTGCCGCTAATATAAAGTATAACTACTGATTAAAATTACTTGAACACAACATTCTTTTGGTTCAAAACTTTATTTGAATGTCAAATTACCGAGAAATTACTCAAAAAACGGTCAAGCTTTTCAAAAATAATTAACTTGATTGCTAAATTCGGGCAAAAGACTTCATTCGCAAAATGACTGTTCAAAACCTTCTCGAAAACAATTGTTATATAAATGCCGAAATTTAGGCAAAAGACTAGAAAATCAATCAGGAAAATGACAGTGGAAATTTCTCAAAGGTAAAGGTTTATTTGTGTGCTGAAATTTGGGCAAAAGACTGGAAAGTCATTCAGGGAATGGCAGTTCAAAAACTTCACTATTGATATTGCTGATCAAGGATAGTCTGTCAACGACAGACGATTCTGATGTGTGAAGAATATCCTGCTAATATGCTGTGAGCAATAACCTTAACCTACGGCAAGAAAAGGTTGCAAGAACAGTTTTATAACTACTAAATATTATTTATTGAATGCATTTTACCCGAAATTTAGCACTCAAATGAACTATTATTCTTGAAAAGTTCTTGAACTGTCATTTCTTGAATCATTTTCTAGTATTTTGCCCAGATTCCAGCACACAAATAAACTTTTACCTTTGAGAAGTTTCCACTGTCATTTTTCTGATTGATTTTCTAGTCTTTTGCCTAAATTTCAGCATTTAAATAACAATTATTTTCAAGAAGTTCTTGAACAGTCATTTTGCGAATGAATTTCTAGTCTTTTGCCCGAATTTAGCAATCAAATAAATCTTATCTCTCTATATAATAAAGCGCACGGTGTCTCTCTGAAGCATTCCCCCCCCCCCCCTTCGTGAGACGTCAACAGGTCTGTCGTTGCGTGCCGTTGCAGGCGTACAGGGTTGATGACTCATCGCCTGCGCCTCCTAAGGGTAAACAGTCTGGAAAGTTGCCCTTTTGATCGAAGATGAGGTTTCCAATAAGTTGCACATGACCTCGCGTGATGATTCCATGGATGTTTGAGAAGTATGCGCATCAAACCATTGACGACTGGCTTAGCTTACCCTGAGTTCAGTTTCTCGTCATCCGTGAGGCGCCGCATATGAGCTTTCACAAAACATCTATATGCGCAAAGCACTATGTTTTCCAGAACTTAGTGCGAGAAACTGGGAAAAACATACTGCTCAACCCGCAACCACAGAAGGATATTATACGAGCTCTGCATTTGCGGGAACATTTTGCAGCTTTTCAGTGGATTTTGCACAAACTTGGAAAATTTATGAAAATCGTTCAGATTTCATGAGAACTCTGAGTGATGAATAGAGCAGCTCTAGCTTTCGGACCAGTTCTAGCAATAATCACGGCCCACATTTCGCACAATTACATACAGTTTGTCCCAATGGGGATCAGGCCTAACCGTTGGCTAAATTTACGGCTGGCAGTGCTCGGGGGTAGCGCTACACTGAATATGCGCTCTTTGAGGGAGCGCAGATGAGGATACAAGCTAGAGTAGACGTGACGCAATACCCTCATGAAACGGACTCCCTCCCGATCTCGGACTGATTAAGACTGAGACAGACTCTGTGATATGACGAACTCGAGCTTAGTCGAAAACGAAATTTTGACCAAGTCATATGCAAAAAAGACTGCAAGTTTCAAAAAATTCTTCAAAAGCGGACTCGGTCCGCTGACTAATTATTCAATGCTGAGACCACAGTTCCGTCTTCTATCGTGCTTCAAAAACGCCAAGAATTCGTGAGCTGATCGGATTTCGCATAACTTCTCTCAAAAAACAGATACGTCTCTTTTACGTAGGACAGCTAAGTTTTTGCGAGTACAAACTTTTTGGGACATCTCTACAGTAATAATCCTACTCATTTGAAAGCCCAGGAATGTAAGCACTAAGTTCTTCCCGAATGAGAATTATCAATGTTGCATCGAATTGATTACAAACCCTAATTCATTTGAACCATAGACGTTTTGTTAAAAAGCGTTCTCATCTAATCTATAGCAGATACGATTCCTTTAGATATAGATACGATGTAAATGAAACATCCAGTAAAGACAGTACGGCTTCGAAGCATTGCTCCCACCCACTTACCAGACCAAAGTGCCGCGAAGCGGCACTTTGGTCTGGTTACATATAAAGCTGAATGTCTGTTTGTCTGTCTGTCCGTCTGTATGTCTGTCTGTACATCTGTACGTATGTTCCGAATAGAAAATTCCATTTCTGAACCGATCCGGACCAAACTTGGCACACATACACATCGGGCCCTGCCGGGTGTCATAGGCTACTTTTCGTCATCGATCGATATCGATTTTATCGATTTTTTGCAAAATTTGAGCTACGGGGTTGGGAGTTGGCACAGGGGAGTAATCGAGCATGCTGATTACAAATATAATAATGACAGGGCCGGGCGGAGCCGGGTAAGTCAACTAGTTATTTTTAAAATGCTTGACTGTTTCTTGAATAATTTCCCGGTAATTTGACATTTGAATAAAGTTTTGAACCAAAAAGATGTTGTGTTCAAACAATGTTAATCAATAGTTACTTTATGATAACGGCACGGTTATTCTCTTTTTTTTTTGAACCTAATTTCACTTTCGTACGATCATTTTGAAGGTTTTTGGCTAAGAGCCAGTTTCAGTGACCTGAAATTCAATTCAGACTTGCAGCATTTTGGCTGGGTTTCAAAACAGACTCTCAGGGGGCAGGGCTTAGATTGTCACCATGTCCTAGGGAGTAATCGGAAGCAGCGAGCATGACTGTATCCTGCAGGCACTCCCCGAATCGAGCTAATTAGGCTCGGGTTCCTAAGTTCCCGCACCCCTGCCAGCGGGGTAAAGGTTGTCCAGGTTTGGTTCACACTTCAAATCTGAGCTTTGAAGCTTTATTGAGCCTCCTCTCAGGCATAAGATGTTTGCATTTGCAATTTACGACCTTTTTGGATCTGAGTATCCAGGATGTAGTGTTAGTCTCTATGTTAAAATTATTGTTGAAATTACTTTGAAACTTCACCAACTTCTGAGCTTTGTACCATCATCACTTCGATTTTGAACAAAATTCACCAGTGATTAAATGTAGTGGTGTTCCGTTTGACTGTTACAAAGATAACCGTTACTCTATTCATTTATTAGGTTTATGACATGATACTACTTTTATTATCATCCTGGTAGCTAAAAACCTGTTTGAAAATCTTTGCTGTCCATTTCCCAAATTCCAAATTCATTGTTCAACTTCTTAATCCATCAAATTTGATCAATATTTGGTAGTCCATCTGGAGGTGGTGCAGGAGGAACCAAAGCCCTTGCCGCTTGTATCAAAGGGGAATAGTGGAAGGCAGAGGAGGTCCGCCCATCGCTCCGCCCACGAAATGCTCCCATTTGTGTTGTGGAACTTTCCTCCTGCACCACTTCCCATACGCATGAGGGGGGCTCGAATGTGGCCAGAAATCTTTTGAATGCTCATGTGAATGAAAGTCGTGCTTGACTTTTTTTCGAAATGGCAGAAACCGTTCGAGCTGGGATCCAGTTGAGCTGGTGCGGCACTTTGCTCACATAATTTTTTATACTTTTCTTACATATATTGTGCCTTCATGGTAAATATTTTACTAGCAAGAAACGTTTTCGTCCTTAGGCTTTTTTATGTCCTCAAAAATCTGATAGCGGCGCAATCTTCTCCGACCTCCGTTGCAAAATGAGTTCGTAGGCAAACCACGTTCGGTATTGATTATTCTTGCTTTCTATTATCAATTTGTTTAGTATTTTTCATCTTATTTTGCTTTCTCTTTTCATGTTTTCTTGATTACTTCCCGTCATCAATCTAAGGGTGAGTGGAGTTGGATGGGGTAAGGAGAGGAGGGCGAGGGGGGGGGGGAGTGGAAAACGAGTAATGGGCGTGAAGGGGAGGGGACAGGTTATGTAACGGGGTTTCAAGCTCCGACCATATAGAGGAATGAGTTTGGCGCTTGATGCATAACACAGTGAGAATTTTCTGACTAAAATACGGCAAAAGAGGAGTTTCGTCCTTGTACCGTGTAATCTGGTGTGAGCGATGGCACAAAAAAATACAAGGGAAAAGTAGTGAGAATCGGGTCGAAAAAGTTCAAAGGGGACTTCTTAAATTTTTCAAAAAATGAAGGCTTCGTTTCAAAATCTCACTGGTTTCCAGCTGATGGCGATCTAATATATAAAGGATCGTTAGCTCAATTCAAAAATTTTCCAACAGCGGGAAACCGCGACGGGTATCGAAGTGGACGTTCCCAGATCTTGCACCATTAGATTACTGGTTCACTAGTCTCTGAATACATAGAAGTAACCTAGAAGATTACTGGTTCACTAGTCTCTAAATAGAAGTAACACTAGAAGAAAGGTATCAACTTTCTATGAACAAACAAGATTTTTGATATACAAACTCAAACAAACGAAAGTGGCAGATTCATTCTGTAATTATCATTCGCTAATCCTAAGTGTGCAGATGTGTCACTCATGTTGCTGTTGTATATCTCAACCTTTTTCACATCCCCATTGATTTTGGTGATCATCTATTATCGTCACATTTGTGTCAGGCTATCTTACAAATGAGACCTCCGAGGTCATTTTCATTTTAGTGTCTTGATCAAGTCTTGTGTGCTCTGCAAGAAGATAAACAAAGATAAACATCGACCTTTTCTCTTTGGAAGCTGAATATCTTACTCTGCGGTATGCTGTTCTCCAAAGACATTTTTGCAATACTTTAGAATCAAATCGGTCTAAGCATTTTTCATGTGTATTCTGCAAAAGTTTTGAGCAGTGGTCTCAGAGCTTCTGCCTTTTCTAGACATATTGATAAAAGTAATGAAAATTGGCGTTGATTGGATCAACAATCTTTTTTGGTTATGGTTATCTACAGTTTGCTAGTCTCAAATTCTCTCTTCAATCGCTCATAACTCTTGTTCTCTCTTGTTTGAACAGTTTTTGCAATTTTTCAGGTAGCATGAATTGGAGCTGAGTTTAGCTTAAGTTTGCAGTACAAAACGAATTACCCACCGCTCTACGTTACTGCAAAATTATAGGGACTTTCACCACAATGCCGTCATTCTGAATCAGCTACCTTTCAGATGAATTCCAAAACGTCTGTAAACATTTTTTTCTTGGGGGGGGGGGGGAGAGGGAAGTTGAGTCGCCGATTCCACTCAATTTTTTGGATGTTTGTAGAGAAGTTCACATAATATATAAAATTTTTCTTTCAGTCTGGGACAATCCGCTGCCACGATTTACCTGTTGCAACTTTCGAGCTTGAAACTGTGGTGGACGAAAAGTTCACACTTAGAGCTACAATAATAATTGACATGCTCAGGGATTCGCGCCGTGCGGGCGGTCCTCATTAAAGCTCCTCCGCCTGAGCGCACTGCATAGTTTTTGATGTACCGTGCGTGCGGTCAACAATAAAAATGCCGTGCAAGCGGAAGACAGTCTACCCGTTCGATCGGCACGCAATTCAATCGACCGTGCAAGCGGCAGGCAATGCGTCCGCACGATCGGCCAGCAATCACTTGATCGTACAAGCGGCAGGCAATCTCGCCGCGCAATCGGTACGCAATAAAATCGACCGTGCAAGCGGCAGGCAATGTGTCCGTTCGATCGGGCGGCAAACATTTGCCCGTGCAAGCGGCCAACAGTGACCTCTACCTTCGGCTCATTGTTTTCACACACTGTGAGCGTAAACGGTACCTGTATGAGATACGACGCAGCGTTTAGGCTGGCTAAGCGTCGACTATCGTGTTATCAACATTTCCCTTCACCGCAAAGCTGGAATGAACCTGCGTGAGGCTACAGTTATCAAGAGTGGTGTGGGCTTCTCCATGGAAAGTTTGGGTAGTGCGGCAGGCATTAGTCCGTGTTCGCAGGATGTGAAAATGCTTAACATACCTAAGAAAAATGGTTAAAATACCCCATATAAACCTACTCCAGCAGCAAGCAGCGGCCGACCTTCCCCGCGCAAGCGGCGAACATTAGAAACCGTGCGGGCGCCCCACGTTAACCGTGCTAACGGCCCTTGACGACCGTACAATCGCACACACCAACGAGCGATTGTAAGTTCGTCGCTGGCCGCCCGCACGGTGCGAGTCCCTGAGTGGCTAAACTCACAGCTCTTTCTGATTCTATTTGGGGGACGGGGGGGGGGGGGGGAGGAAGGAGAGTACATGTTTTGACGCTTTTCTTGGCTATTCACAAACCCCTCTTGAATGTTAACAGTAATCTTACAGTAATGAAAGGGAGCGGTGATCCGTTTACTAGCAAGTTTTACTAGGCAAGCCTACAACTTGGTACCTGAAGAAGCTGCTCAAACAAGAAGATTACTGGTGAACAAACGTTTGAGAAGTTTTGGGCATCCTGTACACAGAACTCAATGGCTGTTGATATTTATACAAGCTCGGATTGATTCCAATTCAGATCGATTCGGATTAAACTTGGACACTTTCATTTCGACGGAACGAGTGTCATAGGCAAGCGTCATACTACTTCATCCACTTCGCTATTGGTTTGTCTACTTCATTCCCCTTGTATTGGTCGGTTTACCGATTTGACCAGTAGGGAAATTGTTGAGTGGATGAATGTCAAGTGTGACGCCAATTTTTGCCATCAAAATTATCTATCTGATCATGTTTTTTACAGTGGGAGCTGATTTGGTACAAGGGCTTCCAGCATGACATTTGCAACAGAAATTTGTCGATTTTTATTTTGCTTTTGAGGCCTAGCGGAGGTTGGTATAGGGGAGAGGGAAATGAACATGCCGAGGTACCATCCGTTTATTGGTTGGCTTACTGCACTTGTCATAACATTGGAGGTTCTGCTTGTTCTGCTTTTGCATTCTTTCCCGTTTTGTGTCACTATCGCTGGTTTGTGCCGATTCTCTCACTCGCTCTCTCAATGGCAGTGTCGCCCGCCTGTTCGTGCCGCTTGTCCCGTGCATCGCTTCGCTTGCGCCTGTGCCGCGTCCATACGACGTACATATTCTATGGGCGTTTTTCCCACACATGAACCGCGATCGAAGATGGGCGAGTGTCGCCCAAAGGATGCGTCACAGACGCAGCGCAGGGTTCAAGCGAGGCGTCCTCGCGATAACCGAGTCACATGAGGGAGTGACTTCCCTCATAAAACAGAGGATTTTCTAGCTTTAATCAGTAATTCAGGTGAAGACTATCACTAAAGTGCCGTGGCAATGACCGAGGATATCTATACTTGTCGAGTGCAGTATATAGACGATAGCGATCCGTTCGCATCGACGTCGAATGCCTTCTTAGAACCTATGCGCCCAGTCACATTCAATTTTCGAATACATGTTACGATCGGCGATCAACTACCCGAAATCGTACGAACTCTTCGTGCTCCTCACAAGGTGAGTGACTATATACAGTCTGTCCCAATCGTGATCACGCCGATCAAAAGGCCTATATCGCAATGGCGCTGTATGCTGTAACTTCCCACCGTAGTTGTAATGAAAAGCGATAAGTAAATAAGTAAGTATAAGTAACGCACCATACTGTAAATCTAAAATGAAGCCTGGAATGATATCCACGAAAGTCCCCGCGAAATGGGCTTTTTGTGCGAATAAAATGGACTTAGTCCATGCGGTGCGATAAGATATCGCATTCGCGAACACATTCATTCCATACAAAAATGCTTCAACTAACCTTTCTCCAACTTGTCTCAACCTGTTTGCTCACTCTTGCAAACTCATTTCCACCAAGTGGTCGATATCTAACTAGGCTGACCTAACATTACAATGTCACTCAAGTGGCCATTCTATTCTTTCCCACATCGTTACACCTGACAGAATGCCATTCGTTATCGATGACTATGCATCTAAATCACTTCCAAGACTAAAATTCATGTCATATCCGGGCCTTCGCTTCAAAACTTCTACGAATCAGCATTAAATCGAATTCTATGTGGAGATTTCTGCAAAAAGCAAACCTTGGCTGGAGTTGCACTGCAATCAGTGAACCAAACTGCTCCTTACAAGAAACCTTGTACTACACTACAACTCAGAGGGTTTTTCAAGTCGCAAAAACTTTGAATCCCAAAAGATGACTTCGCAAGCGGTCTATATTAGCTTTTCTTTGTCTTTCAGCGAGTTGAATATATGGACTAATCTAGTAAGAAATTCTTCACGGAATTTCTCTAGCTAGCTAGCGGCACTTCAGTAATTCTTGCGAACCAAACTCAAAATTGCGTTTAAAATGCCGTCTCTGAGGTTCGGTTCTACGAAATTAGTCAAAGATAGCTTTTAATTAATCACATTGAAGCACAATTTTTTTCAAATTTTAGATTACAAATCATGAATTTGGTTTTGGTTGATGATTTGAAGAGTTAACAAACTTTATTTGTTTTACATAAGAATTTTCTGATTGACCTGAAATTAAGAAGCATTTGGATTTATTAGCGAATATCTGAGTGAATTTGATCTTACTATGTTTTTATAGCGTTTCTATGAGTTTAGAAAGAAACACTTATTTCAGACTTCATAAAAGACATGAAACTTTTTCCACTCACCTATTACCTTAGGTTAGGATGAGGAACACATTCCCAAAAAATCGCAATCAAAAATATGCACAAAGGTCAAAAATGGGCTTAGTCCCAGCTCACCTTGCTGCTGGGAGTAAAATGGGCTTTCAAGTCCATTTAAAATGGAGGTAAATCCCATTTTGCCCCATTCTAAATGGACTTTTGACGTCATCATTTCGCAAGCGAGAGCTCAGGTAGGGTTAAATCATTTTCATTTCACCGCTTTGCCTCGTGGTTGCGATGGGATGAAAATTTTTGGAAAACGCGAGCGAAAGCAGATTCCGACCACTCTCCACCGCGAACGAATAAAATGGGGCTTGAAAGTCCATTTTCCTCCATTATGGACTTTCGTGGATATCATTCCTGTTCTATTGAATGGCGCTTGAAGCTGAGCAAAAGACTTCGTGGGAATAAAGTCATTAACGGTCAAAAAGCGTGTACTTACTTTTGGGACACCCTGTACATGTACTTGATATTGAAACTCTTGAACTTCGAATCATTTTCGGCAGATTTGCAACTGGCGTAATCAAAATTTTCAAATTTTCGAACTGCCTTCGTAATAGCCTTGATGCCTTGGAAGTTCATATAAAAAATAAAAAGTGGAAGATTAATGAGAGGATTTTTGAAAGATAAAGAAGAAATTGGAGCGACGTTGCACAGTTGCAATAAATTGGATCTCGATCAGATTTTATGACATCAATTTTTCATTTTGGTTAAAGTTACAAGACTAAATAAACTGTCACATATGGAATTTCTGAGATTTATTCTATTTAGCCCAATGACTCGGCTCTGCAACTATACAAGAGTCTCGAGAAAGGTGGCGGGGAGTTCTCAAGCTATTTGGATAGCGACTTGACCTTGGCCGATCAAAGTGATGAGTTTGAAGAGATGAAAAGCGATAGGTGAACAATTTAATCTTTCAATTTTTGCATGGTTGGCTAGTCTTCCTTTGAGTGCAGAAGCTTTATTTGATTTTTTCTTGGAGATGACTTCTTACAAGTTTTTTTGTAAGCTGACTTTTTTACACTGCAATTGGTTCCCGATGTTCTAATAATGATCTTACATGCAGTTCAAATCACATATCTCTTTCCTATGAGATATAGTACTCTTGAATTCTTTATCCTTTATTTGATTTCACATCCAGTATTGTTTTACTTTATTATTATTACCAGTGCGTCACCTCTGCTTCGTAGAGGCTCGCACTGGCCCTATTTTCTGTATGCCTTACTCATTCCCGCATAATAATGACATTGAAACTCACCGCGCTATGTAGGCTATCACGAATAATTCGTAACCAACTACTCATTCGTAGAGGTCTTCCATGTGAGGTCGGTATTTTCGCGTGGATAAAATCTTTTCCAAAAGAACAGATGCAAATTTGAATAGGCTTTTGGAATTTTTATGGCTTGGTAGTCGCCGTAAGGACAACAGACATAGTGGGCTACACTTCTGTGCAAAAATCTTCTCAAATAATCAGGTAAAATCTTGAAAAATTGACCGTTTACACAGCGAATGCTTTTTGGCGCTGTTCTCGTAAAGTAGTAGACTTCCCATTACTTTTTTAGGCTAACGTCCATGGCTTGCACATTAGCTTGTCAAATATATCCTTAACTCTGCAAAAAGTAGTACTACGGACCCAAATTTGCTGGCCAGAAGCCAAGTGGATCCATTTGACGCGCAATTTTCAATGGATCCCGTCAACGGATCCGCTCATGCTTTTGTATAGTGAGCTTTCATGCTGGTAGCGTGCGCTGTGCAAAATTTGGGCTCAGGACGTTGGCTGGAACACGCTCTACGAATTTCGTGACAGACAGAGATTCACACACACACACACACACACACACACACACACACACACACACACACACACACACACACACACACACACACACACACACACACACACACACACACACACACACACACACACACACACACACACACACACACACACACACACACACACACACACACACACACACACACACACACACACACACACACACACACACACACACACACACACACACACACACACACACACACACACACACACACACACACACACACACACACACACACACACACACACACACACACACACACACACACACACACACACACACACACACACACACACACACACACACACACACACACACACACACACACACACACACACACACACACACACACACACACACACACACACACACACACACACACACACACACACACACACACACACACACACACACACACACACACACACACACACACACACACACACACACACACACACACACACACACACACACACACACACACACACACACACACACACACACACACACACACACACACACACACACACACACACACACACACACACACACACACACACACACACACACACACACACACACACACACACACACACACACACACACACACACACACACACACACACACACACACACGCAAACGTAAACAACCCTTAGCCCGTTATTATAAGTTATGATTAATGTCATTTTATTTTGGCTGAATAACTTATGGAGAGGTGGGAATTGGGAATTTCGTTGCAACTGAACGCTTGCTAAATTTATCATGTCCTATTCTGAATTGGTGAAGTGACCGTGAAGTGCGAAATTCTTGGTTGATCTGTTGCTTTTGCGCATTGACTAAGTCCCTCTTTTCATTTGTCTCACAGCTAATTTTGAGCAAATGATTATTGAAAACTAGCGACATATCTGTATTTCTGAAGGCGCTCATATGATGGGTCGGAAATTTACGTACCTTTTCACAACTATTTCCACAATCCTACCTTTCTAATTAAAAGTTCGTGAGTTGTCAGCAACTAGTTAGCCCTCAATTACACAGCTGATATCTGCGTGCAGTAGGCCCTCCCTCACCCAGCAAGGCATGAAACCGGAATTTTACTGTAGTTTCGAACTCATATTCAGGTGATATCTTCCGAATGGGATGAAACTGATATTCAAAAGTTTTGTTTGTCACGCTATTTCGAGTAGATCAAATGATTAAGTGATTTTTTGATACCTTGAAGTGGTCTTGTTTGAAACCGTCAATTTTTTTCTGAAGCACAAAGCTTTCCATAAAAATTAGGTGATAATTAGTGAAAATGTTTAATTGCTATCCAGGAGATGTTCTCTGTATTGATAGTTTTTCTCGAAACCCTGAATTTTCTTTTGACGTATTATAAAATATATAACTAAATTAATCAAACCTCTAAAGTTCAAAAAGGTGGAAAACGATGTAAGCCAAATTCAATTTAACTGATTCTCCAAAAATCTAGAAGTTTTTCTATCGTCGAAATCTATATCGAGTTTGGAGATTTTGCGGTATAATTTCTTCTTTCATTCGAGGCAACACTCACGAATGCGTAACATTTTATGTGTTCATGATTTCGCCAAACTCGCACCGAGGCGCTCGTCCACAATTTCTGAAAAATAGCCTCGTTAAGAAGATTTTCGACGGATTCAAGCCTTTTAGGGGGGGGGGGAAGTTCTCACCCGAGCCATATTCTCGCATTTAAGTGATGTGCCTGCCAGGTACATTCGTACTAGCTATAATTACTAGCTCCTCGGGATCCAAGACACTGCAAGTCCCGCCCCTTTATCGAGTGCCGCTTCAGAAGCTGGAACCGGGATTTGAAAGAGTTTCAAAATCGAAGGGGTTTCCGAGGTTGCTCTTTTCAGAAGCGAGATTTGTTTGTCTAAGTCAATGTTCAAACCGATAATGCCCAACCAGATCAAAATTCGGATTTAGCCGAAATTTCTTTAATCTAATATCAAAACTCAGGTTTGCGGATTTTTGAAAAATTATGAAACTATTAAAAAATATTCGTAGCATTAATTTGAGATTTGGTTGTTTTCAAATAATGAGATGTTTTCTTCTATTGTTTGACATCATTCCGAGCTTTCTAGGTCTGCTATGAAGTTTTCTGACATTGGGACAGCCTTGATGACTAGTGTCCTGGGATATTTCGAGAAATACCTGATTGGGTCATTATCAGTGCTATACCTTGACAAATTCTTGAAACTGATTTAGGAGAAAAACTAAGACGGAAGCACATACATATCTCTGCATTCAGCATTTCATTTCTAGGAAAAGAATTCGGTTTTTGTGAGACACACATTTTGTGTCTTTAAAAAAATGTTCGAAAAATCAAATCGCTATTGATATTGCACAAAACATGCATCGTTATCGAAAAAGCAATAAAGCGTAAACATCAGGTCTTGTTCTGAGAAAGAAAACTTACATCCAAATCGAATTTTGATCTCGGTTGACATTATCGGTGCTGAACTTCGATTTTGCAACAAATGAAATTCACTACTGAAAAGAGCGATCTCGAAAATCCTTGAATCCGAAATTTGTTCTTGATTGCAGTAATTTCTTCGCTTTCTCCCAATTCTTCTCTCTTCGCTTCTCAACTTCTATCTTGAAACTTTCTTTGAAATTCCCGTTTCAGCATCTGGAGCGACACTCGATAAAGGGACGGGGCTTGCAGTGTCTTGGATCCCGTGGAGCTCGTAATTATAGCTAGTCCAAATATGCCTGGCAAGCACATTACTTAGGTGCGATAATGTGGCTCGGTTGAGAAACTCCCCGCACGCCACGCATATATTGCGCATATTCTTCTATATTTGAAACCAGTACCATGGAAAGGTCTATGTATTAGGTTGTAATTAATGCAGGTTTTTCACACCCTTTTTCGAAATGTTGGTTCAAAGCAAAATTGCATTATCTTAGGAAACTATACATACCATCCGAAAGCACTCTTCTTCTAGTTTTTTGTTTTTTTTTGTTTCGTTTCAGTAGGACCGGGATCATTTTGAAATTACGTGCTTTTGAAAGAGGCTGGACCTTGAATTATTCCCTTTTACACTCTTTACTCTAGATCCACCGCGAAAGATCGGAATTTTTTGCAGACTAGCGTAATGTTTGTACGTAATCTGTGCTACAAAATGCACATTGAAGCAAATTTCTCAAAAGTTTCAGACTGGGAAATTTTTTTTTCAAACCCAAACAACCGCTGCTATCATTCTGCGAAGCATAAAAATTCTAAATGCGACAGTTGCGGAGCTTTCACCGTGCGCAGAAAGAATAGATATAGGGGACATGATAGCAAAAAACGAGAGCTGTTATTTTCTTCGGCAAAGAGAAAATTCAGAAAACAACAAAAAAGCACCTCTTCGTCTTTTCAGAGCACTTGTGAAGAATAAGTGATTACAAATTTTTTGCAATAATTTCTAGCAAAATTTTCTTCCTGTAAAGTAACTTTAACGTTGCTGCACTACCGACTTTTATCTGCACAGTGAATGAAGTTTGCAATATTTTACTACATTGTACAGTGAGTTATGAGTTATGTTCCCTCAAACTGAAGGTTTTGAGAGAATTTTTGGCAGTCTTCGGGCTATGGAATTTTTTCAGCGAAGCTACAACGATATGGTATATGTATTGATTGCCAAAGGTTTGCTGATTGCAGTAATTTTTATTGGAAACGGATTGACTATTTCTGTTGAAAGTTATAATAGTCCATCAAAATTTGGAAAACCTGCATTAATTCTATTACAGCCTAATATGATCTGTTCCAAGATTCGTGTAGAGGCGGATGCGGACTTTCCCTGATTATAAGGATAAACTGCTTGAACTTCAAATTTGGAAACCTGCATTAATTCTGTTACTGGCTAATACGATCGGTTCCGATTCGTGTAGAGGCGGAATGCGGGTTTTCCATGATTATAAGGATAAACTTCTTAAACATCCACGTGGTAGCAATGTTCATCATCGTACTCTCTCGCAATGAAAACCGCCACGCTTTGAGTCGCCACGACTTTGTCTCTATACGAATCGTGGAGCCGATGATAAAGCAAAAAATGGACATCGAAAATTCGCCCACACGCTGCCTCTAAAAATAGTGTGGCAAATCTTTGGGTACGTTCCTTTCCTCCGTACGAATCACAGGCAGTGAAGAATTGATGCGACGCTTCTGTGAATTTATCGCAAGGTCTCACGCAGTGTTACGCAGCTTCCCTTCATTATAACCTATATTTGGGTCCATTTCAATAGACAAGAGAATTCTGTTGGAATCGCAATGTGATCGAAAGGCTTTGCTAGAAGCAAAAGATGTTGTCTCCTAGTAAAGAAAGTGAAAAACAACGGCATTTGCAGATGAAGCTCCTATCTTTTATCTGAGAACTGAACGGTTGATTCCAATCTTTCTGCGCTATTATTAAGCACCTCTCCGAAGTTATGACCAAACACTGTTGAAATTGCACATGCGACTGAAACAAAAACATTCAGTACACACCGCTCGTGCGTATAAGGATGCGATAAAAATTTACTTGAAAGAAAAACTTTGACTAAAGCTTTTTCTTATTAGTTTGCTTTGGAAAATTTTCATCTTCATTATGAAGTAACTCTTTAGTATTTACTAGTTGCCAAGCTCATGCACCTGTGGCAGCTGCACATTTTTCCGAATTTGCGTATATTGCGTACTTGCGATTTCCTTTGAGTATTTGTATCGCCATACTTGGTGTGGATCCTTCCTTCATTATAAGCCATTTCCTGTGATCCTCAAATGCAAGGCACTTGCAAAAATCAATCACTGGCTAGGCCTATTCTATCTTTCAAAGCAAATAGTTTGGTCAACTTGTTATTTCTTTATTGTGTGCTGTTTCACTCTGCTCTCGATCATTATAATATGGCCACACGGCGATGCAAAATAATGTGTTAAACGTAATTATTACAACTTTTGCATAAACCTAGGGGAAAATGGGAGCCACAATAACCAGCAAACAAACTTAAATAAGGCTAACGTGTTGAGTCAATGTTTGGGATCTTCGTAAATTGCAGCACCAAGTACCTTGTAAAAAGTTCTCCCAGACGAAGGTGGCTATCCACGTAAAGGGCGTATGCGGGCGGACAGCTCTAATGGTCGGAGATGCGAGAACGCCGCGGCAAAATAAACCGACTGCCTTCGTCAGGGCTCATCAAACTAAGCGACTATGTTTACTTCTTTTTTTAGAAATAAATGTGCTCCGCTTCTCCCAAAATGTGTGATCAATCTGATTCGTCTTCATAATCAGCTAGCTGGCATAGCCGGCTCCGTCTGTCCCTATCAGTACACTATGTGATAAATATCACCAAGCTCGTTTCGGATAACCTTCCCTCGTCGCGACCACTTCTTGCCAGCACCCTGTCCCCGCTACGTTTCGTAATAGCATACTTATACATCCCCTTCTACCAACCTTGGCTCACATTTTGCAAAAAAATCGGTAAATTCAGTAGAGGTGATCGTTATTTTCAAAAAGTAATATTGTATTCGTAATCAGCTTGCTTACCCCCCCCCCCCTTAGCGCCGACTGCAAGCTTCGAGCTCAGAGTTTGGAAAAAATCGGTAAAATCGATAAAGGCAATGGTTTTTTTTTCAGAACTATTACTAATTCATGATCAGCACGGTCACTTATTTCCCCTTTTGCCAATGTCCAGCCCCGCTGCTGAAAGTTTGCAAAACATCGGTGAAATCGATATCGATCAATGACGAAAGGTAGCCCACGACACCTGCCCCCCCCCCGAAACAGGGTCCTGCACGAGATGGCATATTGGAGAAATTGAAAAACGATGCTCCTCTTGACATCGCAAAAAATTACGAGATATCCTTTGCAGTGTTTGTAGAAGCTCCTATAATAATGCAACGAAAAGAAGTAAATTGAAATGAGGAAAAAATGAGTAAAAGATCAAATAGCGAGGTGCGAAAAGAGCTGTTTTATGTCATGAAGAGCCGTAACAAAGCCTAGGGGAGAAACTTGTGTGAAGATGAGTACTCATAGGTCGATCTTAATCAAAAGAATGAATTTATGTAAAAAAATTTGAAAATTTATGTGAGGAAGGAGGGGAATTGTGAATATGTTTGTCTTTGTCTGATCTCGCGCAACCTCAGGGTGCTTCCAGGTTGCGCGGGAGCAACCTAAAATCGAAAAACACTTACAACTTCAGTATTGTCCATGTTCGGCTATCCTTGAACCTTAGCATGGCTTGTCACTTGAGAGGTGTGGTTTGAGCGGTTGACCAAGATGGTATACAGTTTATTATTGTACAATGGCCTACGTTTCGGCGCTGTCGCCTTCGTCAGAGCCTTAGCCAGAAGCAAAACGGAAGTCGAGAGACCGCCGACGAAGGCGACAGCGCGAAGGCGAAGGCGACAGCGCCGAAACGTAGGCCATTGTACAATATAAACTGTGTACCATCTTGGTCAACCGCTCAAACCACACCTCTCAACTTACAAATTCTTCCATTCACATAATTTTTTCATAATTTCATACTATTTTGATCATCGCTGCCTATATACATACCAAATTTGGTGGCTCATTATTGTTTACTCATTGTAAACAAACCGATTTTTTATATTTTTGTGCGTAACGATTGTGTTTTGACACGTTGAAATTGTGTGCACACATGTTTGCGCATCTTTCATGTTTGCAACGTGTTAATTTACATGTAACTGATAGAATTTCGTTACACCTTCAAGCTCGGGCTCGCTAAGAGTTGGAGTTTCGTAAGTGGAAACTTTACGGGTTCCCCTCTGCTTTCCCTTCAAACGACATCCAGCATGTGAAAGCACCACCTGTGCTGAGCCCTGCCCCGAAATGTACTGGTGCCAAGTTTGGTCCAAATCGGCTCAGAAATAAAAACTTCTTTTCAGAACATACAACTATACATACAGACAAACATACAATCAGCTTTATAAGAGAGGATCAAGGTTGCAGGGTTGATGTTGGCCGCTCCTCTTTTAGCAAACTCCGCTCACCTCTTCATCCTCCTCGTTGTGCATAGAGCACATGGAAAAGGTTCACAGCATAGTCTCAACAGAATCCAGGTGATGCGAGTCTTTATATATTCTGTTGAAGGGCTCCTTATATAACCACTACCCAAGTTCGACTCGATTCGAATCCCCGCTCTCAAGAAAATTGCCTTCAAAGTTGCCCGCAAAGGGCGAATTGGCCCTCCAGACCGACTTGCCAATTTCCCTTTTCGTGTTTCAACACGTCCTTTCGGTCAATAGCCCCCGTTGACATATCTAAATCTGCGGGAGTAAAAAGCACATTTCGTCTAAGTTGCTCCTGCGGAGCCACAAAAAAACGGAGTTTTGGGAACATTTGGGCACATTTGAATCCGTGTAGGGTATACAGGGTCGTTAAGGCTTGTTATACGCAAGAAGCCCAAGATCCGAGTTTTGGTGAGACGCTGCATTTAAGTAGCTTCCAATCGCAATCAGCTCTGACAAGTAAGCTTCACCCTCAGGGAGCATGCTCCTCTTACGTTTTCAGCATTTTTGGACGAGTGGGTGGAGCTTGCCACAAGGAGTGAAGTGCCCCTGTATTGTATATGAATAGTGCACGCAAAAAACGGAGTTTTTGGAGTACGCATAGATACATACATACGTGCAGTCATCTATATAAAAGCACAAAAACTTCTCGTCTCATGACAGACATGAAAAAATAGCTTGTCGTCTATTTCCTGTGCTCAATTTTTAATTTTCTTCTACGCTAGCAAATCTGGAAAAAGAATCTCAGATTTTCGTTGCTTAGCCTTCTCTGTGACCCCATTGTCTGCACCACTTCTATCTTTTCGTCTTCTTGGGTTAGTTACGCTTGCGCGTCACCTGACGGTGTGCGATCTGCTTTGAATATGAAATTCTCTGGTCCACAAGTTATAATTGATTTGTTTTCCATAAGAGAGCTATGCTGATTCGCTCCATATCTCTCCGAACGCTACTTCTGCAAAATTTCCGTCCCACCTTTGGCGGGGGCGCGGCTCTCATATTGCGCTGCGCAATTGGTGTCACTCTCCTACCGCCGTCGGTCTACGGATCACAATTTGCATATTTCTCACCCCAATAGTCATTTGATTGACTTAGAAGATATGCACTGTAACAAATTCTATTCGTCTCAATGTACCTCTTCTATGGAGAAGTCTCCTCCTACCGATCAAAGATCGCTTCAAGCGTTCGACATAGACCTTTCCTCCCAGGCTGGAAGTTCATCGCTAAAGCCGACGTCTGGAGAAGATCCCGGGGTAATCTCTCTCGGTAAAACTGCCCAGAAGCTCAGGATTCAACCCTGCAAGGATGTGAAGATAAATCTGCCGTTGATTGTTAAACCCTTGCGACAATACGCCACAAATCCCACGCCAAGCACTGTTACTACAGGGAATTCCAATTTCTCGATCAAAAAGCACCCACACCATGTAGCTCCTCTCATTTGCCGCCGACGAACTTTGAATGGTGTTGAGGATAATTGTGTTAGATGGTACTCAAGCTCGGTTGATGGAGGAATTTTGGAATCTTCAACCCTACCTAGAAATTTTCTTCGAAAACCCTCAATGTTGCATGCTGCCGCCCCTGTGCAAGCACAGTTGATATCACATCCACCTGAAGAAGTGCCACTTCTTATTCCGCCACCGAAGCCAGCAAGGTCCTTATACAATAATTCTGCACTGGCGGAGAAAAGGGACTTTTTGGAGAAGAAATTTTCGTCCGAATTATTCTCCTGTGTGGCTAAGCCTGTATTGATTAAAGATTCAAACGAAAGCTCCACGAAGGATTTGAAGCAAGCTAATACTTCATCTAAGGTGTTTATGCACGCCCCAAAAAGGGAAGTTCCATCTATGCTGCAAATATCCCGAAAAGCTCTTCCATTGCATAAAAGGCATTCGCTGGCTACTAATCAAGAAATAACAGCTAGGAAAGCAAGATGTGGAACTGAATCTTCTTGTGAAGTTGCTCATCAGCGCGAAGATAGTGGCTATAGATCGGATCGTAGGCTTTCTTCAAGTCAAGACGGAGACTTCGCAAAAGCTTGTGAGTCCCTTACGGGGATGTTCCCTGAAACTTCCGATGGATTTCATAGCGAAAGCGAGCCAGATAGCGATAATGGAGAATTTGAACAATTTGAGGATGTGAGAAACAGGTTTGCGATATATCGACGTATGCGTTGTAGGAAGACTAGCCAAATTCTTAGTGTATTGATCCTTGATTTTAATCTTGATTTTTCAGCAAAAGATACAGCCTCGTGTTGAGAACTCAAGTTGCATTGCGGGTAAAGACTATCATAGGTATGATCAATTTATTTGTAATTTATTAAGCACTGCACACCACGCGCGTATATTACGATTTGTGTGATAAAAAAACTTTCATTCTAAGGATATCCTCTCGTGTTCTGCTCTCTTTTGACGTTATTGTATGGTATCAAGTGAGTATGACAGTACACATTACAACAGCTTATTCCATGCAACAGGGAATTGAGAGTTGCCGCGCGTTGTGTGCAAACTCACTTAAGAAGTTGCAAGTGACTCGCATAAATGATTTAACAATATTTTTACCTTTATAATTTTTTTCAGAAAAGCTTTTGTCGAATACTGGTAGAGATCAAAGACGAGCTTTGTTTTCATTGAAGAAGATATTCCAGGTATAGTTCATTTACATTTGTTCCGTTTTTATGTTTAGTTCCAGCAGATTCTATTTTCAAATACAGTGGTCACTGTAGGTGTATGATAGAAGATCCAGGTCAAATGCATGAAAGAACTATCCACCCAAAGCCTTGGCACCACGTAGTCATGGAGGTCATGAGGTGTCAGCAACGTTGATTAGCACCATTGCACCATCTAACAGAGCTGCTTACTGTACACAATAGCTCGCGTTGTCCTGTCCTAGTATATAAAACCGAGATTTGAAAGTTCGAACCAAAGTTCAGATGCGACTTTCGTTGTTGGGATGAAAATTGGTATCTATGGTTTTCTCCCATGGGTTCCCAAATATGCTACTGGTTTTGCACAAGACTCAAAATCTCAACTTCGAGAAGATGTCACAAATATAGAGTTTGATATCTCATTTTTCATTTCTGGAGTCAAAAATAGCGGTGTGACGCTATACTTTAAGTTAGTTGGATCCGGAATCAGATCTGTTCTGAACATAGCGGATCTTTTCGTTCATTTCCCAATTCTTCCACTTATGCACTAAATTTTATGAAGAAGTTCATTTGAAATAATCCAAACATTCTGAGCAAAACACCATTGAGTTTGGAAACACCATGATAGAAACCTCTATAGTATCTTTCCAAACTTGCAATGCAATTTAAAAAACTTGTTTTCAAAAATATTTCAAGGTTCAAGCAAAGCCACCAGTATAATCGGAAGCACCATGATAAAAACACCTCTAGTTACAAATTTTTATCCCAATCAGACGAAAATCTTATCCAAATTTTGAGTTCGAAATTTTGATGAAATGCCAGTTCCATGCATTGCATGAGGTTGGGGTTACTCTATGTAGAAATCAGTACATTTGTAAATAAGTAAATGTTAGGGTACAAAGTGGCTTAGTGTTGCTGCGAGTTCATGACCAGAGTCGAGCAAGAAATGTGGCACAGGACCGCCGGATGCGACCCCTCCCGCTCTAAATGTCTCAACAGAATCCCCCCCCCCCCCCCCAGCTTAATGTTCACTTAACGCAGGCATGAAATGAGGCCCTACCAAGCATGGTGGGGAATATATTGTAATTAGCATGCCAAGTAACTTCTGTGGACGAAATATTAGCGAATTTTGAGGGTTAGTTCCTTATATTGGGCCGCCAAGTGAAGTGGTCATTTTCAGACACGGCTAACTGTATTTTGAATGTGAATTAGTTTTTTTTGTAACTACAAAGCACACTACCTATCTGCCAGTGGCGTACCGAGGGGGGGGGGGGCAGGGGGGGGCGCGCGCCCCCCCCCCCCCGAGAATGGGTCGCGAAATTTTTGAAAGTTACTTATATGGGGCTATCTGCCTATACATGAATCCTGCTTTGAATTATCATCAAACTATGAAATTGGGAGCCAGACATCTCAATTGTCCCATTTTTCGATTACCGTGGCTGCTTCCGGCAACTATTGCTTAAATGAAAGAAGACGAATTAAGCTCTTATCGCTTCTACAGAAACTAAGGGATCTTGGTTATTGAATCGTAAATATTCTGTTCGCTGAAGTTCTCTGTGGAAGTAAGTTAATGGGCACATGTGGCACAACCTTATGAAAGTTTTAGGGCTTGTGCCACATTCCATTAACTAAGATCCAAAGCGTTCAAATATCTGTGTCTTTTATATGTTGCCACTGCTAAGCCTTCTTCTCTGTATAATAGGAAATTCATTCAATATCGCTGCTACGTCTGCACTACTACGTGAATTGCGAGGAAAGGCGGCGAGATTATATATCACTAGCTGGCTTACCCGGCTCCGCCGTATGTTCCGAATAGAAATTTCCATTTCTTAACCGATCCGGACCAAACTTGGCACACATACACTTCGAGCCCCGGCGGGTGTCACAGTCCACTTTTTGTTATCGATCGATGTCAATGTTATCGATTTTTTGAACAATTTGAGCTATGGGGCTGGGAGTTGGCACAGGGGGGTAATCGAGCATGCTGATCGATTACCCCCCTGTGCCAACTCCCAGCCCCATAGCTCAAATTGTTCAAAAAATCGATAAAATCGATATCGATCGATGACGAAAAGTAGCCTATGACACCCGCCGGGGCTCAAAGTGTATGTGTGCCAAGTTTGGTCCCGATCGGTTCAGAAATGGAATTTTCTATTCGGAACATACGTACACACAGACATACAGACATACAGACATACAGACATACAGACAGACAAACAGACATTCAGCTTTATATATAAGATTCATTCTAAGACTAGCAGACGCGAGACCGCTTTGCAGACATTGCTAAACAAGCTTATCGTGTACTTAGCAGGTTTATACTCGTCATTTATCTCGCCCATGTTTTTCACTCTTTGGAATGGAAACAGGGAAGAACAAACATTAACATGTTAAGACAATGTCCGCAGTGCGGTCACGCGTTTCCTAGTCGTAGAATAGATGAAACATTCGCAGCCTAAGAATTTCACGAATTGGTCTCCCTAGTCTGTGATAATGAAAGCGAAAAATGGGAGACGAGATTTTGGCATGCTTTTT
Organism: Cylicocyclus nassatus; assembly: GCA_958299035.1. Taxonomy (NCBI): domain Eukaryota; kingdom Metazoa; phylum Nematoda; class Chromadorea; order Rhabditida; family Strongylidae; genus Cylicocyclus; species Cylicocyclus nassatus. The sequence continues at coordinate 88,270,438 of CATQJL010000112.1, forward strand.
ATTCCATTTCGAGGTTTGGAGGTTATTTGGAGTGGAATTCCTAATGTAAGCGAAGAAGTAGTAGTACGTTGTATTGAGTGCAAAAAGAGATAGTCATCTCATCTTTAAAACAAAGGTAACATGCTGGAAATGACCATTCCACTTAAGTGGTCGAATCTATTAGGTGTCCCAAAAGTAAACTCCTTTTTCAGACTATTCAAGCTGTTTTTGTTTTCCCAGTAAACTTAGGGTATCATTCGATAGAGCAGATCAAGCTCTACAAAATAACTGCCAAGGATCCACCTAAGCCGCATCTCGTGGAAAGTTTAAATCGGAAAAAATTTTGTCACCTGAAAATTGGATTTCTGCGATAAAGAATCCTACAGATCTCCAACTGGTCGTTAGATAGTAGGCACATAGTAGTACTCAAATATGCTTTTACCGAATTTTTCCAAGCATTGAAAGCGAGAAACAAAAATCGTCCAAAAATGGCAAACTCCGCCCAACTCTCCCACATATGTCATTGTCTACAAACCTTACAAGGTACAATTTCAAAAACTTACCCTTGTATGTGCTCTTATATTCGAGAAATACCAAGTTTTACATAAAAAAAAACCCGAAAAAAGTGGCATTTTGGCATTTCGGACCATCTTTTTTTCTCAATTTTGAGCCCCGGAAAAAATCCGCCAAATACAATACGTTTTTGGGCACTACTATATGTCTAGTCTGTAGAAATCCTCTGGAAGGAGATCCGATTTTTAGGGTAGTTGAAAAATCTTGATTATTGGTCCCAAATTTTATCTGGATTACGACTTACAAGGAAAGGATACTCGGTCACCGCGCCCATTTGGAATGCGATGTATACTGTATGATGCACCTCGAAACGCTGATTCCAAATCTGTGCTCGAATCTGCGAAACTATCTTCTGAAGGAAGTTATGAACTTTTTTCGTAGAAAATTTGCGTACTTTTGTTGTAGTTAAAATCACCAAATTTGTTCCAAGTTACCATTTGAAGCTATTGAAGAGAATCTTAAAAGGAATAGTCTTGTACTAGGTCTATCTAAATCATATTCAGCATTTGAAAAGAAAAGAAAAATTTTATTGATGATTTTGACCCTCCGCAGTAACGCAGTTTATTCATGGAAAAATAATCATAACTCCACCCAGATTATCATTCATGTTCCATTACAACACTTCTTATTAATCAAGTATTCTCGAGTAACTGACTCTTCCTATTAGCCTCATGCGGTGGGAGTATATCCACCATGCAATCCTGAGTTAGATAGTTTATCTCAGGGACGTTTTGCTGGCAGTAATGGGGGCATGGGTACCATCTCCATGATCACATCTTTATGACAATTGTAGACCCAGAGCAGTCACATGCAAGCTCTATCAAACATACTTCTTAACCAATTTAAAGGTATGGACCCAACGGCACGGTGGACCTTGACTGGGGTTGTTCGATTTACTGTGTGTGTATTTTTTTTCCTCTTGTTCTTTTTGTAAGGAACGCCGTAGAGCGTATGAATAAATAAATAAATAAATAAATTATCGTTTCGCAGATTTGGAAGACAGTATTCGAACCAGCATTAAAAGGCGCATTTTTGATGTACAGTTCATTATGAATGGCCACGGTGACCGAGTATCTTTCCCTTGTTAGGTGTATCTTTGGTGGTCTTTTTGTAAAGCTTGCTCTGCTCCATCGAATGGTACCTTAAGTCTGTTAAGAGAACAAGAACGGCTCAGTTTATTTGCAAATAGAGTTTACTTTTAGGACAACCTAATAGAAACCTTAAAATTCGAGCTTGCGCGCAATACCCGTCCACTTTTGTACGTCTAACGTGTCCATCAAGATCCCTCTATGATAAAGCGCACGCGTGTGTCGCCTTCCCCCCCCCCCTCGCCGCGTATGTGTGAAGCCAGGAAGTCGTAAACATGATGACTCATCTTTTTGCTTCCCTCCCCCCAGTCCAGCCACCGCGGGTTGGTGACGTCATCATGTACTGGCAATCAACATCTTGATTTTCGTAAATGATGACGGCTAACCTTTCCAAATTTCACTGCGCAAGCACATCCGATCTTCATCATGGACATGACGCGATGGATCAGCGCAAGCATCTCAGGATCGACTATTCACTAAGATCATGTAAATTACATTCATGATAACTCTATCACTACAGTATCCGTTTACATGTACAGCTATTCGCCATCTTTGACCTGTTGTTTTATTTTCTACAAATTTATGCCACTTTCTGCAAGTGCGTTTTGTTATACTAAGAAGGCAAACTATCCTACCAACAGATCTCAACATATGTTAATGCACAAAATCGTCCATATCGCTGTAGGCTGAAAGCATGCGAGCGTGCCTACAACGCGGCTGCTTCTGTTATTTTCATTTTTTTGCTTTGAATCATTATAGATTTCCTTGCAGATGATAAGCTACACAACTATTTCTTCCAAGAGAAGTAAATGGGATGTTGGTAAAGAATGCATTCGTAAATCTGAATGCTTTGGCGTTTCTCTTTTTTTTTTACTTTCCGGGATACTCCTGGTCTTTCCTGGTGATATTGGAGGGTGAAAAAGAGAAAATTCAATTAACATGTGACTAAAGTTCGGAGATAGCAAAGGAATCCCAAGAGGTGGAAGGAGGTGGGGGAGGGGGGGGGGAGGAAAGAAATGGAGGGAAGTATGCGGCCTTGAATCTTGCAGTTTGACTTCCTTTTGGAGGGCAATGCAATGGGAAATGGGGAATTTTGAACTTTTTGCTATAAAAATCATAATTAACGAGCCTACGGGGTCGTAGCTAGGAGGAAGCTGCGACTCATTGCCGGAGACAGATAGGCTCCCGCCAGAGTGCCGAAGCCATGCCAGGGCTACGCCAGCGCCGAGCCAGCGTTTCGATCGATACACGTGTATTTCGTTGGGGCGGGGTCCTGGCTGAGAACTAGGTCAGCTAGCCCCGCCCCAACGAAATACACGTGTATCGATCGAAACGCTGGCTCGGCTTTGGCGTAGCGCTGGCATGGCTTTGGCACTCTGGCGGGAGCCATAGGGAGAGGAGAAGTGATATGGCACAGAATTTCGTTTTTGAAAATCTGAAGGGAGTAAGATTGACAATGTAGCTTTCATGCTGATTGGCATTCAAAGAGGCCAAGGTAACATTTCTAATCGGTCTTGGTTGTAGTCATTTCATTTGGGAATTCCGCATCTTTGGGATCTTTGGGATAGCTTCAGTCTGAAACATCAAAGATGGGAAGAAATGGTGTTAAGCAATTTTTGAAGAAGAAATGAATAAGTTAGAAAACGTGAGTACTTTATAAAAGAGCCTTTCGAAAAGCAAATCATATGAAAGAGTGGGGTAGAGCAGATGGGGGACGGGGGTACTTAGGCGCAATGCAAGAAAAGTCACTAACTTCTTCTGAGGATTTGTTTTGTCACAAACTAGCGATTAGATATTTATGAGTAGTTTGAGAAAAGCTTAGCAAAGCCAAGGAAACTTTTTGAAATGGTTTTGCAGAAAATTATCGGGGAAAAGCATGCTGTGGACCGGGAAGGAGGTTGGAAAGTGAGGTCGCTTTCACATGTTCCGCAAGAGCTTAAAACGTCGCCCTAAATCCTTCGATATGCGATCTGTATCGCACGAGCATCGAACACGTAGGACTTACTAAAAAATCACTTACCAGACGTTTGTTCACAGTCTGGTCATAAATATAGCACCTATCATACTTAGGCCTCGGGCTTCACGCGATTTGGCAATGCTCAACTGCGTATAACTCATTTTAAAGGCATTCGAAGTGAACAGAAGATAGGGTATTCTATCAATTTACATTATACATGCCATGCATTGCCTGCCAACGTTGGATTTGAAGAGATCTGGAAAGCTCCCAGATCGCATGGGGACTGAAACCTCGTGAGGTATCGAGGCCTTAGGGAAATTCGAAATTTTTTTCGAACATTGGGATATCGAATAATTTGCATAGTGGAAATTTTTGAATATTTGAATATCGAATAATATTCCAAGATAGAGATTTTCGAATAATCGACTATCGAATGATTCGAAAATGGAAACTTTCGACTATTCGACTAACGAATAATATTCGAATATCGAATCTATTCGATTTTGGACTGTTCGAATAATCAGGGTCAATGAGGTGACTGCCTATAAGAGACCAAAACATCTAACAATTACCCTAATTTCACGCGTACAAGGCGCAGGGTGGTCCTAGCTTTCATCGACCAGCCCGAACACGGCAAAGGACTTCGCAACCAAAGGAACCCCATACCGTGCTGCGTTTTGCCTGACGAATCGTGTGGCATAAGGACCGCTTCTTAAAACACGTTGGGGCGGCTGAGCAGCTCGATGAAAGCTAAGACCACCCCGCGCCTTGTACGCGTGAAACTAGGGTAGTTGTTTCATGAAAGTATTAAAAATAGACACTTTTTTATGTTACTACAATGAAACAACGGCTTAGTGGTGACGTCAAGAGACTTGAGAACCTACAAGCGTAAATTTTTGGATGTCCTATTTCGCGGTGTTCTATTTTATGCTGGAAGTGTTCCTACCGTGATCCTACAGTAAGAAAGGCATGGGTTTTCTGCTTTTTGCTTATATAGGATGTCCAAAAAAGTGTGCCTACTGTTCGATTGTTAATAACTTTATAGCTTTCTTGTAATGAAGTTTTTCAAGAAGCTTTGAGTATCGTTTTATAGAGCTGGCTTCAACTTAGATTTACGGTATGGAGCAAATCACCGATCGCTTTTCATTACTTTAGGATTACGGTAGAAATTTCAAATATATGATGGCATCGTGAAAGAAGCTGCCTTTTCAAAAATTGTCAAAAAATGTGGAAACTTGTGTGACAGGGTTTTCATGGACGCTGAGTTCAATACACAACTATATACAAGACTAGCTGGCTTACCCGGCTCCGCCGTATCCGGACCAAACTTGGCACACATACACTTCGGGCCCCGGCGGGTGTCACAGTCCACTTTTCGTTATCGATCGATGTCGATTTTACCGATTTTTATCGATTTTTTGCAGAGTTCACCTACAGGGCTAGGAGTTGGCACAGGGAGGTAATCGAGCATGGGGATTCCGAATACAACATTAGTTTTCAGGATCGTCCATTACTTTTATTGATTTTATCGATTATTTTTGTAAAGTTTGACCTGCGGGGCTGGGAGTTTGCACAGGGGGGTAATCGAGCATGCTGTTTACGAACACAATATTAGTTTTCAGGATCGTCCATTACTTTTATCGATTTTATCGATTTTTTTTGTAAAGTTTGACCTGCGGGGCTGGGAGTTTGCACAGGGGGGTAATCGAGCATGCTGATCACCCCCCTGGGGGTGATCAGCATGCTCGATTACCCCCCTGTGCCAACTCCCAGCCCCCTAGCTCAAACTTTGCAAAAAAATCGATAAAATCGATAATAGTAATCGATAATCCCGAAAACCAATATTGTATTCGGAATCCCCATGCTCGATTACCCCCCTGTGCGAACTCCCAGCCCCGTAGCTCAAACTTTGCAAAAAAATCGATAAAATCGATAAAAGTAATCGATAATCCTGAAAACCAATATTGTATTCGGAATCCCCATGCTCGATTACCCCCCTATGCCAACTCCCAGCCCCGTAGGTGAACTCAGCAAAAAAATCGATATCGATCGATGACGAAAAGTAGCCTATGACACCCGCCGGGGCCCGAAGTGTATGTGTGCCAAGTTTGGTCCGGATCGGTTCAGAAATGGAATTTTCTATTCGGAACATACGTACACACATACAGACAGACAGACAGACAGACAGACAGACAGACAGACAGACATACAGACATACATACAAACAGACATTCAGCTTTATATATAAGATTGCGAAGCTTTCTAAACGATGCAATCGCTTTTTTTAAAAATATTGAAAAAACGGCCGCTCGTGCATACCTTGCTTGATTTTCTGATGAAGCATGTTAATAAGTTGCGAAGTTCACATTTCAGAATCAGCAACTCTAGTTAGCCTAATGTGAGAGTTTTCAGGTTGTTTTGTTCCCTTTCTGAAGCAAAATATGGCCTTTCATGGCTCAAAACCGTTTTTAAAGTTTCTATAGTAATCCTACATTAATGAAGGGAGATGGATGATTTGATTCAAACTGTAAATTTAAGCTGAAGCTAGCTCTACAAAATGCTACCTAAGGCTTCTGTGAAGACTTCAGTACAAGAAAGGTACTAACATTCAAACAGTAGGCACATTTTTTGGGACATCCTGTATATAAGCTGATGCCATACCTACAAGGGCCGATAGTAATCTACCCTACCTGGTGACATCATAGATGCCGGCAAGTTGGCACACATCGCGGAAAGATGCCAACTCCGCCGGCAGCTCGCGGAGTGATTGTAGGTTTCAATAATCTTATGTAACCTTGGCACGCAATCATTTCGCACATTAAGTTTTGATGACGCAGACAGCCGCAAAATGCTACCTTGCGCGCGGTCGAACCTATGTGCGTTAGCTTGAACTGCCACCACGTTAACCATTCGACCATTCGGTCAGCCATTGCCTTTTGCACCAGCAATAGGAGGAACGCACTGGTGAATGGCTGCCTATAAAAGGGATCGATACATTGCGTGAGAGACTTTGACCTGAAAGAACAGCTGATTGATATGAGCGAGAGAGGAGCGAAATCGGTGCAAACTGAGATTTATAAGGGACTAGCTGGCTTGCCCGGCTCCGCCGGGCCTGCCAGCTAGACCCGTGTACGTATGTTCCGAATAGAATTGGGACCGAACTTTGCACACATACACTTCGGGGCACGGAGCTTGTCACAGTCCACTTTTCGTTATCGATCGATGTCGATTTTACCGATTTTTTGCAAAATTTGAGCTAGGGGGCTAGGATTTTGCACAGGGGGGTAATCGAGCATGCTGATCACCCCGAAGGAGGTGATCAGCATGCTCGATTACCCCCCTCTGCCAAATCCCAGCCCTCTAGCTCGAATTTTGCAAAAAATCAATAAAATCGATATCGATCGATAACGAAAAGTAGCCTATGACACGCTCCCTGCCCCGAAGTATATGTGTGCCAAGTTTGGTCCCGATCGGTTCAGAAATAAAAATTTCTATTCCGCACATACGTACAGACATACAGACAGACATACATACATACAGACAGACATTCAGCTTTATATATAAGATTGCCAAAACAGTTCGTGTTCTATATGATTCTAAGGCATTAGTGGATTTTTTCTCTGTAAGAAAATCGTTATTTTAAAAAAGAAAAACCCATTTAATGAGAAAAATGATAGTTTTTTCACGGAAAGGTAGAATTTTTGATTTTTTCGCCTGACGTAAATTGTGTGATATTGCCGCAATTCGCAAACTCGCAGACGCCGTCGGCAAAGGTGCCACCACCTCGACGTGGTAGGGGCACGTCGAGATGCCGTCAGCTCGCTCTCTCAAAAGAGCACGCTATTCCCCGTGCTCTCTGACCTGCCGGCAGCTGCCATCTCGCGGATTCCGGCAACCTGCCGGCAGGTTGCCGGCAACTGACATCGCGAAGTTGCCGGCAGCTCCTCCTGGAATTCCAGATATTTTACTAAAGGAGGAGTTCTGGAGCCGCAGATTTTTATGAAGTTTTCTACAGAGTCGAGGCGGCAACTTTATCGAGAAAATTTTTTGAAAAAAGGCCTGGGACGGCCTAAATTTCGGTTCTTAGTTTCTGGCCACCTCGCGGAAAGGTGCCAGCAACCTGCCGACGAGATCTGCCGCCAGGTCGGGGGGATTACTACCGGCCAAGATGTTCACAAAGGCTGGCAAGAGACATCGTGAAAGTAAGCGATCAAACAGTATCTAGCAGTGGCGGTCCCAGGATTTCCGTCCGGGGGGGGGCATCAAAAAGTTTTTCAAATGAAGGTGCGCGGCGCCAGCCACGCCCCCGAAAAATTTTTTTTATAAGGCTAATTTGAATTTTTAGAAAATTTCAAAAACTATTTCAATTGCTTACAAGGATGAACAAGTCACTTACACATGTTGATAACCCACGTAAGTAAATCTCAAAAATTCCGCGACCCATTCTAAGGGGGGGGGAGACCTTCCAAATATTTGATGGACATCGAATAATCGAACTGATGACCATCTATTCAACTATCGAATAGTATACGAAAGTTGAGATTTTTGATTATTCAACTTTCGAATAATATTCGAAAATGAAAAAAATTCGAGTACCCCACTATCGAATATTATCCAAAATCTCAGATTTTTGAGTATTCGAATTTTCAAATTATTCGAATGATTTATTCGAATAAGCGAATAATCATTCGATTCGGTACAAAGTAAAAGGGAGACGGTGAAGAGGCGCGATTTCTCCAGAGGTCATCAGTGTAGCAGAGCAATTTAGGGCTAAGAGAGTTTTTCAAGGATACCACACAAAGTGCATTAACTTACTTATTGTTAGCTGAAGCTACCACTTGCTGATTTTGACGGCTTTTGGTAAAAAAATTATTGAAATAGTCACGAAAATTCCATTATTTGCGTTTTCGCGGCATTTTGACCCCCAACACTTATGTTTGGGATTTATTTCAGAGTTTATTATGATTGAGCAACCCATGGGACAATCATACATATCTTGTTAGAAATCTGAATTGCTCCCAGAATATCGTAAAATACTAAAAATGCGCTAATTGGTGTCCATCTGGCAATAAAAATCGCGGCCTCTTGACTTACCTAAAGTATAGCTATATAAGGCACTTCAAATTACGATACTTGGTTAAGCATGTGATGTAACTCGTCCGACTTTTGTGCGAGCGCCGTGTGACGAAAAGAACACGCGGACGTGCAAGAGTCTACTAAAGATGATTGAGAAATCAACAGCTTAAAAAATTATTGTTAGGGAACACGGCTTTCTTGTGATCTTTTTAAATACGGAATGAACAGGAGGACAGACGTTAGCAAATACGATTTTTCAGGACGATCGAGATCTTGTCCCGGAATTCGTACAGAATGGCGGGCTGGATTGTATGGTGCGCCTTGGACGAGTTGCAGATCAAAATCATCAGAACTACATTTTACGAGGTGCTGCTCAAATCAGTTTTTGATCGAAAATCTCTATATTTTTCTCAACTTTTTATAGCATTGGGGCAAGTAATGCTGTATGTGGATGGCATGAACGGCATCATTGCGCATAATACTACAATACAATGGTTGTATGAGCTATTGGATTCGCCGGTAAATTTGAATTTTCTCTTCTGATCATTATATGTTGTCAGAAACTAAGCGTTGTGTTTGTATACGTTGTCCTCGTTTTGTCTTGCTCAAGTAACTCGTCCATGTCATTGTTCTAGCTTTTCGATGGGACGGAAAGGAAAGAGATGAGTCCGTTTAGACAAGAATGGGTAAGCTAATGAAGCACGAGTAAAGATCGCTTAACTCTATCATTCTCTTACATATTTCCGAATCAGTAACAATCTTTTTTTTGCTCGTTTCCATGTGTGCTGAATGCAAAGTCTGTTTCATGTACCTTGAAACGTTTACCTTGAGTTTACAACTACCACGCATAATCCGCCAAAAAGCCATCGAACTCCACTGCAGTTTGTCGAAAACCGCGTCCAGAATGGACAAATTCTGAATCCAAAGGATTCGTTCGACTCAGCTCGGTGAGCCGCATTCCAGTGCTTGCTTACGGCAGAAGCACGTAGGCGGTCAGATTTCACAACACACTGTGTAGAATACCGCAGACAATAATGTAACGGGCACTTCTATAAATAAGAAGATGCGCCCTCCGAGCTGAGTCGAATGCCTCTGGATAAAGATTTCGTCCACTCCAAACCAAAGTAAGCAATGCGACGCAGCTTTCAATGAAGTCCGGTTGAGTTCGATGACTTTCTTGATGAATTATGAGCGGTATTTTAGTTGACTACCAAATCACTAAAGCCAGAGTGCTCCTAGACCCAAATTTCTGGCTTTTACGTGCCATTTAATACTCATTACTCATAAAAGTTCGCGATAATGTTTGAAGGCAGCGGCTCGGCAGATCGACGACTTTGAAGTATTTGTCGTTCTCGCCTGGATCAGGACTCGACACAGGGCTTGCAAAGCAAGCTGGATATCGTTTTTGGGGGAAAAAGCAAAGGGGACATCGTTTTTGCGGAAGAGCGTAACGCTGTCTGCTGCCGGCACGCTGCCGGCACGCCGCCAGCAAATAAACAAAGGGTTTGTTTACAACGAAGTGAAGATGAAATGGCACCAAAATAGGTGTGTAGATGGGCAATGGGGAGTTGGGACTATGTATGAAAAATTATGGAAAAATTATGTGAACTAAGGGCATGGCAAACTTTTTTCGGGGTTAGGTGGCTTTCAAGCCACCTGGATAGCCACTGAGGTGTCTTAGCGCAAGTCATATAATTTCTATTCTTCACATAATTTTTTCAAATTTTTTACATAAAAGTAATCTACATCTAATATTCTACAAAACAGCTCTTGTACCTCCTCAAACCCTCTCCTCCCCGCCTAGTTATAGCCCTCCAAATTATCTGGATGGCAGCGGCGAAGGTGCTCCAAGCTCGCGGTGGTGCGCGGTGGACACAGCATGCCGCCAACCCGGAGAATACAAACAATCACTAGTTCTTATTGCCTATTTATTGTCGGTCTTCTATTCTATTTCATTCTTTTTGTTTTTATTCTTGATTTGTTCGGTAGCGTGTCAAGAGGGATGTCGTACTTTTGTGGCGAAGTCAAGGGAAACTTCGTTTTTTGCATTTTCAACTAGCCACTTCGTGCCGAGCCCTGGCCTGGATGAGGTGAGTCCAGGACTATGCTTTGCAGCTTCTGAAGATATCGAGAACTCACTCATCCAGACGTGGAAAGTGGCAGCCCGCCCTCTAGAGAGCGAATGGTTCGTGGAGTTCGGATGGATGGAAGCACCCCACAGCGCCCGGCTCGAGTTGGTTTCTAGGGTTGAAAATGGAATCTCCTTGACTTTGGAAAGTTTTAAGAAGTCCCTCTTGACCCTTCTCAGAAATCTATCAACTTAGGAAAAGATGAAAACAAAAAGAGTCACCAGTGTGAAAGAAAGAACGTAAAATAGGAGTAAAATTTCAAAGTGGAGCTGAATACTACGCATGCGCCAAGAGCTTGGCATTGGAGCGCGATGTCTAACAGAGCGATTTATGAAGAAATTGAGGCAAGAACGAAGGAAAGACTACGATATGAATGTCTTCATGCTCAGGGACAGATTTTTGACCGTGACCGGACATGATAGAAAAATTCAGAAATTAGGTGATTTCAAAAAATATATATGCTCCATACGATATGATCTCACATAAGTTTTCGAAACCCACGTAATTGTTTTGTAAATGATATTCTATGCCTACAATCTAGATTTGGTGTCATATGATTGTACCTATGCTATAAACAAACAACTTGTCAATTTTGAATTCGCTTTCAAATCGCCACGCTTTTCGCAAGACATGATGGAACACGTCCATCGGGTAATACCTGTTTTTGAAGCCTGTGTTTGACTGAGTGTCGCTTTTGGCACTGCAGGAAGTGTGTAGAATTGTCTCACACACTGCATGTACAATTTTCCTCCACATACTTCGCTAATAATATGCAAACATTTTTTCCAGATCCGCCCAGGATCCCGCAAAAACTATGTCCCCATTGCTTTTTATCCCAAAAACGAAGTCCATTCTGCTTTTATTTGATCTCCGAGCACTGCACTCCGCCCATTTTGGCGGCAATTAGATTTTTGGCTTTGCCTGGAAAAGCGAGTCATTGATATCTTTAGACTGCAAAGCACAGCATTGGACTCAGCTCATCCACGAGGGTCACGAACGATGACCTCGAAGTTGTCAATCTGCCGAGCTACTCCCACATTGGGTAGCGAGGACATCATGAATGTCTTCATAATTTTCGCGCGGTGTTTCGTTGGCCCTTAGCATTCATGTTTTTTGCTCTAACGGACCCAGTCTATGTCAACCAATCTTTTCCCGCTGCAGCGTATCCGCTGCGAGAGGGTCTTGCGTAGCAACCTTTGATCAATGAGACAACCATGACTACCCAAGGTATGCGCGTGAATAAAGCTTTAGCGTGGCGCTGGCGGGAAGAGTACATGGTTGAAACGAACTGATGTACAAAAAATAGTCGAATGAAAGGCATGCAAGCGCTTTCTCTTCTACTTGACGCTGCAAGACTGTTTGTATGGATGTCTTCATGTTACATGGTAAAAATCACTAACCCAAGCTTCCCAATAATTACTAATTTTGCATTGAATGCGCCCAAAAACATTGTTAAAAATTAGTGTTCAGTTTCGACTTGTGGTGAAGACAGCATTGAAGCTGTTACTGGTGTTCATAGAATACAATGACAATAACGCACTACTAGTACTTGCAGCTATATCGGCCGTAGATCGTTCTAAAGGTGAGTAAAAATCATTTCTTGTAATCACACACAATGATCCCAATTCAGGCCAACAAGATTGGAGCGCAATGATGAAGGTGATATCAGAAAAAGATACGCCCGATCCGGAAACTCTTGTTTACGGAATGACTGTTATAAATAAGACGCTCAGAGGGATACCGGACAGTGTTGGTTTCATGCATTGTGATTTTCTTAGAATTAACAGAAACAATAATTCATAAACAATTTTTTGAAAACGGGCTTTTTCGAAACGCTAGCTATAGCGGCGCGTCTCTGATTGGTCAGATCGAGCTAGGATTGATCAGCTGGCGTGCTCGTTCACATATGTACACGTATTCAACATGTGCTAGACTAAAGGAACCACGATCAGCCTCTTTCTGATCGGGCCTTATAAGTTGCCCCCACCTAATTAGTAGCCTCACCTGCAGCACAGAACCCATCAACGAGATATACATTTATGGGCAAGCGTGGAACAATACACCAACATCAACAAAAATACGATCGAGATCAATTAGAAGTGAGGATCCTGAATGAAGCACGAGAGAGGGTCTGGCGACCCAAAGACGACACGTCACCGGACGTCCATTCACCGTACTGCCATACCGTTCCGCCTCTGGTCTTTATGCCCTGCTCGTCGCGTTATCGCACCATCGATCTGTAAGCAAAGGGCGAAGAGAGAGCCTGGGAGAATAAACACATAGCTTACGTAAAGGCTAGGAATTTGAAAAGATTTGAGAGATCTCATTGTTCACCCTGCGCTCTTACAATAGCACATTTGAGGAAACTCGAAATTTTGTTCGAATATTCAAATATCGAATAATATTCGAAAGTCGAAATTCTCAAATATTCGACTATCGAATATTATTGTGAATTGATTATTTCGAATCGAATATTATTCGAATATTTGATATCATTCGTTATTCGAATTTCGAATATTATTCGGTTCTCGGATGTTATTCAATTTTCAATTATCATTCGATTTCCAAATACTATTCGAATAACTTATGTCAGTGAGACTGCCTATGAGAGACCAAAATATCTAAGAATAGAGTAAGTGTCAAGAACAGACATTTTTAATGTTACAATTTATGATGAAAAAACGGTTCAGTGGTGACATGAAGAGATTTGAGAACTTATGAGCGTACTCCTCTGACGGTTGTGGAGAGATTCTTCGACTTTGAAGAAGGTTTACATCTTCATTGAGAGTTGTGGATTGGTATACAGGGGTCCCGCTTGGAATCAAAAAGGTGTACCAAAAAGGCTGAAAACTTGATAAAATTTTTGAAGACACTCATTACGTATAGAATTTGCACTAAACCGTAGTGCTTTTATTACAATCTGTGCTAGGTACACTAACAAATGTTTTTCAACGCTTTCCAAAAACGTGATTGCATTTGAAAAGCTTGAAAACTCGTGCGTAGTGAAATTAGCAAACTTAAAACTCTGCTACGAAGATTTTTGGTCCTCTTTGGGGATATTCTTTTGAATGTCCTATTTCGCACTTGCTCTATATACTGGAAGTTCCTACCGTGATAACACAATAAGAAAAACATGGGTGATTCGCTCTCTGCTGTATTTGTAAGCTGAATCCATTTCTACAGGATGTTACCCACAGGTTGGCAGAAGACTTCGTGAGGTATTAGCGATCAAACAGTGTGTAGTAGGTACTCTTGGACACCTCGTATATGTTGTGGATATCGAATTTCCGAATATTCGATGCTCATCGAATCGAATAGTTAAATTCTATCGAATTTTCGAATATTCGAATATTCGACGATGAGCACCGAATAATCGAATTAATGACCATCGAGTATTTTACTATCGAATAATATTCGGAAACTGAGATTTTCGAATATTCGATTATTGAATACTATTCTAAATTTTTGATTTTCGAGTATTCGAATTTTAGGACCATTCGCATTCGAATGATTTGTTCCAATATTCGAATAATCATTCGATTCGGTCCAAAGTATAGCGCATAGGCGTTGAAACAGATAAACCATTTGCTTCAAACGCCTAGGCGAAGCCTCTAAAAGCGGACATCGCGCGCGAACGGCTCAAAGGCCTACATCCCTTTTCCTCCGTATCCTCAAATAAGTCCGTTCCAGGACACATACTACGATGCCGTCGACACACTGGATATGCTGGGAATGGAAAATGCGATGAAAGCCATGGTCAAACTAGGCCATCCAGAGCTGATTGAACAATGTCGACTGTACGAACGCGAGCTCAATAAGGAAGACGAACGTGCTGAGAATAGTGACGACGATGCAAACGCTCGAATGCGGTGAGTTTTTTTGGATAGAATAATCTTCTTGTGGTTGAAATCCAATTGATAATTTCACTTGTTTATCTCCATGTCACATCTGAATTCCTTCTAATCAAGGCCTGGCACCAGCTGGCGCAGGAGGCAAGCTGGATATCGTTTTTGGGACAAAAAGCAGAGGGAATATCGTTTTTGCCAACAAATTGCTACCTTTTTTTAGTCGACGTTTCGTTTTTGGGTTTTTTTAGGTTTAGGGTTTGGGATCAAGGGGGACTTCGTAAAACTTAGCGGAAATCAAGGGGACTTCGTTTTGAAAATTCCCTGGTGCCAGCTCGTGCCGAGCCCTGCTTCTCATTGTCGGTATCGCGTAAACCGGCAAAATTTGTTGGCGAAGATGTATTCGGAAAAGTAGCTTTCCATGTTTTCTGCCTATGTTTTTACTGTCTGTTTGAATAAGTCCGTTTCCGTAGGAACAGGGGAATTGAAATCAGTGCCTCCCTTCTGGAGGTTGCGTTGTACCTTTGCAATTTGTATTAGTTTGGAGCGAAAGTTCGTTCGCACCAATTTTAAATATTTGGACCGAAAGTTCGTTCGCACCAATTTCAAATATTTGGACCGAAAGTTCGTTCGCACCAATTTCAAATATTCATAACTCTTTGAATTCTCAACGACTTTGTAAGAGCAAAATTTTGCCTAAGAGAGGAACTCATGCTCTTTGCATCTGTAGCTGAACTGTTCGTTAATGTATACAAATGAAGAAGATAGAAACTCAAAACCAAAATCACTCAAAATTTGAATTTTTCGTGTAAGGTCATAAAAAATCGGAAACCTGTAACAAAAATCGGAGCAGTCGGGTATTGTAGGTTCTTTCACCAGCTCTTTCCAACAGTGCAAAGTTTGTGCCGATAGAGCGTCTCTGTGAAAAGTTATGATTTCCCTTAAAAATGCCAAAATAATTCAAATTCGCCCTTTTGTATTGCTTGCTCATAATCATATTTCGTAAAGGCGCTCAATCGGCGCAAACTTTGCACTGTTGGAAAGAGCTGGTGAAAGAACCTACAATACCCGACTGCTCCGATTTTTGTTACAGGTTTCCGATTTTTTATGACCTTACACGAAAAAATCAAATTTTGAGTGATTTTGGTTTTGAGTTTCTATCTTCTTCATTTGTATACATTAACGAACAGTTCAGGTACAGTTGCAAAGAGCATGAGTTCCTCTCTTAGGCAAAATTTTGCTCTTACAAATTCGTTAAGAATTTAAAGAGTTATGAATCTTTGAAATTGGTCCGAACGAACTTTCGGTCCAACCTAATATATCGAGTCAGTCCGGTTTGTGTCGCTTTTTGGACCAATCCACATTTCCTCAGAGTAAAGGAAGGACAACACTCTGTGTATCGTTCAACTCAGAATTTTTTACTCTTTCTGGTAACTGTGCTTCATATTGATTCAGATTTCGATTTAGATTTATTTGCCTCTCATATTATTACAATATGTGGCACCCAAACAAATTGCATTCTTTCAACGTGAGTGATCTTGCTACTCTTTGCCAGTTGCAAGTGCCGAGGTTCTTCTGGGATTCATCTCCCCATCTCATCCTCGGTCGTCCTACTGGACGCTGTTGAAATGGTCCTATTCCAATAGTTCTTTTGACCATTTTATCTCATTTCTATTGGCGAGTTTTCAAGCATAAATCCATTTCCTTACCTTCGCGTAAGTCGCTAAATCTCTCACTTTGTTGACGCCACGTAACCATGAATTCGTCTTCTTGTCTATAAGGCGACTGCCAACCATCTTCGCTCTATACGTCTTCCAGCAGCACTAAGCTGTTTCTCCCTTCGTCATTGTCCATGTTTCGGCACCGTACAGAATCGCAGGAAGAATACATGAATTAAACAATTTCCGCTTCCACTTCATTAGCACTCTCTACCTTATATTGGTCAAAAATTTGCCATCAGCATGTATACGTCTTGACATCTCTTTGTTATCATTACGGGGAAGTGAAATAGACTGTCCAAGATAAATATAAAATTCCACTTGTTCGATGGTTGCGCCTCCCAAACTGATTGTTACTGGCGTACGTGCAAGCACTTTGGTTTTTAAAGGATTGATCTTGAGACCGCTCTTGCGTGAATAAATATCCAGGTTGTTTATCATCTCTTATAATTCATCTCCACTTTTTGCAAACAAGACGACGTCATCAGCAAAACGAGGATTCGTGAGCTGATTACCATTTATGTAATAACCATAGTTGTTCCAGCTGATTTTTCGAAAAACATGTGCAAGTGTGGCTGTGAACAGCTTTGGTGAAAGTGGATCTACTTGTCTCACTCCTCGCTCAACATTTATAGAAACTGACGCTTCACCGACCTTTACGGTAGATTTGGAGCTTGTATAGATTTGACGAAGAAGATTGTTAAGCTGCCAGTGGACTCCTTGTTCTTCAAGAGCAGTCCAAAGTCCATTCAATTCAACGGTGTCAAATGCTTTTTCGTAATCTACAAATACCATGAAAAGTGGCAAATTGTACTCACTTGTGCGTTCAATCATTGATGGCATGTATGATCAACCGTTGAATAATTTCTCCGGAAACCTGCTTGTTCCCGTGGTTGTTCTTGGTCGAGAAATCTTTCTAATCTTTGATTGATGACTTTGGCAAGCAACTTATAGAGAACCGGAAGCAAAGAGATTGGGCGGTAGTTGCGTAATTTATACGGATTTCCCTTTTTGTAGAGTAAGATGGTCACTGAATCTGCCATCTTCGCTGGCACCTCCGGAGTGGAGACACTGATTAAATAGCTGTGTGATCAAGGGAATAAGCTGTTCTCCTCTTTGCTTAATTATCTCTACGGTGATGCAATCGTGTCCAGGTAACTTGCCTGCTTTCATCGAATTCAGTGCCATAGTCATTTCATCTTGCAAAAACGGATGGCAGGTTTATTGTGAGTTGTGCGGAGTATATAATATATCGACAGCTCGAGTATATAGACTTTCAAAATAAGAACCAACTATTCTGCAGATCTCTGATTCATATTGATACTTTTGACAATTGCTGAGATAGTTCACAATGTTTTTAGCCATCGTTTTGACTTCGTCTAGATCTTGCTAAGTTTCAAACTCGAAATTTTTTTTGAAGAATCATGAAACTAGTGAACCAAAATCTTTGCAGAGGATGCATTTCTTGCCTTTCTTCAAGCGTTTCATAAATATTGCAAATCCATTTCGATCAAATTTCATACTCAGTTTATCCAAAACCTTGAACATTAACCAATAAGCAACTCATGTAGTAACCAGTGCATGTTCTCTTCCTCTTTCCTACCGCTAATTTTTCCATGTTATATGAGAAAAATTACCTTATTTCAATTTTACGAATGCCGGTTACTACTAATTTTCAAATCTCGATTTTCGAGGTGATTGTTCATTCATTTTACAAATCAAATTTAGTCGTAATAAGATCAAGTTTCTTCAGACGTTGGAAGTTCCAACGTCTGAAGTTTTTTTTAGTTGTTTGCTTAGATTATAGATTGCGCCTTAAAATTTTTGAAAAATTATATCGAAAAACTCTGGCAATGAGATGTCTGTCGAAAAGATGCGACGGAAGCATTGCTTTGCAAAAGCTTGGCTGTATGTACTGAATATTGTCTTCTTCAGAAGTGCGAATTGAAATTTTGCTCAATGTAGAACGGACTCTATCTTTTTGCTTGAAAAAAGAGAGCATCAGTATGCTTCTATGATTTATTTTTAACTAGTTGGCTTCCCCGGTCCAGCCCGGGCCATTGGTTACCTGCACTGCAAGCCCCCCCTCTTATACGTTATGGATGACTTACCCTGGGACATCCGCGTCGATACCGCATCCTCGTGATCCTGAGGTGAAAATGAGCTTCACCGCCCTCCTTCACATGACTATGGGAAAATGCTTGATCAAACATGATAAGCCTTCAATTCCCTAGAAAAACGTAACAATTTAATGAATCGATAGAGGGGCTCAACGAATCGCCGCAAAAAGTAGCCTATCATCTGCGCAGGGGTCGAAAACATGTGTGTGCAAAGTTTCAGCTGAATTCAGTTGAACGGCGCGCCTTTCTATAACGCACATAGCCTCCAAACTGTTATATACACTTGGCTTTCCCGGTTCAGCACGGGTCATTGGTCACCTAATTTGCGAGCTCCCCCCCCCCCCTTCTTATATGTTATGGATGACTTACTTGGGACCCGCTTCGAACCGCATCCTCGTGATCCTGAGATGAAATGAGCTTCACCGCCCTCCTTCACATGACTATGGGAAAATGCTTGATTAGACATGATAAACCCTCAATTCCTTAAAAGAACGTAAACAAATCAATAAATTGATAGAAGGGCCCAACGAATCGCTGCAAAAAGGACCCTATATCTAGCAGGGGTCGAGAACGTATGTGTGCAAAGTTTCAGCTGAATCGGTTGAGTGTTCCTCGCGTCTCTATAACGCACATGGCGTCCATACTCACAGTTTTGAGTTTTATGTATACAGGGTGTCCCAAAAAATGTATCGAACGTTTAATCTTTAACAACTTCCCTACGCGGATCTTTGAGTGTCGTACGGTAGAGCTGGGTTCAACTTAGGATATAATATAGAACGAATCACCGAGTTTTTTTAGTTACTGTAGGATTACGGTAGAAATTTTTAACTAATTTTAAGCTTACGAAGTCGAGAGCTATTTCTAAAAAATTGCAAAACAAACCGAAGGACTTAAACTGAGGTTTTCGGGAATGCTGAATCTAATCAAGAAGTTTTCCGCTACGATAGTCCTCATCTTCCTACGATGTGCGCACTGTAACGCTTTGGCTAACGCGAAGGCTTTTGACGATGTGTTTGTAATTGCAGCGTTGATTCAGTAATTTTTGGAAAAAAGGAAGCAATTCAGCGTTACAGTGCGCCTACCGTAGAAGGATGAGGAGCACGGTAGCGGAAAACTTTGCAATTAGATTTAGCACCCCCGAAAACTTCAATTTATTTGTTTTGGAATTTTTCAGAAGCAGTTCTCGCCTGTCAGAAGCTTAAAATTAGTACAAACTCGCAAAGTAATAATCCTAGAGTAACTAAAAGAAATCAGTGATTCGCTCTATACTGTAAGTCTAAGTTGAACATAGCTCTACCGTTTATCACTTAAAGATCCGCGAAAGCTTTCATGTAGGGAATTTATTAAAGATCAAACGTTCGATACATTTTTTGGGACACCCTGTATATATTAGGTTGTTCGGAAATTAGCCTGTTTTGAATTTCAACGCAATAATACACTTCTCATTTCTAAATAGGTTGCAAAGTACCATTCGATAGAGCAAAGCAAGCTCTACAAGGTGACTATCATGCTTTTGCAACAGCTCTCATCAATTTCGAGTTTGGAGCCAAAAACTAAAAAACTCAGCAGCCAGCAAAAAAATCGTAACTCAGTTCATAAAAACTTTACAAAAATTCTTACTTGCTCACGTAAACACTATCCACATAATACATCTATATACGCCCTCGCCGATTCTTTTCCTCTGTTAGAAACCGAGAAAATGGAAATTTTCATGTCTTTGCTAAACTGGTGCTGTGCCGTTCGCACATAGATAGTTGTATACTACAAACCTTTAGAAGTACAAACGTAAATTTCCAGCTTTCTACAAGGTTTAGTTCGCGAGAAATATCGGATACAGTTTTCCCTAGTCATGTCGTCCACGCTAAAATTCAAATTTCTCGCGAACTAAAGCTTGTAGAGAGCTGGAAGTTTACTTTTGTACTTCTAAAGGTTTGTAGTATACGACTACCTATGTGCGAAAGGCACAGCACCACTTTAGCAAATGCACGAAAATTTCCGTTTTCGGGATTTCTAACAGAAAAAATAGGGCAACGGCGTATATAGATGCCTAACGTGGATTGTGTTTACGTGAGCAAGTTAGAATTTTTGTAGGACTTTTACGAACTGAGTTGCGGTTTTTCTCAATTTTTCGGGCAGTTGAATCCTTTTAGTTTTTTTGGCTCGAAACTCACGGTGGATCAGAGCTGTTGCTAAAGCAAGACAGCCATCTTGTAGAGCTTGCTTTGCTCTATCGAACAGTCCCTTGCAACCTATTCAAAAATGAGAAATGTATGACTTATTGCGGTTGGAAATCAAAACCTGCATTAATTTCCTGACAACCTAATAGATTACTGTTTGCTAAAAATAGTTATCACTGTTTTGATAAACTTCACATTGCTGCAGCAACCGTACCCATTATTCGGGATACCGCTCACCTAGCGGTGTACCTTCAATTTCTCAAAGAAATCCTGAGTAGTGATGTTCTGAAGCATCGTGCTGAAGCCGATTGGTGATGCGTAACACTGATAAGCCCTTAGAATTCTTTCAAAACTTGTTGAAGGCTTGTTTACCGAAAGTCTATCTTCAGAGCTTCTTCTCAGCAAACAATGCACGACAACGACAGACGTTCAGTAATGAGACGACGTCATCAAGAGGCTCGGCAGCGACAAGAGGAACACATCGCGTTTTCTCAGAGTCGGAATATGTTTGCTAAAGAAAAGTGAGTTTTGCTGTGGATGATTTTTTCTTCGAGGACCACGACACGGCATAATTTCTATGCAGTTTGTTATTCTGCCTTCAAATTCACTCAGACATTCATTAGTCGCTCTAAAAATTATCCCATACATTGAGTCGTTTCGAAGGTAAATTTGCTTTTTCTAAGGGGGTGTAACATTCCGCAGAACATGGGTCCTGGAAAGATCTTCTGCATCTTTTCATTCTCTTTTGAACGGTCATGTTTCTTTTGCAGTTCAGACAACATCTATAAATCACCAAAAACTACAAACCAGTGGTTCTTGCCATGCTCAAGTTTCGCTACTTTTCTGAATTTTTGTGTTAGTTCCTCAAAAAAGTCCATGTAACATTTGGATAGAGTCCCTGCAGGGTACAGAACAATTTTTTTGCGTCTATAACTTGCTTTTCAGAATTTTCAAAGCTAATTTTTTGTTGCTATCATTTCTTCACCTCTGCTTCGCAGAAGCTCGCACGGCGCTACTTCCTGTATGTTTTACTCATTCCCGCCTAATAATGACATTGAAACTCACCGCGCTATGTAGGCTATTATCTACGAATAATTCGTAAACAGCTACTCATTCCTAGAGGTTTTTCGTATGAGATCGATATTTTTGCGTGGATTAAATCTTTCCCAGAAGAACAGATGCAGATTTGAATAGGTTTTTAGAATTTTTATGGCTTGATAGTCGCCATAAGGACAATAAACATCGTGGGCTTCATTTCTCCGCAAAAATCTTCTCAAATGATCAGGTAAAATCTTGAAAAATTGCCCGTTTACGCAGCGAATGTTTTTTGGCGCTGTTTTCGTAAAGTAGTAGACTTTTCATCACTGGTCAAATATATCCTTAACTCTGCAAAAAGTACTACGGACCCAAATTTGTTGGCCAGAAGCCAAGTGGATCCGTTTAACGCGCAATTTTCAACGAATTCACTCAACGGATCCGCTCATGCTTTTGTATAGTGAGCTTTCATGCTGGTAGCCTGCGCTATGCAAAATTTGGGCTCAGGGCTTGGGCTGGAACACGATCTACGAATCTCGTGACAGACAGAGATCCACACACACAGTCAACGTAAGCAACCCTTAGCCCGTTATTACAAGTTGTGGTTTTATATCAACTCAATCCTCATAGCATGTCGACCGGCGATTACCTCGGATGTCATTCGATGCAGCATTTTTTTCTCTTTTTTAGCAGATGTTTTTTGTTTCCTATTAAGTCTTCGGGATAAAATCATCATAATTCATGTTTTTGAGCGTTTTCTAGGATGTATCCGCAAATTACGAGATTTGATATATCCATCCGCAATTTTGCTTTATGAAATTGCGTTTGAATCACAATATATTCGTGGAAATTTCGGTATTTTTCCGTTATCTGGACCAATTTTTTCAAAGAAGGTATTTCTTCTGACCTTGTACGGATGCAATGCAGGAGGAACCAAAGGCCTGCCGCCCGCAGCCGTAGGAGATAATTAGGAGCGCCAGCGCTGTGGAGGACATTTTGGCAGGGGTCCAGGAACAATTAGCGAGGCTTCTTGGAATCAACTTTCAAGGACAAAAAAGATTTGGAATCGGTCTTCAAAGGCGCATTTTTCAGTAATACTCCTACCGTATAGATAAACAATTCTGTCTCGGTACTCGAGTTTTAAACTAACCAAAACCTGAGCCCTCAAAATTCGCCGTTAAAAGCTGACTTTCAAGTCCAATGATGTGTGAAAGATTTTAAGTGAATTTTTTAGCGAAATTTCTGGATTTGAAGTTGAGTAGTAAATGTTAATCAGGAAATAATTCAACAAAGTTGCATGTGATGAAATTCTACTACTGTGCATAACCTCGAAAATATTACCGACATAGTTTCAATGGCAATTCCTATAGAATCTTTAGGGTCAAAATTTAGAATTAGTATTGCATATTGACCCAAGCCTCCAAACGTGTTTTTATAACATTTGACTAGTGAACCAGTAATCTAAAGGTGCTATTTGGAAGAGCGTTCGCTTTGGGACCGCCACGTGGCTTCTCGCTATTTGCAGATTTTTGACTTGAGTTAACGATTCTTTATCTATTAGATATTGCTTTAGTTCATTGACTCAAAAGGCAAACTATTCCTTTATCTCAAAGAAAAAAGAATGAATTTCGAATGAAAATTACGGTCCTCAGCAATTTGAAACTTCAAAACTCATAAAAAACGTTTCTTCAAAGAAGTTGACTTTTCCTACCACTACAATTATCTCCCGCAGATATAGGCGGCAGCCCTTTGGTTCCTCCTGCACCATCCCCCCCCCTTGTACCGTATTTGGTCCCAAATTAACAGAAAGAAGTGTTAACTTCTACCAAGTGTCAAAAAAATTGGACATGTCATCTACACGTTTAACAGGTTTTACCAACGGTTTCTTTTTTACCTATGACGTAAGTACAATCTCTATATTAGTCAATAATGACCCCATTTTCAAATAAACATTTTGAAAATGTCACAATAATAACGTCATTCTGTTATCATTGGACAGGATACAGGGTGTCCCAAAAAGATGTGCACACTGTTTGATTGTAAATAACTCTCTTGTAGTGAAGTGTTTCGAGAAGCTTTAGGTACCATTTTGTAGAGCGAGGTTCAACTTAGACTTACAGTGTAGAGCGAATCGCCGGTCGTTCATTCTTACTGTAGGAGTACGGTAGAAACTTCAAACATATGGTGTCACTGTGAAAAAAGGGTCCGTTTCAAAAATTTTCAAAAAAATGTGGAAATTTGTGTAATAGGGTTTTTATGGATCCGGAGTTTATTACCCAACTTTCTACAAGGTTGAGAAGCTTTCTAAACGGTGTAACCGCACTTTTTAGGTACACTTAAAAAACGTTTGCTGCTGCTTACCTCGCATAATTTTTTAATGAAGCATTATGAAGAGTTGCGAACTTCACAATTAGAATCAGCAACTCTATTTAGCCCAGTGTGAGAGTTTTCAGATTGTTTTGGTTTTTTTTGGAATAAAATATGGCCTTTCATGGCTCAAAACCCTCTTCAAAGTTTCTACCGTAATCCTACAGTAAGAATGAGAGATCGGCGATCCGCTCTACACTGTAAATCTAAGTTGAACCTCGCTCTACAGAATGGTACCTAAAGCTTCTCGAAACACTTCACTACAAAAGAGTTATTTACAATCAAACAGTGTGCACATCTTTTTGGGACACCCTGTAGAATTGCCCAGAATGAAAGAGTGCGCTAGGATTTCATTATCTAAGCGTCGAAACAAGCAGTAGCGAGATACTGCAAGCCATCGTTTATGGTCTCTCCTAGCTAAATTCGCTTGTCGGGAACTGAAGAGAAGGAAGAGGAAGAGGAAAGAGGAAAGGAGGAAAGAGAGGAAGAGGAAATCTTAAAATCATTGCTTAAAGTGATCAAGATGTTGATAAATTCTAGACAACATTGCTTTTATGGAAAACAGTTGAAGGGCTTTCAGTTAGTCACAAATGCCCTTTTACCTCACCGGAAATGGTTTCGAAAAAAAAGTCAAAATGGACTAAAACGTGCTAATTTTTCCCCCCACACAAGGCGGGGAATCAGTATTTGTAGAATCTACGGAAGACTGTTTTCAAAATGAAGACGTAATTTATGAGAGCTATGGAAAAAAGGAAGTACTTGTTTTGTATTTTATATTCTCTATTCACATTATAGTTCTTCGAAGGAATGGTAAGAGTTCAAAAAATGGCGCGATTTTACCATGGCAGAAACCATGGGTCGTGATTTTTGGCCATTTTCTGGGAGCTCGTCGGTAAGACTGGCACTAGGAAACAACCATTCTAAAGAGCATAAGAATCTGCAGCTCCCAAAATCTTCTCAGAACCCTTCTGCGAGATGTTACGCGTGTTCCAAAAAACGTTTTTACTTTCGGAATGATCTAATATAAAGCTAACCCGTTGGTCTGTATGTACGAACTGTCTGTCTGTCTGTGTCTGTCTATCTATCTATCTGCCTGTGTGCGTGTACGTATGTTCCAAGTAGATCCATTTCTGAACCAGTCCGAACCAAACTTTGCATACATACACTTCGCGACGGGGCAGTTGTCGTAAATCACTTTTCGCCATTGATCGGTATCGATTTTATCGATTTCTTGCCAAGTTAGACCTACGAGGCTGGGAGTTGGTACAGAGGGCTAAGTGAGCATGCTGATTACGAATACAAAATTAGTTTTTGATCTTCGATCCATCTATCAATCTTATTGAGTTTTTGCCAAGTTTGAGTTACGGAGCTGGGAATTTCGTACGGGGAGCTGAGGGGCCTGACGTGCATCAGTCAGTTTCATCGCTTCACGATTCTTTCAACAGGAGCACTGTTACGAGTCTATTGCATGTCGCATCTTGGATGTCGTTTGCGAGAGCTCAGACATTAGTGGCTAAGTCTCGCAAGAGTCCAGTAAGAAATTCACGAAAAGATGCCTTGCGCAAGAACCCGATTCTGTCCTGAACTTAGAGCGGGACGATGAACTTGCGTGATATATGCCCAGCCCTAAGTTCGGGACAAAATCGGGTTTTCGCGCGAGACTACCGTTTTAGTCTCGGAATGATATCCACGAAATTCCATAATGGAGGAAAATGGGCTTTCAAACCCCATTTTGTTCGTTCGCGGTAGAAACTGGTCGGAATCTGCTTTCGCTAGCGTCATCCAAAAATTTTTTCATCGCAACCACGAGGCAAAGCGGTGTCGTGAAAATGATTCAACGCTATCTGAGCTTTCGCTTGCGAAACAATCATGCGAAAAGTCCATTTAGAATGGGGGAAAATGGGATTTACCCCCATTCTAAATGGAGTTGAAAGCCCATTTTACTTCCAGCAGCAAGGTGAGCTAGGAGTAAACCCATTTTTGACCTTTTTGCGTATTTTTTATTGCGATTTTTGAGGATGTGTTGCTTAGCCTATATTGAGGTAATAAGAGAATGGAAAAAGTTTTGTGCCTTTTATGAAATCTGAAATACATGTTTTTTTTCTATATTCATACAAACGCTATAAAAATTATGGAAGAAGGTCAAATTCACCGAAATATTTGCTAACAAACTCAAATGCTTCCAAACATCAGGTCAATGCGAACCTATGTAAATTAAATAAAGTTTATCAACTCTTCAAATCATCAACCGAAACCAAATTCATAATTATTAAAAATAAGAAAAGATTTGCGTTTCAGTATAATCAATCAGAAGCTATATTTTGACTAATCTCGTAAAACCACTCAAAGAGGCATTTCAAACGCGATTTTGAGTTTGGTCGCAAGAATCGATGAAGTGCCCCTAGCTAGCAAGAAAAATTCTGTAAAAAATTTCTTACTAGCATAGACCATACATTCAACTACTTGGAGATATAGTAATAGTACTTGGAGATATAGTCCATTGTATATTACAGTTATTAGCATTGATAAACAGCAGCGGTTGATGTAGGCGAGTTCTGGAGTTAAGCGTACCGCTCCGCAGCGTAGGTCGCGAAGTCCTCCCTCTACAGTCTCATGTATCTGTTATATATCGGTTGGCAACCGTTATCAGATCGTTCTCAGCTATGCTGGTTGTAGAGATAAGTCAACATCTGCATATGCCACCGTGGGATATCGTTCCCTCTTACACCTCCCCATTTTACCCAAAAGTCCTGAAGGGACTTCCTAAGAGTTTGTTTTGACGAAATTTGTTCTTCTTTTTCCGGGACATTAGATTCGAATGACCAAACAATTAACAGAAGCGGAGTCTCAAAGATAAGATTTGAGAATTTTTCGCATAGGAGAGCTGACTGTCTTAATCCTGGTTATAGTCATCTGAATTTGGGTGCACGACCCCGGGAGAATATTGGCTTATGAGGAAACGCTTTATATGACTCCTAGATTTGTTGCGTCCGAAATTACCCTTCGGATCCAAATTGTCGAGACGAGGAAGGAGATAATGGGAAAATGAGTCATTTAGGAAATCGATTAGAAAGGTCACGTTTACCTCCAAAACGCCTACCTAATTTCTTTGGGACTTTTCAGGCACCTCTAGCTTTGAACCTGACGAATATCAGTGCGCACTCGCTTCCCAAACTCGACTGAGTTTTGCTCCTGTTGTACCACCTGCCTTTCCCTCCGTGGCCTCGCGCACTAAATTCTCGGATCTCTTGACGACTTGCCAATAAAGGTTTTCGCACCGTATAACGTTGTGCGGGTGTCGAAGTGCTTAGTTAGGTGCGCGACTATTTTACCGTAGTCTTGGCTCTTGATGTGGTAAAGTTCCTCTACTTTTTCGCGTGTCACACCGTCTAAGTACGTTACGAGGATGTTGCTTTGTGCTCGGAGGTTAGCGCTCCTTGACGCTTCCGCATGATATCTTCAAAGCGGCAGAGCCAAGTGCCAAACCGTAATGTGTCCCCACAGCCCGTATATGCCGACTAGTAAATGAGGTATCCCTCTGATTACAGACCGATACTTGGGGTTTAGTGCTAATGCGGGTATCAATAGCGTGAACCTTATTAGTAATTCCTTTGAGGAGCGCCGCGCTGTTGCTATTAAAGCGCTGTACTAGCTGCGCGGTATCGTAAATCGTGTAATACCACAGATTAGCAACGTCAGAAAGACGTCAGATATTGCGTCTTTAAGAGCCTTAGCGTCTCGACCGTGTATCAAATCTGAATCCCCATATTGCCTAGAGTCGCTTCTAAGGGTGGTCATCATCTTATCCGGAGTCGAGATCTTTGTATGAATGTCCTCTACGGAACCAGTGGTAGGTTCTGAGTTCGCTTGGGTAACTGCGACCCCTGTGTCAACTAAATGGGCACGAGAGTGAGTAAATGGGGATGCCCTGCGAGAAGAAAGCGAAAAAGTACGATAGAAAGTAGAATGTATGAAGTGTGTTGTCTTCTATCACTGCCGTTTATATATACAAGCAGGTACTAGATAAGGAAAACATACATTCCCGAAGATAATCTCCCCTGACCCCATATCTGCTATCTATCTCGTGAAAGAGACATAATTCTTTGCTATCTTTATAATTCACAACTTTCCCAAGCTCTATCTGAAAATGCGATCGCATCGCCGATATAAAAGTTTAGCCGCTGCGTCTTATGCGCGAACGTTACATAACGAAACATAACGTTACATACGCTTTTAGGCGCGATGAATGAAAAGAGCTGTAGATGCGTAATCACAATGCGCAAAATTTAGTAATTCTATACAGGAACGCTCAAAACTCTATCAACGGTGATTCTAAGCAACGCATTACATATCTCATTACTTCAATTTCAGAAAATCTTCATAGCTGCGGTTTGCTCACTAGCGTTCTTTCCAAATTTCTCACTTGATCGATCACCACCATTTCAACGGTTTACCGCCCTGTGGGACCTTCACTCATGAGACAAAGATACAATAATTACAAATGGATTGATTATGCATGGTAGAGCCTTTATGTCATGTCTACGGATGGCAAACGATGATATTGGCGAGGGGAGGGATATTGAGATGGAAGATAAGGTGGGGTGGAGGGGGGGGGGGGGTGTATCCGGCACTTGTGTGCCACAGCTCTTGTTTGACCCTGGGTAAGGGTCCCATGTATATAAACCTACGAGTTTTCCAAAAGCTGTGTTTGGGATTTCCATTTCTGGACAAGTATCCTCCGTTGTCAGTATCAGAAGCTGGACTTGGACAACTACGACCCCGGTATTGGTGAATGCATATTAACTGCATGAACCCGAGAACGAGCTATCGGAGGTGTGGTGACAGCAAGGTTTTGAGAAAGAATGGAAGGCTAAGCTGTGAAGGATATCTCTTCCTTTGCGCTATGGCACTTTATGTGAGGAAAATATCAGATTAGGGAAGTATGTAAGAGGTATGTTGTTATGTAGCTAAGATCTCACACTATCACATATTCAACATAAACAACAGGTTGCGGCGTTTGATGTTTATATTCGCCGCGCCTCGCTCATCAAGTATGCGCTTCACTATAAAAAAAACTTGGAAATCTGTAATTGCATAGTTGCAATGCATGAAACCCGTAAAACATAAAAAAGAAAAAGACACCTAGCCACGTGACTTATTTTGCTTAACATATTTTGCTCGAGCCCAAAAGCGGTTTTTATTGGGAACCACCCACTTACTACTTCTACTACAGCGCGCAAAATCAATCCACATGGAGCTAAGCTCTACCTGGACGATGTCACAACCAATCCCCAAGCCTGGACCACACAAAACCAATCCTCGGGGAAACCATCTCAACCCGGACACTGCTACAATTCATCAGGGAGCCACTCTCTACCTGAACACATCCAAACACAATCAAGCTCTCTCAGCCTGGACGCGTGCGATTTTACAAGTAAAAACAAAAGCAAAACGTTTGGGTACATTAACAGTAATAATACGTTATCATATGGAAAGTTATTCAAAATCGTTCGCTGCCCACTGCGGAGCTAAAAACACTTACTAACCAAATTTACTCACCTTACATCCAAATTGCTGTTTGCACTCGCTGCTGCCAGTAAGAGCTGGGCCCTTTATATATTACAGTTATTAGCATTGATAAACAGCAGCGGTTGATGAAGGCGAGTTCTGGAGTTACGCGTACCGCTCGCAGCGTAGGTCGCGAAGTCCTCTCTCTACAGTCTGATGTATCTGTTATACAGAGTGTCCCAAAAAGATGTGCACACTGTTTGATCGTTAATAACTCTCTTGCTTTCACGTCTTTTGCCGAGCTTGAGGTACCATTCTGTAAAGCGAGGATAAACTTAGATTTACAGTATGGAGCGACTTATCAGCCGTTCCTCTTAATAGGGTGTGGCACCACCCCTAGAAAGCTGTGGCAGCCACATCCCATTAACTACATTAAAGAAACATTTTTAGCGAATAGTATTCATATGAATTGATAGCCCATTAACTATATCAAAAAACATTTTTAGCGAACAGTATTTATATGAATCGATAGCTTAAACCTCGTAGATTCCATAGGAGTGTTTTAAGCCTGATTCGTCTTCTTAGCTCAGTAATGTTTGGTGAAAGCACAGCCATTAAAAGCGAAAAATGGGAAAAATGAGATTTTGTTTGGCTTCTAATTCCACGGTTTGGAGGTCTTTTGAAGCAGGATTTCTGAGATGGGCGAAGAAGGAGTAGCGCTTTGTCTTGAATGCAAAAACGGATACTTAATTCACCTCTGAAACAAAGTTAATGTTGGAATATAACCATTTCATTTAGGTAGCCAAATATCTTGAATCTTCAGAATTCGCTCAAACTTTGTCTGCAGGGGTTAATTGACATGCTGGATATGTTGCCCATTATATTTGACAGGGCCTTCAGGTAATGCTATCTTAGGTATATAGTTCATAAGGGGGGGGTCTTATTAAGACAGCAATCAGGGGGGAGGGGTTCGTAACCAGCGATAGTGTGCCACACCCCTTGCTTGATCCTGGTAACGAGGTCACAGACTAGTTAGGAGGCATTCCAAATAAAATTTCCAAATGAATGCAGCGCCTCTTTATCCAATTTTTTGTCACACTCTCCACTCTGTTCGGTCAAATTTCTCTGATTTCCATGGACGATACTTATCTGGCCTAATGATTGAAAGCTACTGGATGTTTTTAACGGATCTAATTTTTTGACTTTGCTCATTCATCTACTGCTGAGTGCTTTGTATCTTGCTTCTTGAAACACAGATTTGTCTACAAACTATTTTCATTAGTCTTGTATCAGAGACTCTTTAAGAAGTAAAGAAAATAAAACCGCTATCAGACACTCATTAAGAGGACTATCCTTCTCAGGCGGCATGCTCAAAGGAAAGGGCCTATTGTCCGTAAAGGTGGTGCCTATCGTCGGTACCTTCTCTTCCCATTCATGCAGTTTCAACTGTTATTAATTTCACTAGACAAATCTCCTAAGGTTTCAATTGAGACTATCAAAGCTGCATCAATTCTTCATATATTTCATTAAAGGCAGTGTCCCGGCAGATCCGCGGCATGTGGGATAAAGCTGTGGTGAGGTTCCTGGTCACCCAGGGTCCGGCTCAGATGGTCTAGGATCAAACTCTTCTGCGCATCCAGTACGCACAAAGCAAAGCGTTACTAGAAACATGTTGCGAACGGCCAAGGCAGTGTCATCGGATGACCAGTTCAAAGCTGCGGCGGTTCAAAAGGCTATTCAGATAGCGCAAGCAAATGGATACTCTCCATGTAAGAGCGCAAGAGTACGCTGCAGCGGCAGACTGCTTGGTATTTCCCCTGAAGAGAAGGATAAGGTATCATTCTGCATTCCGTCCATATGGGACGGGTTTAGTAGCGAAATTAGAGCGTGCGTGCGAAAATCAGGCTTGCAGGACTCGCTACTAGTAGTCGAAGTTCCTCCTCCTAATCTCAGGCAACGTTTGGTTCGCAACAGAGCGTACAGCAGAACCTGTGAAACAAGGAACTGCATCACCTGCACCACCAACAGGCCTGGAATTTGTATGTGCTCTGGCGTGATATACCTGATCACATGCAAGTTATGCGGGGCTGAGTACATAGGAGAAACTGGAAGACCACTGTGCCTGCGGATAATAGAACACTTGGACGGATTGCGCAAATCAAGGCTCTCAACACCCCTAGGCACGCATCGTAAGCTGCAGCACCACAACACAGAATTCGACGTCTCAATGTCAATTCTGTCTAGAGGAACAGAGGTTGCGGCACGCAGAACATTAGAGGTCTGCTGGATTTCGAATAGAAATCCGCAGATGAACAGAAAAGACGAGTGCATTGCCATAACTAATGGGCTCGCGCCGTTCCTTGACTTATGCGGGTTTGACCTACTACCTCCAGTCAGGAACCCTAACTCACTCAGTCATTGCATGTCACTCGGTGGTGGATGGTCTCGACCTTAAGTTTAAGGTGAGCTGTTTGACCCAGGTGTCGTTTCGTACAACTTTTTGTCTTTTCCTGCAAGATGACAAGGCGTTTGGGCGAGTAGATCTCTTATGTTACTCACTTATTACAGGCTCTGACGAAGGCGAGTTGGCCGAAACGTTAGCCTGATAAACGTTATACCAATATTGGTGAAGGCTTAGACATTTTACAAAGGATACTCTGAATATGCCAAGAATCACTGAAAATCGTACATGGAATTTGAAACTGGACTTCGTTTTTAAAGTTAGAAGCAACGGGGATGTCGTTTTTATGAGGTCTTGGGGGAAGCCCCGATAAAAAAAACGACGAATATGTCAAGTTTTACGTGAACGTGTTCTTTCGCAAGCGCGCGAATTTCAAACGCAACACAAACAAACAAATGGCTTGTTTACAGCGCAGAAATAATCACGCGGCTCCAAATTTGGGCTATTTATATATACAATATTACTCCAAACTATGTTATGTAAAAAGTTTCAAAAACTTATGTGTCCTAATATCCGTTCCCGAATTTGTTGGTTTCTAGACCAATACCAAACCAACTAGGTTGGTTCGGAGCATAAATATCGGATAGTTCACATAAGTTTTGGCCCTTTTTGATTTGGACAATTAGAAGGACAAAAATCTATCATATTGAAGTGAGCGAACCAAACCATTGCCTCTCCTCTTTTTTTTGAGCTAAAAGTAGAGTAAATCTATGCGTTGATAGGTACTGCGCTCCAATCACATGCGGTGTCCTTATTGTTAGAACTATGTGGCGAAAAATGCATCGCCAGATTGTTAAGGCCACAGATTTGGTCGGCCTGCGAGGTTTTCGACATTCTGAGCACTTAAATGGTACTTACCCAATGACAGAGCCTTTAATCGAATCGAATAGTTTTCTTTTCGCTTTTTTGTATTGTATACCTCAAAATGCGCTTCTTTCGCTTTTTATCGTTATTTTGATTGAATAAGGGTTTTCATACTGATTTTTACATTAAGAGGGACTTCGTAAGTTCTCGCGAAGTCATGGGGGACTTCGTTTCCAAAAATGCTCCAAACCAACGCGTGCCGGGCCCTGTGGTCACCCCATTAATTTGCCAGGGCCTTCCAATTTTCCATTAAAATCGTCCGAGCTGCCTTCTGGAAATTTTGTAAACGTCCCAAAACGGTTTTTTACCCGGTTCAAAGCTCAAATTCGGGTTCTACGTGTCGAAAAGGCCTAAGCCATGCAGAAAGGTGAAATTGCAAAATCTGTCGAGACACTGCCTTTGAGTTGAAGTACCGGATGAGGGAACTTACCTTCCCAAAAGACTTGCCGCATTGTACCTTCGATATCATGAGTTGTCAGCAATACCTAACTAGCATTATATGCAGAGATGATCACTCCGGAGTCATTTTCAGTTCTAGAGCATTGGTGTTTTTTTTTGGATGAGTATGTTGGAGTATGATAATAAGACGGATTTTGGATTCAGCGAGTTTCCCTAATCAAAGCAGATATTTTTTGTTTCTTTTCCATTTCTTCTAAATTCACAATGAGTCTTGTTGTAAGAATTACATAAAAAAGTTTGCAGATTCGGCGAGTTGAACAGAGATGCTGATATTTGGAACCCTTAGTTACCACCTTTCACCTTAACCGGACATATATCGATACTGAAGTTTCACTTCAAAATTACCGCAAATTCAGGGGTTCATGCGCTATTGAATGAGTACGGGGCTTACTGTGTGTAGAGATCAGTTCTGCATGTGGCGCTAATTAGCGTTGCTGACACCTCATGACCCCTGTGGTTATGGCGGCAAGTCGTCCGAGTAGGTAAGTTCCGTCTCCTGAAGTACCTCATTATCAGCTCGCAGCTTCATCTCGCAATGAGAGCATAGCGTGTTGAATTATGTTTCGCATTCTGGTAGCACCTCTTCAAAGGAACCCAAAAATTCAATTTTTTAGTGAGCCACCGTCAGGGCCGAAGTCTTCCCCGGCATGGAGAAATGAGACAAATGAGAAGCATGACATATCTGTGAGTTTACAAGGCATTTATGGCTCGAATCGAAGCATCTGTTCCAGAGTCCCAAAATAGATATCCCAATCCAAAAGAAGATACCGGAACCGATTCGGATTGTCAATGATGAGCAAGCGATACCGACATCCGCTTTGGCTGATGTTGGAGGCCATGAGACCGAGCATCTTTCCGAACATCATGTAAGTTCTGCTCAGAGTGGATGCATTGTTGACCCTGTGTGAACTGTGATCTTGACAGATTTCTGATAAAAAAAATTTTATTTTAGGATGAGAATTTGCAGGTGAAAGCGCCACCACCTTCATTTCCTACGATATTTTCGCCAACAGAACCTAAAGTGATGGAATTTCCTGAACCATTAAAAGAGCCAGAACCCGTGAAATTACCGCCACCAAAGGCCAAGGTCGAGCTTCGCAAAGTTCTGGTGAACACGTCCAACTTGGACAAGATGTTTTGTTTAGATAGAGAAAGATGACACAGCAGGTGGATTTGCTGCGCTTTTGCAAAAACGTGCGGCCAAATCCGCAGAAGCGAATCGCAGCAATTTTGCCACTAAGGAAAGCGAAGCTGATATACAATGGAAAAAGGTAGAGACTGTAAGAGTCATGGCAAGCAGAGACAGGCCACTGCTTTCGGCGTCTCTTCTATCAAGCGCGCTATCATCTCTCTTATTGTCTGCCGTCTCTCCCAAACACAAGCTGTCTCAGCCGGCCGCAATGGCGTCCAGTCTCCGCCTGCAATGAATCTTTTACAATGAATTATCTGATCGTCATTTATACTCCTTTGTAGGCGGCTGAGAATCTGAAGTCCCGACCGTTAATCATCAACGATCTAGACTTTAGCGCGTTTCACGCTGAAGAATTCGAACAAGATCCCCTCGTGATGGCGCGACTCGCGCAAATGGCTCAGGAAAAGGGAATGCTACCTGCTGATGGCCGACCAAATGTCAATGGTGGACCACCGCCACCACCACCTCCCGGTTCAATTCCGCTCCCCCCACGATGTGAGTCATCTGAGAGGCTTATAACATCAACACATAGGCGCTCTTTTACCGATATAAAAAAGGGTCCGTCTCGCGATTAGGAGCTGTTCTACCGTTATGAACGAGGGTCCATTGCCTCATAAGGCGATCGTTCGCAACGTGAAGCGGGCGCCCAATTAGAGATTGAAATTGATAAATACCGTTCCTGATACGTATCCTTTACATCTGTAGAGATTTTTTCAGTACAAGGGGGCAGCATACCACCTCCTCCTCCACTACCCGGTGGTGTTCCTCCTCCTCCTCCACTAAACTTCAAAAGGGAGTCGAGTCCAGGTAAAGCACAAACTTGCTCAACTTTGTGTCGGTACTTCTTCT
The DNA here is from genome assembly GCA_958299035.1 of Cylicocyclus nassatus. Taxonomy (NCBI): domain Eukaryota; kingdom Metazoa; phylum Nematoda; class Chromadorea; order Rhabditida; family Strongylidae; genus Cylicocyclus; species Cylicocyclus nassatus. The sequence continues at coordinate 88,305,835 of CATQJL010000112.1, forward strand.
AATCATACCTAACAGGTCCATCCACTGGCAAGGGAGTCATCAAATTGCACTGGAAGCCCACTTCAGCTGAACCTCCACCAGTGCCATCATTAAAGCAAAAGGGCTCATTTTGGAACAAACTCGATCAACCGCAAATAGATGCGCACAAGCTGGTTCAGCTTTTTGAAACAAAACACAATAAAGAAGTTGCTGTAAAGGTGACTTTTGACTCTAAAATGATATAGGCGAATACAGACACCACAGAACGCTGGGTGCTGTCTGCGACTCTCACTTCATCGTTGTGACCGTCTGCTGTCTCCCTCTAACACGTACTATCTTCAGTTATTGACGGCGTCCAGTCTCTGCGTGCAATGAATTGTCTAATTTGCTCCCAAAAATCCAAATCCATTACAGAAAGCAATTGACACGAAGCCAGCAATGTTACAAGTCTTGTCGATGAAACGCTCGCAAGCGATTAACATTGGTTTGACAAAGTTGCCTCCAATCAACGTGATTCCAACAGCAATCATGGTGCCACACTTTCTTTTCTTGAACAAAATTTTTTCATGCACGCAGCAAGAAGTTATTTTAGAAATTTGATTCGATGGTTTTGAACAAGGATGGAATTGAAAAGATTTTGAAAACTATGATGCCAACAGCGAAGGAAGTGGAGGAGATACAGGAAAAGCAAATGGAAAATCCGGATATGACTCTAGTGAGTTGATTTGGTTCTTTCGATAGTGTTTTGCTGCAGATGTGTGGTACTATGTATAGGGTTGTTTCAAGCGGATTGTCACAACACTGGCGGCGCTGGAAATCGCGGCCGCATCATTTGAGTTTTGCGCGGTGTTCGCAAATTTTCCTTAGACCTAAGGCATACGTCGCGCGTTTCAGTTGTTGCGCGATCTGGCATGGCAACGACTCTTCATAATTGTTCGTAAGCGCACTTTGTCTGGGTCAAACTTGACACTTTTGCGAGAACTTACAGAAGTTACACGCTTATGCACTGGGCACTCGTGCACGGTTAATCTGTAGACATCTGGCAAAACGCCAAGTTGCGCAGATGGAGCGATTTGACGGAATCGCGGGAAGTATGCCTTAGGCCCTGGGCAGACTTCACGCGATTTGATCGTCGCGACTGAATCGCGAGGAGACAACTGTTACAACATCATTCCATGCAGATCAACTTGCATTCGGTTGTGATACTTTTCCAGACCGAAATTTTTGAATGTGAAATGAAAATGAATGGAAATCTTGGCGATTTGGTCGCGACGATTAAGTCGCGTGAAGTCTGACCCGGGCCTTAGGCCTTAAAGGCAGTGTCTCACCAAAGTTGAGGTCGCGCGGATCTTCACATATTCTGTAATAGGGAGCTCTAAGTAGGCCATTACAACAGGTCCCACTCAATTTGACCCTCTCCACGTTGAGAAAAATTCGCTCAAAGTGGTACGCGGAGAGCGAGTTGGTACGCGCGGACAACTGCTTCGTTCTCCCCCTTTACGCGTTTGAACACGTCCCTCCACTTGGCATCCACTTCCCCTCTGTTGCTGCCACTGTGGCTGAGGCTGAAGTTGGAAGGTACAACTCGTCCATGTTGCTTCCACGGGGCCTCCAGAAAACGGGGTTTGTGGGCATTTCTTGCGATTTTAAGCCCATACAGTGCTAGACAGGGTCCGACAGGCTTGCAAAATGCAAAAATCTCGGCAACTAAATTTTGGTGAGACACTGCCTTTAAGTTGAAAGCATACGTTACGCGATTTCAGTCACGACGTGATTTGACCATATTCCAGTTGGTCATAACTTGTCGTAAGGGTTTCTGAATGTACGAAAGATGACATTTGATCAACCTACACAAGTTATACGCGGTCTCCTTTGGGGTCTGCGAGTATTGAATTTGAAGACATCTGGCAAATTGTCAGATCGCGTGGCTACTGAAATCGAGTGAGGTGTGTCTTCGCCCTTACACTTCTCCACTTTTAAGCAGAGAAATGCTAAAGAGCTTGAAAAATACCGAGGTTTTACGAGATAAAAATTCGATTCGGGTGAAACATTTGTATATTCGCATTCAGAATTTGAAACTTGGAGTTTTTCAACTTACTATAACAATGCGCTAAGTCTGTTTTTTTGTGCATGTCTTTGTGTCTTTACGAAATTCACAGAACAAGTTGCAGCCAAGGCCTCGGGCTGGAATTTGTGTCGTAGCACCCTATCAGCCAGTGGCGTACCAAGGAGGGGGAGGGGGGGGGGGGGCAAATGTGTTATAAAAATGTGTAGAGGACTTGTTTTTACTTGTAAATAATCAAAATAGTTTTTAAAAATTTTCAAGGATTCAAATTAGCCGTAGCCATTTATGTAAAAAAATTTTTTCGGGGGCGTACCGGTTGCCGCCACGCCCCTTTTTCCTGAAAATCTCGGGGTCAGGGGGTCGGAAAAATTTTGGGAAGCATCCCAAAAAATTTTTCGGAGTCCTTGGCTAACGCCACGCACCTTCATCGGGTAAAAATTAGTCGCCCCCCCCCCCCCCCCCCGAGCGGAAATCCTGGGTACGCCACTGCTATCAGCATGTAGGTAGACTATGCAAAAGCACAAGTTTGTTTGGCAAGTGGAACCTACGGAACATATGCGTAAAACGGGTCCACGCGGCTTTTCATTCGCGAAAGTGGGTGTGGTTTTGTTCAGGAAGTAAACCCGCAAACCGCGGACTCCAACCCAAAAAGTAAGCAAAAAATTGTTTTTACCAAAATCGGCGCCAAGGTAAATGCGCAGATAGTCGATTTGTTAAGGTTTCACCTTGAAATCGAGAAGGTTTTTGCTCAGAATAACTGACAGTGTTGTCCTTATGGCGACTACAAAGCATAACAACTCCAGTGACAGGTTCAAATTCGCGTTTTCTTGGAGGAAACTTTCTTCCTCCCAGAGTTACCGATCTTACATGAAGAAGCTTTTGGAATTAGTGGTTAGTCACAATTCATTATTGATAATCGGCATCGCTAGGTTTCAAAGCCATCATGCGAGCACGAGGAAGGCATGTGGATAGCAGAACCAGTGCGAGCCTCCACGAGGCAGAGGTGACGCACTGGTAGTCGAATAAAATTCGAGACCGCAAATAATCAAAAAGTCGGTTGAGTGGTCGAATGAATTTCGAAAATGAATAATCAGAAAACTTGGTTTCGAATAGAATGAATAATCAAAAAACGGGGTAGCAAACGGATATAATTCGAATGTCCTACAATTTGTGTTTGAATGAAATTTGTATCTCAATCATTCGAGTAAAGTGTTAAGTGCTGAGTTGTCAAGCTCGTGGCAAATGTCTGAGGCTTCGGACATACCTCACGCGATTTCAGTCGCGACGCGATTTGGCAATACTCCAAATGTTCATAACTCATCGTACGGGGTTTCCGAATGTACGGAAGATGGGGCATTTTATCAACCTACGAAAGTTATACATGCTGTGCATTTGGGGTCTAACAGTATTGTATTTAAGAACATCTGGCAAATTGCCAGATCGCGTGGCGACTGAAAATGCGTAAGGTATGTCCTTGCCTGAGGCGCTTTCACTTCGCATTTCCAGTTTTGTTGAAAATGGAAGTACACGCAATGCGTATGTGATTTGATGGGTCTTGCGTTTTATCTGAGACTAGAAAAAGAAAACGCACGAAATTTAGTTGTGATAGTTGACGTTTGGAAGGATGAGTGGCTAATACTCAGAACACCTCTTTTCATGTTGAAGGTATTCTTTGCCTGTGGTAGGGTAAATAAACCTTTTTACTGATGCTTACCATCGTCTAAGTTTTCCGAATTCATCGTACTGAGCTATTTTCTTCTTAGCTTCTAGCACAGGGAGTAGTCAGGGGGGCGCTTACCATGAATAAACAATCATTATCGACTTTATAGATTTTTGTTACAAGCTTTGAGCTACGTAGAAAGGAGGTAATTGAGCGTCTGATTACGAAAAGAAGATTAGCTCAGGACAACTCCATGTGTTTATCGTTTTCATTGATTTTCTGCATCTTTTGGGCTGAAGCGCTGGAGTTGTTACAAGTGAATGAGTGACCATGCTGATTGCGATAACTTAGTGGGGACTGGGAATTTGAATACGGAAGTGAAGCAGGGGACAGGGAAATGTTGTTTAGAAGTAGGACGAATTGATAAGTTTTATCAGAATATCTTCAGTCGAGCCGTTGACAGCAAGTTTTACATGATCGTTCTAGATACTCAAATAAATTACGAAAGTCTAGCCATTCCAAATTATCCGAATATTTTTCGAAATTCGATCCTCACCACTACTATTATTGATACTCGTTCATTCGAGATTTCTGATTTCTGATTTTTCGATTTTATTCGGTACTAGATAGTGTCCCCGTTCTGTCAGGGCAGCGCCTCTGCCTGATGGAAGGTGCACACTTGGATCCAAAAGCGTCAAGACAAGCGTGTGATGCGACTGTCGCAACGGGGGATCGTAGAGGGGCACCCATGGTGGGCGGGGGGGGGGGGTCGTTAGAGCTGGCCTGGGGGTGATGTGGATGAAAACCGTAGGTGTAAAATTATATAGCAGATAATTATTACATGTTATTTACAATAGATCCAAGAGATACTGTGTATCTTTGTATGAAATGAAGACTGCTGGCCTCAAGTACGACTGAGAATTGAAAAAAAAAACACTTCTTGAAGTTCAAACACTATTGAAGGCATGTACTTGTGATAGAATTTTGATTGTACCTACTGGCCTAAACGTCCTGCCTGGAGTCCCACACACTCGACAAAAGCGCGTATCTTTACCAACGATAACCTCAATAATTAGTAAATCTTTTTTCAATATTTTGTATACGGCCCATACAACTGTGCTGTCCCTTGGAGATGCCCTACTATATCTGTGCCAATTCTTGTTTTATTTTATAGTTTGTGGATTTTTTTATAATCCAATTCCACCGAAAATGAAAAAAGGGGATCGTATCTGGGTCGCATCAGAATTTTTTCAAAGCTTATGGAAGTTTATTCGCTGCAGTTTGCTACATTACGACACCTTCCCCCTACTTTTTATCCTGAAAATTTTGGGTGGCTTCATCGGGTTTCCAGTAAGTTACAAAATTTCAAGCTTAATAACCCAGTTTTTGGTTAGGATCGCATCTAAATTTGCCAGAGTCTAAATTTTTTCAAGCTGACTGCTTCTCAATAACTGCAACTTTTTTCTTTAAATATTTCGGCACTCTACTACACATGTTATTCGTTGCAGTCTTTTACTATTTCTCCAACTTTAGTTGGAGAAATAGTAAAAGATTTTTTATTCACAAATTTTCAAATTACCCTGCATATGTGCCGAAATGATTTTATTTGCAAGAAAATCTGTGCAGCAAGTAAGGAACAAGTTTTTTAGTCTAAACAATGTTCACGCTTCAAAATGGCAGTTTTTTCTTTTTGCAAAAATGGTGTCGCTCACGGGAATCGAACCTTTGACAATCCTTTGAGACTAAAGCATGCTTGAAGCAAGCTTGAAGCTTGAAGCGAGCAAGCTTGAAAATCTATCATATAGTGAGGAGAGCTAATCAAGTCATTGCCTCTCCTCTTTTTTAGCCAAAAATAGTATAGATAAACATATTGATGGATATGGCGCTCCAATCACATGCCTAAGGCGTCCTTCGAACTGGCGACACTTGTTTTTTGTTTTTGTTGTTGTTTTTGTTTTCTTTTTAGCGTTTACGTCAGTCAACGTCAAGTTAGTTGTGCGTTCGGCGCATGCCCTCGGAGGTTATTAAAGACGCCGAATCCTTCATCCTTTATTTTTTTTACGTCAATGGGGATTTCGTAAAAATTTGCAAAGTCATGGGGACTTCGTTTTCAAAGACCTCCAAATCAACGCATGCCGGGCCCTGACTAACACATTAACGCTTCTAAAGACTTACCATCCCTTTTCTATATCTGACTGAAACGATTTTGCGATGTATCTTGTTGACAAGCATTGGATCTTCGCCGCAAAATGTAGATGATCTTCAGCGCTCCGCTTACCTAACTACAATCCAGCAATCATTGGTAAGTTTTTCCCCTTACATGTAAGTAAACAAATCAATAAATCGGTTGAAGGGCCCAGCGAATCGTCGCGAAAACTAGCCTATCTTTTGCGCCGTGTCTCATTTCTAGGGGAGCGAGTTTTGGTCTCATCGATCTACGCACAAAGGAGTTTATAAGTCATATATATTCTAACTAACAAATTTACATTTGAGTTCTATTCATATTGTACTTCACCTCTGCTTCGCAGAGGCTCACACTGGCCATCACGGAAAGTGTTATATTGAACTTACGCTCTAATAGCCTGTTTCTCACATCATCCCAAAGTTGCCTGAAGCTCGTGACTTCTAGTGCAAATGAACCACCCTCGCTATCGTCACATGCTTAAATTAATGTAAATCATTTCTCACATTGATTTCGTCATAGATAAACTTCGCACAGCTTCCGATTAAGCGGCTTATTATAACTTATGATAGATTCATTCATCCGATAAATTTTTTTTTTGAATTCCTTAGAGGGATAGTGCACAGAGCACACCGTCCGCAAACGCACGGAAGGTCCGAGGCGGCAGCAAGAACACTAGCCTTGGAACTGTGACACTGTCATTGATTGAGACAGCCTATACATGCTAAAAAAATCTCTAATGACTACTTCCATGGAGTATAGTCATTTTGCAGAACTCAATAATTTTGTAATACTTTCAGGGACACGCTGAACAATTCATGCTTATGCTATCCAAAATTCCCTGCCTTCTGGAACGCCTCAAACTCTGGATTTTCACGTTAGATTACAAGACCATGGAAAAGGTTTTTTTCTGTCAAAAGAACTGTTGCCGCATAAACGTCCTCTATTTTGGGACATTGCCGAACCTTTGATGGACCTGCAACTGGCTATGAAAGAAATGGAAGAATCCAAGACATTTCGTAAAGCAATGAGCATTTTACTTGTTATTGGAAACACGCTAAGCGGAACTGAGGTTTGCTGACTGTGGCTCAAAGGCAGCGTCTGAGCAGATAACTTTCTTGGGTACTAGTATGACCAAACTTTAGCCCTCAAAGAACTACTTCGTAAGTCCGGTCTTTAGAGACTGCCGCTAAAGAAAGAAATTTGGAATTGTTAGGACCGTGCGCTAACCGCCCAAGCCGGTGTGCGTTCGCTCTCGACCAGGTTTCGCATGACAAGCATAGTCGATGTAAAATAATGCATATCATTTTTTTCTCTGAGAGACACGGGCACGCTTTGCGTACAAGTTCAAAAGTGCGTTTCGGTATACAAATAGAATTTATAGAAAAACATGTTCGACTGCTGTCAAGCTCAGACATTTCCTGTTACGGGTCTCTATTGATAATTTATCAAAACAGAGGACAAGTGGCGTAGTGGTATGAGGCGTCGCCAAGACCAAGTCGGACCAAAGGTTGATCCCGACGAGCCAACCAAGCCCTCTACCTCGAGGCGGTAAATTAGTACCAAAGTAGTCTGGAATGGTAAACGCACTGACCTGGCAATCGGTTGGCGCCTGCAAATCATTGTAAAAAGGCCTGCACGCATTCAATACTCTTCGACTATGGCGTAGAATGCGTTCGGAGCCTGCCCGCAAAGGGCATTGAGGACTCCGAATCCTTCCGTTTCTCCTTATTGATTCACCAGAAGCGTTAAAACGCACTCACTAACATGTTGATCAGACGTACGCAGAGCGTGTTATGTAGTGTCTCTTAGTCAGAGAATGAATAATATTGTTCAACGTATTTGTGCTTGTTTTCGATAAGGATAGTAAGTATCATACCTGATATCATCGAAAAAACCTTGGATAAGAAAATTTAGAATTCGAAAAGCCGCCCGGACGCTGCTTTTAAAATCTCTATAGCCAACGAATCAGGGGTACTTTCAGATAAAAGGATTTCAACTTGATTATTTGTCAAAAGCTTCTGAAGTGAAGGATCCGGTATATAAACATACGCTTACATATCACTTAGCGGAATATATGCTGGAACACTACCCTGAAGGGACTGATCTTTACACCGAATTCGGAGCTGTTGCGCGTAGCTCCAGAGTTGGTCCCCTTTTTCTCTATGTTTTCAAGCATAAAATGTTGAATTTAGGTTGACTACAAAGAGTTGTTCGATAATCTGAAACGTTTAGAAAAAGAATGCAAGGCTAGTTGGGAGTATTTGTCCAAGGTGAGCACATAGCATCACAGATAAGTAGGTTTTTCGTTTGATATTATGTGTATGCGGTGCCGAGATTAGGCGACCAATTTTGGGCGTGGAGGAATAACTACGCCTATGCCGACCATCGCAAATTGTCGGCATTACAAGTGTCTTACACACGCAAATGGTTGGCTTACGGGCCTATAGTCAAGTGATTTTCTGCTAAATATAGTGTGCTTACACTGGAGGTAAATGCGGTAAGATTTGCGCGTGAAAAATAGCCACGTCAATAATGCCAGCATTTTGCGCGCGCAGTTGGCCGGAGTCACAGGCGTAGCCGGCTATTTTTACCACAATTTACCTGCAGTGCAAGTACACTATATTGAAGGCACCGTCCACCCTAAGTTATGGGTCTTAAGCTTTTGGCAGTTCAGGATAGTAAAACCTCCTGTCAAGCCAATGCCCAAGTTGCGGCGCAAGATTTCGCTTCGGAATCGAAAAGATTGCTTCGGAGCGAAGAGGCATGAGGATCTAGGTCGGCACCGCTCCCTTCCGTAATGCGCGCCTATTCGTGCGAGCCCATTCAATCACCGTTCTGGGAACAGGCCTGCGGGGTATTCGGAACGGGGATTGTCAGGGTTTTCGCGGATTCTCGACTTCATATTCAGACAGAGACATGAGAAGGCCCTGAGACGATTAGAACATCGATCGAAAATTTGAGTGGACGGTGCGTTTAAGCGGAAATTTGCTCGACTGTAGGTTTTTCACGGTCGCCCAATCTGGTCATTGCAAATGCACTACGTCGAGCGAGAACAACTAGATTCTACGATTATTATCCAAGAAGAATTGTTAAATTTCAGATTGCAAAAAATGACAACTCGTCAATGAGACAGAAAATCAACGATTACCTAACAGATGTAGCTCAGAGAATTCACCAACTAAACACTATCTATAATGTTACCAAAAATAGGTGAGTTCTGTAGAATTACTCTGTTCATAATCAAGACCTTTTTGCAGATGGCATGCTTTTCTCATCTATTTTGGATACTCCGTTAATGAGATCCCAGATCAGAATCCAAACGATGTGTTCAAGATGGTATATCGAAAGCGGGTTTTTGTCTAACCATAAGTGGCGAGAAAATACATTGCAGGTGACTGAGTTTGCGTTAGAGTACCGCACTACTCGTGAAAAAATTCTGCAACAAAGAAAGCGCATGGCTGAGAAACGTGAAAGAAATAAAACCAGGTATTTACATCGGCCTGCTAACAATAAGATTATCCGATGTGTTTTGACTTCCAGAGGTAAAATTTGGGCGCTTGAGCAGCAACAGGACAATGGCGAATCAAGTAGACGTCGTCGTCCTCCGAATGCACAAAACTCTTTGCAGGTCAAAGCACTTAGACTCATTGCTTTTGAAAAATTGATTTGAATTTAGCGACACGAAGAAATGTCTCGTATGCTGACAGGATTACCGGATAGTGGTGATGGAACTCTACGAAGACGTGCTAGGGCTGTCGCTGATGCTCATGTTAATAAAGGTAGGATTGCTTATTAAAAAATTTCATAGTGAGCATGAGTGCTTTGTGGTGTCTTGTTTGCATGATCAGTAAGGTAAAACTGAGAGAAATTTTCGTAAAAGCAGTCCCTTTACTCACATAATCTTTATAGTTTGTTCTTGCTAGCCTAGTTCGCATGAGTTCGATACCACATCGCTATATACCTGTGCTTTGTAAAAAAAAAGTCGACTGTCCACTAGCTGGAGCAAGTGACCAGGGCCATGGCACTATGCTAACAAATAAACACCTATTTAACGTTTGTTTTTGCCACTCTCAAATCTTACCGTTTCCCGCTCAAGCGCGTCAACTTGTAGATCTTCCAGTCTAAGCGGGTTTTCCTTCTCAAGTGCTGGCATTAGTTGCTGTCGTATTCAGCTTTATATATAAGATATTTACTTTAAAGTAGGAGTTTAAAGCCTCTTCCCTGCCCCTATCTTGGTCCTTAGCAAGGGCAGGGAAGAGGCTTTAAACTCCTACTTTAAAGTAAACATCTTATATATAATGCTGAATGTCTGTCTGTATGTCTGTATTTACGTACCAGTGGCGTACCGAGGGGGGGGGGGGGCGGGGGGGGGGCGCGCGCCCCCCCCCGAGAACGGGTCGCGAAATTTTTGAAAGTTACTTACATGGGTTATAAAAATGTGCAAGTGACTTGTTTTTACTTGTAAATAATTAAAATAATTTTTAAAATTTTTTAAAAATTCATTTTAGCCTTATAAAAAATTTTTTTTCGGGGGCGTGGCGTCAGCCACGCCCCCTTTTTCCAGATTTTAGGGGTCGGGGACCCGGAAAAATTTTGAGAAGCACCCCAAAAATTTTTTCGGAGTGCGTGGCTGACGCCACGCACCTACTTTAGAAAAAAATTTTTGTCGCGCCCCCCCCCCCGAGCCGAAATCCTGGGTACGCCACTGTTACGTACTAGTTGTTACTTTTCCGGTCCAGCCCGTGCTATTGATTACCTGCACTGCCCCCCCCCCCCTCTCTTCTATGTTATGGATGATTTACCCTGGGACATCCGCTTCGAAACCGCTTCTCGTGATTCTGATGTGTAAATGGGCCTTCACCGCCCTTCTTACCATGACTTTGGGAAAATGCTCGGTTAAGCATGATAAGCCTTCAATTCCTTAGAAAAACGTAAACAAATCGATAAATCGATAGAAGGACCCAACGTTGCCGCAAAAAGTAGCCTATCATCTGCGCGGGGGCTGAAAACGTACGTGTGCAAAGTTTGAATCGGTTGAACGATGCGCCTTTCTATAAAGCACATAGCCTCCAAACTCACAATTTTGAGTTATATATATCTTATGTATAAAGCTGAATGTCTGTTTGTATGTCTGTATGTCTGTATGTCTGTCTGTATGTATGTATTACGTATGTTCCGAATAGAAATTTTTATTTCTGAACCGATCCGGACCAAACTTGGCACACATACACTTCGGAGGGGTGGGTGTCATAGGCTACTTTTCGTCATCGATCGGCATCGATTTTATCGATTTTATCGATTTTTTTGCAAAGTTTGAGCTACGGGCTGGGAGCTGGCACAGGGGGGGGGGGGTAATCGAGCATGCTGATTACGAATACAATATAGGTTTTGAAATCGTCCATTACTTTTATCGATTTTATCGATTTTTTTTGTAAAGATTGAGCTACAGGGCTGGGAGTTTATTTATTTATTTAACTATAAAGTCGACATCCAAATGACTCTAGACGAGGAGGATCAATAATTTCAGCGGTCGACCAAAATCTTATACGTCTTTCGAAAACGATACCCCCTGTTTGGGGGGCCAGCGAGCCCGCCTGCAAAGGCTAGCTGGCCATAACCCAGAGAGAAAAATAAAGGTTTCAAGGGTTTTCGAAAGGACAATAAGACATAAAAAGAAGGGAAAAGTACAATAAAACCCTCGGAAGAGGGGAATGATCACCAAGAAAAAAAGTCGGAATGACCACAGGAAGAACACTGTAACAAAGAAAAAAGGATAATTCGAGAGAGTTGCGATACAAAATGGTAAAGAATCACTGGAGGTAGATACGTTTTTTTCTTGATTTTTGATCCGGGGAACAGAAATAAAAACATCGAACATAACGAAGAATTTCGCCTTCTGGGAGACCAAGCCATACTTCAGTTAGAATTCGCTGCGGAGAAAGGAAACGTCGAATCTCAAAAAATTTCCTGGAAAAAGGTAGTCAGAATGACCCCTGTGATTTCAGAAATTTTTGAACTTCTCTATTGAAAACGAATGTAGATCTCGCGGTGATAGCTTCCATTGGGAGCACATTCCATGTTTTGATAACACGCACTAGGAAAGAGTTATAGTATTGCTGGTTCCTCACTTTCCCTACTACAAGCCTGAACATGGTCCTCTAGTGTAATTGCTGAAATTCGATAGACTGAAAAAAAGAGTTGGCACAGGGGGTAATCGAGCATGCTAATTACGAATACATTATTAGTTTTTGAAATCGTCCATTACTTTTATCGATTTTATCGATTTTTTTGCAAAGTTCGAGCTACGGGGCTGGGAGCTGGCACAGGGGGGGGGGGGTAATCGAGCATGCTGATTACGAATACAATATTAGTTTTCAGGATTATCGATTACTTTTATCGATTTTATCGATTTTTTTGCAAAGTTCGAGCTACGGGGCTGGGAGCTGGCACAGGGGGGGGGGGTAATCGAGCATGCTGATTACGAATACAATATTAGTTTTCAGGATTATCGATTACTTTTATCGTTTTTATCGATTTTTTTGCAAAGTTTGAGCTACGGGGCTGGGAGTTTGCACAGTGGGGTAATCGAGCGTGGGGATTCCGAATACAATGCAGGGTTTTGGAACATTTTTTCGCTTTCGGGCCAATTTAGATCCCAGATATTCAAGAGATGGGGAAACGGTTGTTTTGCATGGCGATCTCCAGCGTCATCCTGATAACCTGTCCCAACGCGTAACGCACGCGGCAAATCTCCCTCCCCCTGTTTTTGCTTAGGCAAAAGCCGCCGAAGAGTTTATCGCGCGCAGCAGTGGTCCTATAAGGAAACTGATAACCTGTCCCAACGCGTAACGCACGCGGCAAATCTCCCTCCCCCTGTTTTTGCTTAGGCAAAAGCCGCCGAAGGGTGTCTCGCGCGCGGCAATGGTCCTATAAGGGAAAGCATTACGGTCGTAAGAAACTTTTACACCACACGAATTGCCTTTATCGTGGGGATTCAGCACGATATTCTTGAAACAGCACTTTAGGTAATTTTCTGCCAAGGTTTCAGGCAGGTTTATGATTTTTACCCGCTGCCATGTACCTACCGTAACTCTGCGAAAAGGTCTTAAATCGCAACGAGAGTATTTTAGACGTGGTCAGAAGGTCGAATCTCTCTAGACCGAGTTCCAGCCAAAACTGAATTTCGCCCCTCTGCAGTATACTTACCATAACTCAGTGAAATCGGGTGGAGGACTATATGTCGCCGAATTTGGAAGAGTCCCGCGCGGATTCCCTGCAGAAACGCATGTCCGCACATGTACAAGAGTGCGTATCGCAAATGACCGCGAGGACCGCCCTTTTTCGTATCCTCTACCCAGTGAAATCGCCTCAGAATGCCGAAGGAGTACGATACTCGTAATCAGCATGTCAATTAGCCCCCCCCCACAGTTTCAGCGAAATCCATGATTTTAGCTTCTTATGTGTACTCAACGTAAACCCAGAAAATGGCGTTATCGCGCGAAATGACTACGATATTCGTCGTCAGCGGCTTTAATAATCCCCATGTGCCGACTTTGAGCAAGATCAATCATAAAAACATTTTGGGGCCGGATAGCCGAATAGCGCCATCAGTTTTCAGAATTATCCTTACTTTTACCGCTTTTATTGTTTTTTTTTGCAAAGTTTGAGCTACGGGGCTGGGGTTGTTGAGGGAGGTAGGTGGGCATGCTTATTACTAACACAACGGGAATAGGGAATTGCTTGTAGGAGTGGGCACAATGAAAGGTTTTACAGTGATAGGGATAAGACCTCAATCATAGCATTGACAGGGCCGGGCGGAGCCGGGTAAGCCAGCTAGCTTCTATTATAAGCATGTTTAGCAGTGCCGTAACATATTCTCAGTACAGTTTTGCAGCAATAACCTTCTTAGAAAGATAAATGACTTTGAAAATGAGAGGTGATCCTTAGGGGTACACAGAGGATCTCCGGGGGTAACCTCTCATCTTCTTATATATGAAGCTGAATGTCTGTTTGTATGCATGTATGTCTGTCTGTCTGTATGTCTGTCTGTCTATACGTATGTTCCGAATAGAAAATTCCATTTCTGAACCGATCCGGACCAAACTTGGCACACATACACTTCGGGCCCCGGCGGGTGTCATAGGCTACTTTTCGTATCGATCGATATCGATTTTATCGATTTTTTGCAAAATTTGAGCTACGGGGCTGGGAGTTGGCACAGGGGGTAAGTGAGCATGGGGATTTCCGAATACAATATTAGTTTTTAAAATCGTGCATTACTTTTATCGATTTTATCGATTTTTTTGCAAAATTTGAGCTAGGGGGCTGGAATTTGGCAGGGGGTGTAATCGAGCATGCTGATCACTCCCACGGGGGTGATCAGCATGCTCGATTACCCCCCCCCCCTGTGCCAAATCCCAGCCCCGTAGCTCAAACTTTGCAAAAAAATCGATAAAATCGATAAAAGTAATGCACGGTTTCGAAAACTAATATTGTATTCGTAATCAGCATGCTCGATTACCCCCTGTGCCAAATCCCAGCCCCCTAGCTCAAATTTTGCAAAAAATCGATAAAATCGCATCAATCGATAACGAAAAGTGGACTGTGACACCCGCCGGAGCCCGAAGTATATGTGTGCCAAGTTTGGTTCGGATCGGTTGAGAAATGGAATTTTCTATTCGGAACATACGGCGGAGCCGGGTATGCCAGCTAGTCCCTTATAAAAAAATTTTCTGGAAGGGTGGCTGTGAAATTTCGGGTTATGGGGACGCGAAAATTTTAGAAAACACCAAAAATTTTTTCGGAGTGCGTGGCCAACGCCACACACCTTCATCAGAAACCTTCACCTTTTTTTTTGATTGTGTCCTTCCCCTCCCCCACTCGTATAACTTGGCAAATATTTGAAACCTGCCCCTACTTACCTTCGTTTGTTTATATACGGAGATGTGTTCGGGATTCGATGCTATTTTTGACCACTTCAATGCGCATCAGCAATCGTGATTTGCTCCTTTCAGACCTGCCCGACCCAGCAAATGATTCACCAGAAGACGAAATCTTAAACGGCTTAGTAAAAGCTGCTACACTTCAATCAGAAACGCGAGATCATCGGCGGAAGGCGCGACAGTTCAATAGAAAATCTTGTGGGTCGAGCTAAATCCGCAAGCATAACTTATACACTATTAAACTTTCAGTACGTCGAACTAGAACCTTGAAACTTGTCGATGGTCAGTTGGAGACAAACTACTGAGCTGCTACTCTGATCATCAAAATGGATCCAATGTCAACATCTAGTCGCTGTACACTGCCTTAATGTTATCTTTTGTTTGCTGAAGTCACGCTAGGACTGGTATTTTTTGGTTCCATGCAGTGTGCATAATTCCAGGCATTTTCTCTTGTTTTTACTTTCATTTCTTCATTTTACTTGTTCTATATGCCGTGCCAAATTTCACGTCTAACTGTTGAATATCCAGTTGACAAGTGCCCTTTGAAAATGCAGTTTTTTTACTGTACAGAAAGTATATCTGACAAATTTGTCCAGTATTTCTTGTTCTTTTGTACACAGTAATTTGTGCATTTCATCTGATAGGGGTGTTCGTTCACTGCTGGATTAGTCCTGGATCTGGATCCGGCTTGGAGGTGGTAAATGTCAAGCTAAAAGTAATCAGTTCAGTAGATTATCCGTGGATGTTTCACACTATCTTTGCCCAAACCAACTTAAAGGGGGGCCAGCCCGTGAACTTCCGCAACTTCGAAAATCCCTAGAACCAAAGCGATCTTTGATCCGAGGTTAGCAGAAACTTACAAAAGGATTTACTTGCTTTTGCTGAAGGAATTTTAAAAGGCAAACGACGAAGCATAATGCAAGCTTGCTTTTATGTCCGCCCCATTTTTTCTGGGCTTATTGTTCAGATTGTTTAATCAGGCGGAAAGAAGCTCATTTTTGTTGGCAGATGGATTGGCGCAGTACTGGAGTACTGACACGACTTACGCAAGGTACGGCGCTAATCTACCAAGCGCAAAACTTTGGCGGAGACAACGTGTAGTGTGGGGAGTTTCTAGGGACTTGGGAGCTCTTTCTCTGGCTTTTGCCTGCGATAGAATGTCAAGCTCAAAAGTAGATGTCAAATTGTCATACGTAGAATATTGCACCTGTTCTCATGGATATACTACTCTGCAGATTTCGCGACCAGAACTTTAAGATACTCAGTTGGCCCCGTTGGGTACTATTTATATTTATATTTATATTTATCGCACATATGACATCCAAATACATCCTAGTACACCCAAGTTAACAATCCATCATTCACTTCTGGGCCCATTTATAGGTGGACCAGAGCTGTTAAGAGTGTATAAACATAAAAGCGCATTATTACGGTCTAGAATCAATTGATATAATAGTTTGATTGAAAAGCCACGTTGCAGTCTTACAAGGAAAATGTGTATAGTCGAAGTGGCCTTTTCAGTTAAGACTCATACTGCTTTGGAGAATATTGCACAGTGATTTCAAATCTGCCTTCATTATTTGCCAAGCTCCCCTGGACCTTGAGTTATGGGCGTTTTTCGGGTCAGTTGAATGCAAAATTGGATAAAATTGCCCAAATTTGCTCAACTGGTCTGATGCTAGGTATCAGAGCAGTTCACGCAATGGATACATTTTGTCTAGTATGCTAATATCATGCTAATATCATGCACCTCATATTCTTTACAGGGCTCCAGGATACCATTCGATAGAGCAAAGCCAGCTCTACAAGATGGTATGCAGAAGTTCGCACCAACTTCGACCCACTATAAGTTTGCACCCAAAATCTGAGTCGTAGTGAAGGCTCGAAAAACGCGAAAAATTCATATCTTCGCTCAAAAAAATTCTACAAATCTCCAGCTTGCTCATAAAAATTACACACTATATCAGACACTCACATGTACCGTTGCTGTATTTTTTCCTCATCTAGAAATCGAGAAAACGAAAATTTTCTTGTTTTTACAAAAACGAAGCTATGCTGTTTCTATTCATGTAGCTGTATATTACAAGCCCTTAGAAGTATAACCGTAAATTTTCAGCTTTCCAGAAGCCCTAGTTTTCGAAAAATACCGAATTTAGCTTTTCTCACTTGTGTGTTCAATGCTAAATTAGGTAATTTTCGAAAACTGGGGCTTCTAGAAAGCTGAAAATTTACGGTTATACTTCTAAGGGCTTGTAGTATACAGCTACATGAATAGAAACAGCATAGCTTCGTTTTTGAAAAAACAAGAAAATTTTCATTTTCTCGACTTCTAGATGAGGAAGAAATACAGCAACGGTACATATGAGTGTCTGATATGGTGTGCAATTTTTATGAGCAATCTGGAGATTTGTGAAATTTTTTGAGCGAAGATATGAATTTTTCGCATTTTTGGAGCCTTCAGTACGACTCAGAATTTGAGTGCAAACTTATAGTGGGTCGAAGTTGGTGCGAACTTCTGCATACCATTTTGTAGAGCTTGCTTTGCTCTATCGAATGGTACCCTGGAGCCTTGTCAAGAATATGAGGTGCATGACTTATCGCCGTAAGAAATAAAGTGTAAGAAGACTTATTTAACAACCTAATACTTAATATTGCTTTATCTGAGCGCTGAGAGATTGTAACACGCGTTTTTACCCAAATTTCGCACCCATTTTTCGTTCCAAAAAACGGCCACAACTCGGCGTCTAGAGGCGCTTGGCAGATAATGAAGGCAGATTCGGGGCATGGTGCAATGCTCTTCAAAGTGGTATGAGTCTCATTTAGAAACGCCACTTCGACCAGACACGCTTTCCTTGTTAGCTCAAACAGAGGTAAGGAGTTACGATACAGCGCATTTTGGAGCGGCACGCTTACGAGGTAGTGCCTAGACGATACGGCTAAATGCGCGTACCCAAGTTTTCATTATACTATCATCTGCCCCGCTTCCTCTGTGTTCGAGCTGCAAGTAGCAAACAATGTGGCGTTGGAAAGCTGAGTATGAGATGAGATGAGATGAGCCATGTTGATGCGACAATCACAATTAGCTTTTGGATGTAGCAGCGCTGGGGCCAATTTTAACTGAATCCAGAAAACATTGTCAAAGTCAAATAGAGAGCATAAGTTGTATATGATGATATAGACTTTTAATGTTCACCACAAAACACAGAGGAAGTTCATATTTGATTAAGAATTTTCTTTATGGGTCTTCGTGACTAATCATTCCGGGAGAAATTTCGCTCAATAAACGACACGTGCTGGAAGCGAATGATTCTTGTACTATTTTTTTGCGCCTCTTTTTGTCTGAACCAAAAAGATAATCAAGGTGAATGACGACTATTGGTCGGACGAATTATCCAGAAATCAGAGAAATTCAAACGTACCTCAGATCTGAACATTTTAGACCCTAGTATAGATCAGCAATCATTCTTCTATGGGATAAAGTCTTATTCCCCAAAAAGATTAACCTACTATTATAATCCGGTAATGCATTAGGGTACTGCTTGTTTGGGCAAATACGATAGTATAGAATTCTGGTAAATGTTTGTTGAACTTATTCTAATTTAGCAAAGCGCTTCTTTTGAAAGGATTCCATACAGACTATTGTAGTCCAAAACAGGCAGTACATGAGCTTTATAGAGTTTGAGCCAACTGGATAAATCATTTACATGCACATTTCTAAATAATGAGTACATAATGATGATGCTTTAGAGACAATAGAATAGATATGAGAGAATAATTTGAGGGAAGGCATTACGGGAAGTGGTGCAGGAGGAAGCAACGGCCTTGCTGCCTGTATATCCGCAGGAACTAATTAAAACGCGAGCAATGCTGGAAAGATTTGGCAAGTACCAAAAAAAACTCGGCAGTGGTATCTATGTAGAAACAAATCTTCGTAACTATACTTGGAGAAAATCTTGAAAATTTTGAAATCAGTGTTCAAAGGCGCATTTAGTAGACTTACTCGTAACTAAAAATTTCGCAAATGTTTTGATACGAAAAAATGATTTACTTCATAAGAGAATATATATTTCTTCACTATGAAGCTCCATGTTTCAAGTTCTTGCAAAATCAGACTTCGAATATAAATCTTCCTCGAAACACGGACGTTTGCTTCAAATAAAAAAACTACATCGCAGATGACATATCATAGAAAACACCTCTGGAAGCTTAGTTGAAGGATCCATGTTTGAAACGCTTTGTACCTTCAGGGCTTGTCCTTGTTTCGATGCTCAGCGGTTTCACCAACTTTCTAGAATTGATTTCAACTTCCTCGATACTTTAATCGATGTATTTTGAAGGTATACTTAACAAACGAAACAGTAATCGAAATCTGGTAAGAACACGATGGAATCGCAATCTACCGCTGATTATCATCATTTTGAAACATGAACAGAGTTTCAAAAAATTGATTTACAAATGTGCTTTCATGGAGTATTGAACTCACCTTTTCAATTCTCGACGGTGGCAATAGGAAGTTTTGTTTCTCTATAATAATTCTTTTACAAAAAAATAAAGCCAAAATGGCGGAAGCATTGTTTATTCCAGAGGTGTGTTTCGAAAAAAGCCCATTCAAACGTTGATTCCAAATCTGTCTTATAAGTCTTCAAATTACTTTCGAGCTCCTCCTGCACCGCCGCTTACATTACATCTGATTTCTAAGGGAATTCCATAAACAAAACGGCTGAATCGTTTCAATCTCAACAACTGGCTTTTAAAAAGGTTGATTTTGATTTCCCAATCATTAGCTGAATGAAGCAATGTACGAACTGATGTCTCAGTCTTTCATGAATCTGCGCACTAAAATTAGTGTAATAATTGGCATATATCTTGATATCATCAGCATTATGCGGCTACATTGATACAAGGATGGTTTTTAGTAAATTAGAAAGCTCCGTCGTATAGATGTTGAACAAGAGCGGGGAAAGGGAGCTACCTTGTGGCACACCAGAAGGACAAGGCATTTCATCGGATCTTTGACCTTTGTAGATCACTTCAAAAGTCCCACAAGAAAGATAGGATTTGAACCATCTGAAAGGTTTCCTTTGATACCTGTGCTATTGAGCTTATTGAGGAGTCCATGGTGATTTACGGCTAGGCTACCCTCAGAAATCATAAAGCGCAAGAATTATAAGATTGATTGCTGAAGATTTTCTTGTTGATTAGTCCATTGTTGTTTTTTGTGGCTGCGAATTTGTCCAAGTTTCTTCAGGCGTCTTTATTTTTGTAAAGCGGACAGTTGATGAGGTATGCTGTCACAATGTTCAGTAAGAGTATCATCACAAAGACGGGATGCATTTTATTTACTACTAGTTGGCTTTCCCGGTCCAGCCCGGGCCATGGTTGCGAGCCCCCCCCCCCCCGCCCTATATGGTAGGATGACTTACCCTGGGACATCCGCTTGGAAACCGCATCCTCGTGATCCTGAGGTGAAAATGAGCTTCACCGCCCTTTTTTACATGAGTATGGAAAATGCTTGATTGAACATAATAAACCTTCAATTCCTTAGGAAAATGTGAACAAATCAATAAATCGATAGAAGGACCCAACGAATCGCCGCAAAAGTAGCCTATCATCTGCGCAAGGGTCGAAAACATGTGTGTGCAAAGTTTCAGCTGAATTCAGTTGAACGGCGCGCCTTTCTATAACGCACATAGCCTCCAAACTGTTATATATACTTATCTTTCCCGGTTCAGCACGGGTCATTGGTCACCTAAATTGCGAGCTCCCCCCCCCCCTTCTTATATGTTATGGATGACTTACTTGGGACCCGCTTCGAACCGCATCCTCGTGATCCTGAGATGAAATGAGCTTCACCGCCCTCCTTCACATGACTATGGGAAAATGCTTGATTAGACATGATAAGCCCTCAATTCCTTAAAAGAACGTAAACAAATCAATAAATTGATAGAAGGGCCCAACGAATCGCTGCAAAAAGGACCCTATATCTAGCAGGGGTCGAGAACGTATGTGTGCAAAGTTTCAGCTGAATCGGTTGAGCGTTCCTCGCGTCTCTATAACGCACATGGCGTCCATACTCACAGTTTTGAGTTTTATGTATGCAGGGTGTCCCAAAAAATGTATCGAACGTTTAATCTTTAACAACTTCCCTACGCGGATCTTTGAGTGTCGTACGGTAGAGCTGGGTTCAACTTAGGATATAATATAGAACGAATCACCGAGTTTTTTTAGTTACTGTAGGATTACGGTAGAAATTTTTAACTAATTTTAAGCTTACGAAGTCGAGAGCTATTTCTAAAAAATTGCAAAACAAACCGAAGGACTTAAACTGAGGTTTTCGGGAATGCTGAATCTAATCAAGAGGTTTTCCGCTACGATAGTCCTCATCTTCCTACGATGTGCGCACTGTAACGCTTTGGCTAACGCGAAGGCTTTTGACGATGTGTTTGTAATTGCAGCGTTGATTCAGTAATTTTTGGAAAAAAGGAAGCAATTCAGCGTTACAGTGCGCCTACCGTAGAAGGATGAGGAGCACGGTAGCGGAAAACTTTGCAATTAGATTTAGCACCCCCGAAAACTTCAATTTATTTGTTTTGGAATTTTTCAGAAGCAGTTCTCGCCTGTCAGAAGCTTAAAATTAGTACAAACTCGCAAAGTAATAATCCTAGAGTAACTAAAAGAAATCAGTGATTCGCTCTATACTGTAAGTCTAAGTTGAACATAGCTCTACCGTTTATCACTTAAAGATCCGCGAAAGCTTTCATGTAGGGAATTTATTAAAGATCAAACGTTCGATACATTTTTTGGGACACCCTGTATATATTAGGTTGTTCGGAAATTAGCCTGTTTTGAATTTCAACGCAATAATACACTTCTCATTTCTAAATAGGTTGCAAAGTACCATTCGATAGAGCAAAGCAAGCTCTACAAGGTGACTATCATGCTTTTGCAACAGCTCTCATCAATTTCGAGTTTGGAGCCAAAAACTAAAAAACTCAGCAGCCAGCAAAAAAATCGTAACTCAGTTCATAAAAACTTTACAAAAATTCTTACTTGCTCACGTAAACACTATCCACATAATACATCTATATACGCCCTCGCCGGTTCTTTTCCTCTGCTAGAAACCGAGAAAATGGAAATTTTCATGTCTTTGCTAAACTGGTGCTGTGCCGTTCGCACATAGATAGTTGTATACTACAAACCTTTAGAAGTACAAACGTAAATTTCCAGCTTTCTACAAGGTTTAGTTCGCGAGAAATATCGGATACAGTTTTTCCTAGTTATGTCGTCCACGCTAAAATTCAAATTTCTCGCGAACTAAAGCTTGTAGAGAGCTGGAAGTTTACTTTTGTACTTCTAAAGGTTTGTAGTATACGACTACCTATGTGCGAAAGGCACAGCACCACTTTAGCAAATGCACGAAAATTTCCGTTTTCGTGATTTCTAACAGAAAAAATAGGGCAACGGCGTATATAGATGCCTAACGTGGATTGTGTTTACGTGAGCAAGTTAGAATTTTTGTAGGACTTTTACGAACTGAGTTGCGGTTTTTCTCAATTTTTCGGGCAGTTGAATCCTTTTAGTTTTTTTGGCTCGAAACTCACGGTGGATCAGAGCTGTTGCTGAAGCAAGACAGCCATCTTGTAGAGCTTGCTTTGCTCTATCGAACAGTCCCTTGCAACCTATTCAAAAATGAGAAATGTATGACTTATTGCGGTTGGAAATCAAAACCTGCATTAATTTCCAATTTCATTTTTTTCGGGAATGAAGATAAGGTATTCGGTGGCATTGTAGAAACTGTGTAAAGAACAAAAACAAAATGTGAACACTTATTAGTCGGTAGCATATCTCTCTTTCTCCAAATCAAGTTCAACACGCAAAACCTAAGCAAGCAGCGCGAGTTAATTGATAGCAGCGCTCATTGTTATTATGAGGATCATTTTTTGTGACACTTTGCCGTTAACCGGCTACTTCATCTTCATTCACTGCTTGCCGTCAATTTTTGTGGAGTCGGCAGTACTTTGCACTTGCGCACTTTCCTGGATCAACTATACTCCAAGGATCAACTATAGCGAATGTGAGTTGTCGCTTATCTTGACATTATTTCTGGTATTGACAAATAATTTGTGCACAATCTCATGAAAAATTTTGACCCCTCATTGTTTAAATTGAGCATGTAACGAAGAAAGCATTGATTATAAGCGTAAATTGAGCACGCTTCCGTACAAAACACTCGCTACAAAGCACTCATGGTCTCTTGCACGCTAAGGTTTCCGCATAAGATACATTTAGTGCATCCATTTAAATGAGAAATTGAGACTCACATCAAGAACACTTTTCACTGCACTTCGTCAACAGAAGTTCACAATGAGACATGCCAGCCTTGTTTACATACCCCTGTTTTGAT
The DNA here is from genome assembly GCA_958299035.1 of Cylicocyclus nassatus. Classification (NCBI taxonomy): domain Eukaryota; kingdom Metazoa; phylum Nematoda; class Chromadorea; order Rhabditida; family Strongylidae; genus Cylicocyclus; species Cylicocyclus nassatus. The sequence goes on from CATQJL010000112.1 coordinate 88,329,070, forward strand.
AGCAAATGATAAGAATCATTTTTATTGCAAAGTGCTGCAAATCAATAAATCGATAGAAGGACCCAACGAATCGCTGCAAAAAGTAGCCTATCATCTGCGCAAGGCTAGAAAACATATGTGTGTAAAGTTTCAGCTTAATCGGTTGAGCGGCGCGCGTTTCTATAACGCACATACCCTCCAAACTGACAATTTTTGAGTTTTATATATATATAGACTAGTTGGCTTTCCCGGTCCAGCCCGGGCCATTTTCATCTGCACTGCGAGCTCCCCCTCTCCCCCCCTCTTATATTGGATGACTTACCCCGAAAGATCCGCTTCGATACCGCATCCTCGCGATCCCGAGGTAAAAATGAGCTTCACCGCCCTCCTTTACATGGAATGGGAAAATGCTCGATTAAGCATGATAAGCTTTCAATTCCTTAAAAAAACGTAAACAAATCAATAAATCGATAGAAGGACTCCTTGAATCGCCGCGAAAAGTAGCCTATCATCTGCGCAGGGGTCGAAAACATAAGTGTGCAAAGTTTCAGATGAATCGGTTGAGCGGCGCGAGTTTCTATAATGCACATACCCTCCAAACTGACAATTTTTGAGTTTTATATATATATAGATAGATTACCGCAGTGCAGCGAGAAATTTGTGGCTGCAAAGTTCTGGCCAGCAATGTGTAAACGATTCGTCGCACGCAAAGACAGGCGCCATCGCGGAAGCTGTTGCGTCTCTCTAACCAAATGCACTTCAATTGCCCTTATATTCTGGCGCTTCCTCCAAAAGCGGCTATCGAGGTAGGACGTAATAACGTCCAGTCTCTGCGTGCGATGATTCGTCCGAATGTGATTCCTGTTTTCACAGCGCTTATGTCAAGATCTCATACATGGAAGTAGCCGTTCGAGGACTTCAAGTTCTATGCTCATTTTACCTGAGGTCTACGTCGTCCACTCTTCCAAGGTCTCTTTCGCATTATTTTTGTAAGGTTAGGTCAAATCATATAACCCCTCCTCTGCTGCTACGCCATTGCGTTTGAATACGGAGAAAGATGGGTATCGTTACGTGCGAGTGTCAATAACGCAGGCGCCGCACGCGGCAAGCTGGCAGTAAGTGGAACTTGGCCATAACTCACAACGCAGAGATTTTCGTCCTTAGTTATGGTTCAAGCTACAGTCGGTTTCATCCAGGAATAGGCGGAACACTTTACGTGAAGCAGCGCGTGCGCACCGCTGTAGGCTTCGCGAGCGCACAGCTTTGGCATTTTGCCAACCTAAGACTAAAGGGAATGAAGAGAGGCAGACTTGAGTTATCAGCACGATATGGTGCACTGTAGCTGCGAAACGGCGCGAACCTTTGCGCGGATGCCCGCCAATCTAATTTCCGCCTAAAGCGGGCCAAATTCACTGTATCTTTGTATTGTTTTTTTACTACTGAATTGAAATTTGACCACAAAACTTGCGCAAGAACAGAGCGGTTTCCTAGAATTATGCTATTTTCGGGGAAAAGGAAAGGAAACCAAGACCAACGATACAAGAAGTAAAATCTAGGATAATAGAATAATCTAGGACGCATAAATATGGACGACTTTCCTGCCCTATTGCTTCCCGGGAAGATTACTGTAACGCTGCGTCGCTGCAAGTTTTAACTATTATCCACAAGTAACGAGCGCTCCCCGGAAAAAGGGTGTTGTTTGGTCGCTTGTTAAGCCCCATAAGGAAACGACCTGATCATCCTTACAAAAGACCCTTTTCTACAGTCTTGATACGAAGAACTATTTTTACTCAAAGCACAGCATTTTCTGCTCTCATTTCTTATCGCATCTGTTTGAGCAGAGATTAGTAGATGAATGCCCGAGTCACCAGCGCTTTTTAGGAACGCAAATTGTAGTGGTGCAATGCTATAAGCATGCATTAAACGCTGATACATCTTACCATGAACAGTCTGCAGAAGGTAAACTCGAAGTTTTTGAGAGCACGTTTTCCCATTGCGACGGAACAGGGCGTGTGCTGCACATGGAAAGCTCCAGTGATTCTCCGAGTAATAACGCCAGCAGCTCGTTCTCCCCTGAAACTCTTTTGCTTTTCTTAACAACGATCCGTCCGCTTCAAAACGAAGCAGATCCAAACCGTTCAAACTATCTCAACCCAACGACAATCTTGCAAAAGCAACTTTTTCATAATTAAGGTCATCGATATGCTTATGCTTATCATCCAAGTATTAAGATGTGCGTCAGTCTAAGTAGGAAAGGATACTCGGCATACCTTTGATAGTCTAGAGACGGGGCGTCAAAAGTGAAAGTGTTCGAACATCTGATCTCATAAAAAGTGAAGGCTGTTTAGAGAAGATCAGAGGAGAGAAAATGACGTGAAACAGATATAAAAAGCAAAAGAAACTGCTGAAAACCGGATAAAAACGCTGCTGAGGTTTGAAATCTTTCATTTGGCGGCTTTTGAAAGTGTAGGTTTTCGCTCCAGGACCAGCAATTCGCAACACGGGAGAAAGCGAAGAAGAGCCTTTTTGTGAATGCTCCAGAAAAACATGTTCCGGAAGGAGTGGTTATCAAGAAGAAGATAAACAAGAAAGAAATTAGTTATGAAACCGCAAAGTTTCATGTTTACCAATTCGAAAAGAGCGTCAAAGCCAAATTTGATTTTTGATGCGTCCTTCAAATTTTTATCCCGCACTGACGTTCCTGTTTCCTGGGACGTTGCCTGGGTTGCGCTTATTGTTCTGAGCAACAGTCGCCCAAGCTGCAAAATCGCTGCGAAAGCACTGAAATAGAACAAGATAAAGAAACGCACTTTTTACGATTTTTCGCAGAAAATTTCACCATTATCGGAGAGATAAGGCTGGGTGGTTGTTCATTATGAACAGAAGCAGGATCTATAGAATGCACGAAAAAAACGCGTGAAAAGAGCAAACTAAGAGAAAAGTAAGGGATTTTCGAAAACAAGGTTTCTGCCAGATTTCTCGATCAAATCAAAATATATGGTTTTGGGACGTAGTCAGCGTAAAAATAGAGATCAAGAGCTTCAAAATGATATATAGCCTGCTAAAATTGGATTCGATACAGCGAAGAAAAGGGTACCAGAACCAAATGCTCCGCGCCCCGCGTTTGGGGTAGCGAGGTAGCGCGCAGCGCGCGGAGACGCAGACGAGCAGCGGAGACAGAACAGAGCCGACGGGGCATTTGGCTCCGGTCGTAGATCTCCGCGGGGTCTCAACGAAACTCTGCAAGTATATATCATTTTGATCGACATAACACGACGAGGAGGAGTGACAACGTCATAAGGTTTGAAAATCATTCATTAACGAGATAGACCAGCGTTTTCATGCGCAACTCTCTGCGCATGATTTGTTTTTATGCGCGACTCTCTGCGCATGATTTGAGCGCAGTTTGTCGTTTTTATATAAATCCAGCAGCTTTTCTAAATTAAATTCATTACCGCTGGTAGCGGCTAAAGTGAAGCTCAAAGAGTACTGTTGTGTCATACCTATCATGTTCAGCATTTGGCAAGGGAAGAAACTTTTTATTGATGATTTTGACCCTCCGCAGTAGCGCAATATTCATGAAAAATGATTGTGACTCCATCAGGATATCGTTTCGCAAATCTGGAAGAAATTATTCGAATCAGCTCTAAAAGGCGCATTTTTTGGTATACGAATCATTACGGATGGCCTCTGTCACTAAAATTCCTTTGTAAGGTCTACGGTCCTTTTTGAAGACAAGTTTTGTGAGGGTGCTACTTAGTACTTCCTGCAATAAGAAGTTCTGATAGGCATTCACTCATTTATTTATTACATTGGATACGTTATGCATTAATCATCAGCAGATATGTGCTACAAAACATAAAATATGCGTTTCTTGGTAACAACAGAATACAGAACGGAGAAGACAGATTTTTGATGCGAAAGCAGATAGTCCTTTAAAAGCATCTCAAACTGCGAATGCTTAACAAAAGCATTTCTCTTCTCATCAGTCTATCCAGATCACTACTAATTCTTTTACCAAAGAATGTCCTTCTCACGTTTCTCTTTGCTCTAGGTATCACTATCTCCTTCTCACATAACTTTTGCTCTAGGTATCACTATCTTTCTTGAATCTCCCTTATCCAGTCTGAAAAAGTAAAACGGCTCGAGTTGATAGTCGTTGAATATCCTACTATAATAACGCGCTAAAGGTGTTTGTTTACGTGTTTTTGTGTGTCTGTGTGTGTGAATGTCTGTCCGTCACGAGATTCATAGCGCGAGTTCCGGCAAAGGTCTTGAGCTAGAATTTTGTAGTAGCACCATATCAGCATGTAGGTGAAATATGCGAAAGCACAAGCCGATATCCTGTGAAATTGTGCGCCAAACGGATCCACGGGACATTTCGCGCGCCAAAGTGGGACTGTAATTAGGGTTTTTCCGAAGTCATGGTTTTATTTAGCAAGTAAATCCGCAAAACATGGACTCCATCCCGGAAAGTGAGCAAAAAGTTTACTTTCACGCAAGATCGGCGTCAAAAAGGAATAATTGCGTAGATGATGGATTTGTTAACGTTTTACCTGGGAATGTGAAAAAATTTTTGCTCAGAGATGTAAATCACGGTTGTCGTCATTTTTATGGCGACTATCAAGCCATTATAACCCCAGTAACTGATTCAGAATTGCATTTAATCTTTTGGAGTGTACTTTTTTCCTTCAAACTCACCGACTTTACATGAAAAAGCTTCTGGAATGGGTAGTTGCTTACATTTTATTTGTGATGATCGGCATCGCGAGGTAAGTTTCAAAGCCATCATTTTGCGAATACGAGGAAGGCTTGTGGATAGTAGAGCCAATGCGATCCTCTGCGAAGCAGAGGTGACGCACTGGTCATCTAATAAGCTGCAATAAGATCGAATGTCTTTCTTTCATGGCTGGACTATATAAATTGAGTTCCTTGTTTCTAGCCTCTTGAGTTCATGCCAAAAGCCTTCAGTGCGTGTAAGCAATTTCTTGGTAAAATTGTTCTCTACTTCGTAAAGCACTTGAAGTGGCTTTTGTAAGGTTTGGAGACTTCAGTACCATACTCCAGTAACGGCTTGATATAAGTTTTATGAACCCTAATGAGAAGGCATGTATCGCCAGTAGATATGCTCTGAATAAGTTATACTATACAGCAACACTGTTAACCAGAAAACCTAGGTCTCTTACTTCATTCACATAGTCAAGGTTCTCTTCTTCAACTTGATATCGGTAATCTGAGCCAGTAATACCGATGAGAGATATCCCATTCAGGGCTCGGCACAAGCTGGCACCAGGGAAATTTCAAAACGAAGTCCCGTTTGATATTGAAAATTTCGTACGAAGTCTCTTTTGACCTGTTTTGAAAACCCGTCATCATTTTTATATTGTGTAAAAAATGTAGTAGTGTTTTCATGCATTTCTGATTTCATGAAAAAACTTTTCATAGCTTTCTGAGCTTTTTAAGTGATCGAATCACATCTTGAGAAGCAGAAAAAGCCGATTTTTCGACTGCGGAGCGGACCGAGTGGTTTTCAAATTGCTATAAAACGCTGAAAAGAGAAATTATGAAAGTGTTTCTTCTCCGTATGTAATCTTTTACAGTGTAGATACATTTTATGTAAAAAAGTATGAAAACTTATGTGAGCAAAGTGTCGGTGCCAGCTCAGCTGGCACCCAGCTGGCACGATGCCAGCTAATTCAGAAAAAAGTTCGGCACAGCTTTCATTCACATAAGTTTTCATAAATTTTTGGCCCGTAGTTCCGGTCCACCAACGCGCATGCACACAACAAATTTGGTGTCATACTATTGTGTTTTGGCTGAAAACAACGCCTTTGTTTGTTGATGGACAGCTTGCCAATGGGTTGCCGGTGGCATTCCGGCGGCATTTTTGCGGCAGTTCTCCGCCTCGGCCCCTGTAAAAACGATATCCCCTTTGCTTTCCGCCCTAAAAACGATATCCAGCTTGACCCGGTGCCAGCTGTGCTGAGCCCTGATCCCATTTTTTCCCAAGATATGGCTAATTTCCAGTCTATCGACCATGCAACCACTGCATCTAGCGCTCGCTGAACCTTAACTTTTTCTTCGGCTGCTGCTACTGTACTATAATTTTTGAAATTGTCAGCGAAGAACACGACACTCCTACCCGACTAATTCAGAAAGAGCATAAGTGTAGATGTTAAAAAGTATTGAACATGACGCTACTCTGCGGTACCCCACTTCTCATCGCTTTGAACTTTGAAAAAGTACGATTAGTATGAACACTGAAGTTACGATTGTATAAAAAGGCAGAAATTCATCGATCACGCATGAGTGCGTTCCTATTAATTTCATTCTAAGAATGAAATAGGAAGGTGTTACTTCATCGACTGCTTTGGTGAAATATAGATAAATTACACCAATACTTGTACGATGAATTTAGCGAAAGAGACCAAACATTAAGCGTGTATAACATAGAGTTTGCATTTGAGTAGCCTTTTTGGAATCCATGCTGCGCTTGCAGTATTATGTTACCAGTGCGTCACCTCCGGAGGTTCGCACTGGCTCTCCTACCCGTTTGCTTTTCTCATGTTCGCATAATGATGACTTTGAAACCAACCATGCGATGCTGAACATCACAAATGAATGGTAAACAACTGTTCATTCTTGAAGCATCTCCAGGTAAGATCGGTAATTCTGAGAAAAAAAAACTTGTCGCAAAGGAACACTTGCGAATTTGATTAGATTAATGAATTTGTTTTGGCTTGGTAGTCGTCATAAGGATAATAGTCACTTTGAGCTAAATTTCCGTGCAAAAATCTTTCTAAGTCTGAAGGTAAAACCTTGCCAAATCGACTGTCTAAGCGGTCACCACTTCTTGGCGCTGCTGTCGCATAAAAGCAAACTTTTTGAGAACTTTTTTGGGCTAGAATTCATGAGGCGCAGATGTACTTGTTAGGCAAATCCTGACTTCGCAAAAGTCGATTTAATGATGCCCGTTTGACGCGCAGTTTTCAAAGTTCCCAAATATCGGATCAGCTTGTGCTTTTGCACTTTTTACCTACATGCTGGTAGGGTGCTATGACCAGAATTTCAGCTCAAACCTCAGTAGACTTTCTGAGGTCTGAGCAGAGGTGCGATAGTCGGAGCCGAGTCTCCGCCTACCTTCACTTTTGAGCTGATGCCGGGTGACCACCTTCACTTTTGGGTTTGAAAAAAATTTTTTGCTGAAGCTTAAAAGAAGGAAAATAAGCAAAAGGAAAGTAAAAGAAAGTATTGAGAGCATATTCCCATGTAGTAGGTCAACCTAGGCAGTAACCGCAGAGAACCAGTATTTCGAATGACAAAGTAGCGAAAAATCATGCGAAATTTCCACTGTCATATATCTGGTAGTTGAAGATGTCAGCAATTGCGACTTCATAGGTTTTGAAGACCAAGTGTTGTTCTACCAGATAGTGAAAGAATCGAGTCGATTTGAGCAGTGGCCGCCGAGAACGAGAATTTTGAAAAATTAAGCGATTTTAGGTTGCTTAGTGACAGCTGACGTTTAAACTCCTACAAATCTGGAATGTGAAGGTTTGCAATGTTGCGACTTCATAGGTTTTGTAGAGCAAGAATTTCTCTATCGGAGTATATCCTAGCCGTACCGATCCACTGCGATACCGCCGAGATCCAGGGTCTTGAAAAAGCAGGTAAAAATCCGCTTTTGAACTTCAACAGCTCATAACTTCTTCAGAATTGCACGAATCAAGTTGCGACTTCATAGGTTAGATTCTTCTCATCAAGAGCTTTCAGATGATATATAATATGTGGGGGGGGTTCAAAGATTTTTGCGGCTCTAACCCAGGGTGGAGACTTTTCACCCCAAAGTCTCCACCTCGCCCATTTAATGTACTGGCCGGAGACCGCCAGTGGAGACTTTGGGGTGAAAAGTCTCCACCCCCGAGCATATGCTGTGAGAGGCGCAAAACCCCCACATATTATATATCATCTGAAAGCTCTTGATGAGGAGAATCCAATCTATGAAGTCGCAACATGATTCATGCAATTCTGGAGAAGTTATGAGCTGTTGAAGTTCAAAAAGCGGATTTTTACCTGCTTTTTCAAGACCCTGGATCTCGGCGGTATCTCAGTGGATCGGTACGGCTAGGATATATTCCGATACAGCAATCCTTACTCTACAAAACCTATGAAGTCGCAACATTGTACTCCTTCACATTCCAGATTTATAGGAGTCTAAACGTCAGCTGTCACTAAGTAACCTAAAATCGCTTAATTTTTCAAAATTCTCGTTCTCGGCGGCCACTGCTCAGATCGACTCAATTCTTTCACTATCTGGTAGAACAACACTTGGTCTTCAAAACCTATGAAGTCGCAATTGCTGACATCTTCAACCGCAAGATTTATGAAAATGGAAATTTTGCATAATTTATCGTTATTTTATTATTCAAAATTCTGGTTCTCGGCAGTTATTCCCTGGATCGACCTACTTTGTTTGTAGTACGTTATGACAAAATTTACTTAATAAAATCCGTACAGTTCCGCTATCTTTTACTTCCAAATACACCATTTACTAAACACGTTTATTTTGAATAAATATGCCGCCGTGTACCTAAAAATATGCCTTCAATGATCTTTTTTGCGTTTGTTTTGCTTATATTCCGCGCACTTGCGGCAACGACCTGGAAGGATAGGCTCAGTCGACGTTACCCCCCCCCCCCCGTCGACGTTTTTGGGAGGTGAGTGTCCGGCACTACCACCTTCACTTTTGGCCGGTCAGTGGTAGCTGGAACCACCTTCACTTTTGGGGGGCCCGGCTCCACCTATCGCACCTCTGGGTCTGAGGTTCTATGTGGCTGACCAGTTTCTGGAATCAAAAGTTTTGTTTTCCCTCACAATTTCCACCAAAAACGGTAAAAATCTCGTCGACAGAATTTCAGCCACAGAAAATACTTTTGCTCCTGGAATGAAGACCCAGCATGCATCTGCATTAGTCAGCCTTTTAGGGAAGCGATTATTTTGATTTTAACTAAGCAACGAAAGAAGCAAGCTGTATTAAATAACTGAATTCTGATGGTGGCATTTGGAAGGAAAGATCTGATATTTTTTTGTGTCTACGTGCAAAGTTTGATTTGTTATTTATTTAGCTTCTCTAGAGAGGAGATGCGAACACCGTTTATAATTAGATGCCGTCCCATCTAAGCAAAAACTAATGTATCTGCCCCGACCCACTTACAGCGGCCCGTAGGTCCGCTAGTCGGAATAATGTTTAAGAAAGTGGATAACGCGTCAACGACAGCATTTCTTTTATTGCGGAAAAACCTGAAAACGACGGTTACCATTCTGAATATTAGATAAGGGTTCGTGAAGGTCATCCTGCATATCGATGATTTAAGAAGCCAGCTCTAATATCACACTACAATCGCGAAGCGCACATTCAATCTATATGGAGGCCAACGTGGTACGAAACATCTTAAAAACAAAGAAGAAATTATGCTCGTCCCTGATTTTAAAGTGGACAACCATATCAACACTATTTCCGAAGATAACGCTTATAATTCGGTGAGCGTAACAAAAACCTGGAAACCTTATTCAAGTCTGGACAGTCTTCCGCTAGCAGTACCATACATAAGAGATGGACCTGCATGGATGTTGAACAAAGTGGTAAGAAATCTGGGCTGCCAGTCAGATCGATATTTCCAGCACCACCGTCGTTCAAGGAACTTTTGTCCTGCACAAGAGTTCATGAAAGGAAGTGCGTACATAACTGTTCATACTAATGTTGAGAAAACCATTTGTCATTTGCATGATGGTGTATATGTGATTACGTGTGAAGGATGTGGAGCACAATATGCCGGCGACACCAGAAGCCATTGCAATTTCGTTTAACGAACACATAAGAGCATTGATTAGCCTGATTCCTATCCTAACAAAAGCTTCTCTAAGCACAGAATTTTGAAGCACGCCATGGAAGCAGCCCCAGAGTTCAAGACAACAATTTTACATCGCAATAAAGCAAACGTGTAGAAGAAGATTATGGAGGCTTCCGAAATTAGGAAACATCAGCCGAAAATAGATGATAGAGAAGGAATGATTGAATTCCTGATACTGAATTGTTGATCAACAAGCCCATGAATGGAGAAAACATTTCATTCATTACTAAAAGCATATTTTCACGCGGACTTCTCCTCCTGCCACTTAGGAGAGCTCTATCCGCTCGTCAACCCTTACCTCCTTTATGAGGTACGGCTGCGCTCTTTTGCGTTTCTCCCTTCTCTATACTGCACATATTGTAACTTAAGTGTGAAGATGGTTTTATGAGAAAGCGAAACGACACCAATAAAGACTCAACGAGCTTTTCATCATAACCTAATAACCTTTGTAATTCTTTTGAAGACATATTTTGAAAGTGGTGTTTATCAAGAAGAAAATAAAGAGAAAAGAATCAGTTATGAAAACGCAGAATTTTGTTATCTTCTAAGTCGAAATGTACATCAAGGGGAATCCAGTTTTTGATGGGTCCTTTGCAATTTTGTCCCCTTTTCGTAATTTCTGTTTCTGGCAACGTTGTCGGCTTTGTTAGCCTCATAATTCTGAGCAAAATACCCCAAGCATGTAAGAAATAATTTCTCATCGACTTTATAAAATCATATTGATAAAATCGCCTTTTTGCAGCTTTTTGCCAGATATTTCACCACAATCAAACGAAGTTAGCCCCGCTACGTTGTCTACATTATGAACAGAAGCAAGATCTATTGTATGCATTAAAACGGCTTAAAGGCAGTGTCCAGGCAGATTCTCGACTTCTATATTTTTATGTTATCCAGGCCTTTCCATGGCGCTGATTCCGAATATGGAACTCAAAAAGCGTGAATTTCTCAGAAAACCACCTTTTGGGGCTATTTTAGGAAAATCCGGACGAGTGCTTCTTGTTATCCTTGTCAAAGCAAGTATTAACAGGTAAACGCTGTAAGTTCGACTGTGTTGGTCATGTGAAAACACGTCATGGCTGAGGAGATTTCGTTCATAAAGGGTTGGCCATTCGAGGGAAGTGGGCGTGGTCGTCGAACTCGGATCTGCCTGGACGCTGCCTTTAACGACTGAACTGAAGTAACGCAAGAGGTTTAGGAGAATAGGATTTTTGTCAGATTTCTCGTTCACATTATGAAATGGGGTTTTGTGACGTTATCAGCATTAAGTAGAAATGAATAGCTTCGTACGATTTACAGTTGCTAGAATTATGTACACAACAACGAGGAAGAGAGTACCAGACAAATGTCCCGTGCCCCTGTTTGGGGTAGAGAGGCGAAGACGTAGACGAGCAGAGGAACAAGACCGGAGCCGATGGGGCATTTGGCTCTGGTCGTAGATCTCAATGGGGTGTCAACGAAAACTTGCAATATGTATCATTCTAATCCTCATGACACGACTAGAAACACTGATAAAGTCGCAAGCCCAGAAATTCCCTTCTTAATGAGATAACCCAGCACTTTCGTGCACAACTGTGTGCGCAAGACTTTCTCGTTTTTATCGAAAACCAGTAGCTCTCGTTAGTTTTTAGACCTCAATCGTAGTCCAAAAGAGGTCAACTGAGAAGTATTGTCCTGAATTCTATGAAAATGTACACAAAAACCTTGTTTTTGGCACAAACAAGGCTATAATACGCAATGTTTCGGTGCTGCTGGGCTGTTTCTGAGATATTAATTACCACAATTAGTTCATGCACATTTATTCCATCCCCGACTTCTGTTTTTGATAAAGGTTGTGTCCTCTCATGTCGATCAAAGTGAAGGTCACCAGAGTACATGGCTCTATGTATCGAAGGTATGCTTCCATAGTTTTCCCTGGCGCGGACCTGTCGCTAAGCAATTGCAGGTGGTAAATTGTCTAGATAGAGGTGGATCGCAAGTACAACTGTATATCGCAGGTAGCCATTCTAGCAGTACTCGTTTTCTAGTCTCAGAAAGTTTGATAGGCTTGTATACGTAGTTCAAAGTACTGTAGGCCAATTACTGCGTAGTTTATTATTGGCCTGTATTTTCTTTTGTTCGTAATGAGTACGTTATCCTTATCAAGATTCTTTTGCTCAAACGTTGATGTAAAGCAGTAGTAGTTTTTTTTTGTTCTTTGAACATTGGAACGTGGCCTCAAGCCATTCTATTTTTGAAATTTGAGTGGTACACTCGGAATGTAACGATAAAGATAAAGACAATGATACTATCGCCAGCATGCAAAGCCTCATGAAGACCGACTTCTTAAGATACACCAAGTTTTGTATTTATTTCAAATCACGATTATACTGTATCTATATAGAAGACAGGCACCTTCCTCAAAACTTTTGTTTCTTCTGAGACAGAAGCCGTCGCCTTCGCAGCATCCGCGCTACCACTCTAAAAAGTTAAGATTTTAATTAAATGATTTACTTAATTGTAAACTACTCTTGCATACTAAATATTAATGACAATCATAGGTATTAATCATACTCATATTAATTACTACTCATGCATCAATAATAACATAACAACTTGATAACATTAGTATGACGTGCCGATTATTAGTGCGACACTGTTACCTTCTTCTATACTCTGACTGCGTCTCAGGAGCATATCCGCTATGAGGCCCAACATTAGAAGTGAATGCACTTATGCCATACTTGCTTGATTGCGGCCCCGGTGCACCTAAAAGTTTTTACTGTAATCAAGCCCAGAACTTACAATTAGTTAATTATCTCGGATTCGGCGGTGACATCTGCCCTTTTGATACTAAGGTTTGTATAACCGATACAAGGAAGATTCTTACTACATGCGCTGCTACGGGTCGCTTTAAACAGCTAATGTCTTCCAAAAGATGCTTTCCTACTGTTTTCATTCGTGGTTTCCTTATGCGCAGCCGCACAAGTTAGATAGAGGAAGAATGTGGTTTGGATGTGGTCTTTGTATTAGGTTGGTGCAAAAATAATGAGCGTGCTGCGAGCTTCCACTTTGACGTATTATAACTTTCTGAAAAATCTACATTTTTTAATGCTACAAAACCCTCGGAAGCAGCAAGCCTTTCGCAATACAGCGCACATTTGTCTATACCAATATCTTGAACGGGCAAAAAATATGGATTGAAAAACGAAAAAGTTTTTTTCTTAAACCTCATTTTTGAAGAATCATAACTCCTTTTGTAATCATAACTCCTTTTGAAGTTTGTTATTATAGATGGTAGATAGTCTATCTTGTTGCCCAAGCCATTAGTACAAGAAAAGTTAGAAAGGGTTTGGACGAAGAAGATTTGCAGGAAGGAAACAAAAGCAAAATTGCTAGCTTTTTCCAACATTTTTTCATAGCTCACAAAGTCCCAAGTTATAGAGATTTTTGGTTTTTTGGGTACTGAACAGCTAAGCATTCCTGCAAAAAAAAACTGGCAAAAGAAGTTCCCTTCCCTACCCTTATGCTTACAAAAATAAGCGAAGTTTGGCAATTGTTTTTTTAATGTAATCCATGGAATCCATAGACCGCAGTATGAACGTAACATTACCCACGTTGAGGTGTCGATATTGTAGCTAGGATGATATCAGGAAACATGATTGAGTGTGCATGATGTAGACAGTTTCTACGACATGCGATAGCTAAATTTTCGGATGAATGCCAATCGCGCATGAATTTTGGCCAGAAAAGTAAATATTAGGTTGAACCGAAAGTCTGTCGCACCATTTTCAAAAAATCAAAGCTTCTTTCGATCACAATGATTTTGCGCAATTCAAATTTTGTCTGAAAGCGTAAAGCATGTAGTTTCCAAAAGCTTCCTGAGGAGCTTCCGACGTGCTCAGTCAGCAGAGATAAAAATGAAAGAACGAGATCATCCGAAATTCGGAATTTTTAAGCAAGAATTCTAGAAATTCAGAAACAGTGCGATAAAATCCAGAAAAGTCATTATCCTATTTTTTCTTACATTTGATTACTATCTGAGTCAAGTTTTTGCTGATCGAGTTCTTCTTTGAGAAGTTATGAATTTTTGAAAAAAATGCCAAAAAATCCATTTCTTAAGAAAACTTAGGAAATTGATTTTTCTGCATTATTTTTCAAAAAATCATAACTTTTGAAAGAAGGGCTCGATCAGCGCAAACTTGACTCAGATAGTAATCAAATGTAAAAAAAATTAGGATAATGGCTTTTCTGGATTTTATCGCACACTTTCTGAATTTTTAGAATTCTTGCTTAAAAATTCCGAATTTCGGATGATCTCGTTCTTTCATTTTTATCTCTGCAATCCGAGCATGTTGGAAAGTCTTCAGAGAACTTTTGGAAACTACATGCTTTACTCTTTCAGATAAAATTTGAATTGTGCAAAACCGTTGTGAGGGAAAGAAGTTATGATTTTTTTGAAATGGTGCGACAGAACTTTCGGTTCAACCTAACACAATGTAATTTTGGTTTTGAATGTGGTTATGTAGAGCTCAGTAAAATTCTAACAAATATGCCTAAAAGCTTATTTTGAGCACCGTTAGACAGAGCATGAAGAGAGCTTTTCAACATTGTACTAGTTTATGTCAAGGAAGGAACCTTGATGAAAAAAAAACTGAAGCAAGACCTGGAAAAACCCTCATTACTTTTGCACCATCCTAATAATACCTCCTTGAATGAGTATGTAGTTCCCATTAGCTAGTATGATTTGTTCTGGTTCTGTAATTTGAGTCAATCAGTAAACGACCTGCCGACAGTCTCCATCAAAGCCAAGAAAACTTTACTCGAAATTATGAAAAAAAATTTGTCACAGATATAGGCTGTACCAACCCGCATCGGTATCTCGCGCTGTCATGCCTTGCGAAGACGCACGGTCGCATGCGACGCGCCTTAACGCGTAGCAGTGTTCGCACGCGTCAAACCGCACCGTCGCAAGTCGCCGCAGGCGCGATGTCACATGACCGATGCTGGTTGGACAGCCTATATATGGCCAAAGCTTTGCCCTGCAGCCCCGTATCGATTATCTCGTCAATTAGTGATGCAAGTGAAACGACAGGAAAAAAATTTCTAGTAGACTGTATGTCTCCTTTTTGTAAAACCTTGGCATGCTTTGTAGATATTGTTCAACTGTTTTAAGCCGTAATAACAGGTTTTTAAAGGAACACTTTATTTACTGCCCGACGTTTCGGCTGAATGCCGTCTTCAGGGGCCTGAAAGCGAGTCAATCACTCTTTAATCAAACGATCTAGACCACCAGACACCTCCTCCAAACCCCGTACACTTGACTCATCTATTGTGACGCAGATAAATTCTCAAGTTGAACAGCTTACCAAGTGTTTCTGGTGAGGAGCGTAAGGGTGTTAGCTCTCTCTCACGGTCGCCCACAGCAGATGATGACAAAATGAGCGGTCCGAATAAGTACGACACGCTTAAATAGTGTAGCCCACTCGTAGCTCGCAAAATGGTAGAAACGGCTTCAGATCACTAGTGATAGACAAATGTTCGTTCTTGCTGTTCATTTTAGGATTACGAGCAAGTATGAATGAAGCCTCTAACGCTTTTCGAGCAGCAATATGTTCTTCGACAGCCAAAATGCAACACTGGAATTCAAAATATCTCCTCCATGGTCCTCTTCCCCATGCTTTCCAAGAAGGCTTGCGAGACTTTGTCTTCTCTTACTCGCCAGATGTTCGCTGACACGTACGTGAAGTGGTCGACCTGCAGTGCTTGGCATGCAACGTCTTCAAATGGTCGGGACAATATTATGCACAACTAAGAGGACTAGCGATGGGACAAAGACTAGCGCCCGCGCTCGCTATTTGCTTTATGAGCAAAATAGAGGAGCCGGTATTATTGCGATGTCCCCTGATGTACTGCCGTTACATCGATGATTGTTACATTGCTACTGCAACTCAATCCGAAATGGATGAGTGCTTTAGAATTCTCAATGAACAATCACGGTACATCAGCTTGACAAGACAGAGACCACACGATGGCTGGCTACCATATCCAAATACGCAGGTGATGTTGGAAAACGGAGCAGCACACGTCAAATGGTATCGGAAGGAGAGTTCTAAGAATATAATTCTGCATGCCACATCTGCGCATCCATCCGCTGTAAAACGAGCGATTATTCGCAATATGTTTAGAACAGCGCGCCATGTTTGCAGCGGTGAAGTTGAAAGACTGGAATCTACGAAGCTGGCATACGAGATAGTTGCTAAGAATGGTTCCAACTGCAGTCCAAACCTCGCAAGAGAACATGCTCGAACGCTAGCAGTCAGACTCGATCACGTATATCGCTATGCTTACCGTTCGTGTCCGATAGAATAAGCAACGCTTTCAAGCAATGTCTAATACAAGCGCAATTGGCGGATGATGTTGTTTTAGTGAACATACCCCAAAACAACATCAAAAAGCAACTGGTCCACAATAGATTGTATAACAGGCAATGCGTAATGCATAACTGCGTTGTTTGCACAGATGAGAGGTTAGGAGACTGTTCGAAATGCGGAGTGATTTACCAGCTAGAATGTAAGATATGCCATGCCATTTACATAGGCGAAACTGGTCGACCACTTCACATACGTGTCAGCGAACATCTGGCGAGTAAGAGAAGACAAAGTCTCGTAAGTCCTCTTGGAAAGCGTAGGAAAGAGGACCATGGAGGAGATGATTTTGAAATCCAGTGTTGCATTTTTGCTGACGAAGAACATATTGCTGCTCGAAAAGCGTTAGAGGCTTCATTCATACTTGCTCGTAATCCTAAAATGAACAGCAAGAACGAACATTTGTCTATCACTAGTGATCTGAAGCCGTTTCTACCATTTTGCGAGCTACGAGTGGCCTACACTATTTAAGCGTGTCGTACTTATTCGGACCGCTCATTTTGTCATCATCTGCTGTGGGCGACCGTGAGAGAGAGCTAACACCCTTACGCTCCTCACCAGGAACACTTGGTAAGCTGTTCAACTTGAGAATTTATCTGCGTCACAATAGATGAGTCAAGTGTACGGTTTGGAGGAGGTGTCTGGTGGTCTAGATCGTTTGATTAAAGAGTGATTGACTCGCTTTCAGGCCCCTGAAGACGGCATTCAGCCGAGACGTCGGGCAGTAAATAAAGCGTTCCTTTAAAAACCTGTTACGGCTTAAAACAGTTGAACAATATCTAGAAAATTTCTATTTTTACGGAAAGCTGTATCAAGGGCTAAACTGGACATACCGTAATTGTAACTTGATGGAGATTCAATCCGGTAAGATGGTGAAGGCACATTCACTTGGTAGGGTGGTGTCTTGATTGATTGATAAGCAGCGGGTGAGACTGTTTGATAATTTGGCATGGGCTGATATCTATCTATCCCTGCACTTTTTGGAGGGCATGGACAATACTCTCCGTCCTCTCCAGGCTCTCCGGGCACTCCAGCCTGAAATTCTACTTGACGTCAGGTGTTGTTCGTTGAGAAGTAGTATAAAACTCTAACATATACAACGTCAAGCACCTACATAGCCGGGAGCTCCTTCTGGTCCTGGAGGACCCACTTTGCCTGGTGGGCCCATCGCTCCCATAGGTCCGGGAGGTCCTTGAGAAGGTCGGTAACCATTAGCACCAGGTTGGCCAGGCGCTCCAGGTCTGCCAGGAAGTCCCTTCGGGCCCCGGCTTCCAATCTGCACTGTGAACGAACGACCAGGATTGCCAGGCGCACCCATCTGCCCCGGTTGACCTTGAGACAAGTTACGTACTAGTGAATAGCCACAATCACTCTCACGTAATCGTTGTGACGCTCCAAAGAATTTTTTTTGAGGGGTGGGGGAGGTGCAATTTTGAAAGGGGGGGGGGAGAGTGGCTAGCGCCCTTCTCTTGAACTTTCTTTCAAACAGCTTTGCAAATTTATTGCGAGCTCGTTACGGAAAATTTTGAAAAGGGGAGTACAGGCATCCTAGATCGTGCAAAATCTCAGTTTTTATTCAACGCTGTTGCTCTAGAACAGGAATCACGTGATAGCTGCGGCCCGAACAAATCCTGATGTCAAGTGCAAGCCCAACCTTTTATCTAATGTTGCTTTAGATACTGAAGCCGGGATTTCAAAGAAAGCTTCGAAATCAAGGCTTAATAGCGAAATTGCTCCAATCAAGAGTTGCGATTTAAGGGTTTTCGTGGTTGCCTTCTCAGTAGTGAGATTTGTTTATTGCAAAGTCAAGGTTCAGCACCGATAATCCCCGCCAAGATTAATTCGAATTTAGAGGTTTTTGAAATTTCCTTCTTCATAACAAGACTGAAATTCAGGTTTATAGGTCCTTGAAATCGCTTTTTCAACATCGAAGTATGCTTTGTACAATATCAAGAGCGACTTGATTTTTTGAACATTTTTTGGAGGCAAAAAATGACTACTTCACAAAAACCGAATTTATATTATAGAGTCAGAATGCCAAATGCAGAGATACGTCGTGATCCCGTAATGAAATTTTTCTAAATTCAATTTTGAGAATATGTCAAAGTACGCGCTGATATGACCCAGCCAAGGTTTTTTTTTGAAATAACACACATCACTGAGGGCATTGAGTCTTTCCTAATAGGAGGACATGCAGAATCCTCCAAAGGAGCGCCGCTTCTTCTCCAGGCGCGCCCTTGGGAGACAATAATCCCTTAGAGCCTACCTCGCGCTTATGTCGCACTTGTCTCGCACATTCGGGCGACAGTTTCTCTCCATACAATCGGCTTTCTACTGGCACTAATTAGAAAGGTCACTGCTTAAACGTGGATAATTTGATGATAGCAAAGGATGAAAATGTGAAACTCTAGTAATCAACAAAATGAGGTAAAACACTCGGTCTCCTTAGTCGAGATGGATTAGAAAGGTTGTTGTTTTGGAAGTCAGAAGGGTCACTGCAACAACGATTTGTCAGTAACAAGCAAAAAAGTATGAAAAACAAGCTGACTGAGAGGCAGATACATTTCGCTGTGGCTATTGAGATGTGATGAATAAAAAAGAAGCAAACGGTGATCTGTTTTTTTCAACAGCGGAGACAAGTTCATGAATATTTGAAAAATGCATAGCTTCAAAACACACTACTCATCATTTTTTGGCAAAAAAAATTGGGCTCCCTAAACTTTTGCTCTTATTGACAATCGACGCTTTTGGGTATGCAGTTCAGCAGGACCAGAATCACAGCAATTGTTGATAAGAATTTTTTATCAGCTGATTTCTTTCTTAGATTAGATGCCATGTTACTGCGAACTTCTTGCTCGGCCCACTGACTAATTTCATTACGGGTTGTGCAAGCTTGGAGGATAGTTCTCAAATTTTCTGAATGAATAAGAATGGGTGGAAAGTGACAGACCAGAAATTATGAAGGATGCCATTCGGGACATGTTCCCTTGCAACCTAGGGAAGGAAATTCCAAAGCGATCTTTTGACCATGAGGCGGTGTGGGCGGAGAAAAGAAAACTCTTTTTATTTTTGAATTCTAGCCGTGATAAGTGTATATATGTACGTCTGATTGTGTACCAACTGCAAGCTACAGGTGTCTTCTGACGGAGCTTCGACTTCGACTCACATTTGGAGTTTTCCTAGTTTTCGCTTACAACTGCGTAGTTCAACTTCCATGCAAATGCAACGCACTACCTTGTAGAGCTTGCTTTGCCAAATAGAGAGTCACGGAATCTGTGTGGGATATGTAAAATATAATATGGTGCTAATGCGGTCGCCTGTTCTGGAGTAAGACTCATGTTACAACCGAAAAATTATTTTCAACGATTTTTTCTAGAACCTGAGTAACTGTTCAACATGAAAGTTCCTAAAATTGTGTTGATTCATGTTCGGGTGTCCACAGTGGCGTACCGAGGGGGGGGGGGGCGGGGGGGGCGCGCGCCCCCCTCCGAGAATGGGTCGCGAAATTTTTGAAAGTTACTTATATGGGTTATAAAAATGTGCAGGTGACTTGTTTATTTTTGTAAATAATTAAAATAATTTTTGAAAATTTTTAAAAAATCAAATTAGCCTTGTAAAAAAAATTTTTTCGGGGGCGTGGCTAACGCCACACCCCCTTTTTCCAGATTTTAGGGGTCAGGGACCCGCAAAAGTTTTGAGAAGCACCCCAAAAATTTTTTCGGAGTGCGTGGCTAACGCCACGCACCTTCTTTAAAAAAATTTTTTTGTCGCGTCCCCCCCCCCCCCGAGCCGAAATCCTGGGTACGCCACTGGGTGTCCATGATAATCAATGTAAAGATTTTTCTTTGGAAAGGTTTGGGGGGGGGGGGACTTTTCATACGATCGGGGACTTCGCACCTAGCCTTCGCACCTACCTCACACCTACATCGCACCTCTCCATCCACGTAATGAGTAAGATTCTCCACTACGCCTAGGTGAGGGGGGGGGGGAGGGGGACTTTTCATACGAACGCTCCCCGATCACTTTGACCTTCTAGCGTATGCTAGGGTGCTGATAATACGTCCAGTTATCGATTACAATGGACTAAAATGAAACGTTTATTATCAAAAATGCGTAAACTAAAGAATATCCTGATTTTTTCTGTTGTATAAAGCTTATCGGGTTGAAATAGCGTATCATAGTAAAAATCGTCAGGCCACAACGAATTCATTTTCGCAAGCAACTGGCACAATTGTGGTAATGAATAGTTTGCTTCATCGAGTCGCATACCCTCCAATGGGTGTAGATATGTCAAGAGGCGCGATTCCTATTGCCAGATGAGCACATATTTAGTGTTTTATGAAGTTCTAGAATTACTTGAAATTTCGAAAGAAATATAATGGGGAATTTAGGGATTGTTCAATCTCATCATCTTGAAATCGATTTCAAAAAAAATTGTTAAAGGTCAAAAACACATAAAATTGCAGTTAACAGCAATTTTGTAGATAATTCTGTCAGTTTTCTAGCAAAAGTCGTCAAACTTATCAAGTGGTTACCTCAAACAGCTAGTAAGCCAATGAACTTTGTCCGGCACTTTTTGAATTTTCCCATAGCATGAAACTGGAGTTTAAGTTGAGTTAAGTTTAAGTTTAAGTTGATGACACCCAGAAAAATCGCGCCTCTTGACCGTCTTTCCCCTCCAATATTCCCTATGAGAAGAGTAGCACTTCCAGGTCATGCTGAAAGGTCGGAGAGGCATGTGACAATACTCAAATCAGTTCAAAACGTTTGCAAAAGAGACCGAATTATGTCGACTTGAATAATAAAAAATTCGTAAGTGGAACGATTATAGTGTTATTTTTCACAGCAAAACACTTTTTGAACCCATACAGTATTCAAGTTTTCCAAATTTATCCAAATTCGCGGTGGCTAATCGCAAAAGCAAAAGCTAATCTATGTAGATGTTTTTTTGGAATGGAGCCAGCAGGCCCAAACCTGGCATGGTGCCAGTTTTTACTGGATCCTTGCCAAAAGATGATGTGGAGGCATTCGTATGAAAAGTCCCCCTCCCTCCCCCCTCTACAGTATACTAGACACGGAGGTGCGAGACTTGACACTTAGCCGTAGGTGTTCACACCTCGCACTTCGGAATTGCTCATCGTATGAAAAGTCACTCACCCAAAAGTTTGTATTGATTTTGCAAAAAAAAATTTTGGGCTAAATATGCTACTGCTATTATATGCTAATATGTTTAGATGCTATTTGAATGCGAAAACGATTCTACCCAGCCTACCATACTTATTAGAGGGGGGCGCTCGTTACGTGCGGGCTGCCAAATGGATAACGTCGCATTGCGGCGTTACAGTGACCGCGCGCGGGAAGCAGCAGTGCAGAAACCTTGTCGGATTTATACCACTAGATTACCAATGCTTCTATATTGTATCTATCTTCTATATACTATCAAGAATTATCACTGCGGGCGCGCTGAGCGGTCGGATCTCCTTTAGCGGTCACAGCGCCCCTCTTTCCTCAGTAGTTTTTTCTGATTTTGTCGTGTTTCTTCTTCATTTTTCGCTTCCACTCCTTCCTCTCTTCTCACTATTGTTTCTGGCACCACTCTCTCATATTCCGCCATTTTTGTTTTGTTTAATTTTATCTTCTTCCTACTTGTGGTGGTTGCCAATCGATCTTGTGACTCTTTCGCGCGTGGGGTAGGTCGATAATCTATCTAATCATATATCCTGCCTATCATTCCTCTCAATCCTTCCTCTCCTTTTTTATCCTCTGTGGTGTTTTTCTTATTTGCTTGTTGGTGATTTTGTGGCACACGTTGCTGCTCACTGCATTGCTGCTCATTTTCTTGTGATCGTTTGATTTTTCAATCTTTTTGTTGCATCAGTCATGACCAGAAGTACGCGTACCTCTAAAAAGACTTCGTCTACTAGTCCATCTTCATCTTCCCAAAGGGATTATGCCGATGCTAGTAGTCAAACGGTCATGTCTGACTTCAGCGAAATGTCGATTGAAAATTTGATCGATTGCATAAGTGAGAGGAATAGTGATCCATTGATTGACAAGTTGCTTGCCCTCCTTTGTGAAAAAGTGTCGGGGGTGACCACTATTGATCCGAGCGCCGAGAAAAGGGCTCGGAGTGTGGTCTTTAGCGGGGTCGGCGAGGCTGAGGGGGATGTCGGCTACCAGGAGAGGCAACAGGATCTTGAGCAAAAGGTGTGCAATATCCTGGAGGTGCTCAGGGTCGAATGCCGTCCGGTGGAGATCTATCGTATGGGCAGCTTCAACTCCGCTAGGCCAAGGCTGGTCAAGGTTGTGCTGCCATCGAGGTCCCACTGGCGCACAGCCCTGACCAACTCCAGGCTGTTGCGTCGCTCTGCTTTTCCTAACGTGTACGTTAGGAAAAGTATGACTCCAGAGGAGCGTAAGAGGGATTACGAGCTCAGAATCGAAGCTCGTCAACGCAACAGGGGTAAATTGAAAAAAGAGTGGGTAGTCTACCGTGATGAAGTGGTACACATCTCTGCGCTTCCTCACGCTTTTCAGGGAAACGCTTAGGTGTGCATGGTCTCCCTCTATCTAAAATATGCCTAATTAATGCTCGTAGTCTCTGCAACAAAATACATCTCTTGCAAAGCTTCATCTGCCATCACAAGCCCGATTTAATTTTTATCAATGAAACCTGGCTCAATTCTCATATTTTGGATTCTGAAATTGTTGGAGGTTTACCATATTTGATCTACCGAGCTGATCGACGTAGACGCAAGGGTGGTGGAGTTTGTTGCATTATTAAAAGCCATTTTCTCGCCACATGTGTTGATTTGAACGTTGAAATCAAAGCTGATTTACTCGGAATTAAAGTTTTTGACATTGACCGAGGGTGTCAAATGCAGTTTATCACGGTTTACCGCCCACCTAATTCGAATAGTAATGATGATGATGAATTACTGGAGATTCTTAGCAATTTTGCTTCTGAGAACATTCCAACTATCATACTCGGAGATTTCAATTTGCAAATTGATTGGATCGCCAAGAAATCCCTCAATGCTGCCGCTTGCCCTTTTCTGGAGTTTGTAAACAACTGTGGACTAAAACAATATGTGACCTCACCGACTCATGATAGCAATACTCTCGACATTGTGCTCTCGGCCTTTCCGCTCATCTCGCGTGTGGGCACACTTCAGCCACTTGGATCCTCGGATCATAGGATTGTCACCTTCGAGATCGAATTTTCGAATTCCTCTGCTTCCACATTAACCTTGCCTGATTTTCTCAGTGTTGACTATTCCTCTCTTAATTCTTACTTCTTTAGTGTAGATTGGCTCTCCTTATTCAATAATTATACCTCATGTTCTGAAGTCTACAAAAGATTTTGCCTAACAGTTTATGAAGCCTTTAGCAAATTTGTTCCGATTAGGGTCAAAGTTCCTGGTATTCATAAGATCGACCTGCCACCACACATTCGTGCCTTAATATCTCAAAAACAACGTCTTTTTGATACTCTGCCCAATCCTTTGAGTTGCCCGTTGTATAAAAAAGTTTGTGCTGATATAGACTATCACATAAAAAAAATGTTTGTCATATCGTGAACGAATGCTTGCTAGAAGAAAGTCGTCTAAATATCTTTTTTCGTATTTGAAGAATAAAATGAAGCCCTCCCAACATTTCTCTACTTTGACAAATTCTTCTGGTACCTCTTATGTTAGCGATAAAGATAAGGCAGATGCTCTTGGTGCCTATTTTGCCAGCGTTTACTCTCCTGTCGCTATTAATGACAGTGATAGTGATGCTGACAGAATAAGCGCTGATGCAGTGCTGCCTCGCCATTTTTGCAATAATGTTCATTTTCATCCCGCAAATGTCTACCAGTTCCTTATCAAACTAAAACCTTCCCTAACTGAAACATTTGATGGCATCCCTCAGATAGTATACCTAAAATGTGCCTCGTCGCTTGCGGCTCCGCTTGCACATATATTCAACATTTCGATGTTGTGGGGGGTAGGTCCCTGACTTGTGGAAAGAAGCTTTGGTTACAGCAATTCCAAAAACTGACGGAGCATGTCGAATTGAAAAGTTCCGTCCAATTAGCTTGCTTCCCACTCCTGTTAAGATCATGGAAAGAATCATACGTGAAAAACTTTTGGAATGGCTAAAGGTTTCGGATTTGATCCCCGATGAACAACATGGCTTTTTGAATGGAGCTTCCACCACAACAAATCTGGTTGATAGTGTGTTCGAGTGGAGCTTAGCAATCAACGAGGGCAAATCGGTTGACATTGTTTATGTTGATCTCTCGAAAGTGTTTGATAAGGTCTGTCATGCTAAATTACTAACTAAAATGAACAAATTAGGGATTAAAGGAAAACTTCTTTCGTGGTTGACTTCTTATTTGCATGATCGGTATATGACTGTGAGAGTTGGTCATCGTTACTCCAAAAAGTACTTCTGCACTAGTGGTGTTCCACAGGGTGGTGTCTTAGCCCCCTTGCTTTTCCTGATTTACACCCTTGACCTACCTTCTACTTTGAAGACTTCCGCTAGCGTACACATCCGGATGTATGCTGATGACATGAAGATTTTTGCAGTCTATGATCCGGAAGTAGCTCCAGAGATTCAAATGGACTTGCAAAGGTCTCTTGATAATTTGACCAACTGGTGTGAGGTCTGGGAATTAGCGTTAAATTTTGACAAATGCTCAGTGCTTCATCTTGGAGGTGGAAATACTACCTCGTATCACATCAAAGGCTCTATATTGAAGAGTTGTGATACTGTTAGAGATTTGGGTGTCGTGATTGATACAAATCTTAACTTCACTGAGCATATCAATACATTAGTCAAAAAAGCTTATTCTTCACTCTTTCTGCTTTTCCGCAATACTAATGTCAGTTCTCCGAAGATACTTATACCGTTTTATAAAGCATTAGTTCTTCCTCATTTAGAATACTGTTTTCAGGTCTGGTCCCCCTTTCGTAAAAAGGATATTCGCAGAATTGAAAAGGTTCAACAGCTTTTTACACGACTGTTGTATAGACGTTTATCGCCCGGAACCACCCCTCCCGATTACCAGACCCGGCTTGAGAGGTTTCATATGAAATCCTTAACAAACCGTCGTGCTTTTTTGGATCTTGTATTCTGTTTTCAAGTTCTGAGAAGAGAGAACAAGCTAAAAGCCAGTGAATACTGGATTTTTGTTCCTACAAGCGAAAGGTCAGGCTCTGTTAACTTGCAATATCCAAGAATCCGGCGCAAGAGATACTTGCTGATGTTCAACAACGTGTTCTACAGGTCGGCTAGGTGGCTTTCGCACCTCCCGGTTGAGACCACTAGTGCAGAGAGTAGTCATATTTTCAGGAGTAGACTGAGAAGGCTTGACTTGTCAAGTATCGCTAACACTGATTAGTGTTGCATGACAGGGCGAGCCTTCTGCATTAGACCTTTTGGGCTTCCATTGGGTGCTTTGGACGTGCTGTGATGGCGGATGGAATTGCTTTGAGCTTTGTTTTCTATCAGCTTTCTTCTCCATTTTACCTCTAAAACCTGTCTTTTCAGGTGCTCGGTGATCTTGCATTGACTTGCGGGTTCAGTTGTGGCTGTAAATTATCTCTTTGACGCTTCTCGTGTATCTCCTCACGTTGCGTCAAACTTTCATTTTTGGTGTACTCGTTTTGTTTTAGTTACTAACACAGTTTCATCAGCATCTCAGTCCGAGTCTTTTTCGTTCAGCTATCTAGTAGTCAATCGTACAGCTTGCTATTTCGACAAATGGATTCAATGAGAATCGTTTCACCTTTGGGGTCATTGGGCCTCCCCAGCATTCCGGCTAGGTTGGGTTATGGTTATTATACCTGAGCCAGTAGACCTGCCTTATAAGCCGCCGGATTGCTTTTAAGAGTAACTAAGATCGTTCCGCTGGCAACGAGGGGGCATGCGTCCCATCTCCATAGATTCAAAGTTTTGGAGTTATAAATCTCATGCCTACATCTGCATACTTATTTATTAGCCTACCAGCATATTCAGTGCAAGCTGTTTCATCTTCTCACATTAGTCTGATTAGGATCAGACTCGGACTGACATGATGATGTCTGCATTTGTTTACATGTCTTGTTCGTTTCCGCTGTATTACTAACTTCTTGATGTGTCTTTTTTTATGGAACGCCTTGAGCGTACAAATGAAATGAAATGAAATTGTTAGTTTTTCCCTTCTTTGATTTATGTCTTTTTTGTCCTTTGAAGAGCTAATTTTACAACTTTTGTGGCAGAACTTTAAATAATCAAGCAAAACTAATATGAGAATAGTCTGTGAACCTCAACAAAGGATGGAAAACTGAAAAACCATGTGCTGCGGATCATGCTGGCTGAAATTCCTCGAGTGCGATCACTGGCAGCCTGTCGCGCGCGACGTTTTCCAAATTGGAGCCCGCACGTAAGGATACGCCCCCCTTATTAGATAGATGCAAAAGCTCTCGCGTAATTCAAAAGAAATCAACGAAATCGCCAGATTTTTGTGCCCTATGCGGCGAACATGTCTGCACTCTCTCCAATGCCTTCGCTCTTCCCGATAGCGCACATATGCAGCGCAACACCCAGCGCTGCGAGCGCATAAATTTGAGCCTGATCCCAATTGAAGCAGACTGTATCCTCAAGAGGTCTCTGGGACGTTCATAGCAATGCTCCCTAGGCTAACGTAACAAGCTTTAATTACTTTTTGTATCAGAAATATAACTCACTTACTTTGAATAATGTAAGGCCTTTTCTGGGATGTCAAAGTGCTTATAAAAAGGCAGATGTCAAAGTGCTTATAAAAAGGCAATAATAAGGGGGATTGCCTTGCAAGCACATTTTTGACGACTTTCAATTTTAAATTTTTCAATTTTTCAATTTTCTCGCATTTGCATGTTCATGCTATTCACGCAGCATATAGGCTTCGAAAGAGACCAGTAAAGGCGTGGAGCGATGGGCGGAACTTGACCTCTGCGCGATGGTGAGAGGAGCCTTCTGGAGTGTGAATGCTTGTGCGAATGGAGGTGCTAAGAACTCCTGCGTCCTCCCTAATCTGACGTCATTTGTACTATTTCGAGTATTTCGGCCATACTGTTATCCACACCTTCCCTTTCTTGGCCAGATTCTCATTAATAAATACGAAAAAGCTTAGCTCTAGATAGATGCTTCGCAGATGTAAAAGCTTTTGTAAAAGCTCTGTAAAAGCTTTACATTCTTTTCGAGCTTCATATATGGTAAACATCCAACTTCCAAATTGCCATCCGACTAAGTGACTTCTCTGGCAAGAAGCACTTTCATTGTCAGTTTACTTCTATTATTTTATTAGTTCCCACGGCTTTTTCTTTTTCTATCATTGAAAATCATTATTAGCAGGGAGGGCGTGCAGGGGTTCCAAGCATCCTTCCTCGCACCATAGTTAGTACAGTCGAGTAGATTTTCCGCTTAATATAGTGTGCTTGCACAGTTTATGAAATGCGGTAAAATTTACGCGTGAAGAGGTATCTGCGCCATCACTGCTAGCGTTTGGTGCGCGCAATTGGCCGGCGTCACAGTCGAAGCTATTCCCTCACGCGCAAATTTTACCGCATTTCACCTTCTGTGCAAGCACACTAAATTAAGCGGAAAATCTACTCGACGGTACTTCTCACCCAGGAGGGTTTTAACACCTCCGACGTAGGTCAGGCCCGCTCTTTTGGTCTTATTGTGAGGTGTGTGAGCAGCGCAAATATAGATTCGGATATTGAGGTAAGTAATACGAGTAAAAAAAGTAGGAAAAAGTGAGAAGGTATTTCGTAAGTGAATATAAGATACAATTAGATACTTTTCTAATGTGCAGAAGTATCTAAACTGTGGCGTTTGATGGAAATGGCTGTACATATGGAGTCCAGCAACGATACCACAGAAGAGTATGAACTAAAGAGCCTGAAGAAATTCTGAAACTTCTTTTCCTACTTCACTAGGCCTGGAAAAGGTAGTGAAAAAGTGATTTCCACTAAATTCAAGCACAACTCAGGTCAGTACCAAATTTGGGTGGCGGTCAAGAATAACGACAGCTCTACTAGCCGCTAGCTGCCAGCTGCTCGCGCGCGCAAAACAACCCGCCCTCACTCATTTATGAAATCGGAAAAATGATTCAAACCTCAGTTCTTTTCATTAAAGTTCGTTTCCTACGTTAATCATTAAAGCTTAAATAAGTCGCATGCTGAATTAGGCAAAACATTACTATTTATGGCGAATTTATGGCGATGTGATTACTGATTACTTCCATCCTTAAATAATAGCAGAATTTATATGAAGAAGCACAACGCTTTGGGCAGTTACTGCTTCAAAATGTGGTGCCTGCGTAAACTCGTCCGCTGCTAGGGAGATGCTACCTGTACACCGTCTATTGACACCCGGCCACTCGGGTGCCGCTATTGCCAGCTATCGTTATTCTTGACAGGTACCCGAGCTAATATTGGGACTACATTATAACTGCAGCCAGTTTTTCGAACAACGATTATCAAATAATTATAATAGTTACAAGAATGTGTTTCCTAGAATAAATGTTGCCATTTCTCGAAATCATTCTATTCGATTTATTGGATGTTATTCATAACGAGAAATCCACCACTCGAGTATTTACACTAGAAATATACAATTTGTGCATGTTCGTAGAAGAAAATCATACGAGTATTTTCTGAAAAAAATTTTTCCAAGATTCAAGCGAAAAAATCCGGTGGCCAGCTTAAATGCTGGTTATAGGACATTCAGCAATCAACTCCTCTTATGGCAGGATTAAGCGCCGTTTTATTTTTTACTTTGAAGGATTACTAATACTA
Source organism: Cylicocyclus nassatus (assembly GCA_958299035.1). NCBI lineage: Eukaryota > Metazoa > Nematoda > Chromadorea > Rhabditida > Strongylidae > Cylicocyclus > Cylicocyclus nassatus. The sequence goes on from CATQJL010000112.1 coordinate 88,358,173, forward strand.
ATCGCTCTAGCAGCTGCAGACATTTTCTGCTTTCAGAATTTGCAGGAAAGCATAGAATTTTTCAAATCAATCTTAATCTGATTAATTTCCACTATCCATAAATACAAAACTCCGCTCGGACCAATAGGAGGAGCCACCCTTCGGCCTTGTGAAGATGTGATGTCCCTTTGAGGCTTCCCTGAGGTGCAAAGTATCTCTGCAGGAAAGGCGGCGAAGCTTTAAGCACTCCTGCCACGCCGCCTTTGAGCAGTGAGCGTCAAAGAATAGTGAAAAACGTCTTCATTATTTTGAAAACTACCAAATCATACTATGGATATCTTTTTCAGCAGACAATTCATAGATTTTCGAAAACCCATAAACCCGAATTTTGATCTTGTTTCAAAGAAATTCCGACTAAATCGAATTTTGACCTCGGTTGGGCATTGTCAGTGCTGAACCCTGACTTTGCAACAACTGAAAAGAGCCACCTCGAAAACAATTAAATTCGGTTTTTGGTTTGATAAGAGCAATTTTGCTACTGAACTTCGATTTTGAAAATTCCTTTATAATTCCGGTTTCAGCATCTACGACATGCGTAAGGGGGGCGGGAACTGCAATATCTTGGTAGCGGAGCTCGTAATCATAGTCGGAGGGCGTGCAGGAGTTCCTAGCACCTTTTCTCACACCAAGTTCGCACCAGCATTCGCACCCAGGAGGGTTCTAGCACCTCCGCGCTTCAGAGGTCAGGTCACGCCCATTGCTCCACCCATTTACTGGTCTCATTGTGAGGTGTGCAAGCAGCGAGAGCACAGACTACTTAGTATATAAGTAGTAAGGGAAGAAAATTGGAGAAAAAACAAAGAACGTAATTACCATTTCTCAAGTGAAACTTCTGCTACACCATCATTTCAAAATGAGCAGGTGAACATTATTTTCAGAAGGTTAATTGCACAGAATTTTTTGTATGAAACCCGGTCATTCGAAATATCAGAGAATCTAGTTGATCAATTATAAATTCCTGGTCATTTGATTGAAATAATTTAGCATCAGGAGTTGAATAATGAGTGACTATGAGTGGTGTAGAACCCTATTACCTAATATTAGAACCATCTATTTGGAAAGGAGTATATAAAAGTTCTCGAATAAGCAACTCAACGCTTTTCCCAGTAGTCAGGATATTGAACATATATACTTTCCTACTTTCGTCTGCCATCATAAATGTTCAATGAGTTTTTCATTCCAATTACTCCAATGATCAGTAAGATTGTGATTATCAAAAACCAATATATAGGTTATTTCCATGTACTAGAATACCAGACTTCTGGCTCATGTTTGATTGAAGAGTTGGCCAAGAGTTCCAAATACGACACCAAATTTGCAAGTTATTTTTATTTGCTATAATTCTTAGATGACCTTTAGAACTTGCGTGTAATTGACTAATTTCTCTGTTACTTATTTATTTATTTTAAGGTAACTGACTAACTTCTCTGTTATATACTATGATTGGAAGAATCATAACTTCTGCTTGATTTATATTAATACGATGTGTTTCACAAATTTACTCTAGCGCGAGCACCTACAAAATTTTGAGAAAGCGTCATTTTATCCGAAAACGTGAGTGAAAGCTATCTCCCTGAGGGACTTTTTTGTTTCTCGATTCCAGTGCTGTCATCTTCAAAAACAGTACACGTCTTATAGTGCGTGTACACATTCATAACGAGGGCAGCTAGAGGGAGTGATGGGCGGAGCCGCCCTTTGCCCCCGAAAAGGTGTGATGTCCTCTAAGAGATTTCTGGAGGTGTCAAGTACCCCTGCGAGAAAAAGCGGCTAGGTTTTGGGAACTCCTGCCACGCCGCCATCATAGTCTAGTCCGAATGTGCCTGGCAGGCATATTACTTAGGCGCGAAAATTCAGCTAGGGTGAGACACTTCCCGCACTTGAAATATACATACAGGTGTGAATGTGACTTGCATATTTTATAAATCGTGTATGCTATTATCAGAAATTTCGCAATGCATCTCGTGGTGCAATTTTGTTTCCAGGGCACATGATTTCGAAACGTTTCATAAGTAGACAAAAATAGACCCACCCATGCCTCCACGATCACCCATAGACCCAGGCGGTCCAGGTTCTCCTATGTAAGAGGACTGACCGGGTAGTCCAGGTGGTCCCATTGGACCCTAAAATTCTCTCATTACTGGCATGTTCTGCCAATCTTCCCGAGTCTCAAAACACAAACTTGTTCTCCTGGATAACCCATCATCCCCTGTGGGCCAGGTGGCCCCATAGGACAACGAATACAGCCCGGCATGTCCTGTCGGTACGTCCCTAAAACCACTCCATTTGCTCCGCGTTGCCCAGGTAGTCCAGCGTAGCCAGGCTCTGAAGTTTGAAAATTATCTTTCGCGATTCTTTTCGTTTGTCTCATGCGCTAGATACGAACTGAGCTGTGTCTTGCAGGCTCCAGAGACATCTTTGACGCGAGAAATGTCAAAAGTCGTTTTAGAGGCTCGGGATTTTAATGCTCAGCGCCTGGCCAATCGCAGTTGAGGTGCTAACCAATCAGAGGCGCTCCGTCGTGAAGCAGATTCGAGTTCGAAAAATGGCTGGTGTACGTGGGTCCGAAATAACAACTCGATCATTCAAATAGAACATTCGAATGTATTCGCTTCCCAAGTTTGAAAGTCGGAGTTTTCTATTTTCGAATAAAATTTGGAAAATCGAATATCAAAAAATGGGGTTTCGAACAAAATTTCGACATTAGAATAATAAAAAAAGGGGTTTCGAATAAAATCGAAAACTTGAGTAGTCAAAAAACGATCAAATGAATTCCATTCGAATGTTAAATTCGAATTCGTATTCTAGCTATTGCGCATCTGGTACAGGGCCAATTGCTGAGTTATCAAGCTTCCTTCATCTGCATTTTTTCCTGCAAAACTCGATAATGCATCTTTTTGAAGGTGTGATCAGCTTCGAACTGTATGGGAACTGCATACCTCCAACTTGCGACAGTAAAAAATGGATGTGGATTTTGATTGATTGCTTCAGCTTCAAATTGGAAGCGTGTTAACTGTCAGTCTCTCCTACTTTGCGCTGCTCATAGTTTTGGTCAGCAAAGGCCCACACTGGTGAGCACTCTTGCTTGTAAATGTTGCACAGTTGCCTCTATTCTATTTTCACAGATTTTTCGTTAATGACGGGACTATTTTGAGTAGGAGACATTGCGGTTAGTAGGAGATTGTATACCACATTGCAATAAAGTTTCACTAGATAGTAAATAATGATTTTGTTATTTTAGTGCATTTGAGATTTTTACACAGAATTGCAAACATTTTAACACCGGGTATTATCAGCCTACCCACTAAAGTAAAGGCATTTTGTTTTGTAGCATTCCAAACGAAGATGGACATTGAGGCATACGAGCTTTGGTTATAATAGGGCCGGTACATACTTCGAGCGAATTCAGCCGGACGCAAGTCGCTAATTTTGCAGGATGTCTCAAATAACGCCCGCTTACTACAAATGCAGAGATTAATAAGTTTTGGCACTGCTAAATGCCCTGCTTTCTGTACTTTTGGAATGCGCCTACTATAAGTCATAAACAATTTGAGTGTCTTCATTAATGTAGGATTACGGTAGGAACTTTGAGAAGGGTTTTGAGCCAAGGAGGGCCATGTATCTGGTCTCACAAGGGAAGGAAGGTTGGTCAAAGTGCTTGTAGAGCTTGGAAGGCTGATTCCAAATCTACCTCTGTTATCTGCTGTGGCCTTTTGGGAGTGGAGTTATGGAGGTTTTTGTGAGTAAAAATTCAAAGCAAGATTAGTATAAAATCAGTCGTAACCTTTTTCTGGCGTTCAAATGAGGCAGTAACAAATTGTTATATTTGAATCAATCATTTGTTGCACCGAGTGACCCGACTATTAGTTAAGCTCCAAAAAAATGTTACGATTGATTTTACACTAATCTTGCATTTCCCTTTCTACTCACAAATATCTTCGTAACTCCTCACCCAGAAGCTCGCAGCAAATGTCGAAAGCAAATTTGGAATCAGCGTTCCAAGCTCTACAGGCAGTGCACATTTTGTTTCCAAAGGCCACTTCGACCAACCTTCCTTCCCTAGTCAGAAAAGGAACCAAACAACCAAAAACTCTCACACTAGGTTAATTATAGTTGCTGTTTCTAAATATAAAGTTTGCACCTCATCATAATGCTTCCTTCAAAAGTTAAGCAAGATAAGCAGTGGCTGCTGTCTAATCTGTTTCTAAAAAATGCTTTAACATTTCGTACAAAGTTGATTATCAAACTCAGCGTCCATGAAAACCCCATCAGAAATTTTTAGACCTTTTCAAAGAACATTGGAAAATGCTGCTTTTCACAGCGACGCCTTCCTACCGTAATCCTACAGCAATGAAGAACGATCGATGATTCGCTCCATACCGTAAATCTAAGTTGAAGCCAGCTCCATAAAATGGTACCTAAAGCTTTTTGAAAGACTTCATGACAAGAGAGTAATTAACAAACAATCAAGCAGTAGCCACATTTTTTGGGGCATTCTGTATACTAAAATATAAGTGGCCATCGTTGTTGCTCCAGGAAAATGATAGCACCCTTGGCGCTACGAATCCGAACAGCTCCTTCAGCTGAAATAATTAGATGCTTACACCATTTTGCAAGGTTTCCCATTCACCTTCATACTAAACTGTCTTTATTTGGAGTGTGTCATCCTTGTGTACATCAATCACTTTTTGACTCGATGAAGAGTTTTTTGGATACAGCATAAAGATTTACATCACTGCTTTCTCTTTAGATCGCTCGATAACAAGAAGTAAAATAAGATGTGTTGAAGTACAGGCTTGTCCCCATCTTACCATCTTTATCGCTTCGAAAATTTTGAGCTAAGGGGCTGGGAGTCGGTAGGGGGGAGGAGGTAAGTGAGAGCGCTGATTATGAATAGAAATCTACTTCATCGATTTTTTCTATTTTTAGAAAACTTTGGGTACCGGGGCTGGGAGTTGGTACAGGCGAGTAAGTGAGGGCGGCCTTTCATGAAAAAGTCCGAATATCCCCAAGTGTAATGCGAGGTAGAGCCAATCAGACATCCAGTCACAATTGGGATGGGCAGATACGCCCCAGTCGTGTGAACGCACTCATCAGTACCTGCCTAAACGCACCTTCCACCCATATTCTCGACTTCCATGTTTTGGTCGTTTCGGGGCCTTCTCATGTCCCTGGTTCCGAATATAAAATCAAGGATCCGCAACAACAGCGTTCAGGAGAACCCACAGCCGGTTTTCCGGAACGGTAATGGATCGGCGCGCACGGAAGGGCGGTTACTGGAGGAGGCGGTTCTGACTTGGGGTCCTCATGCCTCGCTATTCCGAAGCGATTTCCTTGCTTTTACAACATTTTGCGCCGCGACTTGGGCACTGACTTGATGGGGGGGCCCCACTATCGTAAACTGCCAAAGCTCGAGAGCCTCAACACGGTGGACGGTGTCTTCAACCAATTGACGACGACGCCTGATTTTGCGTGGCGGCACTTTGGGACGGCGCGATTTTGCAAACACTTTCAGCGCAGGAAGGTTTTATGGTCATTTATGAAATGTAGGGTTGTTTTGCAAACAAACATAAACATTTTTGTGAACGACGGAGCCTGCACGTCCTAAAGTGCAAAAAATTGGAAAGAATATACATCTACGGAAGGAAAACCGGACCTACAAAAGATATGACTCTGCAACAGGTGCGGGGCCACGGTAATCCACAGCAGCAAGAAGTGCGTGGATCACCGGTGGTCCACATCGTTGATTGAAGGATTGGATAAGGCGCATGGCAAACTTGCTCCTTGCGCACTTTCTTTCCCATGACCAAAAAAAACGACTTTGATATCTCTGCAAGCTCCAAAGTGCAGTCACAATCTCAGCACGTTTGGAGGAATCAGAAAATGACGAAAACAATAATTCGAGGCTCCCTAGTATATGCCTTCACCTGTAAAAGCTCACTCTTAGTGATTGATCCTAATGGAGAATGAATATAAAGGGAACGAAGAGCACTGGCTAAAAGAGATACGCGTCGTGTAACTTTTTTTATAATCATCAGATTCGAGCAGTCGGTGATGTACACTACTACAGTCTGCCCCAATCGGGATCAGGCCGAACCGTCGGCTGAATTTGCGTGCTCGCAGCGCTAGGGGATTGCGCTGCATATGCGCGCTGTCGCGGAGAGTGAAGAGATCGAGGAGAGAGCAGACTAGTTAGCCGCAGATGTGGCGCGAAACACTCGCGGCGCGGACTCCCGCCATGCCGATTTTGGCCTGGTTAGGATTGGGGCAGACTGTAGCTAATGCAGGGCTCAGCGGCAAATGGACATCGGTCAAACGTCTTTGCCATTATCGATACCGATTTTCACGATTTTCCACTTCATCCCGCCAGCTGCGTAGGTTGTTCAATTGGAGCGCGCTTTCTTCCTCCAAAGAACCTGCGTCCTTGTTATTCTTGATCCTAACAAGGAGGAGAGGAGGAGTTTTGGAACCAAAACGACGTTACCCTACATACTAAAATTTAGGTGTAGAACAGGTTTATGTAACAATTTTGAAAAGCTTTCCTGAATTGGAAGTTTTGCCTACCTGAGATTCCTAGTGCCACCTGAGGCAGGCAAAACTTCCAACTGCAATTACCCACCTAATTTGGAAAGAAGTTGGGCACGCTTCCCATTCACATAATTTTTTTCGCAATTTTTCGTACTTTGTTTATTAGTCCTACTGCGCGTTTAACACTAAGTTTCATGCGATGTCACCTGTGCGTTGCAAACGAGCCATTTTTCTATTTTTGGTATTGGGAAATTTTCAGAGTTAACCCCTGCAGGCCCTTGTTCGTATAATACTAAGTTTTATACCATATCGACATCTGCGCGTTGCCAACGAGCCATTTGAATTCACATTTTCACTCACCAGTTATGGGAATTTCGGGGAAAAATGCTTGGTACACCTTCCATTCACATAAGTTTTCCCTAATTTTTCATATCTTGTTTCCACTAGTCCCTGTTTGTTCGACTACGAAATTTGGTGCTATATCGTTACGCCCGTATTGAGAACTGATTATGTATGCTGTTCCAAACGGCATCGGCCAAGACGTAGCGCATGCGGCAATTAGCGACGGCGCGGCGTGACGCGCGCGAACTCTACAGTGCTTCTGAGGATTAAATGGATAAGGTAATGAACATGACCCGATATTCTTTTGTTTGCACTGAGAATCTTTTTCCGGGGCTCAGCCCCGGACCCCGCAAAACGGTGTTCCCTAATTACGTACTTTGCCACATCACCATGTTTCTACAATACTGTCAGAAAGAAATGATTGATCAGAGATGTTAAGAGTTGAGGAGAAGAATGAAGAAAGAAGGAGTAAAAATGTCAAGTAAATCAAAAGTAAGGCATCGCTTCTGCCTATGGACCCACCTCCGTCCAAACCTCGTTGTCCAGGTGGCCCAGGTGGTCCAGACGGGCATGCGCTTGACTGAGGACCACAGTCTAAATAACTCAAAAAATTTCAGTTAGATTGCTGATTTATACATATATATACTCACTGCATATGTCTGAAGACACCTCGCTTCCAGGCAGAGCATAAGCTGCATATTGTTGCGCATTGCCGGAAGTTTGATAATAAATATTTCTTCTTAGGACATTTTTTCCTTTCCGAATATTAACGGCGCGAGGACTTCGCAGCACTAAGGACTTCATGTCTGTCCATGCTTCATTGGAATAATGCTGTAAAAAACTAAGTATCTTGGCATAAATAACTGTAAAGTGAGTGTGACTACACTGACTATGAGCAGCGAAGACAGTAGCTTTTTTGACTAGGAGAAGGGAAAGGAGAGAAGGCATTTTGTAGGCAAATGAGTAGGAATATTACATTTTTACATCTCCTTTGAATTTTAATAAATATCATACTCAATACATGGTGGACCCTGCGAGATCGCGGGTTATAATGTGCAGTTGACTTTTTAAAAATTAATCGAGTCATTTTTTAGAATCTTCTTGAAAACAAGGGTAACTTAATGAAAAAATTTGTCTCGGGGCTCGTCCTTTTCAGAACATCAAGATCATAAGCCCGTAAAAAATCGAACAGTTTCGATTTTTTTGGGCCACTGGTTTGCAAATTTGTAATTACAATGTATTAGGTTAATGCAAAAATAATGAACGTTTTGCCAGTTCTCAATTTTACCTGCTATAACTTTCTAACTACATTTTCCAATGCGATAAATGCTATCATAGGCAGCAAACCTTTCGCAATAACGCGCGGTCTAACTATATTCATATTGCAAGCGGACGGAAAAATAGGATTGATAGTCAAAAAAGGTTTTTTCCTCTAAATCCTCGTTTTTAACAAATTCCCTTAGAGGTTTGTTAGTCTTTTTGTAGGCCTCAAAGTCCTAAACTACGAGATTTTTTTGATTTTCTCATAGTGAACGGCTAACGATTTTGCAAAAACTTTCAACAGGAGGCCTACAGGCCTTGCAGAAATGAGCAACTCTGGCGATTACCTTCTTCAAAAAGATTTATGGGCCACAAAATGACCAGAACGACTACCATGTCGAGGTGCCGATATCTTATGGATAATTTCTATACGATACATGTTTAATGTGGACAAATTTAATCACCTACGATTTTTTGAATTACCTTGATTCGCGCTTGAATTCTGGGCAGAGAAGTAAGCGCGATGAAATTTTTTTTGTACGGTTGTTTTTTTGTAAATTCTCAATAAACAAGGCTAGAAGCTTTTTTAACTTTAGATAGAGCTTATTAATGCACCTTTTTGATCACGCGGTCTTGTACTATCTTGCGCACCTTTGAATCTAGCCATTTAAAGGCAGCGTTTGGGCAGATTTGAAGGCAGTGTCCGGGTAAAAGGTCGATTCGGGGATTTTTTGCATTGGACCTACTCGCTATGCTGAATCCGGAACGGCGCAAAAGGGCTCTAACGCAGGATGAAAATCAACAGGTGGGCGGGTTTTCTACTCTATGAAGTCACCCCCAACTTCCGGAGTGATCTCTTCGGTTCCGCCTTCAAGTTACGTGTTCGCCCTTGGCCAGTGGCGATGTAGGGCGGCTAGCGGAAGAAAGAAAATCGCTCTGGAAGCTGGAAGAGTAACACAGAGGGAAGGATCTGCCCACCTGTTGATTTTTCTGCGTAGAGCCCCTTTTCACCATTTTTGCGCTCTTCAATGTGGTTTTTGGATTCAGCATAGCGTAGAGGCCCAGGTAAGCAAGAAATCCCAAAACCACTTTTTGTTCGAACTTCTTTCACTACTACCAAGTCAAATACTAGGCCTCGAGCTATAACTACTGCGCGAACCCGGTCTCCAAATAGTACTTTAACAGAGAAAAGGAGGAAAGTAGTAAGGCCAAAGATTCTAGAGTCGTGTGCAGGTGCCCATTCCGGTGTGCGCACCCCTTACTGAACAATATCTTCTTGGCCCTTAACGCGTTTTCTCATGGCAAAAACTGTTCAGTTCATAGTTCGTCGTGTTCATACTTGCTTTCTACAAGGATAGAGCCAGGGACTCGCCTATGATCTCTGGAAATAGTCTCAAAACGCGGATTATCGACGAGTTTGCGCTATTTAGTCTTCATTTTCAAAATGAGCGCCATGAAAAGGCCTGGATAAGACAAAAAAATTGGACATTGAAGTTCAGACGTTCTTTGCTTAACGCAAATTATCTGTAGTAGAGGGAAAGCCTTTTTTTCCATGGGCATTCGGCTAGGATATAAAATCGAAAATCCATGAATCCTCATTAGAAAACAAAGTTTTTTGTAACACATTCGAACAGGTGCCTAAGTATGGTGAGCAGTCAAAGAGCCTACAATCCGTTTTCAGACCTCTGATGACGACGACATTGTCGAAACGTAAGGTCATTAAAGTCTCCACCACAGAATCTGAAGGCATAATACTGACACAATTATCTACTGACATCTTATCATGCCAAGATTCGAAGACAAAAGAGCATTCAACTTACATCAAAAATAGTGTCATAAAAGTCACAAAATGATAATTCCAGAGTGTCGGGAATTAACTCTGTAGAAAATAATCAATAACTTATAATGCCTGCATCAAGCACACGCATTTATGTGGGTCCCTACTCGAGATTTTGAACACACGTTTTTATTAAAGGCAGCAGCTCGGCAGATTGATCTACTTCAGATTTTGACACAAATGGATAGGAGGCCCGCAAAGTGAATCAAAACAGCAATTCCACGCCGAAAATGTGAACTTTTCAAGCCAGGGGAGCGGCCCAAGCCCCGCTCCCCTTCCTCCTTTCGCTCCCCTAATAACTTGTTCGGACGAGTATGTTCTCCACTAGAAAACGCGCCGTAACTCGTAGCTTTGTGAGGCAGAATTGTTCTAGCACTCTCTACCTCCTTACTCAGCGTCTCTCGGCAGAGAAAAACGGCTCACTCGTCCGCGCCCGTCTCAGGGGGGGGGGGGGGGTTCGAAAAACGGGTTTTCCCCATTTTCGCGCTAAGGGGAGTTCATATCGTGATTCAGGGGGCCGGAATAGCTCCAAATCTGCCAAAACCCCGAAGTTGAAAATCTGCCGAGCCGCTGCCTTTAACCATTTTACAATTTTCCCCAAAATTTCAGTTTTTTCAGCTCTCGACGAGCTTCAATAACATATAAGTAGCGCAAACATCTTGCAATTAGTATGTTGTTTTGTTTTGTTTTTAACGTTGTTTTCTTAAAAAGTTTGTTCTCGCGAATTCTTGTCATATATGAGCGCATCAAAACTTCAACTGGAATTAGAGTCCAAAATTCAATCATCATCTAACATTTTACTAAGAAAATGGCGGCTCCACTTGAAACTTGGATCTTGAATTTTTAAGGTGTGAGGTTCGAGTAATGAGAATTCCATCTGCAAAGCTTTCAGAAATCAAATCGAAAAACGCTCATTGAGAAATGAAGAAGTCCAATAACGATCGCTGATTGATGTACCAGCTTGTCTGGAAAATAGTGTCGCATCATAAGCAATCATATCATATTGGCAGGGTGAATACGAAGAAAGTGGATCGGGTATTATTTGATAGAACAAAATAAGCTTTATAAGAGTTTAAACATTCGTACCAAGTTTAATCTACTTGAAGTTGTAGCCACATTTCAAAAAATTCTAGATAGCTAAAAAATATCCAAAAAATTTCTTGAAACTCAACCTGCTCACGCACACATTCTTTATACTAGAAGGTCGTATGTACAGGTTCGTAATGTTTCTATGTAACCGAAAAAATAAAAATTTGTATGCTTTATCCAGAACCATCTTGAACTACTTAAAGATAGGTAACTCTGTAGTGCAAACCTTTGTAAGTATAATTGTGGATATCCAAGTTTTTACACTGATTACCCTATTTCCAGGTGTACAAGCCGCACCTTTGCTCTAAAGGTGCACACGCCAAAAGACTGCTTGTTACTTTGGGGCGCGTTAAGTGAGAGCAATGTGCGAGAAAGCGACCGCTTCGCGAACTTGCGCAGCGGCACGCCTGGGTCTGCTCGCGTTTAGAGCAAGGAGGGTTCGGCTTATACATCTGAAAATAGGGTACTTTTTGAGAGGTATGAAATTTGCCGCCAAAAACCAGAAAATCACTACATCTACTTTTGACCATTTTTGTATCATATTCCCTCCATGGAAAAATTCACAAATGTACACATAAACATTCGCTGTGGAGAATACATGTTTGTACAAATCGAAGGTCTCTAAGAATTTCAGAGCGGAGACGCAGTTTTCCAAGCACTTGAATTTTTCTTCTGGTTTCATGCTTTACATGGATAGAAGCTTGTCGAAGGCTTGTAAGCCAACTTGTAGATCTTGCTTTATTCTATTGAATGGTAGTAGAATGCGCTCACTTTTTTGTGTTTACTCTTCCACGGTAGCTTCGAAATTCGGCGTCATTTGAATGACTCCAAGTGGACTACTTGAAACACAAGGCCGTGGAAAAAGGGAGAAAAGTTGCATTGAATAATGTTTGAACGTTTGCCCACCTTTGTCCGCATTTTTTTATGACAGATAAAAGTTGGAACGAACTTTTAAACGAGGCTTGGCACAAATGGCAGCGGGTCAAGCTGGATATCGTTTTTGGGACAAAAAGCAAAGTGGATATCGTTTCTATGGCCGAAAAGACTCAATATTGACGCTTTGTTGGTCGACAAGTCATTGTTTCTTTTTAAGGGTTTTTTATATTTGGGTATTAGGGTCAAAGGGGACTTTGCTTTGGAATTTCCCTATGCCAGCTCGTGCCGAGTCCTGCTTTTGAACAACTTATTCTTGTCTTAAAAGGTGTCCAAAGTACCAGAATAATTAGCTGAAAAGATATTAGATAACATTATAGCATAAGGTTATATACTCGACTTAAGTCACTTTCTTTAATTTACATTGCGCATCCACTAAAGATATTTATTAGCTTGAAGCAGAACCCCTTATTCAACACCACCCACTAGTAGGTCAATGAAAGTGGGAAACGTCAACACTCATCTGCGCTAATGGATAGACGTAGCATTTTTGTTAGGCACTCTCCACCCTAACAAACAACTATTAGACTTACTTGCGATGGAAATAAGGAATGGTAACGCATTTAATGTTTAATCAATTATAATATATGGATACAATGGTAAATTACCGAAACAAGGAAGTGGATGGAGTTTGGGCATTTGGAGAAAACTGGTATAGGCTTTATAATTCAAAGCTGGCTGAATTTTAGCTTCTATTATTTGCAAGTTTGTGGAGGAATTTGCAATTTATGTAGAAAAGAATTCAAAAAATAGAGCGAAACTGAGCTGAAATTTTCGATTTTTCTTTTACTTTCCTCTCAAATTATCCGGTTATAATATAATGTTGCTATACTTTCTCTGTCGTCTCTAAAAAACTTTGGATACTTCAGAGTTTTTTAACAATCGGCATTTATGAGAAAGAGACAGAATACTAATTATTATTTCCACCTTCAAGTGCATAACTTACAAAAGGTTTTTAAGTAATTGCAGTAATTTATCGGTAATGACAACAACCTCTAGGTTTTTTTCATTTCCTACTTTTCTTTAGTTCTAAAATCTGACATGTCATATCTGTCGATCTCCGAAGGTGATAGCGTTAATATCGAGGCAGTTCAGAAATTCAAATAATAAAGCAAGTTGTAGACCTGCCAAAAAACAATTAGAAATCAAAAACTCAAAAACTGATCAGTGTGCGGTATTTGTAAATGTCATAATTTTCAAATAAGATTCAAAAAGAACATCTGGCTCTGCTTCTCGTTTTTTCAAGCAGGTTGCTTCCCCAGAAAGTCTGACAAATATGTGTAATATCGCAATGTACGGCTGTAAACCAAAACAAAGTGAAAGTGACATGTTTGGGAAAAGGGGGGGAGACTATATCGCGAGAAGATAGCGTAGAAATGGTAAACTTGCCTTCCATTCGTCCAGGTCACGCATAGCTTCACTGTAAACTTCATTTATCTCTTGAGCCGTGAGGAATAGGGTGACGAGTGAGATGCTGAGCAAAACAGCAGCCGAAGCTACGCTGAATCGGGCCACTGCCTGAGTTGCTAACATTCGCCAACTAAAGAAATCATGCATAAGGAAGTTCTTTTTCTTTGCCAAAAATTACATGCAAGAATTTGGCAAACAAAGCAAGCCGAAAAAATCGGCTAATTCTATCGCGTCGACTTTGAGCGCGTCTAGCTGCTGACTATGAGAGGGGTCTATACTAGCTGAAAGACTAAGCCCATGCAATGATGCGCGATCATCGCGCCCTCACTTTTATAGTAGCGAAAGAACTCGTCCCTCAAGTGGACGACCCAACTTACGCTCCTCTGCTGCGCACCGGCTTTTCCCCTCCTCAGTGTCGCGCACCAATATATTGCGCCGATCGGGTTTTGGGATGTGGTGAGCTCTCATCTCCTTTGTTATGGAGATGAAAACGAGCTTTCTCCTCCTTGCGCTCCTGATCTACATTCGAAGCGAAGGATTCCTATCGCGATGAAGAATTCCGCAGATTCGAATTTGACTTGACGCAAATGCTGGATAATTCCGTCAACACTATCACTCAACAGCAGGTTAATATTACTCATATTTCAATTTCACAGCGTAAGGTCACCAAAAATTAGAAACTTGCAAAAAAAAATTCGAGAAGAGTTAGTAGTTTTTTTAGGTCGTCTTAAAAGTATTTTCGCTTTATTTGAGCAAGTCCGCAGAACAAAGGTTTACAGAAGCTCTTGGTAGCATTCGATGCAGTTTTTCATGCTCTTTCAAATAGTTAACTTTGAGCAGTTAAATCAATGAGCTATAAGAGAATTGCGATAAACTGCGACCCATGCTTTTCACCAAGGTCAAGCTTTACTATTTTTCTAAATTCTTGTATTGTCCCCCCCCCCCCGAAGAAAGCCAAGTAATCTGCGGATAGAGCAAAGAAAGTAGGATACAAAACAGTTTCGATCTCCTTCTCAGGGCTCTCCATAATTTTTTGACAAAATTTTGAACGACGCCATCGAATTTTAGGAGTCCCAAATCAGACGCAGACTCGTCAAACTCCACCAAATTCTTGATCTTTGATACTTTCAAGTGGGTTAGGATTTAGCACTAATTTTAAGGAGCAAATGAGCGTTTTGGAGCTCGAAATATCTAATTTTTAATTTGTCGGGGTACAGCCTGGTGTTCCTTAAGGAACATGAATTTTACCGATTTTATTCTCCAAGACTTCTCGAAACAGGAACAAAAAACATGTCTCCAAAAGAGGAGAATTTGCTGCGTCGAATAACACTCGGTTGCTCGCCGGCTGTTGTTCTATGAGGTTCAATTTGATCAAATATGAAATTTAATAGCATCGAAAAAATAATTTTGAAAAATTTTCAAAGTAAGCTATGGAAGGGGCAAAAATTGTTTTGCTTCCTACTTTGCTTGCCCTATCGACAGGTTAATTGTACTTCTTCGGGGAGTCAGTAGAAGATTTTAGAAAAATAGCTGAACTTGACCTTGGTAAAAAGCCATGGGTCGCAGTTTATAGCAATTTTCTGAGAACTCGTTGCTTCATCTGCATTATGAAGACGATCATTTGAAAGAGCATGAAAAACTGCATCGAATGCTGCCAAGAGCTTTTGTAAACCTTTGTTCTGCGGACTGTGACGCTTGCTCAAGGAAAGCGAAAATACTTTTGGGACGACCTAATAGTTCCATGTTATTGTCTTTTCCTATCGGGTTTTACAGTCATAGCTGTTGGCTCAAAAGTTGTTCGCACCATTTTCGGCAAAAATCTTGACATTCTGGTCTTGCGAGATCTACGTATTGTCTATCTTAGGAGATCAAGGTTTGTAAGCGCTTCCAAAGGCTTTACTTGTCGCACACTTTGATCTTACAATTAGCTTGGTCCATAAGTTTGCGTCAAAAAATATAAAAAAAACCGTATTTCATTCTAATTTTAACCATATTAGTCAGAGATTAATTGAAGAAGACAATTTGTACTTTTTTGAGTTTTGGCCGTTGGATAAAAATGTTGGATAAAACAAAAGACCTTTTGTTTTTTGGTTTACGACCTACTCTGTTCAACTGGAAAATTGGCTGAGTGGATGTTTCCACGGCCGTTACAATTCTTCCCATTTATGAGTTGACATTTTGATTGTTTATTGGATAGTCTCTGATATACAAACCAAATTTGTTTTTTATCCTCGCATTTTTCCTTGTATGCGGTCTGCTACTCTTTTAATATCATTCGGTTCAATACAATCTCAGCATTCCATAGCAAAGAAAAAACTTTAGTCTACACTACGAACCGTAACAATGATCTGATCTACTTCTCTTATTAGTTCCATACTTCGCGATCTTCAGCTTTATGTTGATTTATTTTAATCTTTTAAGTCCGCTGTAGCTTAGCTTTATCTAGCCATCTTAGTTTTGATCTTCCTTTTGGTCTCTTCCCGGTGATATTTACAGATAATGCCAATCTAGTCACGTGATCTTTTTCTCTTCTTTTCACATGTCCATACCATTAAAGGTCGCCTTTTCTTGTATCTTTTTGAATCGGGGCGACCTTCATTGTGGTCCTAATGGTATTGTTGCTGACATGATCCAGCATAGTGATGCCTGCTGTCCATCTTAGCATACGTGTCTCCATTACACTAATCCTTCGTTCTCGTTTCGTGTACATGGCCAACACTCGCTGCCATATAAAGCAGCTGGGCGGATCACGGTGCGGTAACTGGGATTTCATTTTGGTTGATATTCGTTTATCGCACGTGATTCCGGTAAGACTTCTCCATTTCAACCAAGCCGTGTTTATCGTGGAGGTAATCTCTTCCTGGAGCGTACCATCTGCTGATATGTGAGTTCCCAGATACTTGAAAGTCGTGGTCTTCTCAAAGGCAGCGTCCAGGCAACTCTGGACACATGGGAATTTCACGTGGATAGTAATTTTGGGGCCCTTACTAAGTCACTGCTCAACCGGCAGCTCAGGTAGCGCTCTAACGGCTGAGATATCTTCCTCTTTTGCATGGCGTATGCTACCAGCACGAAAGTCCACTATGCAAAAGCACGAGCGGATCCGTTGAGTGGATGCCTCAAAAATTGCGTTTCAAACGGACTTACTTTACTTCTGGCCAGCAAAACTTTCATGTAGCAGCACTTTTGCAAAGTTATGAGTAGTTTGACAAGCTAATGTACAAGCTATAGACTTTAGCCCAAAAAAGTGAACAAAAGTTTATTACTTTACGAAGGTGGCGCCAAAAATTTGATTGCGTAAACTTCAATTTGCCAAGAGTTTACCTGATCATTTGTGAAAATTCTTGCATAGAGATGTGGCCCACGGTGATCACTGACTTCAAGGCAACTACCAAGCTATGAAAATTCCAAAAACCGATTTAAATTTGCATTTGTTCTTCTGGGAAAGGTTCCATCCATGAAAAATTACCGATCTCACATGAAAAAGTTTTAGAAATGAGTAGTTGTTTACGAATCATTCATGATAGTCTGCATAGCGCGGTGAGTTTCAATGTCATTATTGCGGGAATGAGTAGAGTATACAGATAGTGAGACCAGTGCGAGCCTCTGCGAAGCAGAGGTGACGCACTGATGAATACATAAAATGCTATGCATCAAAGTATCAAATGAAGTCGAGTAAGAGAATTTCTTGTAAAACATTTGCAAGCGTAGTAACTCGCTTCGTTTCACTTTTGCAGGATGATGGCTCAGCAGAGGTCATGGCTCAATAGGGAAGGTATTTGATTCAAGGTGAGCTTTCCCGATATGTATATTATACAAAGGGTTTTTGAGCGCTGAGTTCGAAAAAACTTTCCATAACTGCTCAATTGCTTAATTAACGAAGTTAGAGGCACTTTTCTGCTTCAAATTGCATCGGCAGTGGCTACTTTTTGAATGACCTAACTTCAAAGTAAATGCGAATGCTTCAAAGTTACATGCCTAATGTAGCCGCGAAACGGCAAGCCACTTTGCTACCTGAGTGCTGCAACAAGCAAACAAATTCAGTGCCATTTGAACTCAAACAAATGTCTAACTTTGTTCAGTGAATAGCTGAGAAGATAGGAAAGCATTTTCGTGATCACATATCAAGGCGGTCATTATGCTGTACATCTTGCAAGAGAAAGTCACTTCGAGCTATTTACCTTCCCTTGCTAGTTTGAGTTGGGCTTTGAACGGGAAACGGCCCTTTTGAACCGCTCGCTATCACAGCGTGCCTCTGATTGGTCAACATGTCCGCTGCCATAACGAGTTAGTACTCGTTCATTTTTGCACATTTTTTGTGTCCAACATGATGGTAGGTCTTGGCACAGGCATATTACATGCTTCAACTAAGAATTTTCCCCGTTGACTGTAAATGCGACTTGTTAGCTTTGCCAGCGGCGCCGCACGCGGCGGAACGAGCATCGCGCGCGAAGGGTTTAAAAGGGCCCACACCCGCTTTAAACTCTTCTCGTCTTCAGCTAAATAGCGAAAAATTCCCTGACTCTAAACACCTTTTCAGAGTACTGTGGTGCACGTTTCTGACATCTTCCAGGAAGGCGCTCAATTGATCTTGTTCGCAGGAGAGTCTGTGCACAAAGTAGGAGCAGAAAATGGTGTCGCAGAGGGGATCGAACCCATACAATTATAAAGCGTTTTTACTTTCAAGAGCACAATGAATATCTTTCAGCACATTCACTAAAACGTACGAGTTATGCCGAACACTCATGAAACGCAGAAGAATTTTTATCTGCATTAGAAAACAAATTGATAGTTTAGTACAAGGACTAAAATGAATTGCTCTGCATCCCTGACAGTCACTTCGTTATAGATTTGCCTACTTACTCAATCTATGCAAACTAATTTTGGGGGGATTTTCAAGCAATAATTACTTGCATTATTTCTTAATCGAATAGGCCTATTTGAACTAGGAAATAATGCAAGTAATTATCGCTTGAAATTCCCCCGAAATTAGTTTGCATACATTGAGTAAGTAGGAAAATTTACAATGAAGTGACTGACAAAGTGACTCCCTTCCTCTGACTTATAATTTTTGAGTAAGGCTAACTCGCTTCGTTGATGCAGATTACATCAGTAGCGTGGGTAGCTTCAAGGGGGAGGATGGTACTAGGGGTCTCCGCTAGCATTGAAACGCTTGAATTTGCTTCGAACGCTAATCATGACATTTTATGATGAATGGGTGCTGCTGAAAAACAAAACTGCTAGCTTCAAGCATGCGAATTTTTGATTTCTTTAAGAATGTGATTGTAGCCTTTTCTAATTTGCTTAGATACTCACGTCGCCTCCTCTAAAGTTTTGGTGTTTTCAAAACAACAAAATGTGTGAAAGAAAAACTTTAAGAACTTCGCTAAACTGTTTACGGATGTGTTTGTTAATCCATAAAATTCTTACAAGATGGAGAACCTGAAGATTGAGAAAAGGAAAGCATGAGTGCTTATCGTTTGAGCATCAAATGTGATTATTTCTTCGACTTTTCTCTCGATATCAAATGCAATGTGGACTTCTAACTCATTTCGTATTCGCTAGTGCTGAAAACCATCAAAGCCATTACGGAAATATATACCGATTCGCACTGGCTATCAGCAAAGAGACAATAAGGTTTACTTTACGACTCTGATAACATATCCGCTGCCAAATCTACTCTGCAAAAAGAGTTACGTACTCCCAAATCTAGGTTTTCTCTTCTACAATCAAGTACGAGCGATGATGCGTCATCGGTAGTGCTCGTGTATTGTACTACAGTATCCATTGCTTGATCTGAAACCGTTCCCATGCTTATCTGATGTACAAATGCCTTTGCCATTAGTGCGCAGCAAAGCTTAATGCCACCATGTTATCAAGGCTTTAAACCGCGCTTAACCTCTTAATAGTGTTGTGGGAACGATGTAGAATGCGCTGTTATCTAATTTCTGCCCATATAAAAGTAGAGCTAAGAAATGCACAAGTATCGCTTGTATCGCTGGGTTAAAGTTCCATCCGCCTCAAGTACTCTTCGCGCTCAAGTTTGCCGGCTCCAATACAATCTGCCCTGTATGGGTGTACATATCTTCTGTATATATTGTAAATGAAGTAGTATATACACGTTTCCAACTACAGAGGCAAGTCCCGCGTGGCGTTAAACTGAAGAAGAGCAACTAAACACTATCTTATAACGAGCACACAAGTTATCCAATCGTCCACCTGGTGCATCGGCTCACCAAAGAACCAAGGTCAGTCAAAATCTTCTAAAGTGCTGATGGATACTTGAGAGTCATTGAAATA
This sequence comes from Cylicocyclus nassatus, assembly GCA_958299035.1. Classification (NCBI taxonomy): domain Eukaryota; kingdom Metazoa; phylum Nematoda; class Chromadorea; order Rhabditida; family Strongylidae; genus Cylicocyclus; species Cylicocyclus nassatus. Next base: position 88,377,908 of record CATQJL010000112.1, read on the forward strand.
ATCTCTGGCACAGTCTCAGTTGCAAATTTTAAACTAGACTAGAAAACTAGCAGTTGGAAATCTCCTTTTTGTCCTGCACGGTTTCAGTTGCAAGTTTTGAACTAGACTAGCAGCTGGCGAGAAAAAAATAGTAATAATGATGATGCGACTAGGCACATCAAAACGATTGCTCACGCGCTACTCTAACAGGCTAGAGAACATTGTTCCGCACCTCAAAACGGAAAACTTGGAAACCTTGATCGCCACTCAAGACGAGAACACACTTGCTGACAACCTAAGGCAACTTAATGAAGGAATAGAGGCAATCACGGCATTCACAGAGAAGAGTGAGGAGCTTTCAAGTGAATACGCCATAGAAGCCTCAAGTCTGCAGGGCTTGGATGAACATGAGTTCAGTAGCTTTGAGGAGTACTCTGCGAAAGCGGAGGAAGTTCTAGCCTCTGCATTTGACTACTTGGTACTCCTCCAATCACGCAGACACTCGGGCAAGGGAAGCAAGTAACACACCACCGCAGGAAGCGGAGAGAACTACTTCTCAAGTGCAACCCAGATTGGGGAACGAACTCTCAACTTTGCCCATCCATATATTTCGAGGAAATACCTAGGAGTGGGACAATTTCTGAAAGCCATTCAATACCGATGTCCACTCTCAATCGCTGCCCAAACTCCAAAAGTTCAACTACGTAAAGCAAACAGACCGCGGTGAAGCTTATCAAGCAATCAAAAATTTTTAAGTGACAGCAGATAACTGTTCGAAAGCAATCCAGTTTCTTCAGCACAAGTATGGAAATCCGTAGAAATTGATTGCACGACTGCTTGATAAGCTGGAAAAAGCTGCATTAGGTCACCTTCGTTGAAGGACCGAAGTTCTCTTTTTGAAGAACTACGGGTTATTATAGCCCAGCTGGCTCATGAAGAGAAAACGTGGACAGCTAATGGTGCATTAGAAAGATTCTTTCCAAGTTTACAGCTTCTGTTCAGAGAAAAGTGCTTCTAAAATAAACACAATCTTGTTAGAAGACTCCTCGCTTATTATAGACATTTTACTACAGCCTCTAGAGGAGATACCGACAGCGACCCAACAAGGGAAGGCCTAACAACAAACAGCCGAAAGAAGAATCTAAAATTGTAGGTTCAGAAGGAGCGGAAACAAAAGAAACCGCTATAGTTCAAGTCAACTCAGCATTCCATAAGTTCGAAGAAACATTTCTTCCTACAGGTAAATTAACAGTTTTGGATCCGAAAAGCCACACTCTAAGGAAAATAGCGGTTCTACTAGACACCGGAGCGGAAATCTCATTCATCGACACAGCACTGGCAGAGGAATTGCAACTAAACCAATAGGAAAAACTAAACTTCATCTACATACCTTTGGCTCCGATCAAGTGTGGACAAAGGATTGTAAGAAAGTGATACTGAACGTCTTTGATGAGGAAGGATAACAATGCTCACCGAGCTTGCTCATCCATTATATCCTCACGAAAGCATTTCGGTTGCCAGAGCTGCAAGATACCAACAACCAGTTCATCAAGTCGCAGAGTCTATGCGTTAGCCACTCTAGACTACCAGTAAACCACAGGTGCGAGGCGCTGACCTATTATGATCATTCGTACGGGCTGACACTAGCCATATCCGCCTTCCTTCTGGGCTGTATCTACTATCTACTCGAATGGGATACCCTTTTAGGCCCCGGGCAGACTTCACGCGATTTGATCGTCGCGACTGAATTGCGACAAGACAACTGTTACAACATCATTCCATGCCGATCAACTTGCATCTCGGTTGTGATACTTTTCCAGCCCGAAATTTTTGAATGTAAAATGAAAATGAATGAAAATCTTGGCGATCATATCACGACGATCAAATCGCGTGAAGTCTGCCCGGGGCCTTACAGGTCAAGTAGAAAGACCACCAATTATAGATACAGACTCAGAAGAAGAAAAGTGGAACGATATTGGAGTTTAGAAGCACAGGTTAACGCAATAGAGACAGCGACTGATGAAAAAAGCGAATAAGATCTCTGGGAGAATTTCCGGAAACTGGATGCAGCCGGCACAGAGGAATTCGGAGTCGCAGAAAAGACTCAACAAGAAATTGTTGATGAGCAAGTTTGGGATGACATTGAAAGAACCATAGAAAAGAGACAAAACGGGTACTACGTGCGGCTGCCTTGGAAAGAGTCTCAGATAGATTTACCAGACGACAAAGCCATTGCTTCTCGAAGGCTGGGTAGTCTATGGAACTCACTACAAAACGACGGAAACCTCTTAGACCAATTTAACCAAATCTTTCGAGAACAACTCCGTCTTAATATATTGGAGGAGGTAAAAGGGGAAGCACTGCCAGGATCCTGAATTCATTACATTCCGCATCAGGTGGTAATAACACCTCACAAGTCAACAACTAAACTCCGCATTGTTTACGACGCTTCAGCCCACTATAAAAGATTTCTTTCGTTAAATGATGTCTTACACCGAGGACCGGTGATATTACCCCTTCTATACGGAATCTTGCTATGATTTAGAGTTTGGCATATTGCGTTGATTTCGGATGTCGAAAAAGCATTTCTTCAAGTATGGTATGACTTCACGAAAAAGATGCGATGCTACACGGTGCCTTTTGTTGAGGAACCACAGGCAAGCGCCCAGTCCGGGTAATATCCAAACTCTTCGGTATACTCGAGTAACGTTCGGGCTTATGCCATCTCCATTCCTCCTAGCGGCGACGACGCATTACCACCTAGATCAATACGCGAACAGCAAACTAGTGAGGGAAATAAAGGAAAATTTGTGCGTAGATAATCTCATCTTATGTGCAGACCATGCAACAGATGCGATTCAGTTGTACCAGACTAGCAAAGAAATGTTTTCCGAGAACTTAGTATGAACCTACGAGATTTCGTCTTTAATGACAAGAAGACAATGCAAGCAATAGCTTGCAAAGGCAAGTCTACGGAACTCATGACAAAATTACTTGGCATAAAATGGAACCCTAAGGAGTATTTACTTCAGCTTAATTGTGTAATGAGAAGCAGTATGAGCAGTACAAAACGCAGTGTTGCAAGCAGCCTCAGTCTGTGATCCAATGGGCTACTTGACACCACTGCTTCACAAACCAAAACTCTCTTCCTTCGCTCTTTGTGGCAACAGAATTTTGACTGAGACACAATTCTGCCCTAGAAATTGACCGAAGAGTGGAAGCAAAACATCAAAGAGATGGTCGGGTTTGGAAAATCGATCTCCCGAGCGTTGTGCACACAAGGGGAGAAGCTGGAGATAATCACATTCGCAGATGCCAGCTTAGAAGCGTGTGTTTATCTGGGTTTATCTGCGCTCTAACGACCAAGTAAACCTAATTATCGCAAAAGGAAATTGCCTGCACTCAAGTCCACAGTGACAATGCCAAAAACGGAACTAAATGCAGCTCGCCATGAGAGTCACAAACTCAGCTATTACACAACTACGATCTGTTGTCGAAATAGCAATTGTGCTTTCAGACTCGGACCCTTCAATGGATAAAGTCAAGACCGGAAAAAGGAATAGGCAGGATGATAACTAGTCTGCTCACTGAAATCGGAAAAATTGTTGAAAATTTGGAGAAGTTAGGATGCCAAGTATGGTCTGCACACGTACCCTCATCTGCAAGTCCTGCAGATTGTGCTACAGGTGTTCAAAGCGGACTTATTCAATCATTTTTGGTGGACCGGACCAGCATTCTTAGGAAAGGATACAAAGGGGTGGAAGGATATCACGCTTTTTCAACACAAAACCTCTTGCGATGAGGAAGAAACCACTACGACTGCGACAAGTATATGTATTCAACACTCTGAAGATCCAGATCCTCTGATCAGACTAAAAGGTATCCTCCAAACACAGTAAAAATCGTCATGGCATATATGCTGCGATATATCAGGAACTCTGTCGCAAAAGCAAATAAGAAAAGGAAAAACACTCTATCGTTTTATCAAACTGGTTACAGCCAGAGATGATGGCCGAGAGATGCTTTTCAGAGCGGTTCAGAAATTACCGTCGCTACCAAAGCTGTAATCAAGAAACATCAGCGATTGATCATTCTTGAATTGTCTCTAACTGTCACGACGTCTTTAGTTTGAAACTCGTGGACGGATCAGTTGAGACAATGCATCGGCTTGTCCAAACTCCGTCGTTTTCCGGTACTCCAGGTCGAAGTCGTATGCAAGGAGAATCAGTTTCCATCGCTGTAATCTGTTTGCTGTATACACCGGCACCATCTTCTTCGGTCCAAAAATATGTAGCAGCGGCTTGTGGTCGGTAAGCAGCCTGAATCGGCGTTGTTTATATAACGATGAAACTTACGCACTACAAAAACTAGTGCAAGCCTTTCCTTCTCCATTTGTCCGTAATTCTTCTCTGCGGTTGTGAGGCCTTGGCTTGCATGGCAAATCGCCTTTTTTGACTCATCCGGGATCTTGTGTAAGATCACAGCCCCAATTCCGTAATCCGATGCGTTGGCATATACCACTATCTGCAGGCTAGGATTGAAATGTATAAGAAGTAGATCCGGAGCTCAAACTTGCTCAGCACGTTTGAATGCGTTTTGGCATTCCTCTGTCCATTCGAACCTTTCTGAGCACGCGTCCAAAGGTGCACGAAGATGGCGCATCTCGGCAACGAATAGTCCATAGTGGTTGATCATGCCCAAAAATGAACGAACATCCGCTATGTTCTTCGGCGCTAGCATTTGCTGGATGACCTCAATCTTCTTTGGGTCCGGCCGGCTTCCGCTCTTGTCGATGATGCAACCTAAGTAACAAATCTCCGGCATCAGAAAGTTGCATTTTTCCAACCTGACGTAAAATCCAGAGTCCTTGATCTTTTTGAACAAGGCTTCCAAGTTTTGGCGGTGTTCTTCAAAACTCCTTCCCGTGATGATGATGTCATCAAGATAAGCGGTTACTCCATCAAGGAATCCATAATCTGCTGGAATATACCTGGTGCTGTTTGCACTCCGAATGGCAATCGATTGTAGCGATACAATCCCTTGTATGTATTAATAGTCAGCACTTCCTTTGATGCTTCTTCGACTTCCACTTGTAGATAAGCTTCGGCTGAGCTGTGTGAAGAGCTGGCCCCGTTTTTTGCAAACATCTCCTCCGCGTGGGCAATGGGTACTGATGCAACTGCAGTGCATCGTTCAATTCTGTCGAGAAATCAGCAGATAGACGGATTTTCCCGTTCTTCTTCTGTAGAACTACCGGTGCGGCCTATTCTGAGTGTTCGATAGGAGATCGCTCCTTCAGCCACCAGTCGGTCGATTTCGGCTTCCAGCTTCGGTACTGAAGCGTAAGGCAACGGTCGCTTTTTCTTGAAAACTGGAAAACTGAGCATCACTCTTCAAGATTAACCTTGCCTTGCTCTTCGTGCACTTTCCGAGATTGTTGTTGAAAAATTTTGCATATCGCTCTCCTTCAAATCAGCGACCACTTCAGCTCGAAAATTTTCTTCGCTAGTCGTCCTCATGCAGTGGTAGTTGTCTCAGCTTTTTGTGTGCCGGCAGCTGAATACACCACTCTAATCCTAGTAGGTTCGAGCCTTCGGTGACGTAGCATGTGCCGTTTCCATGAACCATCTTTCCTGTATTTCGATCTTTAACAGAAAATTTGGTTAAAAATTTACCATAAATCCGCATTGTTTTTCCGTCTGCAGTTCTGACTGACATAACACACATTTCCAGAGCAAAAAAGCCCATTCTCTTCCAAGCTCTACACGATATCAAGGTCATGTCTGCGCCCGTATCTAGCTGGAGTTCAAGAGAGCATCCTTTGACTACGACGTCGAGATAAGTCCGCGCACTCTAGGCGTCGAAACCGACCGCATTCTTGCACTGTTTTTTTGCCAAAGTTTTTTGCACCTGTCCTCCGTTGCTTCTTCCGAGCAGTGCTGTCAGGTTGAGGGCACTCTTTTCTGAAATGTGGTCCTCCATATATAAAGCAATTTACCCTTTTCTTCCATAATGCATGGATGTCGTGTGCGCCTTTCATGTATGTATTATCCATTTTCAAGGCAGTTAAATTCTCACTGTCTTACTGACTTTCTCGCTGGCTACGTCTTCGATTGATAGCGGTGCTTCTTCCGCGATAGCGTCCAGCCGGCGAATCATCTGAAGGCGACTTCCCTAAGTGAGGGATCTTGAAGACCTGCTATGAACTGCAGCGTCTTCATCGCCGTGTATTCGAGCTCCTTCAAACGGCGTCTTCGCCTATTCGCTTGATAGTATTGGCATACTCGCGAGATGTTACTCGCACGATGGAGTAAGCTGTGTGTGTGTGTGTGTGTGTGTGTGTGTGTGTGTGTGGTGTGTGTGTGTGTGTGTGTGTGTGTGTGTGTGTGTGTGTGTGTGTGTGTGTCCACTATGAAATTCGATGAGAGCGTGTTCCAGGCGACGTCCGCAGCCCAAATTCTGCATGGCGCATGCTATCAGCATGAATGTCCGCTATGCAAAAGTACAAGCGGATCGTTGAGTGGATCCCTCAGAAACTGCGTCAAAAGGATCCACTTGGCTTTTGGCCAGCCAAATTGGGCCTGTATCACCACTTTTTTGAAGTAATGGATATAATTAACAACCTAATCTGCAATCCATGGACTTTAGCCCAAAAAATTGAACTAAAGTTGATTACTTTACGAAAATGGCGCCGAAAAGAATTAGTTGCGTAGATATTCAATTTGCCAAGATTTTACCTGATCATTCGAGAAGATTTTTTGCACAGAGATGTAGCTCACGGTAATCACCGTCGTTGTGGCGACTACCAAACCAGAAAAAGTCCACCAGTCGTTTCAAATTTGCATTTATTCTTCTCCGAGAACTTTCATCCCCGCGAAAATACCAATCTCACTCAAAAAAGCTCTCGGAATAAGTATAATAGTTGTTTATAAATCATTCGTAATAGCCTGCATAGCGCGGTGAGTTTCAATGTCATTATTGCACAGTGGTCATTCGTGCCCAGTGGTCAATCGTGCCGTCAGTGGTCAATCGTGCCGTCATTGGTCAATCGTGCCGTCGTTCTGAGCGGTTGCTTCCTATCCTCTCTCCCTATCCTCTGTTTTTGCTTGTCTTCTCTAACGTTCTTGTAACAAACTGCTACCCTCTCAAATCAGTGTTCCACTGCTTCCTTGCTTTGCCGCTTTTTTGAGTACGTTTCTAGTCTACCTTATAGCAACCGCTCGTCATTCTTCCTTCAATATCATTTACAAATTCTTCCCTATCGGCGCTTACTCCTGCCTTGTTTGCTGAGTCCCAAACAATTCCTGTGTGACTATCGATTACATCCGTTTTTTTATAACTTACTGCTACCCTCTCTGAATCAGTGTTTCACTCCTTCCTTGCTTTACCGTTTTTTTATTACGTTGCTGGTCTACCATTATTAGCAAATGCCTGCCATACTTCATTCATTATTTTTTCTTTTCTAGTGTTGCTTACTCCTCCCTTGTGGTGCTGGGTCCTTTCGCAACAATTCTTGTGAGACTATCGATTACTTCAGCTTTCGTTTCGATCATTGGGGTTGCATTTAACTAAGTCATCGATTTGAAAGCACAAGGCCTGCCCGCACAAAAAATTCCTCGCAATCTACCTCAACCCGTAATCTTAGAAGTAGTTTAAGGCTCCAGCTTCTTCGCAGAATCAAAGTACAGGGTCGAGTGGAAATGATGATGGGCAGCAGTGGCGTACCCAGGATTTCGGCTCGGGGGGGGGGAGGCGCGACAAAAATTTTCTTCTAAAGAAGGTGCGTGGCGTTAGCCACGCACTCCGAAAAAATTTTGAGGGTGCTTCCCAAAATTTTTTCGGGTCCCCGACCCCTAAAATCTGGAAAAAGGGGGCGTGGCGTCAGCCACGCCCCCGAAAAAAAATTTTTACAAGGCTAATTTGAATTTTTAAAAATTTTTAAAAATTATTTTAATTATTTACAAAAATAAACAAGTCACTTACACATTTTTATAACCCATATAAGTAACTTTCAAAAATTTCGCGACCCATTCTCGGGGGGGGGGGCGCCCCCCCCCGCCCCTCCCCCTCGGTACGCCACTGATGGGCAGTATAATGATCTTTCTCTGAGCGAAATCATACAAACCATTCTTGAAAAAATACTGATCAGCTCGTGGAAAGACTTGTACCAACTTTGAAGAAAAAGCTTCTCAAGGATCCGGAGACGGAGAAGCGAGAAAGGAGTATAGTTCTCGCAGGTCTCCCTGAGGCTCCGGGAGTCTCGCTGTTGGAAAGGAAGCGTCATCTTGAGGAGGGGGTTGCACAGGTTTTGGAAACCCTGCAAATCGACGTGTGGCCCACCGAGGTCTACCGTATGGGTAGACCCACTGATGATCGGCCACGACTCGTAAATATTGTTTTTCCATCGCACTTCTATTGGGCGCAAGCCCTGTCTAGCTCATATCTATTGCGTCATTCCCCTCTGTCATACATCTTCATTAGGAGGAGCATGACTCCTAGTGGGGAACACGATTTGGAGTTGCGTAGGGAGGCACGCGAGAGAAATAGGAAAAGGGCAGTAAAAGAGTGGGTAATTTACCGGGGAGAGCTCAAGCATATTTCAGACCTGCCGAAACGTCCCATCCCAGGGGAACGTATAGGCACCCCAGGATTCAAGAATTACCTTGCTTGCTTTTTATTTAATACACGGTAGTAAACAAAATGCATCTCCTTCACGCCTTTTTACATATATTAGGTCGGTCCGAGAGTTCTGTTGTTTCATTTTTGAAAATTTGTAACTCTGCGCTATCCCAATGGATTTGCATCGTTATAATTTTATTTGAAAGCATAATTTTTTCGCTTTCGAAAGCATTCTTGATTAACTTCTATTACACACTGACTGCAGAGATAAAAATGAAAAAGTAAGACCAACTAAGCTTTGCTCATTTTAAGTTAGGTCGCCATAAATTTAAAACGCTACAGAAAAATCTGTAAAGTCCAGTATATAAGTTTTTTGACCCACTCTTTATAACTGTGAAAAGACTGTGCTGTTTGAACGCCTCTGAGAGAAGTTTTGAATTTCGAGTTAACTAAGAAAACGCCAAAATTAATTAATTTGTCACTTTTTCCGAAATTCATAACTTCTCCCAGAGACGTTCAAACAGCACAGTCTTTTCACAGTTCTAAAGAGGGGGTCAAAAAACTTATATACTGAACTTTTAAGATTTTTCTGTAGCGTTTCAAATTTATGGCGACCTAACTTACAACGAGCAAAACTTAGTTGGTCTTACTTTTTCATTTTTATCTCTGCAGTCAGTGTGCGATAGAAGCTAATCAAGATTGTATTCGAAAGCGAAAGACTTATGCTTTCAAACAAAATTACAAAGATGCAAATCCATTGGGATAGCGCAGAGTTACAAATTTCCAAAAATGAAACGACAGAACTTTCGGACCGACCTAATATATTCCCCCGATATTTTTTGCATTACTGAATCTTGGTTACAACCTAAAATTTCTGATTCCGAACTTATCATTGATTTGCCTTACTCTATACATCGATGTGATTGAATAGGAAATAGAGGTGGTGGAGTCTGCTGCTTTGTTAGGATGGATTTTGCAGTCCAACGCCTAAAACTTGGCCGTAAACTTAAATCAGACGTTCTCTGTTTGGATCTATACTGTATCGTTTCGCCTGCGCCTAAGGGATTTATAATTTCTATAGATTACCTCAACAGCAGCATATGATGATGCCTTGATCACCACTATCAAAGAGTTGTGCTCCTTTCCCGTTGACACCATAGTTCTTGGAGATTTTAATTTTGATGTGAGCTTTCCTGGTAGGAACCCACAAGATAAGCGTTTCCTCGCTTTCTTCCACAGCCTCGACTTTAAGCAAAATGTAACTCTTCCAACCAGATATGATTCTGCCATTAATCTAGTTTAATCATCTAATGATTCTGTCAGCAATCTTCATACTCTTCCGCCTTTCGGTTCTTCAGATCATAATGTTATTGCTTTCCACTTCAATTCCCAGCTCTCCGAGTCTTTATTTTTGCCATTTCCCGATTTTTTCAAAGCTGATTATTCAAAACTGAATGAAGCTCTTCTTCAACTTGATTGGCCAAACATTCTTTCAGGATTCTCGTCTATTGACGATCTTTATCGTCAATTTTGTGTTGCCTTATACAAAGTGCTTGCCAATATCGTACCTCTTAAATTCAAAAAAGTTCCTTCTCTCACTTATCCCAATCACATTCGCAACTTGATTGAACAAAAGGTGCGGCTATTCTCATCACTCCCAAATTCACCAAATCATAACTTGTACAAAAAAAACTTGTTCTGATTTGAATCATCACTTGAAAATTTTTTACGAAACCATGAACATCTGCTTGCAAAAAAAGGAACCAAAGAGTTGTATAGGTATTTTAAATGTAGAGCAAAAGGCAATGTGAGACTTCCTACTCTAAGTGACGAATCTGGTACCTCTTTTGGGGACGACCAGGGGAAGGCGCATGCGTTGGGGCGATTTTCTGCCAATGTATTTGAAAAGGCTGATGATGACAACCGCGTAATGAGCATGCCTTGGGTAATGGCTCGCATCTCTGAATCTATAGATGATTTACGCGTCAATCCTGAAACAGTGTTTAGTACACTGAAGAGTCAGAAGCCCAACACAACTCCCACATTCGACAGTATTCCACAGATCATCTTTAAGAACTGTGCACAAACACTTTGCATACCACTTTCATATATTTTTAACATGTCGCTCTCAGAGGGAGTTGTGCTTCAAATCTGGAAAGAAGCTCTTGTCACTGCAATCCCCAAAAAAGAATCTAGCAATGCCTTGTCAAATTTTCGCCCTACTAGTATCATGCCTTCCGCTAGCAAAGTTCTTTAAAGGGTCATCTGTAAAAACTCCTTGATTGGTTGGTTAGAAACCATGTTCTTCTACTTGAACAACACGGATTTCTTCCCGGTTGCTCTACCACAACCTTACTTACCAATTCCCTATTTGACTGGACTACAGCTCTCACTAAAGGCTGTAGACATAATTTACTTTGATTTATCTAAAGCATTTGACAAGGCAGACCACAGTAAACTCCTTTTCAAACTTGATAACTATGGGCATCAGAAGGGCCTCTTCTTTCTTGGTTAAAATCATATCTTAGCGAAAGAGGTATGATAGTTCGTGTGGGGACGGTGTACTCTGATCGGTACTGTTGTAGTAATGGTGTTCCTCAGGGAGGCGTTCTTTCTCCTCTACTAATCCTGGTTTACGTTGCCGAACTCCCTACTCTTTCGAAAACCCATCCTGACATCAAAGTACAAATGTATGCAGATGATATCAAAGTATATTACTGCTATGACCCTAGTCAACAACATGCTGCTTTTGATGCACTCTCATCTTCTATTCAAAGAATGATATCATGGTCTAAAGATTGGAATATCCCTGTAAACCCTTCCAAGACTACTGTGATGCAATTGGGTGAATCCTCTTTCCACACTTACAACTATGATGTGTCGATCTTGAGTCCTCCAACCTCGTACGGGACCTTGGCGTTATTATTAGTAACACACTCAATTTTTCCACCCATATTGGCTTGATTGTCAAAAAATCTTCCTCAGCTCTTTTTACAATCTTCCGTAATATATATAGTAGTGATCCAAAGATTTTTCTGACCTTGTACAAAAGCGACGTACTGCCACATCTTGAATACGCATCTCCGCTATGGAGCCCTTTTTTAAAAAGAAATATTAAAAAACTTGAAAAAATTCAGAAAACTTTCACGAGAATCCTCTTCTATAGATGTTACCTCGATTCATGTTATCCTCAGAGTGATCACGACTCAGTTTCCTTCAGCTTCATAGTCTAAAGTACAGGCGTATCATAAATGATCTGGTTTTGGGGTTTCGCATGTTGCGTTTGGAGACCAGACTCCGGGCCAGTAAGTACTGGGTGTTTAGACCATGTAGTCAACGAGTAGGTAAGTTTGATCTATATTATCGCAGATTAGGCACAAAGAAACTTTCAATCACGTTCAACTCATTTGTTTGTCGCACTTTAAGATGGTTATCATCCTTACCAGATGAAATAACTTCAAGTGAAAATTTTGCCATCTTTCGTAGAAGAGTGCAAAATGTTGATGTAAAGATTCTAAAAATATCTGATTCCTTAGATGACTGCTTCAAACCCGATGTCCCTCAGCCTTATAGTTGTCAATCAGTTGCTGTTATGTTCGCCATGGCTTCCATTCCCTCTTCAGAGCTTGGCTTTCGCAGGAGTCCTATCGTCGTTTTCCTGGCTGACGCATCGCTTCGGTTCGGATGTGCCGTGTTTCTGCCTGTTATTGCTGCCATCTACTTCTTTTCCCCCATTAATGTTCCTGAGAGTGCCTTTGTTGCTGCAGTGCTTTACCATGATTAGTTTTATCAGCTTGTAGTATATCAAGGAAACTGTATCTTTACCTCACCGCCCCTTGCCTTACCTCAGGTCTTTTCAAAAGTCACCATTATCAATTATTATCTTCATGCCTAGTACCTCAGCCATATCTTGACTTCTCCCAGCCTAATCCTTCTCGGGGCCAAGTAAGCTAGCCTCCGCCCATAGGCTCGTTGACACCAAATCGGGGATGTCAGTTATCATTGAGACAGCAAGATGCTGAAGTCTAGTCTTTAACCAGCCTTGCCTGCTGCTTATTCTTTATAGGGAGAGCTTAATAGCCGTTGATCCTGGGCCTTGTTTACCTCACATTTTATCCCATTGGGCAGTCATGTTCGTTCAGTGTTATGTCTTCTGTTCATTCCACTTTTCGTTTTTTAAGTTTCTGGCACACCTACAGAGTGTATTGTAAAATAAAATAAAAATTATGATGCGGGAATGAATAAAGCATACAGAAGGTGGTGCCAGTGCGAGCGAGCCTCTGCGAAGCAGAGGTAACGCATTGGCGACTTTATATTCCCTGAGCCACCCCAGTTGGCTCAAAAGGCACCTGGTTCTGAAAAATTTCTCGTAATTTTTCAAGCATAGTTTCAACTTCCTATTGCGCATGTATACACCAAATCTGGTCATATCATTTCCTCTTCGCCGTAACTAAGCTTTTCAGTTTGGCACATTTTTGAATTCCTGCGCTTGCTCGGAGAGCATATTGGAGCGGGAAATTGTTTTTGCAGAAGATGGGAGTAAGGGCAGCGATGAACACTTGCCACGTCTCCAGAAGATGAGGAGGTGGACAAATAGAGGAGGGTGGGAATTATTGTGGTGAGGAGGGTGGGAGTATGTGCCATTTGATTCTGGCTTGGCTTCGGGAAGGCGTGGTCGTGACTAATTAAGGCTAGGTAATGATCACAGAGCACTCGCGCGAGAAAGACGTAGGTGCGTCGCTGGAGCGAGCAGCCTTAATTGGGTCACAAAGTCCCGCCTTCCCGAAACCAAGCCAGTTGAATTAAAGGTTATGACTCATACAACGATATTAGGGATGTGTTTGTGTTATGTCCTTGCCTCAGACTTACTTCGAGCCTTTAATTCTTGGAAGGTAAGAGGGAGAAGAGAGGAATATTTACTGAGAAAAAAAAAATAACCAAAAACAGTGGCAAGTGACATCAGTTAGGAGTGAACTCCTATTAAAGTGTTCATTTCCCGCGCACACTGAGGTTGCAATTAGCTGTGTGATCAGATCATATTAGTAACACTGATCAATCATCGACACAACACCTTCCTTAGTAGGGTAGTTACAAGCACAAAACTGGCCTACGACAAAAGCATACATTGAAGTATAAACAACTATGGAGGTAATTATACAGTAGCAGTACTAACATTATAAACAATCAAGAAACTGATCAGCAATTAAATAATGTCACCAGAATTTACGCTAGAAACCCTTTCACTGGTTTTCCCGTTTTGCTTCATCTTCGAAGCGTTGTCTGTTGCATGGTGGAATCGACGTCGTTAAATGTACTGGCACATCGTTCTATACCTCTTTCTTGTCACTACATTTCCATTTCCATGCAGAGTTTCGTCTTCGAATAGAACATCTAACAGTATTTTTGGAGCTTTGGATTGTTGCCCAAGTCGTTGTTGGACTTTAACCTTTTCGCTGTCGCTTCGATGCCGTGGCTGATTTGCATGTTTCTTGGAGATCTCATCTCCAACTATTTTTCGTAGTTGACGCGCCCAATATGTCTCTTTACGGTTCCTTTCATCCAGTAAAAGTGGAGTGTTACTGCTTAGCGCATACTAAGTCAACAACTTCGAAATCTTTTCGAAGGACTCCATGCTTCTGATCTAACTGATCCTTCATGCGCTCCCACCTTCTTCGCGCAAGTGGATCTTCAGCATTGACATTGGTAGCAATAGACTAATCTCGTAAGCAATTTCCTGCCATTCTTTATCCTTACAATTCCCATATGTCCAACATGCACTTCCTTCAGAGCACCTGCCAAAGCTCCTTGGGTATAACAACTCTTTCGGTTGACATCAAACATTGCCCAACGACTGCAATGTCTTTCGTTGGTTTCAAGATTGCGCCAGTCTCCCATTGTCCAACCATTTTCCTTTCTGCATATGAGCCAGTACCCTCTTTAATACTGAATCCTTCTTCGTGTAAGCTTGTATGTCATATACCATTAGCGGTAATCTTATATATAAAGCTGAATGTTTGTTTGTCTGTCTGTCTGTCTGTATGTCTGTCTGTCTGTCTGTATGTCTGTACGTATGTTCCAAATAAAAAATTCCATTTCTGAACCGTTCCGGACCAAACTTGGCGCACATACACATCGGGCCCCGGCGGGTGTCATAGGCCACTTTTCGTCATCGATCGATATCGATTTTATCGATTTTTTGCAAAATTCGAGCTACGGGGCTGGGAGTTGGCACAGGGGGGTAATCGAGCATGCTGATCACCCCCGTGGGGGTGATCAGCATGCTCGATTACACCCCTCTGCCAAATTTCAGCCTCCTAGCTCAAATTTTGCAAAAAAATTGATAAAATGTCGATCGATCGGTAACGACTCAGATAATCGCCGGGAGCAGGCGGTCCGCAAACTCGCGCTTTTCTGCAGGCGGTCAGCAGGATTTCGGGGCGTGGCCAAATCTTCAGCGGGCGGTATTTGCGTTTTCTGCAAGCGGGCATCAATACAAAATTTTCTGCAAGCGCTCGTCAAACAATCTCTTTCAGCGAGCGCTGGCCAAACTTTCAGCAGGCGCTCAGACTCTTTTTACGCAGTTTCGGGCGTACGGCGAGAAGAGATGAGACTCTATGTGGCAGAGGTGCCATCGATGGTTTTATTACCCAAGTTTGGGGTACTTTCTCTCAGCGGAAAGTACCTGAGGGCTGTGCGGTCCTTCAAAAAAGAGCGTGCGGCTCTCAATAATTTTGCATGTTCTCGCGAAAAATCCGCGAGAATGCGGCCACTGTGCCGCAACTTATGTATAGAAAAACCGCGATAGATCTTCGAGCGTTCGTCTAAAAATTGGCCAAAATCATTCCAAATTTCTGCAAACGGACCACAAAAAATCAGCGAACTATTTTTCCGGTGCCCGCTTGCTCAAAATTCGCATGGCCGCTTGCCCCCGGCGATTATCTGAGGAAAAGTGGACTGTGACACCCGCCGGGGCCCGAAGGGTATGTGTGCCAAGTTTGGTCCGGGTCGGTTAAGAAATGGAATTTTCTATTCGGAACATACGGCGGAGCCGGGTAAGCCAGCTAGTTTCCTTATAAGCCTTTCAACATTGCTGTTGACATCGTTTACGACGGTAGCTATGAAAACGTTTTCTTTCGAAGGTTCTTCTTCATTAGACTGACAAGCCATCTGCTTGTCTAAACGTTATTCTTCGTTATTTTGTCATATTCCATGTCAAAAACATATCCCAGCGAGATTGTGGCCCAGGTTATGATTCAATTGGCGAAGTAAACTGGAACTTCTTTTTTATCACTGAAGATGGCTATCAAGAGCCGATGGTCCGTCAACAGTAGAAACTTTTGTTCGAATGTGTACTTGTGGAATTAACTGCGAAGATAATTCCCAATGCTTCCTTTTCACTGCGAATTCTCCGCTGACCGCGACGATGCACCGCGATCGCACCAAGATTGCGATGTATGTGCGACGCTTCTCGGATGCACCGGCATTTCTGTGCGATATCACGCATCCGATTCCATAGTCGCCGGCGCCAGCCGCCACGACAATCTTCTGCCTTCGACTATAATGAACAAGATTAAGCTCATTTGATAGAGTCTCCTTGAGTTTTCGAACGCTTCCTGTTGTGTTCGAATCCATGCCCACTTCGCATCTATCTTGAGCATCGCCTCCAATGGCTCGCGAAAATTTTTGATGTTTGGCATAAACACCGCATAGTACGTAATTATGGGTACTTTTCCGTTATCCGGACCCATTTTTTCAAAAGGCTCTTATATTATACGTTCTTTAGTTCAAAGAATAATTATTCATAGATTCCACGAGGACTGCATCCTTGCCACGTGTCATGAAAAAATTGACACGTTTTGGTCCATTTTGACATGTTTTTTCTCGAAATCATTTCAAGTGAGATAAAAGGGAATTTGTGATCATTTCAAAGCTGTTTAATTGTTTTACATTAGCACAAAACAATCACGAACTTATTCTAGAACATCTTGCTTGCTTTTAGAGTGATTTAAAAATTATTTCTCTTCAAACCCTTTTCGCCATGCGAATTTAGCCGAAAAGACTGTAAATAATAGCTTGAAGTTCCTTGCTGCTGCTTATTTCGTCTCTTAAATGACGGAATCCCAGCGCACTTCTCTATCCTGAGCAAGTCTAATCTGCTCATCGATGATAGTATATCGTTATTATCGTGACAATGTTCACTTTGAAACTGTTTGAACGATATGAGGTCAAATTATATAAAAAACAGATTGAACTTACGTCGCTAGTAGGGTAACACGAACTCTTGGAAACCTGTTAAACATGTAGAGGAAACCTGTTAAACATGTAGAGGAAACCTGTTAAACATGTAGATGACATGTCAAATTTTTTTGACACGTGGCAGAAGGTTGACACTCCTTCTTGTGAAGCTGGGACAAAACATGGTACAAGGATAGAAGCAAAATCTTTCTTTGAAAAAATGGGTCCGGATAACGGAAAAGTACCTAATTATGTTTAGAAAGCCCGCAGCTGAGCGACATTCTTCGGCTCATCCACATCTTAATTACTTTGATTTTCTCTAAATTTGGCTCTGCCATTTCTATCTTATATATAAAGCTGAATGTCTGTTTGTCTGTCTGTCTGTCTGTCTGTCTGTCTGTTTTATGTATGTATGTCTGTGTGTACGTATGTTCCGAATAGAAAATTCCATTTTTGAACCGATCCGGACCAAAATTGGCACACATACACTTCGGGCCCCGGCGGGTGTCATAGGCTACTTTTCGTCATCGATCGATATCGATTTTATCGATTTTTTGCAAAATTTGAGCTAGGGGGCTGGAATTTGGCAGGGGGTGTAATCGAGCATGCTGCCAGCCCCGTAGCTAAAATTTTGCAAAAAATCGACAAAATCGATATCGATCGATGACGAAAAGTAGCCTTTGACACCCGCCGGGGCCCGAAGTGTATGTGCGCCAAGTTTGGTCCGGATCGGTTAAGAAATGGAATATTCTATTCGGAACATACGGCGGAGCCGGGTAAGCCAGCTAGTCCACTATAAAGCCAAATTGTATCTCTGGCCTACCAAAAAAACAATTATTCGAGCGAATTATGAATCCGTATTCAGTGTTCTTTACAAATACAGCTAACGAACTCTCCATGCATATCTTCTTCGCTTTTTCCACAGACCGTCCAGGTAAGTTGTTACACCTCGCAACCCCCTTATCTTGTTCATAATTTGCTGGAAAATTCCGGTGCTGTCATTATTCCAAAAGGCAGTTTATTATACTGGCGCAATCCTCTATGCGTGTTTATCAGAAGGTTTCTTCATTTCTTTTGACAACTCGATCTGCATGTAGGGGTCCGACAGATCTATCTGCGAAAATATTGTACACCCATAGTGATGCGGATATAACCCCCGGCAATGGCAAGGAATAATCATACTACTCCGGGCGCTTTGATTGCGTCCCTGACAAACACAGTGGGAGCTGCTCACTCACTATGAGTCACTGGACTTATAACGTCTAGATGCGATAATCTGTCCAATTCCTTTTTTACAACTTCATGTGCAGCATGGGGAACAAGCCTATTAGTTAAAAAAAACCCGGCGAACATTTTTATCCATCTGCATATGTGCCTTCTCCTTCGTGCACAATCCCAATTTTTCTTTGCAAGCCGCTGGGTAAATCTAACTTCAGCAGCTACTTTGCTCAAGTGATAGAACATTTCTTTGTTTTTCTAAGTCCATTCCAGTTCTAGCAATGAGTTGTGAGGAGTCACGTATGCATAGCCTTTGCTCCCAACTACTTCAATCTCATAATTTTTTGACAACTACGTTTGTCTCCTCCAACTGCGGAGCTCCCATGCTTTTCCAGACTAGTTCTTTTAGCAAGGTAATATTTGATCCTGTATCCAGCAGCAAATTAACTGAATGGTTGTTCACTTTTGCTTCTACATAAATGAGAGTCGAGTTGAATTCCACAATCGCATCTGCAATCCACGCAACACTATGCACACGACGTTTCGGTTTCGTCCAATGCTGCTTCTGCGAATTATTCTCTTCGAATCCTGCTAAGCAAGTGCTTTTCTCTCTATTACTTGTTCGCAAAACTTCTCCTTGTGGTCCGCCTTTTTGCACTTCTTGCAAAACCACAGCTTCGCTTTGCATTCCCTGGCAAAGTGAGCTTTACGACAATTACAACATTTCAGCTTCTTCGGTTCCTCCTTGCTCGTTCTTTCTACTATGTTCGTGCAACCAGATACAGTCTTGATATCCTTCTTGAGACTGAGGAGGTTTTCCCACCCCAGGTACAATTCTATAGCGATTTCTTCCGTCCAGCTTTGTACTCCTTATCCAGTACGGTAATGAGTCGCTGGCAAATCTCAGTTTTCTTCTGGTTCTTTGAACCAAATACTACAAAAGGCATTCAATATCATCGATGCGAGGTCTTTGTCGACGTCTTCGCTTTTTCGCATAATTTTTGTACTCTACCAATATACATGAAGTAGTTTTCGGCGTCGCTCTTCTCCAATTTCAAACACTATACCTCTTAATGAACTCCGAGATCTTCATATCGAACAATTGCTTTGATGTGCCATCAAATCCAGT
This sequence comes from Cylicocyclus nassatus, assembly GCA_958299035.1. Classification (NCBI taxonomy): domain Eukaryota; kingdom Metazoa; phylum Nematoda; class Chromadorea; order Rhabditida; family Strongylidae; genus Cylicocyclus; species Cylicocyclus nassatus. Next base: position 88,397,088 of record CATQJL010000112.1, read on the forward strand.
CGACGTTACCTCCTTTTCGTAGCACATGCTTTTTATACATTTCAATACTGTCCTTGTCCCGCATAGCAGCCTCATCTTTGCACTCTAGATGAGTTGTTTCGCGTCCTCAACAACAACTTTTTTGTGACTCGCGTACCATTTGCTAAAATATCTGTCCGTCTCTACGTCGAAGTAAAACTTTTCGAATCCTATTGTCGAGTGCCCACATTATGTTTGGAACCTCCGTCAATGTGCTGTTCTGGTTCGTCCCTTCTTCCCTTAGAAACATTTCCACCACTTCCTTTCTTCACTGATTAGTTCCTTGAACATTATCAGCATTTCCTGGGCCTCCATCTTCCCCATGTCGATCAATCACTTACTGTTGCCGCGGGATTTTGGCTGTTCTCTGCAGTCTCCTTTTCCGATTCGATAAGACAAATGCTTTGTTCTTCGTCCGTCTACTTTTTCGGTAGTAGCCCCAAGTCCTAATCGCCACTGTCTCGTCAGATCGAACACTTCGAGTCTTCGATCCTTGGAAGGTAGAGGAAAAAAGAGGAATACTATTAATAATTAAAAATGACCAAAAATCGAGGCAAAGAATGAACTGACATCAGCTAAGAGTGAGCTCAGAGGTGCGATAGGGGGAGCCAAGTCTCCCCCTACCTTCACTTTTGAGCTGGTACGGGGTGACCACCTTCACTTTTGGAATAAAAATTTTTTCGCTGGACGACAAAGAAGGAAAATAAGCAAAATAAACGCAAAAAAGATTATTGAAAGCATATATTTATGTATACGGCGGCATATATATTTAAAATAAAGGTTTTTAGTAAATGGTGTATTTGGAAGTAAAGCTTAGCAAAACTGTACGGATTTTATTGAGCAAATTATGTTATAACGTATAGCGAAGGAAGTAGGTCGATCCAGGCAGTAACGGCCGAGAATCAGAATTTTGAATATTTGAATAGTGAAAAATCATGCGAAATTTCCACTGTTATAAATCTGTTGTTTGAAGATGTCAGCAGTTGCGACTTCATAGGTTTTGAAGAGTAGATGTTGCTCTATCAGCTAGTCAAGGAATCGGGTTGATTTAAGAGAAAGTCGTTGAAAACCAGAATTCTAAAAATTTACGCCATTTTTGCGTGTTTTTTGACTGTTGAGAGTTAAACTCTTATAAATCTTGAATGTGGAAGTGTATGATGTTGCGACTTCATAGGTTTTATAGAGTAAGGTTTGCCCTACTAGAATATATCTTACCCGTACCAATTCATCAAAGCACCGCCGAGATCCAGGCTCTTGAAAAAGCAGGTAAAAAACAGCTTTTTGAACTTCAACAGCTCGTAACTTTTCCAGAACTGCATGAATCATGTTGCGACTTCATAGGTTGAATTCTTCTTATCAAGAGCTTTCAGATGATATATAATATGTGGGGGTTTAGAGCCTCCTACGAATTATGACCGGGGGGGGGGGAGACTTTTCAGGCCAAAGTCTCCCCCTCGCCCATTTTAATATTGGCTGGAGGCCGCCAGGGGAGACTTTGGCCTAAAAAGTCTCCCCCCCCCCGGGCATATGCCGTAAGAGGCGCGAAACTCCCACATATTATATATCATCTGAAAGCTCTTGATTAGAAGAATCTAACCTATGAAGTCGCAACATGATTCGTGCAATTCTGAAGAAGTTATGAGCTGTTGAAGTTCAAAAAGCGGATTTTTACCTGCTTTTTCATGACTCTGGATCTCGGAGGTGTTTCAATGGATCGGAACGGACAAGACATATTCTGATAAGGCAAACCTTACTCTATAGAACCTATGAAGTCGCAACATCACACACTTTCACATTCAAGATTTATAAGAGTTTAACTGTCAACTGTCAAAAAACACGCAAAAATGGCGTAAATTTTTAGAATTTGGTTTTCAACGACTATCTCTTAAATCGACCCGATTCCTTCACTAGCTGGTAAAGCAACATTTACTCTTTAAAACCTATGAAGTCGCAACTGCTGACATCTTCAAACAACAGATTTATAACAGTGGAAATTTTGCATGATTTTTCACTATTTAAATATTCAAAATTCTAGTTCTCGGCCGTTACTGCCTAGATCGACCTACTTCCTTCGCAGCACGTTATGACAAAATTTACTTAATAAAATCCGTATAGTCCAACAAACTTTTACTTCCAAATACCCATTTACTAAACACGTCTATTTTAAATTTTCGTGAATAAAATTTATAAATATTTTTAATATTCATCGTATCTGTGGCCCTAAAGAAAGCCGTTCGGTCACGACTTGACCTAGAAAGATAGCTCTGTTCGTCCGTCCAACCCCCCCCCCTCACCTCCTTCCCCCCCCCCGTCGACGTTTTTGGGAGGTGAGTGTCCGGCACTACCACCTTCACTTTTGGCCGGCCAGTGGTAGCTGGAACCACCTTCACTTTTGGTGGGCCCGGCTCCCCCCATCGCACCTCTGAGTGAGCACCTTTTATACCGGTCAGGTTCCCGCGCAATTGAGGTTGCAATTGACTAAGTGATTGCAGATCATATGAGGAATCACCAACAAATAGTTTGTAAGGGAGAGGGCTTTGAAAATTTGTTGGTTGATGGGCTAAAGTTGGCCAACTCCTCAAGGTTTTTTACTCGGTCATTTTTGTACAAGGATTTAGTTTCAGATTGTCTTGCTTTCAGAAGGATTTTGTAAAAATTCTTATCACTCGCAAAATTCCAAATTTGCAAAAGGCGACTGGCGATTTATTCACAAACACCATATTGATACGACGTGATATGCATTTTTTCGCGGTTCATCCTGGAACCCGCAAACAAAACGATATCTTTTTCGCTATTTACTCCCAAAACGATATCCAGCCTGACCTGTGCGCCACCTGTGCCGAGTCCGGGAAGGAGATTGCTAGGTTATACATGGTGTCCCAAAAGTAAGTGCACTTTTTAATCGTAAATAACTCTCTCTAAACAGAGTCTTCCGCTTAGAATTAAGTACTTTTCAGTAAAGAATGCTTCAAGTTACAATTGAGTTTACAGTACGGGGCAAAGCACCCATCGGTCTTTGTTACAGTGGGACTGTAGAAACATTCAACATACAGCGCCATTGTGAAACAGGTCATTCAAAAAAAAGTTGCAAAAAATCTGGAAAGTTGTGTAGAGATATTTTTAGACATGCTGATTTCATTAGCCGACTTTTTTCATTAGCCAGCGAGTTTCGAAAGCGCTTCATATGATTCAGTCACATTTTTGAAGAACATTGTAGATCTTGTTGCGGTTTACCCGGCAAAATGACTTCACATTGAAGTGCGTATCTCATATTCAAAATTAGCGACTCAGTTTTAGCTTGATAAAAATTTTTGGCTTGTTTCTATTCTGGGGCAAACTGTAGCCATTGACGGCTCAAAACACTTTTCAAAGCTCCTACCGTAATCCTACAGTAACGAAGCGTAATGAATGCTCTAATTATTATTGTATACTAGCTGGCTTACCCGGCTCCGCCGTATGTTCCGAATAGAAAATTCCATTTCTGAACCGATCGGGACCAAACTTGGCACACATACACTTCGGGCCCCGGCGGGTGCTACAGTCCACTTTTCGTTATCGATCGATGTCGATTTTATCGATTTTTTGCAAAATTTGAGCTAGGGGCTGGAATTTGGCAGGGGGGTGTAATCGAGCATGCTGATCACCCCCACGGGGGTGATCAGCATGCTCGATTACCCCCTGTGCCAACTCCCAGCCCTGTAGCTCAAATTTTGCAAAAAATCGATAAAATCGACATCGATCGATGACGAAAAGTAGCCTATGACACCCGCCGGGGCCCGAAGTGTATGTGTGCCAAGTTTGGTCCCGATCGGCTCAGAAATGGAATTTTCTATTCGGAACATACGTACAGACAGAGAGACAGACAGACATACAGACAGACAGACAAACAGACATCCAGCTTTATATATAAGATCTATTCTGAAGCCTGCTCTACAAAATGGTACTTAAAGCTAAGCAGAAAACTTTGTGAGAAGAGGTTACTATTGATTGAAAAGTGTGTACTTAGTCTTGGACACCTTGCATATGCCTCATGTGATTATGGTTCGAGAAAATTTTATTCAGGGCCACGGAAAAGCCTCAGAATGACAAAAACATGGGGCGAGAAATTTTGGGTGGACGCTGCTTTTGAAAATGCCACGACAATAACACGCTGAGCAAATGTGACAGGGGAGGACTTGGTCAAGGCAGTGAAAACTTACATTAGATTCTTTTTATTGTATTTTACGTAATTTGCTCCCTGTCATTTTTTTGTAGATTATCTTGTCGTCACTTGGTTATCCACCAAAAATCGTACTGGCAATCAAAGCGTTCGTTGAGATAGATTCACCATCTCAAAGAAGGTGAAAAAATATATGTAGTCTATCAGGAATACAATGAGAATTAATGCAAAAAAGAGACCCTATTGCATAAGTATATTAATATGGTAATAATGAAGTTTGGCCCTCCAAGTTATGCATACCATAGGTAAACGATAATGCTAAGAAAAGGGGGAAAATAGAGATAGAGAAGATGGTAACCGGCAATCGGGTGCCACTTCTTTTGCTCAATCCCGTTTATGACTTTTCAGACTGACACATTGCAGAACCTGCATTAACTTCCTAATACCTTCCTAATACATGACAGATCTTTCATTATCTTGCTGAGTCAGACAAAGCATAATTTCTGTCAATGTCAACTCTAATTTGGCAATTTGGCATATCACTGAGATTGAATGCGTCACCTTCGTCACAGAGGTTCGCGCGGTTATAATATCTGTATTTTTTCCTCGTGCTCGCGTAATGATGGATCTGTAACTCACCGCGCATTGCTAACCAACATGCACGAATTGTTGGCAACTACTTTTCAAGCTTTTCATGTAAGATCGGCAGTTGTTGAAGGAAGAAACCTATATACAGAAGGTGGATACGAATTTGAATTAGAATAAATTTATATTGTTTTGGTAGCGATAAAAGAAATGAACACGGTGGGTAAATCTTGCCATAACGACTAACGCAATCATCTCGCGAGAAAAAAGACTTTTCGATCAATTTTTGTGCTCATCCAGAGCTTACAGATTTGCCTGCAAAAAAATTTATCGCTTTGCGAGAAGACACCGTCACACCTGCTGGCCAAAAGCCGTATGGATCCGTTCGACGCGCAATTTTCAAAAGATTTGAGTACTGAACCGCCTCTTCATTGAAATGGTAAACCCAAATGTGGATCAATCATTATTAATTATTAATCATTCACGAACGTGTCGGCTTCACGTGCGGCGGTGTTTCTCGACTCTCTCGTAAATTCATTTCTACTTCTATTTTTTTATCCAGACTGTGCCTCTTTGCGCTTTTTTGGTTTGTGTTGGATCTTTTTCGGAATCGATCTTGATTGGCAGCACTATTCTTGTCCTTGATATCTTATCTCTTCTACTTTACTTTACTTTACTTATACACTCGAAGGTGTAACACAAAAGAAAAAGAAACAGCAAAATACAATGCCAGCTAGTCTTAAACGCAAGGAAGTTAAACGCTCACTTTAGAATGAACTAAACTGTCCCATAAATCTGTCAAACAATCAGCAGTTAAAGAATACTCAATCAAAGAACGATTGAGCAGCAGAATCTTGCTTCATCTAGGTTAATAGACCCCTTTTTTGGTTGTCAACGAGCCTGCGGGTGGGAGCTAGCTGACTTGACCCCGGAAAAACTAACTGTAGATGAAGGCAAGACTCTGAAAGAATTTCTAGGTACAAAGACTCAACGTGCATGTTTAGACTATTTGAAGGCAATGACTGGGTCTAGATTCAGACGAGGCATTAGATGTCGATTGAAGTCTAGTTTCTTGAATTTATCCAGTTTTCTCGTGATTATTCACTGAAAATCGTAATCGAATGGCGCGCACTCGTTGTCCAGGGGATCAGCGCTCCTCAGGAAACGCAGAGGAATCAAACTAATGCAGATTTACCAAGGAATGAATTCAGTGCTATGTTAGTACAGATCGATTTCCGAACTTAACAAGGATCCAACAATCCAGAAAATGCTCTTTGTATTGGCCGAAAAAATTTCTGGATTATTTGAAGTACTAGAATCAGAAAAACGTTCGAGAAGCCTGGTCAGAAGTGGAATCCAGGAAACTCCGAAAGGCATGCGTCCGAACGTCGAGTTTATCTCCAAGACAAAGTTTGTGAGATCCTCGACGTTGTGGACGTGGGCTGCGTCCCTTCGGAGGTTTACTTAGGTAAGCCGAACATTTTGCGTCCACGTTTGATTGAAGTTGTCATGCCCTCCACCTTTTGTTGGTAGAGGGCTTTGGCAAACGCTCGCTTTCTCCGTCAGACGAATCACTTCAATGTTCACATACGAAGGAGTATGACTGAGGGGAGCGCAAGCGCGATTTGATCTAAGGCAAGTGGCACGCGAGAGAAATTAGGGTAAACCAGGTCGTGAATGGGTAGCATATAAAGGTCAGGTCGTCAAGGTTTCGGAGATATCTAAAGTGAGATCGGAAAACGCATGATACGGCATGGTCTGCAAGATAATATGTATAAAAGTTTTAATGTTTAATGTTAGAAGTCTTGTAAATAAGTTGCATCACTTTCGACCCTTTTTGATAGATAACAAACCTGACACACTTTTTGTAACTGAAGCATGGCTAACAGATAAAATTCGAGATAGCGAGATTGTAGGAGATTTGCCTTATTTAGTTTCTCGTGCAGACAGACGAAGCCGTAAAGGGGGTGGTATCTGCTGCTTATAAAAATGTTTTTCCAGTAAAATCATTCGTATCTGATTGTGGCACCATGACCAATATTCTTTGCGCTGATGTAACTTCTACGCAACAGCCTACTTGTTTGCAATCTCCTCTTAACAAAACTTCTCAAGTGTTTTTTGAATTTTTTCGTAACTCTGGCTCCAAACAATTTGTTAGAGAAGCTACGCACTGCAACCATGTTCTTGATCTTGTGTGTTTGACCTCTCCTAATAACTCTGAAATCTTTGCTTTGTCCCCTCCCGCAAATTCTGATGATCGAATAATCCAATTTTTTGTTTCTACCAAAGCATTCACCTCCTGTGCACTACCCCGACCCGACTTTCGAAAGGTTGACTATGTTTCTCTTAATAGCTACCTTGCTGATATCGATTTTTTGGGCTTGTTTGATCAGTACTGCTCGGCTGATGACGTTCACTATAAATTCTGTACCTTGATATACAGTGCTCTCGCAAAATTTGTACCTTTTACCTTGGCCCGACATCTTATATATAAAGCTGAATGTCTGTCTGTATGTATGTCTGTATGTCTGTCTGTACGTATGTGCGGAATAGAAATTTTTATTTCTGAACCGATCGGGACCAAACTTGGCACACATATACTTCGGGGCAGGGAGCGTGTCATAGGCTACTTTTCGTTATCGATCGATATCGATTTTATCGATTTTTTGCAAAATTTAAGCTACAGGGCTGGGATTTGGCACAGGGGGGTAATCGAGCATGCTGATTACGAATATAATAATGACAGGCCCGGGCGGAGCCGGGTTTGCCAGCTAGTAATTTATAATACAACTAGCTGGCTTACCCGGCTCCGCCGTATGTTCCGAATAGAAAATTCCATTTCTTAACCAATCCGGACCAAACTTGGCACACATACACTTCGGGCCCCGGCGGGTGTCATAGGCTACTTTTCGTTATCGATCGAAATCTTTTCGCGCAGAAGGAAAGACTGTTTAGCCATATGCTAAATCCTTCTTCCAATCCACTGTAATTACAAGAAAGTATGCCAAGATATCGATTACCATTTGAAGAAATATTCATCCAATCGACAGCAAAATCTGGCTAGGAAAGCAAATTCGAAGTTTTTTGAATATATAAATAAAAAAATTAAACCAAATCGTCATCTGCCGACTATAACTGATCAAACCGGCCGTATCTATTACACGGATGCAGAAAAACCACATGCCTTAGCCCGCTATTTCGCCGGAGGTGCCGCAGATCTGGAAGGAGGCTGTAATTATAGTGATTCCTAAATTCTCTAACCCACGCTTGCTTTCAGATTTTCGGCCCATTAGTTTATTCCTATGGCCGTAAAAGTGGTGGAGAAAGTCCTGCGTACTAGACTGTTTTGTGACTTGATAGGCTCAACGTGATCCCTATCAATCAACATGGTTTTATGGAAGGATCATCCACTACCACTAATCTTGTGGACTCTGTTTTTGATTGGAATTTGGCACTCAATAATGGTAGTTCTGTTGATGTGGTTTATGTTGATCTCTCCAAGGCGTTTGATAGGGTTCATCATGGAAAGCTTTTATATAGACTAGGTTGAAATCGTACTTACACAACAGAGGCATGACGGTCAAAGTTGAACATCACTTTTCTGAACGGCAACTTTATACAAGTGGTGTTCCGCAGGAAGCAGTCCTTTCTTCATTACTCTTCATACTATATGCTGCTGAACTTCCGTCCGTCTTGAAAACGTCCATACACCTGTCAATTCAGATGTATGCCGACGACATAAATATTCACGGAAGTTTTGATAACTACAATAAAATACACGTCAGTTCAGCATTAAAAGCATCTCTTGGAAACATGATGGAATGGGCTGCTTGCTCTGGCATATCTGTAGATTTAGAGAAAAGCCTTGTAATGCATTTTGGAGATGATGACTTCCCAGTTTATGAGATAGACGGAATTAGGTTGAAGGTACTCGTAGATTCTGAATTGAATTTTGCCAGTCATATTGATTATGCACTCAACAAAGCATTTTCAATATTATTTGCTATTTTCCACAATGTACACACCGATAATCCCTTAATTCTCAAACAACTTTATAATGCCTACGTTTTGCCCCACTTGGAATACTGTTCTGTTGTGTGGAGTCCTTTTCTCAAGGAAGACATACGTAAATTGAAGAAAGTTCAACAAACGTCCACTCGAATACTATATAAAAGGTGTCGACGAAAGTTTAATTGTATTGAAATGCTAATTACGAGACTAGGCTCAACCCTTGGGGGTGCGAGTGGGACCCAGGCAGCCGACTGCTGCCCAGCCAGCCGCCAGAGCTGGCGCAGCGCCGCAGCCTATGGTGGAATAATTACGCTAGCCGTTTGAAATCTCTTGCCGAAAGGTTATCTCGCACCTCGTGAGGTGCGATATCAGCCTTAGGGACAGCACGATATTATCAAAATTTCTATATCATTTCAAACACCAAAAAGTCTTAGTTTAATTTTAGTTTATTGAGAACCATGCAACCATTTACAAAGCTAATATAAGCGACAAATTTTCAAAAAATGCGGAAAGAGTGGAAAAATGCGAGATCAAATACTTTTTGTTACAAATTTGGACATCAGCATATCAAGTAGAATTCGAAAATTCCTGCACATCACTATCAAAAAATCATAACTTCTTTGTGTCACGATGGTAAGCACAGATTAAGCTCTTTACAATAGTAGATTTTCGATGAAAAGTATGAGAAAGAGAAACAGTCCACTGAACGAAATCACTCGGCATTTAGCTTTTTCAAACAGGACTACAGAAAATTCTGGAAATATTTTTTTGGAAAAAAAATTTTGCGCATTACTACAGTAAATTTGTATGAATTTTATGAATATTTTCAATCCCCAAGATACTCCCAATAAAGTCAAATAATAAAATACCTGGAGAAGTGATGAATTTTCCACGTATGCTTGTTGAGCCTGAGGCTCTTGTTGGAAGCTGTACAAATAAGATATTTTCAGTTTTTGATGATCTGCGCTGTTCTCTTTCATATCAGCAAATGTGGCATATTTCCACCTCATTATCAGAGTGACCTACTCAACTACGCTACTTTGGCTCATTCATTTGACCTACATTGGACTACATATTTAGCTCGCTTCATCATAAATCTTAAAATGCTAATTTTAACAGACTTTCCTTGTTATTATGTCTCGTGCGTTCCTCGATTTTTAATTACAGGAAAAAATTTTTGGTAAACAAACACTTTTTTGCATCTTGTATTATTTCAGCTTCTGGTTATTTTCCGGAATCGAATTCCATGACCGTTTTCCTTTGGAAAAACACTCTGTGTAAATCTGTTCATTTGCTTTTTATCAGTGAAATATAAAATTTTTGTTGTTCAAAATTATATGATTATTGATAATATCGCGCTGTCCCTGAGGCAGATATCGCGCTTTAGCGCGACGAGGTGCGAGGAAACCTGTTAGCAAGAGATTTCAGACGGCTAGCATAATTATTCTACCATATGCTTCAGCGCTGATGCCATCTCTGGCTTTTGGCTGCGCCAGCAGTCGACTGTCTGGGTACCACTTGCACGCCTCCCAGTCCTTGGCGATGAAAATTTTAGAGTATATAGGCGTTTATTTTTGGATCTTGTCTTTGCTTTTCGACTTATTTGCAAAAAGCTTAGAATCAATGCAAGTAAATATTGTATTTTTCGACCGACTAGTAGAAATGGTGGGTTTCACATTTATCACCCGCGCATCCAAAGAAAACGTTTTCGTTTCGTGTTCAACAGTTTCCTTTACAGAATTCCACGATGGCTTTGTACACTACTGTGTAATACGCTGCAAGTCGAGAGTGTAGCTACTTTCAAACGTAGAATCAATACACTTGATTTATTACAAGTGAAATACTCTGAAAATAGCTAATACTTACTATTAGTCGTTTTTTAGTTTTAATTCAGCTATCTCATGTTTACTGACATGTACAAAGGCTGGCTTCTCCAAAAATCAAACCCTTTTCAATTGTTTTCTCACTGTGGATTAAGTTCACTCATATAGTCTTCACGACCTCATTTATAATACTATACAAATGCACTTATTATCTGCTGCCTTCTTTTTCCATGGGAGCGATATAAGAGAAAGCTCAAAGAGGTATTCTCGCTGGGGTACGCATGGAATTAAGATTATTCGCTCTGGTGTCTTTCTCTTTTTTCGCTTGAGAGTGATAGCTTAAAGGCTATTCACACCATGGTTGCGGTATGACTATTCATACTTCCTCAATTATACTCATACCTATACACCTATTGAGAGTAAGCTATAATTTTATTTTTGCAGCACAGTTTGATTTTTCAAAAAACCAGCACTTATTCTTTGCCTTATCATTTAGTGCCAATTAGCAATCTTGTCGAACTAATATGTTCGTTGGGTGCATCATTGAATGCATAAATAAATAAAAAAATAAAATAAATAATTACTTCATGCTATCCAAATTGTGAGTCGAGACCCTAGCAATCACTTTCTCTCTGAAGCAGCAGACAGATATACATACGTGAACACACACATACATACACATACACATACACATACACATACACATAAACATCCACATGCACATACACATAAACATACACATACACATACACATACACACAACATACACACACACATACACATACACATACACATACACACACAACCACACACAGACGTGAAGAAACAGCCGGTCTCAGTGCTTTATTACTGACATGAGTACCCTAAATCCACTCTCACAAAGCGCGGTGATCAAAGAAACCCATACCGTACTGCCTATTGCCTAGGAAATTCGTGCGACATAAGGATTGTTTCCGAAACACAGCGAAGCGGCTGAGCAGTTCGCTCAAAAAATCGAAGAAGGTGTAGCCGTAAGCCTCAAATTAGGGCAATGTTTTTGCAAGCTACGCTAACACACACAACGGCGAGTTGTGTGATATACGAAGCTACAGCTTAACCAATGCATTGTAAATCTAGATTTTGGCAAGTGACTGATACTTAAGAGATGTAAAACGGCGTAATCATTGCTATTGTTTATGATACCTGCGCAATGGGTAAGTGGTAAACTATCGAATGAGAGTTTTTCTAACGTGCCCAACGCCGCGTTTCTGGCTTCAAAACTAGGCCAGAACTTGTGGGTTGGCAGGTAAAGACATAGTGAACTTTCCTTGTGGAAGGAGAGGCGATCTTAAGTCGTCGTCGTCATTAACTTTTTACTCTCATTTCAAATGTGTTAAGATGTGAGCCCAAACATCGACAAAGTTGAAAACAAAAAAAAACGGTCAAAGTATCACACAAGCTTTGCTTATCATATGTGAGATGGGGGACTGCATTTGTGAAATATACTCAGGAGGAGGTTCACTCTTCTCGAAAAGTCCCTGTCGGCTTTGCAGTTCAGACAATTTTTCCTAAAAGATAAAAGTTGCTTGAAGATACACATTTGCAGGCTACTACCTGCAGTTTTGCTAGCTGGATCTCGTGGCCTTCAAAGGTACTGGACTGAGCTCTTATCTGAGCTTTTAGCAGTTCAATTTCCAACATCAACGCCGAATCGCTAATCAACTTGCTGCAAATAGTTTCATGGCTCAGATACTCTCTACAGACTTTGAATTCGAACAGTCATGTGAATGCATATGAAGGTACAATTACTTGCTCGCGTGTTTTCGGCTGTCCGTTCAAAAAAATGAGAAGTATGGGGAAAGTTCGGTTTTCCTTGAACCTTGGCATTGTTTTGAACACTTTTGGCATAAGGTGATCTGTTGTCAAGCTATCTGTTGTGCTGTTGATTATATGTTCTTGTGGCTCCGATGATGTCTTTGACTAAGCTTTCGAGTTTGTTTTGTTCCTGGCACTTGACGTCTGATTAGATAGGCACTTATGACTTCGTCTTTCCAGGCTCCGAAAAAGGCCTAGATCGCCGAAACGTCGAGATCAGCCAATAAGGTTATCATACCAATCTTGGTCAAGCTCAGAAAGTACCGAAAAAGGAAAATAAGAAGAACAAATCGTTTTCTTCATAGCAGTGTTTTGGCGGGTTCCTACTGGACATACATTGCATTAGAGGTGATAGAAAATAATTGCTTAAATTTTAGATTTCTTTGTAGGGTCATAAAAATCTAAAACTTGCAGTAAGAATCGGAGCTGTCAGTATTATAGGTTCTATTACCTGCTCTTTCTAACTGTGGGAGGTACTGATTAAGCGTTCTTATGAAAAATTATGATTTTCAAGTTAAATACCGAGATAAACCAAATTCACTTTTTCTACTGTTTGCTCGAAAATCATAACTTTTCATAGAGACGCTCGACCAGCACAGAATTTGCACGATAGGAAAAGGCAGGTAATAGAACCTATGATATTGACTGTCGCATATTCGCGACTTCCTTCAAAGGAGGCCGCCGTCGCGCTGTGAAGGGTCCCAAAACGCCGTCCTCGAGCTGTCCCGCCTCTCACCTCTCTCACCTGCGCAGCGTTCAAATAAGTCACGTAGTCAGTCTTCGACTGTCGCCATCGTAAGGGTCGGGTTTCAATTCGTCTCAAGTATCGATCGATCCAGCGCCATCCCCAACTTACGCGTCATCTCCATCAACGCCACTGAGGACTGACACCGCGTTAACCTTGAGCGCGCTCGCGCCTGGCACACGCCAGCGACACCGCCTCGGGGGGTTTCCGGTATTGTCGGCCCCTAGGTTTAAGATCTGGCTGCTGTGCTCACCCCTTGTGTTTGAATATAAGGAATAGTGTGGATAAATGGTGGACATTTTACAAGTGTGATTTGTTTAATGCGGTGAGCCACAGCTCGACTGTGGCTCCAGGTATATCTTGTATCACCAATGTGTGTGTATTTCATAATCATGCCTAGTGGGAAAGATCTGGCAAAAGGCTGGCAGAATACTAGTTAAGTGCCATGGTTATATGTACACACTCCAACTGTCGATGGTTGGGAGTATGATTCGAGCCGCAGGTGTCAAGTCATTTACTAAGTAGGCTGATGGCAAGGGCCCCTATATGTGCATGGCATGTTGTGTGGCAGGCGGAATTTGCATTCTTGCAGGTGAAGCCACCACAATTCACGCTGCACCTTATTCCGGATGGGACCTCTGGCTCCTACCGCCGATGCAGGAGAGCCATAATACCACTGAGGTTGGAACTGGGGGCCCAATCCGCGACATTGACTGCCCCGATTTTTACTGCAAGTTTCAGATTTTGTATGACCCTACACAGAAAATTCAAAATTTGCGTAAATTTTTTCTACCGCTCCCATCTGCGCAGTATATGCTCATGAGGAAGGCGTAAGGTCCCACTATGAAGAAAATAAGTTGCTCTTTCAAACAAAAATGAAAACTCGCAATAGGTTGGAAAAAACAGAAGTTATGAATTCTTGGAAATGGTGCGAAAGAACTTTTGAATTCACCTAATATACAGGTTGTCCCAAAAAGATGTGCACACTGTTTGATTGTAATAACTCTCTTGCTTCCATGTCTTTTGCGGAGCTTAGGGTACCATTCTTTAGAGCGAGGATAGACTTAGATTTACAATATGGGGCGACTTCTCAGCAGCTCTTCAACGCTGTAGGATTACGGTGGGAATTTCGAGGAGGATTTTAAGCCATTGAAAGCCTATTATTCATTAAGCCTCATAAAGAAAGCCAAACAAGCCAGAAACTATTGAGCTGGAAAAATTGAAGATGCTGATTGAATCTGAAAATTGCACGTCAGTACATTGTTTCTTTCATGAGTTATTTCAAATTTAGAGTACAAGTGATTTTCCATTTCTGTCAGAAATGTCTATACGCCATCAAGAAAGCTCGAAAAACTGGTGGAAAGTCATGCAGTGAAATCAAGACGCGTGAAAACCTTGCTACACAAATTTTTAGATTTTTTCGAAATTATTTCATCAACAGCCCTATTACACAGTGACGCTATATGCTGAAAGTTCATACCGTCATCCTATAGTAACGAAGAGTGATTGGTGGCGCACCGCTTTGAAAATCTAAGTTTATCCTCGTTCTACAGAATGGTACCTCAAGCTCGGCAAAAGACATAAAGCAAGAGAGATATTAACGATCAAACAGTGTGCACATCTTTTTAGGACACTCTGATTAGGTTGGCTCGAAAGTTCGTTCGCACCATTTTCCAAAATTCATAACTCCTGATTTTTCCAACATGATAGAGTAAGTCATGCTTTTTAAGAAACGCCTTAGCTGCTTGCTAGTGTTCATCTGTTGCATAGATAGGAGCGATAAGAGGAAGTTAGTCAAAATTTAAATTTTCTGTGTAGGGTCATGAAAAATCGCAAACTTGCAACAAAAACGGAGCAGTCGGTATTGTAGCTTCTTTCACCAGCTCTTTCTAACAGTGCAAAGTTTGCGCTGATTGAACGTCTCTATCGAAAGTTATGATTTTCGAGCAAGCTATTAGGTTGTCAAGAAAATAATGTCCGTTTTTATTTGCTTACTTTAACAAAGCAACCAGACTCAACCCAACAAAGGATAATGGGCACTGTGCGATAGAGCAAAGCAAGCTCTACAAGATGGCGCTCATGTCTTTGCGCCATGCTCGATCCACGGAGAGTTTGAACTCAAAATCTAAAGATTTCCAAAAGCCCAAAAAATCGAAAAAAATCAGATTTTCGTCCAAATAATTTCTACGGACCTCCCACTCGCTCACATCAATACTATCGATATCTAATATCCATATGTGCGATTGCCGTATTTTTTCCTTGACTAGAAACTGAGAAAACGAAAATTTCCCTGATTTTCTCAAAGCAATGCTGAGCCGTTTTTGCATATGTAGTTCTATACTGCAAGCCTAGGTAAGCATAACTGTAGGTTTTCAGCCTATTTCGAGCGGTACTTTTCGAGAAATATCGATTTTAGCACCGAAACTGAAACGAAAAAATCCCAATTCGTTATTTTTCGAAAACTACCGCTTGGAATGGGCTGAAAATCTACAGTTATACTTATCTAGGCTTGTAGTATAGGACCACATATGCAAAAACAGCTCAGCATTGCTTTGAGAAAAACAGGGAAATTTTCGTTTTCTCAGTTTCTAGTCAAGGAAAAAATACGGCAACTGCACATATGGATATCAGATATCGATAGTATTGATGCTAGCGAGTGAGAGGTCCGTATAAATTATTTGGATGAAGATCTGATTTTTTTTCGATTTTTTGGGCATTTGGAAATCTTTAGATTTTGAGTTCGAACTCTCCATGGATTGAGCATGGCGCAAAGGCATGAGTGCCATCTTGTAGAGCTTGCTTCGCTCTATCGAACAATACCCATTATCCTTTGTTGGGTTGAGTCTGGTTGCTTTGTTAAAGCAAGCAAATAAAAACGGACATTATTTTCTTGACAACCTAATAGAAAAGGGCGAATTTGATTTATTTTGGCATTTTTCAGGGAAATCCTAACTTTTCATAGAGATGCTCAATCAGCACAAACTTTGCACAGTTGGAAAGAGCTGGTGAAAGATCTTACAATATCGACTGCTCCGATTTTTGTTGCAAGTTTCCGATTTTTTATGACCCTACACAGAAATTCAAATATTGACTAATTTTCTTCTATCGCTCCTATCTATGCAACAGATGAACATTAGTAAGCGGCTAAAGAGTCCTTATAAAGAGCATGTCTTACTCTTCCATATAAAAATAAAAGCAGTCAACGGTTGAGAAAATTAGAAGTTATGAATTTTTGAAAATCATGCGAACTTTCGGGCCAACCTAATATTAGGTTGGCACGAAAGTTCCTTCGCATCAAATTCAAAAATTCATAACTTCTTTCCGTCACAACAATTTTGCGCAGTTCAAATCACATTAAAAAGAGTATAACATGTAGTTTCCAAAAATCCCCTGGAGGCTTTCCAACTTGCTCAGGTTACAGAGATGATAATGAAAGAACGAGACCATCCGAAATTCGGAATTTTTAGGCAAAAATTCTAAAAATTTAGAAACTGTGCGATAAAATCCAGAACAGCTGTCATCCTAAGTCTTCTTGTATTTTATTACTAACTGAGTCAAGTCTGTGCTGATCGAGGTCTTCTGTCAGAAGTTACGATTTTTTGAAAGAAAATACCAAAAAATCGATTTCTTAAGAATTTTTAAGAAATTAATTTTTGGACGTTTTTCAAAAAAAGTCGTAACTTCTGTGCTGATCGACCTCTTTTCAAAGAAGAGGTCGAGCACAACAGTTAGTAATTAAATACAAGAAGACTTAGGATAACAGCTGTATTGGATTTTATAGCACAGTTTTTAGATTTTTAGAATTTTTACTTAAAAATTCCAAATTTCGGGTGATCTCGTTCTTTTATTTTTGTCTCTATAAACATGTTGGAAAGTCTCCAGGGTACTTTTGGAAACCACATGCTTTACGCTTTCTGATAAAATTTGAAGTGCGCCAAATTGTTGTGAATGAAAGAAGTTATGATTTTTGAATATGGTGCGACAGAATTGTCGCACCATTCTCAAAAAATAGTAATCTTCCTATCGCAATGATTTTCTATGACTGAAATTCTTTTAGAAAGGGCAATCCATGCACTTTCTAGCGGTGCCTTGGTTGCTATCTACTTCACTCCGAATGCAAAGATCAAATTGGAGAAATGAAATCACTCTAAGTCAGGAATTTGAGGAAAGCCCGTTAAAAATTCCAAAACCGTGCCATATAATCCGAAAAGCCAGTATCCTAGACTATTTGAACCCCTCTTTCTAGTTGTGAAAGAATCGCGCTAATCGATCTGTTTTTTGAGAAGTTATGGTTTTTGAGAAAAAATGCCAAAAAATTAGATTCTTACAGGCAGTTCAGGCAAATCTGGGCGTATGGGTTTTTTGCCTGAAAACTGTCGAGGGGGTCCTAGTTAAGGCATTGCTTAAATAGCAACGCAAATTATTCATTCAAGGCCGAGATATCCATCCCTAAGCACTCCGCGGCTGCGCCGTGACCGTAACCCTTTCATGGGTCCCAGCACGAACGTAGTGTTAAAGTGGAGCGAAGTCGTTTTTGGGTTACGGTCACGGCGCAGGGCCGGGCTTTCGGGGACGTTAATGAACAATTTAAGCTGCCTCTTAGGCAGTGCCTTAGATAGGATCCCCCATCAGTTTTCCGGCGGAAAACCCATGCGCCCAGATTTGCCTGGACACTGCCTTTAGAAAAATTGTTTTTTTTGGCGTTTTTTCTCAAAAATCATAACTTTTCGAAAAACAGCTCGATCACCGCAAATCTTGCCCAATTAGAAATACGGGTTCCAATAGTCTAGGATATTGAATGTTTTATGGCACGGTTTTGGAATTTTTAACGGGCTTGCCTCAAAATTCCGGACTCAAAGTGATTTCACCAATTTTATCCTTGCATTCAGAGTGAAATAGATAGCAGCCAGGGTACCGCTAGAAAGCGCATGGATTGCTATTTTTAAGAATATTTTAGCCATGCAAAATCATCGCGAAAGTAAGAAGTTACGATTCTTTGAAGATGGTGCGACAGAATTTTCGGTTCAACCTAATATACGGGGTGTCCCAAAAAAGTATGAACATTGTTCGATTGTTAATAACTCCCTTGCTTTTATGTCTTTCGCCGAGCTTGAGGCACCATTCTAAAGAGCGAGGTTTGACTTAGATCTACAGTATGAGCGAATCGTCGATCGCTTTTCATTACTGTAGGATTATGGTAGGAGCTTCGACGAAGATTTTAGGCCATTGGAGGCCATATTCTCCTCGGAACAAAACTAAACAAGCCAAAAACTTTTATACTATGGTAATGGAAGCCGCTGAGTTCGGATATAAAAGTTCCGCTTTACTGTGATGCTAATTCCAAGGTTATCCCAGCTAAACCGCGATAATGAATTTCCAGCATTTGTCGGAAATGTGACTACACCGTCAAAAAAGCTAAAAACACTCGTAAAAAGTTGTGTAATGGAATCAGCGTGCGCGAAAATCCTAGTACACAATTTTTCAGATTTTTGGAAAACTTTTTTGTCAAATGGCATATTTCAAAATCCACATGCTAGAAGTTCATACTGTAATCCTACATACAGTAAAGAACACCAACTGATGTTCGCTCCATACTACAAATCTAAGTTGAACCTCGCTCTATACAAAATGGTGCCTTAAAGGCACCGTCCACCCAAAATGGAGGTTGGCGAGATTATGATGGCCCCCATACTAGACAAACCCCCAAGCTTCGCCGCAAAAGACTGCTTCTGAAGCGAGAAATCCGCTCAGGAAGTAACAAAAGTGGGCGAGGCGCCCCCGGTCGCCCCGCCCACTTGCATGCTTTATCTCGCTTGCATTTGTTGCAGAGGGTTCGCGAAACAGGGATTTTTGGGGGTTTCGCGAATTTTCGACTCCTTATTCGGGATCAGGGCTTTCAGAAGGCCTGAAGGCGACAAAACATTGAATTTGAGTTTGGTGGACCGCCGTGGGCGCCCCGCCCACTTTGTTACTTCCGGAGCGGATTTCTCGCTTCAGAAGCAGTCTTTTGCGGCGAAGCTTGGAGGTTTGTCTAGTATGAGGGCCCATGGTATGCCATCATAATCTCGCCAACCTCCATTTTGCGTGGACCGTGCCTTTAAGCTCGGCGAAAGACATGAAAGCAACGAAGTTATCAACGATCAAATAGTGTTCACATCTTTTAAGACACCTTGTATTAGATTGGACCACAAGTTCGTTCGCTTCGCACCATTTTTAAAAATTCACAACTTCTGGATTTTCCAACCAATTTGTGTGTTTCTATTTCTATCTGAAAGAATAAGTCATTTTTTTCATAGCGGAGTCTTAGCGGCATTCTATAGAGCGTACACTGCATAGATAGAAGCGGTGGAAGAAAATTACTCAAATTTTGCATTTAAAAAATCGGAGACTTGCAACAAAGCTTACAGTAAAAATTGGAGCAGTCAGTATTGTAGGTTCTTTCACCATCTTTCTAACTGTGCAAAGTTTGCGCTGATTGAGCGTTTCTATAAATAAGATTTTCCTGAAAAGTGCCGAAATAAATCAAATTCGCCCTTTTGTATTGTTTGCTCGAAGGTCATAACTTTTCATAGAGACTCAATCAGTGCAAACTTTGCACAGTTAGAAAGAGCTGGTGAAAGAACCTATAATACTGACTGCCCCGATTTTTACTGCAGGTTTCAGATTTTTTATGACCCTACACAGAAAATGCAAAATTTGAGTAATTTTTTTCTACCGCTTATATCTACGCAGTGTATGCTCAGTAGAATGCTTCTGAGATACCGCCATGAAGAGAATGACTTGAGATAAAAATAGAAACTCGCAAATCAGTTGTAAAAACCAGAAGTTACGAATTTTTGAAAATGGTGCGACAGGACTTTCGGTTCAACCTAATATATACAAGGTTGGTCCAGTTCTGTCGCACTATTCAAAAAAATGTAACTTCTTTGATTCGCAATAGTTTTGCGTGGCGAAAACATAGGTGGAAAGGGCAAAGCATTCACTTTCTCATGTCGTCTTGATCGCTATCCACCTCCTCTTTCTATATGAGCAAAGTTTTTGCCAGTCGGGTTCTTCTTCAAAAGTTACTAGCTGGCTTACCCGGCTCCGCCCGGCCTTGTCATTATTTTATTCGTAATCAGCATGCTCGATTACCCCCCTGTGCCAACTCCCAGCCCCGTAGCTAAAATTTTGCAAAAAATCGATAAAATCGATATCGATCGATAACGAAGAGTAGCCTATGACACCCGTCCGGTCCCGAAGTGTATGTGTGCAAAGTTTGGTCCGGATCGGTTCAGAAATGGGATTTTCTATTCGGAACATACGTACACACAGACATACATACAGACAGACAAACAGACATTCAGCTTTATATATAAGATGAGTTTGAAAATGCCAAAAAGTCAGTTTTTCTAAGAAATTGCTCTTAGCATTTTCAAAAAAAATCATAACTTTTTGAAAAAGAGCTCGATTAGCACAAACTTTGCTCACAAAGAATGCGAAAGTTAGAAAACCTATGGGCACAGTTTTGGATTTTTCAACGTGTTTGCTTCGATAAGTGATTTCCTTTTCCGATTTATATGTCTGCGACCGACCGGCGCTCAAAAGAGAGCATGCTAGAAGTCATTAAAATGTACATGAGTTAACCTCCTTTCTGATAAAGCAATCTTTGATTCGCTTCATACTTAAAATCTAAGTTAAACCTCTCTCTACACATCAGTACCTAATGCTCGCCGAAAGACATCAAAGCAAAAAGCTACTGACGATCAAACAGACGTGCAACAAAGGCAGGCAAAATATTTAAACACTATTCAACGCAGCTTTTCTTTTTCTTTCAAGCAGTCATGTACATGTACTGATTACTTTCGTGGTCACTGAAGTAATCAGCCAAAGTTTTGTCCCGAACTTTTCGAAAGCCTTTAATACCATTCTGATAGCAAAACGAAGTGCAATGCACAGCAGTTTTTGGCATGTTCAGCTGGCTTATCAGTAGTTTTTGAAAATAACTGTTTTAAAAGTCCTCAATTTTGCGAAGTTGCAAATTACACGGACACTCCAAACACTAACCATTCTCCAGAATTCGAAACTTTTAGAAGTCGAATATGATCGTACACTGATTATACAAAACAGATGAGCGCTTACCGTGTCGAAATATCAAACGCATTTTACGGGTACAGCCTGGGGCGGCTTCAAAATCAAGAATTAGTTGATTTAATCTACAAAGTGTCAGAATGGGCTCTATCTGCCTTTCTACTTATCACTGCAAGTGGGCAGCGCGCGGATCTATCGCTACTAAATTCGTATCAGCTATCATTCGATTACGTTGAAAAGCTCACAGCGATTGATTGGACGATGACGCATGGAGATGTGATGGGTTCTGAAAAAAAAAACTTTTAGTCACAAGACATTTTTGCGTTTGCTCAAAAATCAGCAGTAGGATTATTCAAACAGATTTTAAGAGTAAATCTGCCCAAACATGTACCATTTGACGTCAATCAGTTTCTCGACTATTACGATAGACATAATGCTAACAAAAGAACGATTTGAACTCAAGGTGGCCATGAAATGAAACGCATGTCAAACCGCGCATCTGGGGAGGGTGAGTCCAAAACTGCTACCCATTTCTGCGATGCGACATTAAGTAACAAGTTATGATGGTTTGAAATTTTTTTAACGGGCCGCCAAGGAAAATACGTTTTCATAGCATTTCTTAGACTATTCGAATTTATCCTGACAATGAAAACCGTACATGGAAACTCACAATTCCAAAAACCCCCTATTCGACGCTGGATCTAGGAGTCACCCGTGAAGAGAACCATAATGAGATTGATCACATTATCGTCAACCGGAGGTGTTGTCTAACGTACGTTGCTGCTGTCCCAAAATTCTATAGAGACCGGCCCTCGTCTTCGTGCCAAGTTCTATTTTTGAAGGCAGGGAGGAGTGAAAAGTGGAAAGGGTAGGAGAGAGATGGGAGAAGAGGGTGTGGAAATGGGAGATAGAGGAAAGAATACGGACGAAGAACCGGTGGTTATCAGATTTCAACGATGAAGTAAGAGGCGTTCGGCGCATGCCCATTAGTGGTGTTCGAGTTTGTGTGAAGTTCTCTGTGGAATGGGTAAAAGAAGTTTCTCTCTCTCTCTCTCTCTCTCTCTCTCCCTCTCTCAATATCTGTGGATATCGAACCACTTCGAATGAAGATGAACAAACGCTGTAAGCGCTCTCCAATGCAAAATTTCTTCCTCTTTCTACGATTATGTTTTGTTCAGATTCCCTTAATGTCCGCTCAGTAATAGGCAGGAATCCCCAACCCATGATCTTCAATCATCTTCAGTTTGGCTATCATTCAAAGTCTCCATTTCATCCTGTGAACTAACTTCAATAACAGTTGGGAATAAACGAAATGCAATACAATAAACTATTTGGGCTCCATCAACTAATTCTTCAGTATTTTTTAAGATAATGTTTCCAAAAGCTCTCACTTTTGCGAAGTCATGATATACAGTAGTTTCAAACACTGACAAATCTTCGGAGTTAGGAGCTTTCAAAAACAGATTATGACTTAGCACTAATCTTAGCAAGCAACTGAGCAATTAGCGGCTCGAAATATTACATTCCAAATTTTCTGAATACAGCCTGGGACGCGCCTAAACAAAAATCATAATGATTTTGTCCTCAAATATTACACAAATTAGGAAAAAGGTTGTCTATCAGAAAGAGGAGAAAAAGCTGCATCGAATGACACCTTGGTAGCTAGTCGTTTATTGTTCTGTGAGGATTGAGATATCCAAAAACGGAATTTGATAGCATCAGAAAAATATTTTCAAAAATTTTGAGAAGCCAGCTAGAGATGCCAGAAAAATGTATTGTATTGCATTTTGTTTATTTTATCCAAATGTTATCAAAGCTAGTCCAAAAGTTGAAAATGGAAATTTCAAATATTAGTCAGACTGAAGATGGGTGAAAATCGTGAGTTGGAATTTCGCTCTCGTCACATGTTACAATTTCTATGTGCTAGTAAAGTAGAATTTCCATTCAAAATTTATCATTTTGCGAGGTGAAATCCCATCCTTGGAAGGAGTTATGCAGGTGACAAGGCGGAAAATCCTACACAGGGCTTCCGCAGCACTTTGTTTGGTGTTCCGCACCATTTTGCGGTTTTCGCTTTTGAATCGCGACCCGCTTCTTCCATATTAAGCTTCCTTTTTTATACTAGGCTTTCCTTTTCACTCTAGTTTTCCACTTTTTACTAAGCCGTCATTCCTTTGATATGGAGACTACTCTAAACTTTCGGGATGCTAAGAGACATAGACAGCGAGATAGTTTTATTAAGCAAATGGCGCAGAGTACTGTTTCATGCAAGCACCATATAGAACCACAATAGGCCGAAGTTGATAATTGGATATCAACAGATTGACAAGGCTGAGAATCAATAAAGAAAAATGAAGTGTTCTTATATAAATATACATGAATTTATAGAAGCATTCGGATGTATATCAATATTATATAATATTTGGATAAGCCACTTTTCGTATTTTCGCTCAAAAAGGAAAGAAGCAATGGAAATTGAGCCAAATTTGGCATACGCATTGCATGGGGTGGGATATGTGTTAATAAGCCATTTTTGTTCGAGACCCACCCATTGCTTCTATTGTTTTTGCTGTTTTTGCTTGGAAAATTCTTTATGTTTGCTCAAAAAGGATAGAGGGAGTGATGGAATCTGAGCTAAATTTGGCAAACGCAATGCATGGGGTGGGGCATGTGTTAATAAGCCATTTTATTAGGGTGATCCAAAAGTAATGGGGCACCTAGAGAATAAATGCAGTTTTCTCAAACAGAAAAGATAATTGGAAGTCCAAGTTTTGGCAGATGTTAGTACATAACAAAACCTTCTGATCGAGGTCTACAGTTGGGCACTGTCACATGGCGTTATTTTTATAAGCGCTTAAAATTAAAGCTCATCACTTCAAGTAGATTTGAACTTTGAGCAGCAGCGCCGCAGTAGAACAAGTGAGCCTACCAAAGATATCTGCGCAGCAATGGGTGAGGGGACTGTCATCAAATCCACGATAGATTGGTGGTCCCAAGGCTTTAGAACAGAAGATATAGCATTGGGTATCAGGAAACATATTACTTAATCTTTCACCAAGGTAATCAAATAAGCTCAACCTTAACAGTCGCATTCTGATAGTGCTTTTCACACTCTATCCATACATATGCACATTACTTCGACTTTTCTTATTTTCAAAAAATTATGGGTCAAAACATGAATTTTAGTCTAAAAATCTGCGCCAAACACCGCACTTTTTCGAATAAAGTGCCTTTTTTGTATGAAATAATGGGCAATTTTCAAATATTTGAGTAATCATCAGAAAGAGCTTAGAAAGCTCTTTCGAATGGTATGCCATATGTCGAGGGATTTTCAGGTGCAGCAGCACAAATTCGGATGGCGTTCAAAAAAGTCTGTCTGACTTCTTTGAAGCGCCGCTCGAAGGAATGTCGGTGAGGTGCTGCAAGGTGCTGTCAAGATAACCTGCGAAGGTCACTTTATACAAAAGCGTTCAAATTGCTGGTTGTTCATAGCTAATCAGAAAGAGATTTTGAAGAATCTTGAAAAAAAATCAAGGTGCCCCATTACTTTTGGATCACCCTAATATTCGGAATCCAACCGGAATGGTGATATTAAGGGGAAAACGGTGAGTATTTAAGCTTGCTGGTAATAGTAACAGTATATGAATACTTATATAATATTTAGATAAGCCACTTTTCGTATCTTCGCCCAAAAAGGATAGAAGGAGTAACGGAATCTGGGCCAAATTTGGCGTACGCAATGCATAGGGTGGGGCATGTGTTAATAAGCCATTTTGTATGAAACTCACCCGTTGCTCCTATCGATTTATTGATTTTTTGCTTTTTTGCTTGGAAAATTTTTTATGATTGCTCAAAAGGGATAGAAGGTTTAATGGGCCAATAATAAGCCATTTCATTCGTAACACACAAGTTGTTTCTATCGATCTCTTGGTGTTGTTTTTTTTTTTTGCAGTTTGCGTGATATCCGTTGCTTAGCATGTTGAATCAAAACTGACAAAGCCGAAACTGTGTCCTCAGTTTTTCCTTCTGCGCATGTTATAAATCAGAGTAATTCGTGCAGAACGGCAAATTTTCACATCTCTGCATTATAGAGTAAAACGAAAGGTTTACAAGGCAGTGAAGCTGCCGAGTACTAGCCGAATCTGCCGCGTAAGAGAGCGGCTGGTATATGCATAACCGATTAAAGTTGGGAAAAATCGGCAGAAATCAGGAACAATGATATACCAATGAAGGAGTAAAGATGGAAGAATAAGATAAAAGCAAGAATAACAACATCATTTACAAGGTAAGATGCGCTCCAAGAGGAAGATGGTCCTCTGGGAAAATATCCCTTTTGCACCCATCGGTGTCATTTTGGCCTTGTCCGCGCGAGTGAGGCCGATTTCAGCCTTCTTTCCTTTCTGTAATAAGAAATAGAAATTTTTTGATACAAATCGTGCATTGCCGCAAATGTTCCTTTTTGCAACTCCTTCGCTAAGAGATACAAAATTTGGACGATTTATTCAAAAACTTTGGATTTCAAAATTCAAGAAAATCTTTAAGAGAGATTTGAAAATCAAGAGTTCAGCAAAGAATCAAGGCTTTACTTCGACTCTTCGAATTTGTTTGGGATTTAAGTTTGACGACAGAACTTTCGGTCCAACCTAATCCAGCATTTTCCAGACAAAACAGGTATTTGTCAGACTCTTAGGCAGTTATGTGTAAGTGAAAGTTATAATAATATATAGAAATAATTGTAAGTAAGCTCAAGCTAAGCTAAGCCTAGTAACTCACGCATTTACACTCTACAGAATACATTCATTTGTGCCGTTGCTGGTTTGTTTCTCTGCTAGAAACCGAGAAAACTAAAATTTTCAAGCTTCCAAACAAGCGATGCTGCGTTATTTTCACATAGGTTAATGTATACTACAGGCCTTTACAAGTACAGTCACAGATTTCCAGCTTTCCACAAAGTCTACTTCCAAGAAATATCAATTTCAACCTGTAATACCTTGGCAAAAAAAGCTAGATTCGGTATTTCTAAAGGCGCTTCGGGGAGGCTGAAAATTTAACGACGTATTACTGAAGGGCTGTAGTATACACTAGTTGGCAAACCCGGCTCCGCCCGGACCTGTCAATAATATATTCGTAATCAGCATGCTCGACTATCCCCCTGTGCCAACTCCCAGCCCTGTAGCTCCAATTTTCCAAAAAATCGATAAAATCGGTATCGATCGATGACGAAAAGTAGCCTATGACATCCACCGGAGCCCAAAGTGTATGTGTGCCAAGTTGGTCCCGATCGGTTCAGAAATGGAATTTTTTATTCGGAACATACGTACAGACAGACACACACACAAACAGACATTCAGTTTATATATAAGATTTCCCTGTATGAAAGCAGCGCAGCATCGCCTTTTTAGAAGTTTAAAGTTTTAGTTTTTTCGGCTACTAGCACAGAAACAAACATAGCAACGGCACATATGTATATGTTGTGTGGAGTATATATGCATGAACGAGTTTGGGACCTGGTAAGTTTTCTTTGGACAAAGTTATAGAAAATTTTCAATTTTTTGGGCATTCAGAAGTTCTCAGATTCAGGTTTCTAACCCGTGATGCTCCAATGCTGGTGCAAACACTCACAAGCCTTCTTATAGAGCTTGTTTTGCTTTATCGATCGGTACCCTGTATTATAATCAGAATTGGGAAGTGTGCGAGTTATTGCTTCACAAAGTGAAAATTGAAAAAACTTATGAGACAACCTAATAAAAAAGCATGAACTCTCTCCAAAAATAGGCATGTACAGATCGGCTGGATATGTAGGAAGTATGTGTCACATTATTAATGAGATAGAAAAGCATTAAATCAAAGAAGCACAGGAGAAGAATAGAGGCATTAAGCAGTGGTGCGAGAAATTTTTTTGAGGGAGGAGGAAGGAAGGGATTAAAATTTTGGATTTGCTGGCGTGTGGCCACTTTCGGCAAAAGGAAATTCAGGAATGGTTAAATTTTTGCTGTTCCATTTTTCGTACCCCTCAATTTTTAGCACACCTTCAATTTTTGTCCACAAGGATACTTGAAAATTTTCGGAAATACTAGTTGAACCCGAAAGTTCTCGCACCATTTTCAAAAAATCTTAACTTCTTCCTGTCACGACATTCTTGCATGGCAACAATATCAATGGAAAGTGTATGTCATGTACTTTTTAGAAGCACCCTGGCTGCTATTATCTATTAGGTCATTCCGAAAATAATGTCGCTTTTTTCAAATGAACGCCATAGTTCGAGGAATAAAGATTTCTAAGAGTTCCTGATAGCATTTGATGCAGCATTTCATCCTCTTTCTAATGGTTATAAAATCTTTGCAACAGTTTCAGCGAACTCTCGGAAAATAAGCAAAATCCGCGACCCATACTTTTTGAGATGGCCAAGTTTCGCAACTTTTCTCAACTTTTATTTCAATCTTCCGAAAGAGTCCGTGTAACGATTCAATAGAGCAAACTTTAGAGGACACGGTACACCTTTTTCTCTTTTTTAGATCCCGCCATAATTTTTCAAACGATTTTTTAACAAAGGCATCGGATTTAGGGAGGCCTACGTCAGCCACAATCACATCAAAAGTCAATAATTTTTCAGAATTTGAAGCTTTCCAAACGGTGCCATGATTTAACACTAATTTTAAAAAGCAAGTGAGAAGTTGCAGGTTCAAATATCAAATTTCGAACTTTTCACGCACAGCCTTGGGCGCATTTAGAAACATGAGTTGTGATGATTTTGTCCCCGAAGACTCCACGAATCGGAAACAGTAAACACCCGTTAGAAAGAGGAAAAAAAGCTACATCGAAAAGCACCCGAGTTGCTCTCCCTTCGATGTTGTGCGAGGTTTTACTTGACCAAATATGGAAATTGGTAGCACCTGTTAAAATTGTTTAAGAAGAGTACGACAACCTGTGGAGAGAAGAAAAAATTGTTTTGTATCCAGTTAGGTTTGCTCTATCGAATCATTACTCGGTCTCCTTCGGAGGGTTGAAACAAAAACTGAGAAGAATTGCGAAACTTGAGCATCTCAAAAAGCATGGGTCGCGAATTTTGGTTATTTTCCGAGAGTTCACTGAAACTGCTGCAAAAATTTTATGACCATTAGAAAGGAAAAAAGCGACATTACTTTCGGAACAACCTAATATTCAGCTCTGAGTGCAGAGTTTAAATTGGGAAAAGGAAATCACTTCGAGTTCGGAATTTTGATGCAAGCCCGTTGCAAAATTCAAAACTGTGTTATAAAATCTGAAACAGTCAGCATCCCAGACTATTTGGCACCTTCTTTCTAGCTGAGCAAAATTCGCTTGATCGAGCTGTTCTTTGAGAAGTTATGATTTTCGAGAAAAAATGTCAAAAAATCGATTTTCTTGAGGAACTGTTTTTTGGCATTTTTTTCTCGAAAATCATAACTTTTCAGAGAACAGCTCGCTCAAGGAAAATTTTGCTCAGCTAGAAACAGAAGATCAAATAATCTAGGATACTGGCTCTTATGGATTCTATGGCACATTTTTGGTTCTTTTAACAGGCTTGCTTCAAAATTTCGGAATTGAAGTGAGTTCCTTTTCCCAATTTCATTTCTGCACGCAGAGTTTGATAAATAACACCAGGGCGCCACTAGAAAGTGCATGAGTTGCGCTTTCCAAAGAAATTTAGATATGCCAAAGCATCGTGATAGGAAAAAGTTACCACTTTATAGATTCAACCCAATGTTTCATTATTCACCAAGAACTCGTGAATCACTTCAAAATTTTTGTGACCCACTATACCCTCTTCTTTTTGTTTTGATATGTTTCTACCAAATTTTGTTTGAACACCTAAAATGTATTAGGTTGTAACATAAGTCTTGAAACACTCTCACTTCTTACGGAGATAAATCGTAAAGTTCACATTTTCAATAGGGATTCAGGGCAGCTTTCGATACAGCAAAACAAGCGATACAAGAACGTATGCAATAGTTCGCACCAGCTTCGACCCACTCTGAGTTTGCATCAAAATCCTGAGTTGTACTGAAGGCTCAAAAAATCACAAAAAATTCGTATCTTCATTCAAAGTCCTACGAATCTCTAACGTGCTCACAAAAATTGAACACTACATCAGAACACTCATATGTACCGTTCCTGTATTTTTCCCTCAATTAGAAATGGAGAAAACGAAAATTTTCAAGTTTTTACAAAAACGAAGCTACGTTGTTTCCGCTCGTGTAATTGCATACTACAAGTCCTTAGGAGTATAACCGTGAATTTCCAGTTTTCTACAGGCCCTAGTTTTCGAATTATCGAATTCACAGTGTGCAACTTTTGTGAGCAAGTTGAAGACTCGTAGGACTTTTTTGAACGAAGATATGAATTTTTTGCGATTTCTGAGCCTTCAGTATGACTCAGAATTTGGATGCAAACTTAGAGTGGGTCGAGGCTGGTGCGAACTTTTGCACGCCATCTTGTAGTGCTTGCTTTGCTTTATCAAACTGTGCCCTGAAACCCTATTGAAAATGTGAATTGCATGACTTATCCCGTAAGAAGTTAGAGTGTCTCAAGATTTATGTTACAACCTAATATTATCTACAAAATAATAGTTTCAAATCATTTGTGTTATTTTTTTAAATCAAAGCAATGAAAGCAAACAAATTGGACATACGTGAATAAGAGTGGTGTTGCGTTGAATTAAGTCCCTCCGTTGAGTTCTTTTCCAGCACTCCAGCAGCTTGGTGATGAGTGTTCGCACACCTGCACTCATGCCTGCAAGAATAATTAGAATATGGATAAGAACAGGTTCGATTACGCCAACACTGGGGAGAAGAAGAAAAAAGAGAAGGAAAAGAAGAGAAGCAGAAGCGAACAGTATCAAAGAAAAGAGCAATGAGCTATGCGCGGTTCACTGCTGAAGATGCATTTGCTATTTCGCAATCGCAAGTGCATGCGCTCTCTCAAAGTCCTGCGGATATGCTGGCAGGTCAAAGTGCTGCTGAACCTTACGATTTAATTTGCATTTTCGCAGCGCTTTATGGAAAGTGCTGCGGAAGTTCCGGTTTACGATCCTCTGACGTCAATTTCCTGCGGAAACCCTATACAATGAAGCGTGCACTTCCTCAATGGTTAAGAAAGTGCTGCGGAATTGCTGCAAACTTTGCTTGTCCTGCGGAAGTTCCGATGAATTGTCTGAGTATATTGCTATTGAATGGGCATTCAAATCGGGAAAAGGCCTCGGCCAGCAATCAGCATGTTTTTGCTAAGTCCTAGGCAATTCCTTGAACTACGTAAACTTTAAGTTTAGTTCACGAGATACCAAGTATCTGGCTGAATAATGCTATAAACAGCAAGACTCTTTAAAAAATGGTATAAGCTTATTCTTATGCTAAGGCCTTATGATTGCCACAAGTCGCGTTTGATGATTTTTCGATCATCTTAGTTACTAATTTTCAAGGCAGTTTCATACAATTTAGGTTGCTATCAGTGGCAGTGAACGATGTTGAACCATTTGTATTGCTATACTATGCGATTGTTTTTCATTTGCAAAAATTTTATGCTAAACTTGCTGGCTTACCTAGCTCCGCCCAGCCCTGTCACACTATGATAAAGGTCTCATCCTTATCTCTGTACAACCTTTCCCTGTCTTCATTTCTGCATGCCGATTTCGTATTCCCGCTGTTAGCAATCAACATGCTCACCTACCTCCCCTGTGTCAGCACCCAGTCCCGTAGGCAAAACTTTGCAAAAAATCGATAAGTAATCGATAATAAAAGTAATCGATAATTTCAGGAACTGATTTTGTATCGTAATCAGCATGCTCATTTACCCCTCTACGCCAACTCCCAGCCCCGTGGGTCAAAATTTACAAAAATAATCGATAAAAATCGATAGAGTCGACATTGATCGATGACGAAAACTAGCCCACGACACCCGCCCCGCCCCGGAGTGTATGTGTGCCATGTTTTTCATGAACATGTGAGCGACTACTACACCATATCGGAATCAAACTGATGATGCCACAAACAGTACAGACTTGTTGAAGAGGAAGGAGGAGGGGGGACTAGCAACTACTACCAACCCAACGAAAGTGTCGGCCCTTCCGAAGTAACCTTTTGCACTCGATAGCCGCACCCCTTTCGAAACACTCTTCGAAGAGAGACGATGCTTACCCCTACGAAAACACGCTAACCTTGTTGACAAAACTGTACGCTCCCATCCAACGCAACAACATGTAAGTGCAGACCCTTGCCATTCTTTATTACGGAACAACTAGCTGGCTTTCCCGGCTTCGTCCGGCCTTTCAAACAATATGACAAAAGTCCCATCCCTATCCACGTACAACCTTCCCCTGTGCGCACTTCTACATGCCAATTGCCCATTCTCGCTGTGTTAGTAATCAACATGCTCGATTACGCCCCCTGTGCCAAATCCTAGCCCCACAGTGAACTCTGCAAAAAAATCGCTAAAGATTAAGATCGATATCGATCGATGACGAAAAGTAGCCTATGGCACCCGCCCGGCCCCGAAGTGTATGTGTGCCAAGCTTGGTCCGGATCGGTTCAGAAATGGAATTTCCATTCGGAACATACGTACAGACAGACAGACATACAGACAGACAGACAAACAGTAATTCAGCTATATGTATATATATATATAAGATTGAGCTGTTGACCTATCATCGTATATGTACAGTAGGCGCAATAAAGAGACCCTAACAAGCATGACGAGCGTCATCAGTATTGGAATTAACATGATAAATAAACCCTGTTGACAAGTTGTAGGCCTAAAGCATCCTCCCGCGATTCCAGTCGAGTCGCGATTTCTTACTCGGACATGTGTTCCGAGTCCGAAGCGACGCGCCCCCAGCTGTGTGGTCCCCGCGTCTGTGTTGGGTTAACGCTGCGACGAATCGCGGGCCTTTTCTGGGCTGCATATATCGTTGCGACATCGCTCAAACTCTGCAATGTCGCCGTCGCTAGTTCTGCACTAGCGATGGGCGAATCGCTCAAATAACTTCTTCTTTTTGAAAAGTTTTTTTGGAAATGCGAGCTTCATTTAGAACTATTCCATCTCACACATGCGTGTTGCTTCCTTCATAACTTATGGCAAGTAAACTGCAATAGCTTTACAATCTATATAAATAAAACTCAAACTTTTAAGTGTGTTCTTTTATTTGTCCGTTCGTTACACGCCCGCCAATGAATCAGTTGAGCTGGAACTTTGCACACATATGTATTTGACCCCGGAGGTGGTTTAGCGCTACTTTTTGCTGCGATTCGCTGGGCCATTTTATTAATTCATTGATTTTTGGCACAAGAACGAGTTTCAACATCGGCTAACAAGTCAATACCATGATTTCGTGTAAACAACAGCAGTAGTGTTCTTCGGTTTTCGAAGTAGGAAAGATGCGGTGGTTAAAAAGGAGCCTAGCGGGGCTATTTCGATACAGGCTTTTGCAGCGCATATCTAGATAAGAAGGGGATGCGGGGGGGAGGGAACTGGAGCAAGGATAAGCTGAAGCCGTGGCATGGGCTAGACCGGGAAAACAGCTGGTCTAATATATATAGCTGAATATCCGTTTGTCTGTCTTCAGTCTGTATGTATGTATGTATGTATGTATGTTCCAAATAGAAAACTCCATTTCTAAACCGATCCGGACCAAACTTGGCACACATACACTTCGGAGCGGGGCGGGTGTCATAGGCTACTTTTCGTCATCGATCGATATCAATTTTATCGATTTTTATCAATTTTTTTTGTAAAGTTTGAACTGCGGGGCTGGGAGTTGGCACAGGGGGGGGGGGTAATCGGGCATGCTGATTACTAGAACAGCGGGAATAGTAAATTGGCATGTAGGCGTGACCACAGGGAAAGGTTGTACAGGGATAAGGACGAGAACTTTATCACAGTGTTTTGACAGGGCCGGACGGAGCCGGGTAAGCCAGTAGTGCTCCCTAAAATTGTTGTTACACCCAATAAAAGGCTTTACAAACTTTAAAAGTTGAGCAATGAAATCAGGGCGCGTAATATCTCTAATACACCACTTTTCGGAATTTTTGAAACTTTTCTTGAAACACGATTGGTCCACAAGGACGCTATAAGCCAGAAGTTCATACCGTAATCGTACAGTAATGATGAACGATAGGTGGTTCGTTTTACACTGTAAATCAAAGTTGAAGCCAGCTCTACAAAATAATACCTGAAAATGGCCAAAAAACTTCTTGGAAAAAGAGATATTGAGTTGCGGACAGGCCGTCTTCCTTTTCTCATCGCCCATTTTCGCGCGTGAGGCAATAGTGCTCTTCAAGAGCTACAACCCACACATTGCGCTTTTTGGAAAATGTGTATTCTACGAATTTCAAAAATCTTTCTTTTAAATAGTCCGGAAATGGCCGCGTTATAATGTCGCGGACAATAATTCTTCGAACGCAATAATTTTCCCTTAGGACTTTGTTTAGAGAAAAAACAGAAGTTTTCCTGACAGGTAAACATACCATATTATAGAGCTCATTGAAGACAATAATCAGATAGTGGTTACTTCCATAAATAACCCAAGCTTGAGATTTATTTTGCTTTTTTTTAAATAACTTCTATTTACTTTTTCCAAGCCAAATTTCTTTACATGGAGATTCATTCAAAACATCCTAACAAAGCTTTTCAAATAAAATGAATGTTCTTTGTTATCCTCTATGCATCGAACGTTGTGCTGTTGAGTTTCTTTGCTGAAAATGGCTTTTGGCAGTGCGTACACATAATCCTATCTGCACCTCACCACTGACTTGCACGCTTTGCAGGCTTGTAGCTCAGCCGTCAGGCAATCTACGAGTCTGCACGTAGGCTCATTCGAAAGGGCGTGACTTTCTCGACACGATATTATGCAAATAGGTTCAGCTTGGGCAATCCCAGAGATTTTACGGATGGGGTAAAAAAGCGCAGCTTCTGTGATAGGCTAAGGGTTTTTCAGAAAAGTTTAAACAGAACTCATTTCGCTACCAGCTCCTTCCTAAAAGTTTGAAACTGTTGATTTTTTGTGAAAAATCTCTTTCGGAGCTCTAAGACTGTTCTGATGTTGATAAGAGCTTTCACTCCAATCACCTCTAAGGCTACGCTTCACCCCATCCGTAAAATCTCCTGGACTTCCTAATCAACTAATTTGCATATATTCGTATCGAGGAAGTTACGCTATTTCGAATGAGCCTACTTGCGCGCTCGTAAAATGATTGCTGGCCGAGCTACAAGCCTGCAAATCGGTGCAAGTCGGTGAGGTGCAGATGGGGTCATGTGTACGCAACTGCCAAAAGCCATTTTCAGCAAAGCTCAACAGCACAACGTCCGATGCATAGAGGATGGCAAAGAGCATCCTGTTTATCTGAAAAGCTTTGTTAGGATGTTTTGAATGAATCTCCAGGTAAAGGAATTTGGCTCGAAAAAGGTAATTAGAAGTTTTTTTTTGAACTAAAAGCAAAACAAAATTTTGGGTTTTTTATGAAATACCACTATTTGATTATTGTATTCGATGAGCCCTATAATATGGTAAGCTTATTTGTCAGAAAAGCTGTTTTTTCTTCAAAAAAAAAGACCTAAGATAAAATTTTTGCGTTCAAAGAATTATTGTCCGCGACATTGTGACGCGGCCAATTCCGGACTTTTTTAAGAAAAAGATTTTTGAAATTTTTGGGACACAGGTTTTCCAGAAAGCGCAACATGTGTGTTATAGCTCTTGAAGGCAACTTTCCGGCAAATGGTGGGTGCCAGGTTTTTGTGGCGATGTTAAAGTAGACCCCCTACCTAAGCGATGACTGAAGTTCGTAGCGAAAGAGGGGGTCTACCAAGCCTGAAGTTTGCTCCGAAAGCCGCCCGTAAGTACACACTTTTCAATCGTCAATATCTCTCTTCCTAATGGGTCTTTTTCTGCCAATCAAAGACCATGCTGTAGAGGAGGCTTCAACTTAGATTGACAATATCGATCAAATCACCGATTGCTCTTCGTTACTGTAGGATTACGGTAAGAACTTCCGTTTTGTGAAACCATTGTGAAATATACCATCTGACAAAATTTTTTCTCAAAAAATCTGGAAAATTGAAAAATCGTGTACTACGGTTTTCGCGCACGCTGATTCCATTACAACTTTTTACGAGTGTTTTCAGATTATTTTGATGGTGTAATCACATTTCTGACAAATACTGGGAATTCGGTTATTACGGTTTATCTGGGATAACTCTGAAAGAAGCATCATAGTAGTGGAAATTTCATATTCGAAATCAGCGGCTTCCATCTCTATAGTATAAAAGTTTTTAGCTTTTATACTATTGTTTTGTTGTTGTTTGGTTTTGTTCCAAAGCAGAATACGGCTTTCAATGGCCTAAAATCCTTGTCGAAGTTCCTACAGTAATCCTACAGTAATGAAGAGAGATCGGTGATTCGCTCGGTACTGTGAATCTAAGTTGAGGCCTCCTCTACAGAACATCACTCAAATGGCGGAAAAGACACAATGGGAAAAGTATTAACGATTGAAAAGTGTGTACTTACTTTTGGGACACCCTGTATATGACTACAGGGGGGGGGGGAATAAATGAGCACGCTGATTACGAAATTATTAGTAACAGGATCGGGCGGAACCAGCTAGTCAATATGGCTCCCGATTTTACCATTACCTTCTCAGAGCATTTTCATTAATGATGGTTCTCTTTTTTTTACAATCAAACCGATGTCCTTGGATTAGATTTGCGTGAGCTTGACTCTGCAATCCATTAGCGACCCGTAATGTGCAAAAAGTAATGTACAACAAAATATGGAGAGTATAGATTGAAGATAAGACGCTAAAGAGTCTATGAGACATTTCCAAGTTGACCTTATTTTCAAAGCATCGCAAGGTCAGCTATATTAGTGACCGTACCATACATTCTTAAACTTTGAAAACATCTTTTCCGTTATCCGCATCCAAATTTGAACGATATATTGTGCAATGGGTTCGGTAGTTTAGAATAAACTTTTTGTGCTTTTTCGAGAATTCGCATGCCTTTATGTACCATAAAAAATGACATTTTATTTTTTTTGTTTGTTCTTGGGTGACCAGCATGGCTTTTCGAGTGGATCTGTTATAATCTAGTTGTTCCTGATGCAAATAGCTAAGGTACATCGCTAAGGCAAACATTCCAACTCATAAGTGAAACTTGAACCTTGTACACTTGTACGCTAATTTGTTTTTTCGCCATGAAAATGCTCACCGAGGAACAGAAGGGTCATACTTTGCAAAAATCCTTTTTAACAATGGGATGTGTTGCTGCCTTTTGTAACATTCGCTAGGACTGTCCGTTAATTATAGAATCTAGCACCTTATGCATAAAACTGAATGTCTGTTTGTCTGTATTTCTGTATGCCATACCTTCGATAGTCAAGAGACAGAGCCTAGAAAGTGATGGTTGTTTGAGTTTCTGCCCCCTGTAAAAAGTGAAGGTTGCTTGAGAAAATAGATAATCATATGAAGCAAATCGGGAAACGTGAAAACTTCTTAGAAAACAGAGGTAGGCACACCATCAATTTTGGATCCTTTAGCTTGGTGGTTTCTTACGCACAGGTTTCCTCTTGCCGGTTGAATTGGGTAGCAGCAAGAACAAAGTTCTTTTCAATTTGAAAAAAAAAAACGCTTTTTAGCTGTGGCGCTAGCTGGGAGACCGAAAGAAGGGAAGCTTGTCAAAACTGGATTGAACATGTCATACACGAATTTTTTTTCTGAGAAGATATGTTGCACATCGACGCCAATATGATTTTTGATGCGTCCTTCAATTTTTCACCTCCGCACTGTCGCTCATGTATTCTGCGACGTTGTCTGGATTATTCTGCTCATCATTATGAGCAAGTATCGTCCCAGCTGGAAAAAATTCTTTGCAAAAGCACTGAAAAAGAACAAGGTAAAGAAAAACACATTTTTTAGTAATTTTCACAAAAAAAACCGGCATAAGCAAAGAAGTAAGCTAGGCGACGTTGTCTACATCATAGACAGAAACAAGACCTATCGGCTACACAAAAAAACCGGGTGAAAAGAGTTGAACTGAAGAAAAACAAGAGGTTTTCGAAAACGATTTTTTCCAGATTTCTTGTTTTAGTCATAAAAAGGAGTCTTGCGACGTTGTCAGCGTGAAAATAGAGATCAAGAGCTTTAATATGATATATAGATTGTCGTAATTGGGCTCCGAACAACGAAGAAAAGGTCACCGGAGCCAAATGCCCCGCGCTCCGCATTTGAGGTAGCGAGGTAGCGCGCAAACCGCGGAGACGCAGACGAGCCGCGGAGACAGACCAGAGCTGGCGGGGCATTTGGCTCTGGTCAGTGATCTCCGCGGGTTCATAACGAAACCCTATAACATTATATATCGTTGTGATCCACAAGAGACGGCCAGGAGCACTGACAACGTCGCGGGTCTTGAAAATCACTCCATAACGAGATAGACCAGCAATTATGTGGCAACTCTCTGCGCAAGATTTGAGCGCATTTCTCGTTTTTTATTGAACTCCAGCGGCTTTCATGAGCATCCAACGCTCAATCGCAGTCTAGAGAAAGGGTAATTGAGAAGTCCTATCCTAGTTTCTAATCGAATTCTTGAATAAAAACCATCTTTTCAACAACCATAAAAACGCAACCCTTCGGTTTTTTGAGCTTCTTTTGGATATCACTACTATTTGCCTCATTCACATTCATCCCTATATGGATATGGTTATGTCATTAATTATGTCATAATATCCGGGGCTTTGCCCCGGATGACTTCTGTACTTCTCTCCAGGTGAAGGTTGTGTCCTTTCAAACTCGAAAGTGAAGGTTACCAGAGTACGTGGCTCTATGTATCGAAGGTATGCTGTATGTAGAATTAATTCGTTGACCGTAAGGACTAGCCAACACTGTGGAGCACGTGCCGCGAAATGAAACGCTTGGCAATTGACAAGTCCTGCTCTCCTGCTTCAGCCGCGCCGCGCGTGGTTCGCAGCGTTTGAGCAGTCCGTGCGGTCAACGAATCGATATGTGTGACATATGTGCGGAATAAAAATTTTTGTTATTCGGACTAAATTTGGCTCACATATACTTCCGGGGGGGGGAAGTGTCGCAGGCTAGTTTTCGTTCTTGTAACACGGTAACGACTTTATTGATTTCCATCCACTTTTTGCAAAGTTCAAACTAGGGCGCTGGAGGTGCAGGGGGGGGGTATATGAGCATGCTAATCGCATATACAATATTAGTCCTTGGAATTATCGATTATCTTTGCCGGTTTTATTGATTTTTTTGCAAGGTTCAGGCTACGAAGCTGGGAATTAGCACAGGAGGAGGGGATATGAGCATGCTGGTGACGAATATACAATACTAGTTGACTTACCCGGCTCCGCCCGGCCCTGTCATCATTATATTCGTAATCAGCATGCTCGCTTACCCCCCTGTGCCAACTCCCGGCCCCGTAGCTCAAATTTTGCAAAAAATCGATAAAATCGATATCGATCGATGACGAAAAGTAGCCTTTGACACCCGCCGGGGCCCGAAGTGTATGTGTGCCAAGTTTGGTCCGGATCGGTTCAAGGAATTTTCTATTCGGAACATACGTACACACATACATACATACCGACACATAAACAGACATTCAGCTTTATATATAAGATAGTTTGGATTCATCGATGACCTTTATCGATATTGATTTTGTTGTAGAGCCGTCCCTTATATTGGAACTTGTTCGCTCACTATAGGCTAGGTCGATATGGTCTTTGTGGTTCGGCGTACCCGCCGCAACTTTGGTATATTTGAGTGTTGTTCTCTAGCTATTCCTAGTGAACCCTCAGCATGTACGCCGATAGGCAAAGGGGGAACTCTTGTGTTTTTCTAATAAATCGTCAACGACTCAACGCGTTCTACTACAACTGGCTATCAGGATCAAGGACAAGAAGACCTCCACCGACCAAGGACCAGAAGAAGCTCCAATGATCAAGGATCAGAAGCCTCCATCGATCAAGCACAATAAGAAGTGCTGCAACTCAAGTCGAGGAGGAAGTTACCACTGGTCGAGGAGCAAGGAAGTAAGCTTTGCTAAGAAGTTATCGATTTAGCAGAAGGCTTCGTCGACACCAGAGAAGTCTACCATGCCGAAAGCCAGTGAAGAGCCGCATGGCGATTCTCTGGAAAAGGTCCTGTCGGTCATGGTCGACCAGATGCGGCTCCAAAAGGAGGAGATGAAGCTGCATATGCAGTTTCAACAGGAACAGATGCAGGCCCGACTACAAGCTCAACAGGAGCATATGCAAGCCCAATGGCAAGCCCAGCAGGAGCAGATGCAAGCAATCGCAAGCTCTACAGGAGCAAATGCAGGTGCAATTGCAAGCACAACAGGAGCAGATGAAGACGTTGGTTACTGCTTTGACCAGTAACCAAAGGGTAGCCGTCCAGGATGTCAGCAAGGAGCAATATGACCAGCTGAGCAAGGACGTGCAGAGATTTGCCTTAGACGAAGAAACAGGTAACACCTTTGCTTACTGGTATGGCAGGTACGGACCGGTCATTCGCGACTCCCAGCTTTCGGATCAGAAAAAGCGCGACCTGGTCCTGATGAAGCTGGATGAAGAAGCATACCGGAAGTATGCCGATGAGGTCCTGCCTGCGCAACCGAAAGACTTGGACTTCGACACCACCGTCGCGGATCTCCAGAACTGTTCGCCTCCAAGAAGAGCTCATCAGAAGCTCATCGGTATGAGTGCCTTAGGATAAGCTGCCCTCCGCTTACGCCAACGTACGTACCGTTTCGCGAGTACGCCAACACTATAAAGCGGATGGACGAGGATGCCCGGCTCAAGGAGGTCGACTACACGGCGATGAAGACGCTGCAGTTCGTAGCAGGTCTTCAAGACGCTTAGGGAACTTCCTTCGGATGATTCGGCGACTGGACGCTCACACGGAAAAAGCACCGTTAACAACAGAGGATCTCGTCACGGACTGTGGGAACTTCGCTGCCCTGAAAATGGATAATACAGACATGGAAGGCACGCGCGACATCCACGCTGTATGGAAGAAAAAGGTAAACTGCTTCATATGCGGAGGACCACATTTCAGAAGAGAGTGCCCTTAATCTGGCAGCGCTGGTCGGAAGAAGCGACGGAGGACAGGCGCAAAACACTTTGGTCGCAAAGGACAGTGCAAGAATGTGGTCGCTTTCGACGCCGAGAGCGCGCGGACTTACCTCGACGTCATAGTGAGAGGATGTTCTCTCAAGCTCCAGCTGGATAGGGTGCAGACATAACCCTGATATCGCATAGAGCTTGGAAGAGGATGGGATCGCCTGCTTTGGAACCCTGTGTGATGCCTGTGAAAACCGCAGACGGAACGCCGATGCAGATTCATGGTAAATTCTCAACCGACTTCTCCGTTAGATATCGAGTTACAGGGAAGATGGTTCATGGAAATGGCACATGCTACGTCACCGAAGGCTCGAATCTACTAGGCCTGGAATGGTGCATCCAGCTGCCGGCATACAAAATGTTGAAGGACAACTACCATTGCAGA
This sequence comes from Cylicocyclus nassatus, assembly GCA_958299035.1. Lineage (NCBI taxonomy): Eukaryota > Metazoa > Nematoda > Chromadorea > Rhabditida > Strongylidae > Cylicocyclus > Cylicocyclus nassatus. The sequence goes on from CATQJL010000112.1 coordinate 88,437,867, forward strand.
AAGGTGACTAGTGAAGAGAGATTCCGAGCCGAAGTGGTCGCCGATTTGAAGAAGAATTATGCAGAAGTCTTCAGCAGCGCCCTAGGAAAATGCACGAAGAGTAAGGCAAAATTAGTCTTGAAGAGCGATGCTGTTCCAGTTTTCAAGAAAAAGCGACCGGTACTTTACGCATCCACCGGAACTGGAAGCCGAAATTGATCGCTTGGTAGCCGAAGGAGTCATTTCTCCAGTCGAACACTCAGAATGGGCCGCACCGGTAGTTGCTGTCAAGAAGAAGAACGGAAAAATCCGTCTATGTGCCGACTTCTCGACAGGATTGAACGATGCATTGCAGTTTCATCAGCACCCATTGCCCACAGCGGAGAATGTGTTCACAAAGTCAAACGAAGGCCTGCTCTTCACACAGCCCGACTTAGCCGAAGCGTATCTACAAGTGGAAGTCGAAGAAGCGTCGAAGGAGATGTTAACCATCAATACGCACAAGGGATTGTAACGCTACAATCGCCTACCATTCGGAGTGAAATCCGCTCCCGGTATCTTCCAACAAATAATGGATGCGATGATAAGCGGACTGGAAGGCGTAGCCGCTTATCTTGATGATATCATCATCACAGGCAAGACTTATGAAGAACATCGCAAAAACTTAGAATCGTTGTTCAGGCGTATTAAGGACTACGGATTCCACGTCAGACTGGAAAAGTGTAGCTTTTTGATGCCAGAAATCTGTTACCTCGGTTGCATTATCGACAGAAATGGACGCCGTCCGGACCCGAAGAAGATTGAGGTCATCAACAAAATGCCAGCACCGAAGAACATTTCGGATGTTCGCTCATTCCTTGGTATGATCAGTTACTATGGATCGTTCGTATCGGAAATGCGCCAGCTGCGTGCGCCCCTGGACGAACTCTTGAAGAAGAACGCACACTTCAAATGGACTGAAAAATGCGACAAGGCATTCAAGCACGCCAGGGAAGTTTTAGCTTCGGATCTGCTACTTACACACATTGATCCGAGCTTGCAGATAGTCGTTGCCGCCGACGCGTCAGATTATGGAATTGGGGCAGTAATCTCGCATAAGATGCCGGACGGAACTGAAAAAGCTATCTGTCACGCAAGCCAAAATCTCACTGCCGCGGAGTATAATTACGGACAGATTGAGAAGGAAGGACTTGTATTGGTCTTTGCAGTCCGTAAGTTCCATCGCTACATTTATGGAAGTCGATTCAGATTGCTGACCGACCACAAGCCACTGCTGCATATCTTTGGACCGAAGAAGATGGTGCCGGTGTATATAGCAAACAGGTTACAGCGATGGAAACTGATTCTCCTTGCATACGACTTCGACCTGGAGTATCGGAAAACGACGGAGTTTGGACAAGCCGATGCCCTGTCTCGACTGATTCCGCCAAGGCCATTCCAAACCGAGGACGTCGTAATTGCAAAAATTGAAGAAGATGTGCGAGCTGTTCAAGCTGAAGCGATACGAGCGTTACCAGTTACCAGGAGTAAGATTGAAGAGGAAACCGGTAAGGACGAAATTATCATGGAGATTATACGAATGCTGAAATCGGGAGCATGGCCGTCCAAACCGAAAGAAGAGTTCAGCAGTTGGAAAGCACTGAGTGTCAGTGCAGATTGGTTGCCTGTACTTTAGCCACAGGATAGTCATTCCATCCTCACTGCGATCAGCAGTCATGAAGCAGTTACACGAGGGACACCCAGGAATGACATGAATGAAGAAGCTTGCAAGAGGTTTTGCATACTGGATGGGCATCAACAGAGAGATCGAGGATTCAGTCCGTCGATGCAGTGAGTGCCAGGAAGCTGCCAAGATGCCAGTCAAGACAGTGCTCAACTCGTGGAAGATGGAAGAAAAGCCATGGAACCGAATCCACATTGACTATGCAAGACCACTAAATGGAAAGATGTATCTTGTCGTAGTCGATGCGTGCTCGAAATTGCCGGAAGTGCTGGAAATGTCGTCATCGTCAACTACAGCTAATTGAAAGAACTTAGGTTGCTATTCGCTCGATTTGGAAATCCGCGAGTAATCGTGTCGGATAACGGAACTCAGTTCACAGCAAAGGAGTTTCAAAACTTTTGTGAAGAGCGAGGAATCCAGCACATGTGTTCGCCTTTATTCCATCCACAATCAAATGGACAAGCGGAAAGATTTGTGGATATCTTCAAGGGAACCATCCAGAAAATTAAGGAGGGAAGAACGACAGAGAAGCTTGCCGAGTTCCTGCAGTCGTATCGACGAACGCCTTGTACAACTGCTCCCGGACAACGTTCACCTGCCGAACTGCTGCTGGGACGTCAGTTGAGCACACCGCTGTCGCTGTTAAATAAAGATTTCAAAGAAGAAGGAAAGATGGGCAACGAAACCATGGAGAAGCAGTTTAACCGCCACCATGAAACACGAAGGAAAGCGTACCATCCAGAAGAAGCCGTGTGGGTACGTGATTTTCGCTCTGGATGTGAAAAATGGATTCCAGCCCGAGTGAAGAAACGCTATGGAGAAGCGCTTTATGACGTGCTTACGGAAGATGGCCAGTTATGGAGACGTCATGCGAACTAGATGCGCCGCCGCAAGTATGGATCAACATCATGACTCAACACCGTCCATCCCCGACGAAGGCCGATGTAACAATGGTATGGATGCTGCTGAACACCAAGCCATTTCGTCTACGCCGCCGACATCAACCAGACCAAATCGCCATCGTCGCCTACCAGAACGTCTAAAAGTAGATCCTTATTGTAAGATGTACCGTTGTTCATCTTAGGAGGGAGGTGTTGTAGAGCTGCCCCTTATATTGGAACTTGCTCGCTCACTATAGGCTAGGTCGATATGGTCTCTGTGGTTGCGGCGTACCGGCGCAACTTTGATATATTTGTGTGCTGTTCTCTAGCTATTCCTAGTGAGCAACTTTGATATATTTGTGTGTTGTTCTCTAGCTGTTCCTACTGAACCCTCGGCATGTACGCCGATAGGCAGAGGGGGAACTCTTGTGTTTTTCTAATAGATCGTCAACGACTCAACGCGTTCTACTACAGTTTTTTTGCAAAGTTTGAGCTAAGGAGCTGAGAGTTAGCACAGGGGAGTAATAGAGCATGCTGATCACGAAGACAATATCAGTTCTAGATTTATCCGTTACTTCTATCAATTTTATTGACTTTTTTTTGCAAAGTTCAGACTACGGGGCTGAGAATTGGCACAGAGGGGTAATTAGGCATGCTGATCTCGAAAACTAAACGAGTATAAGGAATTGCCTGTAGAACACGGGAAAAGTTGTACGGTTATAGAGGTGGGACATTTATCATAGTGTTTTGATAAGCCCAGGCGGAGCCGGGTATGATACCTAGGTTTTCAATAAATTTGGGTTTGTCATCCGACATCAAACTATTCCGAGTTTTTGAAACTAAGTTCTTTTCAAATTCTCAGATGTTCCTGACTACTTTTCAACCTTTGAGAGCCCCCCTTCTTGTTTTTGTCTTCGATATCCCCAGATTTTGAGAGAGGGGACCTCTTTTACCCATTCCGCAAAAACAAACTCCAATACCACCAATGGGCATGTTCGAACGCCTTTTACTTCATCATCGGGTTCTGAAAACCACCGAGTCTTCGTCCGTTCCCTTCCCTCTACTTCCCCTTTCCCCCCCCTCTTCTTGCTCTCCCTAGTCTTTCCACTTTTTCCTCCTCCCTCTGAAATGATGTTAGAGCTAATGAGTATTACAGTTGAGATCGTTTTTGGGTAGTTCTCCGTTATCCGGACCCATTTTCTTAAAGAAGGATATTGCTCTTTCTTTGTACCTTATTTGGTCTCGACTGTCAACCTTCCTGCCACGTGTTAAAAAATTTTGACCTGTTACTTACATGTCTAACAGGTTTAAGCAAGAGTTTGAGTTGCCCCACCTAGCGACCTAAGTTCAATCTCTTTTTTGGTTGATAGTGGCCCCATTTTCGATTGAATAGTATCAAAAAAGAGCATTATTATCATAATAACGTCATTCTGCTACTGATTGAACAGATTAGACTTGTCCAAAATAGAGAGGTGGGCTAGAATTCCATCATCTAAGTGACAAAACAAGCAATAGCGAGAACTTAAAGACATCACTTATAGAAGTGATGTCTTGAAGTTTTTCTCGTCTGGCTTATTTTTTTTCAAATATAGCTTTTAGAAGGTTTTGCTCTCATAGGAAACAATTGAACAGCTTTTAGGCGATCATAAATGCTCTTTTACCTAACCGGAAATGATTTCAAGAAAAACATGTCTAAATGGACAAAACGTGTCAATATGTTCTCGACACGTGGAATGGAGGCAGTCCTCGTGGTCTCTATAAAAAATGTTTTAAGACTAAAGAACGTGTTTTATGAGAGCCTTTTGGAAAGATGGGTGTGGATAACGGAAAAGGACCCATTTTTGTAATGAAATTTTCAGTAAACCCATAACAACTCATCACTTTCTTCCTTCATTTTCTGAAGACAGCCCCTGAGAAACAAAACAACCCACGTAAAACTTCAATGATTCGTGAGATTTTCGAAAAGTCGAATTCAAACCGGACCTCGGGCTTTCTCATTGGAATGACCTCTGCATGCTCCAGTTCGTCTCTCAACCACGTGTTCACTTCCTCACTGTATTCTAGCGATGACTGCGATGGCGGAGCATGATGGGCAGCACAATCGAAAGACCTATGCAGAGCAAAGTGTTGCATATTTGACTATATCAAAAAAAACTTGAAAGACATGCAGACACATACGTACAAGCTGTAGGCTGCTGCATGACGAAAGCGCAATATATTAGCGCGCAAACGCGGCTTTAAACTACAGAGCGCATGAAACGCAGGATCTACAACAGTGAAGATACGCGCGCGCCGCGTTCGCGCCCGCTAAACTAATACTGCTTCTGCGTCTTCGCCATGCAGTAGCCTTTACAATAAACACGCATCGTGTCTTAATGTCTGACCTTCGTAGATCTCTCTGTCTTATACATTAGACCACTGCTGAAGATAACACACTGTAAGCCGTTTTTGCTTACAATGTGTCCAAAAATAGGCGTGCTTATTTTGTAAACATGCCAAAACACTACGGTAAGCTTCGGCTTATTTCTTGACGACTATAACAATCCCTGTCTTCGTTGAAGGAGAAAAAAATCTAGAATAAAAAGGCAAAAAACCTTTCGTATGTGTCCACAACGACATAGGCGCAATATCCAGAGCAAACAATGTTTGAGAGGTAGATTTTCTGTTCTATTTTACTGCTTTCCAGTCTAAAGATTTGTTATGTAGACTTGAAAAAAGGATTTGCACATATCTCAATATAAGCGACGGAAGAGGTACAAGGTTTTGGGTGAATCGCTCATCTTCGCGTCCCGACCTTTTTCTCCAGCGGGATAGATTTGAGTTCATTGAGCTTTCACTAAAATTGGTTCTACTAAAATGAAAGCACTGCAGTCAGCAAACGTACCATTTCAATGCAGCTGCTTCTTCGCTATTTTCATTATTCGCACTCTTAGACCCCCAAAAGTATAATTCGTTTTCGGTAGTGCCAACTAGCGAGAATCCATCACCACAAGCGATCTTCTGAATGAAATAACGGTCATGTTTATAGATCACCAGACTAATCGTCCGGCTTACGCCGGACTCTCAGACTTCTAGCATAAAATTATCTCCAATGACTCCATCTAATTATTTCAACTTTGTATCCAAGATTAAAAAAATAATCAAGCTGTATGCAGTGAAAGTCTAAATTACAATCTGGGTCTGTAATACCTGTCGCGCAGAATTATGACTCAGAGTTAACTCTGAGTTACCTCTGTGTAACACGTACCTTTCTGAGGCCCTTAACAGGTGCTTAAACAGACCAAATCTGGAAAGCGATGAAATGGCAGGCTACTCCGTAACCAGTAGTTTATTCCTGGTAAAGCAATATTATCCAAATCGTTGTGCACACGAAACAGCGCCATCAAAAGCGTACCTGAGCTTAGCGATAACTCTGAGTTTGGTGCGCGTTCCAGTCTATCGTGGGACTCCGAGATAACTCTGAGTTAAGTCAGAGAAAGAGGAACAGTGCACAGAGGGGCAGCTAAGAAGTCCTCCCGAGTACATTTTGCTTGTAGTTTCAGCAGGCATGATAGGGGTATAATGGTGAGCTGTGAATTATAAAATTTCAAAATCTTGTAAAATCTTAGCCAGGGGTTATTCGGTGCGCTGATAACGAATATGGTACTCATTTTTTACCATAGGGTCGTATGGCCAGCCTACGGTAGGTTTACGGTAGATAGGAGAATATCACAAAGTTGGCCAAAACTAAAGCCGGTGGGGTTACTGGGGAGGGGGGGGCTGATCACGAATTTGGCATGCAGTTTATACTGCGGTGATATCTGGCAAAGTTACGGTAGCTATACGGTAGAATTAAGAAAACCACAAAACTGATTGAAACTTCGACCGTTGGAGTGGAGTTATTTGGGGCGCTTATCACCAGGGCCAAGCAATAGGTGTGGCACACGATCGCTGATTACGCCCCCCTCTTACTGCTACCTCAATAGGACTCCCTGAACTATATACCTAAGATAACATTACTTGAAGGCCCTGTCAAACATAACGGGCAACATATCCATGATTAGCATGTCAATTAACCCCTGTAGACAACGTTCGAGCGAATTCTGAAGTTTCAAGATACTGGGTCACCTCAAGTGAGGTTGCCATTTTCCATGATTAACTTTGTTTCAAAGGTAAAGTAGCTAGCTGACTTTACACTCAAGACAAAGCACTACTCGCTAAAAAAACCTCCTAACTTTGGAATTAGAAACCAACCAAAATCTTGTTTTTCCTATATTTTGCTTTTAATGGCTGTGCTTCCCCCAAATATTACTCGTTGGGAAGACTGGGAAGACGAATCAGGCTCAAATCACTCCTATGAAATCAACGAGGTCTAGGCTATCGATTTATATAAATAACGTCGCAAAAAATGTTTTTTTGATATAGTTAATGGGGGGGCTGCCACACCCCATTAACTTACCTTTGAACAAATTAAATAGCTGCGTTTTTTATATCGTTGTTACTGCTTAACCATTTTCTTTGCATAGCAAAATTTCGTACGAAAACTTTTCTTCAAGAGCAAGATATAATCGTTTTTCCTTACCTATGCAAATGTAAAATACTGGTAAAATACTGCGAAAATATTGGGATACGGTAACATGCTGAGTCTGCGCTACTACGTGAATCGCAAGGGAATTTGACAAGAATGTGTCTATTCGACAGCCTAAGCCTCGTAATCCACATTTAGTAATTTGAGCTTGATTGGTCTTCTCTAGCCTGAGATATTGAAAACGAAAAATGGAACAAACGAGATTTCGGCTTGCTCTTAATTCCTTAGCTTGGAGGTCATCTGAAGTAGGATTCCTAATGTGAGCAAAGAAATAGTAGTTCTTTGTATTAAGCGCAAAAAGAAGTAGTTAACTTACCTTTGAAACAAAGTAACTGCTTGAAAACGAACATCTCACTTAGGTGGTCCTGTATTTGGAAATCTCAAAATTCGCTGAAACTTTGACCACAGGGGTTATTTTACTTGCTAATTACAAAACGATGCTCTTATGCTTTGTAGATCTTTGATTATGTTTGCTGTACGTATACGATAATCTGTCAAACATCGTTAGTAGTTTGCATGCGGGCCTATTTGACATTGTTAACTAATATCATGTTATGCGAACAGCGCACGCCTTGATAACGACCCCCCCTCTCCCTGATTCCTCAGTACGACCCCCAAGTGTGGCATGCCACAACCCATGCTTGACCCTGCTTATCACGGACAGTCTAAAGCTCCGTACACTAGTGTCATTTTGAGCGGTTACGGTACGTATATTGTAAATGGGCCAAATTATAGAATAAGGGCAAGTTTGGCGCGGAAAGTTCAATGCACAGACCCTTATAGTCCATTCTTACCATTGCATATGCCATTCGTTCTCTCTATTGCTTGAAGCCTTCAGCTGCGCAAAAGATCATTTCGTGCGATAAAACCACTTCTCGACAGAAATGAAAATGAGGCTTTTAAATAACATGTTTTGACGTGCTTTGTGATGATGCAATGAAAACATTATGGCAAAACAATTTTGAGTTTGCAGGGTGTTTCATGGCCTAGCGATTTAGTGATGGGATCATTACGCTAAGCCGAACAGGTTCGCGTATCAACTTTAAGGATGTTTCTTCAGCAAAGGCGTAACAGCTCCCGAAACAGCTTTAACTCCAAGCTTGAGAGTTGGAACTTGGAACTTTATAAGCGGAACTCAGAATTTTAATGCGCATCTGAGTAAACGCGGAGCTTTGAACTCGGAGTTTCGACCAAATTACTACCTTTCTTGATACTTTTCTGTGTATTCGTTTGCAACGAAGCAACGATGATGTTTGGAAGTTTTTATTCGCTTTTGTATTTTTGAAACTAAGTGAAGCGCAACGTTTCCGGAACCGACAAGAGTGAAGATATTAGGTGGTTAGTACAGTTTTTTAGACCTATCCTCTAATCATTCAGAATAAAGATAGATAAGCACTCTAGAAAATGTCCTATGCAGAAATTCTTCCTTATTCCAGCAGTGATGTATCGTTCCTTTGGTTTTTTTATCCTTGTTCTCCCGTCACTCGGGGTCTGCCGCTCTTGTTAATCTTCTCCATTCTTCTCGGTTCAAGGCCTGCTCTTCACTTATACCAAGCTCCTTCATATTTGCTTTGACTTTATCCAGCCATCTCATCTTAGATCCTCCTGTTGGTCTCTTCCCTGGCACTTCCACTGAAATGGCCAATCTCGTAATATGGTTTTCTTCTCTTCGTCTCACGTGTCCATACCACTGTAGACGTCTTTTTTGCATCTCTTTACAATGGGTGCCACTTTCATTACGCTTCGTATGTCATTCAGGACATGGTCTAGCATTGTCACTCTCGTGCTCCATCTCAGCATCCGTGTTTCCATTACACTGATCTTCCTCTCTTCGTTACGTGTACATGGCCAGCATTCGCTTCGGTATAGCGCCGTTGGTCGAACTATCGTGCGATATATCAGGGACTTCAGCTTTCTTGGCATCCGCTTGTCACATAGGACTCCTGCGATACTTTTCCACTTCATCCACGCTACGTTCACTCTACTGCTTATCTCATCGCGGAGGTTGCCATCTGCGGAGATACAGCTTCCCAAGTACTTGAAGGAGGTGGTCTTCCTGGGTAGCGTGCCTCCGATCTGGATTGTCCCGGGTGTCTGTGTTCCCAGTTCCATATACTCCGTTTTCGTCGTGTTCAGCTTCAGTCCATGCATCTCAAGCTGATCCTTCCACTTCTGCACTTCTATCTGGAGCTCTCTTCTGCTTCTTGCTAGTAGAAGAACGTCTGCGTACATAAATATCCATGGCGGTTGTCGTAAAGCCGTCGACTACTGCATCCATGACTGTGTTGAACAGGAGCGGTAAGAGTACAGAGCCTTGGTGTACGCCGGCAAGTATCTGGAATTCTTTCGTCGATCCCGCTGCTGTCTGTACGTGGTTGGTAGCATTCTTGTAGATCATCTTCGTCCATTGCACGTGTTCTTCTGGTACATCTTTCGTAGTGCCCACCATATGATGTCGTGTGGTACCCTGTCGAACGCCTTCTCCAGGTCGAGAAACGCCGCATGCAGTTCACATTGCTTCTCCCTGCTTCTTTCTATCATTATTCTGGCGGTATGGATGGCGTCCGTTGTGCTACAGCCCTTCACGAATCCACACTGATTGGGAGCTAGTTCTATGATGCTTCGGAGTCTCGTTTCTAGTACTCGTTCGAAGATCTTCAGCGTGTGAATTGTTAGACATATGGGACGATACGTGGAGCAACCGGCTGTGTCCCTTTTCTTCTTCCATACTGAAATCGTTGTGCTTCTGGACCAGTCATGCGGCATCTTCTTGAACTCGATTATCTGATTGAGAAGCGTGTTAGCCAAGTGATTCCGGCTTTTCCGCACCTCTTCCAGAATTCGCTGGGGATGTCGTCCGGGCCTGTTGCTTTTCCGTTCTTCGTCTTTGTCATGGCTGCGCGAACTTCATCTTCTGTGATATTTTCTACCGGTCCTTGTACCGTCTCAGCTAATATGGTAGATGACATTCGGTAGCTTGTAGATGCTATTCTCTCGAAGTGTGCTCTCCATCGTTCGCTTATTTTCTGTGGACTTCTTCTTTCTTCTTGTTAGAATTCTTCCGTATTCGTCTTTGACATTGTAAAAGTGGATTGTATCTTCTGTGGATTTTGCTCTTCTCCTTGTGATTCGGTAGATATCACACTCGCCTTCTCGAGTGTACAGCTTCTTTTAGTCTGCTATGTACGCTTCCTTCGCTTCTCTTACGCTCTTCTTTGCTGCACGTTTTGCATCTACATATTTTTGATGATCGTCTTCTAATCTTGTCTTCTGCCACAGCTGGTATGCAAGCTTCTTCGATTCTTGACTGGGATATTCAGATCCAGAATTAGCGGCCAATGTTGTGGTACGCATTCTTCGCTAGGGATCACTTTGCAGTTCTTCACGTACTTGAGCTCCTTCAGTCGTACCGCCCAGAAGTCTGTTCGTGATTTTCGAATTTCCGCTGGCGTACGTTACTAGGTGATCGTTCTTCTTGATGAAGTAGGTGTTTGCCAATCCCAATTCATGAGCGGAAGCGAATTCCAGAATTCGGTTGCCTTCTTCGTTGCGGATCCCATACCCGTAATTTCCGTGACTTCTACTCGCATCACTTCTCTGTTCACCGACATGGCCTTTAAGATCTGCTCCAATCAGTAGCGTTTCTTTTGAAGGTACACATCTGATGTAGTCATCTAGTTCTTGCCAGAAGCCGTCTTTCTCTTCCACCATGCAACCTGCTTGGGTTGCTACTATGCGGTTACTATAGGAGTACCCGCTCACCCACATCTAATGTTGTCCATGAGCCGGTCACTCAATCGATCTACACTTATTATACTATCTCTTAACCGTTCGGAGATGACTATTCCGACGCCGTTCTTCTTTTACTGCTCGCTCCTTTATATAGAAACTTGAAGCCGTCTCCTATATCGCGTGACTTCTCAGCCTTCCATTTGGTTTCTTGGATGCAGGCGATGTCCACTCTACGTTTTCCAAGGAGATCTGCCAATTCTCGAAGTCGCCCTGTAAGAGATCGGACGTTGACGGTGGCCAATCGAAAAGGAGAGAACTTGAATCTTTGCTTGTTTCCATGATAAGCTAGCTTCTTCAGCCGTCCCCGCTCATCTTGTTGGGACGGTAATCCTCGCTTACTGTTCGCATCTGTCGGGCTCAAATGCGCGTCGCCTCCATGGAAAGCTTTAGCTTTTACTCGAGAATCCTGATGAGACATGAAAGAGGATTGTGTGCGACGGAGTGTCTTTTTCAGCCGGTTTGTCGCTTGCTCTCCTTTGGATCAGCAGCCTGATGCTGAATTCGTGGCAGAGCTTTGCCAAAGAAACTAGGCCCGACGCGGAGCCGAACCTGTAACCTTCCTCGCCGAAGTCAAAGGGCACTAACCTCTCGGCCAACTCTGCCCTGTTATCGTTCCTCTGATGTTCGCTTGAAAAATCGTCAGAATCTTCAACTCATGGTTTTTATCTACCCTAACTTTTGCTATATTTTAGAATTTTTGTTTTGGACTTTTGGAAATGTTTTAAAAACAATTAGATAGAGTAAACAAAATCCTGTGTGATACAATTTTTTTGAATCGATGGCTAACTTTTCAAATTTTCTGAAATTATCATTTTGATACTATCAATTTGATATTTGTTTATCTCAAACCTCGTAGAACATCAGACTGCAAACAGCTAGGACGTCATTCGATGCAGCTTCTTTTCCTCTTTTCGACAGATGTTTTTTGTTTTCGATTCTTAGAAACCTCGAAGAAAAAATTGCCATAATTCTAGTTTTTTGATGCGTCCCAGGCTGCACCCAAAGATTTTGATGATCAGTAATTCGAAACGGTAGAGAAACTCATTATAGTCCCAACTTGCAAAGATTCAAGGTGTTTGAAGCGTTTGTACATTTCACGACTTCGCAAATGCGGGGACTTTGACTTGTTTTAAAAAGAAAAGTTAGCTATCGATGCCAAAAATTGGATTTCATAGCATTTTGATCACCCTATCCAGTTGTCATCAAAGCTTTTCCAAAAATTTTCAAAAAACAGCAATAGTTAGGGTAAGTAAAAACCATGGGTTGAATATTGACGGTTTTTTATGCAAACATCAGGAATCGGAACATTAACATTACTGTTGTAAAGAGGAAAAAATTTTGCATTTCTAGAATATCTGTCTATCTTTATTCTGAATGATTAGGGGATAGATCTAAAAATGACACAAACTTTCGAACACGCCCAATATCTCATATTCGATTATCGATTTTTGCATAATCTCTTCTGAGTTTTCTGCTGCCTAAATAATCTTTAGTTTACTTTTGTTAATGATGTAAGTCTATTGATTACCTTGCTAGTCTGCATGGTTTCACAGCAGCACCTCGTCATTCACATTCTTTACGAATTTCTCTGGACAATTTACCCTCAAACCTGCTGGAGAATGAGCGCGGGAGAAGGTGGCGTACAGTCGAACCTGACTGAATACGTCCTCTAGGAAGTATAAGCCTACTTTATTGAAGGATTGCCTTTGCGACTTGTTGATTGTCACCGCAAAGGCAACTCGAAGAGAAAACTGTTTTCTTTTCTGGTCGAAAGGGGACATTGCCGCCCCAGTAGTGTCTATTCTAAAAATTATCGCAAGTTTATCCTTGTGTTCACCATATATTAGGTCGTTTCAAAAGTAATTTCGCTTTTTTCAAACGCGCACCACATATGAAGGAACAAAGATTTTCAAGAGATCTTAGAGGCATTTGATGCAGAATTTCATTCTCTTTCTAATGGTTATGAAATTGTTGCAAAGCCATCAATGAGCTTTCAGAAAATAGCCAAAATCTGAGACATATGCTTTTTGAGATAGTCAAGTTTCACAATTTTTTAAAACTTTCATATCAATCCTCAGAAGAATTTCAAGTAACGGTTCGATAGAGTAAACCTTATAGAATACAGTACTACTTTTTTCTTCTTTCCATAGCTTGTCATACTTTAACAGAATTTTAACTGATGCTACCAATTTCCATACTTGGGCAGCTAAATCCTTGTAGAACAGCAAAGGAAAAGCAGCTCGGGCACTATTCGATGCAGCGTTTTCTTCTCTTTCTAAAGGATGTTTTTTGTCTCCGAATCGTTTTGTTTTCAAGGATAAAATCATCATACGTTTTTTAGCGAGCCCCAGGCTGTACCCGAAAAACTCAAAGTTTGATATTTCGAACCCGTAAACCCTCACTTGCTTTGTAAAATTAATGCTAACTCATAGTACCATTCTGGTAGTCTCAAATTCCGAAAAATTGTGATGTTTGATGCGATTGTACCTGAGGTGAGTCTGCCAAAATCCGACGGTTCTGTTAAAAAATCTTCTGAAAAATTATGGCGAGCTACGAGAAAGGGACAAAAGTAGTGCTGTTTTCTATAAGGTTTACTCTATCGAATCGTTACTTGAACTCCTTCTGAGGATTGATATGAAAGTTTTAAAAAATCGTGAAACTTGACAATTTCAAGAAGCATAGGTCGCAGATTTTGGTTGTTTTCCGAAAGCTCATTGACTATTATAGAACAGTTCCATAACAGTTCCATAGTTGGAAAGAGAATGAACCTCTTGAAAATCTTCGTTGCGTTATATGTGGTGCCCGTCTGAAAAAAGCGAAATTACTTTTGAAACGATTTGATATATATATTACAAAACGACAACCGAGGATTCGACGTCCCAATGTTTCTATCTTTGAACGCGTCCCGTTGCGTAAACCATTGGCAACGTCCAAATTACGGAGCAGCATTACAAGCGCCTTTCTTCAACCGTAAGTGATGCAGGGGCATATGGGAAAACTTGAGGCTATTGAGATATTCTACAGGATACATCTCTTCGAAAGTACCCTCCGGAGTCACTGCCTCCTATCGAGTAACGCAAAAAACAACAATCTCTTCTCTTTGCCCATGCTCTACTACAGGAAAACTTTGTCGGAAATCATTGCCCACAATGAGCAATTTCCCCCCAAATGGCCTATCGTTCTGCATCATATTACGCAAAAGGACATTCACAGCTCCAAGTGCACATTTTGATGCCATCGATATTCCATCGCGTGCTTCCTTCTGTTGTCGCTTCATAGTTGATGAGCGATTTCCGTCTACCATATTCAGTTTGAATGCTGAGCAGTCCCACCTCCACGAAGCAAGCTTGCAGCAATACCTCTCCACTATACTTGGGTAATTCGAAAATTTTTCATCGAATGAATGATTATCGAATAAATTTGAAAAGGAAAAATTTCGAATAACGAATATCGAATAAAATCGGGGTTCAAAAATACTCGAATGAATGAACTTCGAATATATTTGAACATTGGTAGCCGAATTTCGAATAAATATTCGAATGATTTATCGAAAAACTAGAGCAACCAGATCTCAAACCTGCCGACATATCTAGCTGAACCCGACAGTAACCTTGTATCCCCTATACCAACTCCTAGCTCAGAATTTTTCAAAAACGCCCAAAACGAGAAAATAGATTTCGGTTTCAATCAGCACCCTTTTAGGCCCCCTATACCAACCCCCTGTACCAACTCCCAACCTCTAGCTCAAGATTTTCCAAAAATCGACAAAATCGATAAAGTAAACTTTTATTCATAATCGGCACCCTCACTTATCCCCCTTGTACCTAACTACCCCAACTTCCAGCCTGTAGCTAGAATTTCTCCAAAAATCGATAAAGTAGGTTTTTTATCCATAATCGGCACCCTCACTCCCCTCCTTGTGTGGTATAAGCTAGTCGTGGACAAAGGCATGTTGTTTATTCCGCGAAGCGAGCACGAACGCCCCTATAGCTCCGGGCATACTGCAGGCTTTCAGTGGCAACGTGGTTTGGCAGTAGTCAAATTGTCCAAAACTTATTCTAAGAGTATAGAATGCAGGGATCTTTTTAGTAAGTTGTACACGCCAAACATTTTAGGTAAGCGGGCGTTACATTTGAAGACATCTCGTAACTGGCAAATCGCGTACGGCGGTCTAAACCGTCTCTCCACTACAACTGCGATGTCCTTTACATAATACACCAACAAAAAAAACTCTAAGGTATATAGCGACTAGAGGCAGCTGTGCAATATAACTTGTGCGAGCAAGAGTGCTCACTAGTGTGGGCTTTGCGTGCCACAAGCATGAGCAATGCAAAGAGAGAAAAGCGGGCATTTCAAAACACTTTCAATATATGAACTCGGAACATGAGCCTGAATTTGATAGATTCTTTGCTGATTTGATGCCAATAGCAGTGCGAACAATCTCATTGATCGAAAAAGAACAATTAAAATCCACATATGATTTTTCTCCTGTAAAGCAGTCGGAAGAATGCGACCCTCCACACAGTTCAAAGGTCTTAACGGTTGCAAAAGATGCATTACCGAGTTTTGCGGAAAAAAAACGCGGACGAAGTGAGCTTGATACTCAGCAGTTGGCTCTGCAACAAAGTCGAATAATCTGAATACAAAGTTCATTCAAATACAAATTCGAATTAACATTCGAATAAAACATTCGAATAAAATATATTCGAAACCCCGTTTTTTGATTGTTCGAGTCTTCGAACAATATTCGAAACCCTGTTTTTTGATTATTCGAGTTTCGAATTTGATTCGAAACCCCATCTTCTCAAGTATTCGAGTTTCGAATATTGTTCGAAAATGGAAGAACTCCGAATATCGAATTTCGAGTACGAACATATTCGAACGTTTTATTCAAATGATCGAATTTCTATCCGATTCGGAACCAAGTATACTCTCCACGCTGCACAAAGTATTTGTTGTCCTGTCTAACTGTTTGGTTGTAAATTGTCGTGCACAGGTATGTTTTGTCTGTTCCACCGAGTCCATCGGTAAAGGAGCAGCGATGGTTATTGGAGATGATGGCATTGCAAATATTATTAGTCTCTTTCTTAAGTCTACGTTCAATGTTTCAAACAAACGCAACCCTTCAAACTGATAGAAGTCGTAATGTTTGTGGGCATGAGCGGTCATTCATTAACAGCAGGGGCGATAATTTGTTGCAAGACTTCGCCCATAAATACCATTTTGTTTGCAACATCATGATAAGCGATTGCAATAGCTTGCCGTTTATCATATCCTTCATGCGTATAATCTTCAGACACTGCTGGAGCGAATTCGCTTAATTCTTGAGCAACGCCATTTCACAAGAATAGGCAAGCAAAGAAACTGCGCAATGTGGGAGGGGTCTCGAAATGCATTGCTTCTTGCAGACTTTCTCTATAGTACCTGTCATCACCTAACAAACCGCACGCTTTGACTGCATCCAAGAACGTAGAATAATCCGTCCCCCACTGTGCGCAAGTTCAAAGGATGTCTTTCCTTTAGTATTCAACAACAGAATGCGCAGACAGTATCTTTCTACATCTTTAGATAATCCTGTATACATTCTTCCAACTTCGCCACCTCTGTGCCTTCTCGGCGCCAACCTTGTTGTGAGGTAAAGGTGAAGTGTTCGGACAGCTGACAATAATGAAGCTCTGTGGGGTCAGTGTTTGCCGAAGCAGCCATCTACATCTGTCGCCCTGTGCGGCCGTTCACTTCAAAGTATGCTGTCAAAGTAGTGAACAGAGGTGCGATAGGGGGAGCCAAGTCTCCCCCTACCTTCACTTTTGAGCTGGTACGGGGTGACCACCTTCACTTTTGGAATAAAAAATTTTTCGCTGGACGACAAAGAAGGAAAATAAGCAAAACAAACGCAAAAAAGATTATTGAAAGCATATATTTATGTATACGGCGGCATATATATTTAAAATAAAGGTTTTTAGTAAATGGTGTATTTGGAAGTAAAGCTTAGCAAAACTGTACGGATTTTATTAAGCAGATTATGTTATAACGTATAGCGAAGGAAGTAGGTCGATCCAGGCAGTAACGGCCGAGAACCAGAATTTTGAATATTTAAATAGTGAAAAATCATGCGAAATTTCCACTGTTATAAATCTGTTGTTTGAAGATGTCAGCAGTTGCGACTTCATAGGTTTTGAAGAGTAGATGTTGCTCTATCAGCTAGTGAAGGAATCGGGTTGATTTAAGAGATAGTCGTTGAAAACCAGAATTCTAAAAATTTACGCCATTTTTGCGTGTTTTTTGACTGTTGAGAGTTAAACTCTTATAAATCTTGAATGTGGAAGTGTATGATGTTGCGACTTCATAGGTTTTATAGAGTAAGGTTTGCCCTACTAGAATATATCTTACCCGTACCAATTCATCAAAGCACCGCCGAGATCCAGGCTCTTGAAAAAAGCAGGTAAAAAACAGCTTTTTGAACTTCAACAGCTCGTAACTTCTCCAGAACTGCATGAATCATGTTGCGACTTCATAGGTTGAATTCTTCTTATCAAGAGCTTTCAGATGATATATAATATGTGGGGGTTTAGAGCCTCCTACGAATTATGACCGGGGGGGGGAGACTTTTTAGGCCAAAGTCTCCCCCTCGCCCATTTTAATGTATTGGCTGGAGGCCGCCAGGGGAGACTTTGGCCTAAAAAGTCTCCCCCCCCCCGGGCATATGCCGTAAGAGGCGCGAAACTCCCACATATTATATATCATCTGAAAGCTCTTGATTAGAAGAATCTAACCTATGAAGTCGCAACATGATTCGTGCAATTCTGAAGAAGTTATGAGCTCTTGAAGTTCAAAAAGCGGATTTTTACCTGCTTTTTCATGACTCTGGATCTCGGAGGTGTTTCAATGGATCGGAACGGACAAGACATATTCTGATAAGGCAAACCTTACTCTATAGAACCTATGAAGTCGCAACATCACACACTTTCACATTCAAGATTTATAAGAGTTTAACTGTCAACTGTCAAAAAACACGCAAAAATGGCGTAAATTTTTAGAATTCTGGTTTTCAACGACTATCTCTTAAATCGACCCGATTCCTTCACTAGCTGGTAGAGCAACATTTACTCTTTAAAACCTATGAAGTCGCAACTGCTGACATCTTCAAACAACAGATTTATAACAGTGGAAATTTTGCATGATTTTTCACTATTTAAATATTCAAAATTCTAGTTCTCGGCCGTTACTGCCTAGATCGACCTACTTCCTTCGCAGCACGTTATGACAAAATTTACTTAATAAAATCCGTATAGTCCAACAAACTTTTACTTCCAAATACACCATTTACTAAACACGTCTATTTTAAATTTTCATGAATAAAATTTATAAATATTTTTAATATTCATCGTATCTGTGGCCCTAAAGAAAGCCGTTCGGTCACGACTTGACCTAGAAAGATAGCTCTGTTCGTCCGTCCAACCCCCCCCCCCCTCACCTCCTTCCCCCCCCCCCGTCGACGTTTTTGGGAGGTGAGTGTCCGGCACTACCACCTTCACTTTTGGCCGGCCAGTGGTAGCTGGAACCACCTTCACTTTTGGTGGGCCCGGCTCCCCCCATCGCACCTCCGGTAGTGAACCGACTCGTGCCAGTTCAAGATACTTTTGCTTTTCACCCGCAACGAAATTAACCGTCTGATGTTTTAACAGATGTTCGGCTAGTCGGCACACGCTGTGTGATTTGTCTTGCAGGCAAAAGTCGAATACTCTGTGCAGTGTCGGAGGTGGACACACATATCGTGTGTTTAAGTGCTGCTTGATTTCATCCGCACCTGCTGCACCTTCACTTTCAATAAAGTGACTCGTGCTCTATCAGGATCTTTGTAAATTACTTGTGTAGTACTTAACTGCCGAGACATCCTCGAGTCACTTGTAACTTAATATGTGAGTTTACAGACTATGTGCGGCAACCAACATCTACTTACTAAAAACTTTTCAGTGGTGCCTTTTTCAGCGTAAAATTCGTAGGAATGTGTGTTAGTAAGTAATAAAAATCCAACCAAACCAAAATAGACAAGAAAACAAGGAAAATTGGTGGAAATGAGCGGCTTGCAATTTTGAAGCCCGTCATGTAGCGCTCACAGTGTGCAATAACTAATAAGGAAAGCTACCTAACTTAGCTCGGCCTTTTGGTAAATGGCATATATATTCTGAATCAGCTTCAAACGCTGATTTCAAATATGCTATTCCTAGCTGCCAAGCACCATTCCGAAGCGAGTTATAAGCATTTTCCTACGCAAAATTGGCATACTATTGAACATGGGAAGACTGCCTGTAGATCAAAATCTGCAATAAAAAGGTGCTGAGATATCGAGATAACACAAATCCAACCTTTTTTCACTAAAAAGAAGCAAAACGCAAGTGTATTAGCACTTGAGGGATGATGACGTTATGCCAGTAGGCCGATGAGCATTCCAGTTTTGCGCAGGAAGAAGCCCATAACTCGCTTCGGAATGGTGCGTGGCAGCTATGAAGCATATTTGGAATCAGCGTTTGAAGCTGATTCCCACTTTATATGTCCCTTGTCAAAAGGCCGAGCTAAGTTAGGTAGCTTCCCTTGTAAGTTCAAATGGCTCGACGATAGTGCCGCTTTTCTCACTTATACACATAAAAATTGAGTACTGGTAAAATGTTAGTTAGTTTGTTCTATATAAAAACTTCTGTGTGTGAACCGATTAATGCCAAACTTTGCATACATATGTTTCGACACCGGCCCACCCCGTAGGCTGTATCACCTATATCCCCGTTGATCGTCGCTTGACACGAGCGGGATCTAGTGACGCCTCCCTTCGTCCCTGTCGCGAGCGATCGTTGACCAATGTCTTCTCATCGCACCAGATACACGAGGAACGCTTCAAAGGACTGCTTTAAAGGACTTTGTGAACATGTCCGACCGGTCTTCCTGTTCCGCGTTTGACGTTCAGCGGTGTCCAATCTGTTACAGCTCTGGTCCACCGATTGTCGTCAAAACGCATCACGTGTCCGGCCCATCTGATTTTATTCTGTTTGGCGTATGCGGCAGCATCCCTGCTTTTCGATCGTTGACGTAGCGTGGAGCTTCGTATTCCTTTCCTCACTTGCGCGAGTCGAGACACTCCTAATATCGCTCTCTCAACAGCGCGTTCGACGACGCTCACCACATGTTTGTCTTGCTTCCTCATGGTCCACGTTTCCGAAGCGTACGTCAGAGCAGGCAGAACCGTCGTGCTGAAGAGATGGCGCGGAGCGATGTTCTTGATCTTCTTCACTACGTCCTCAATTGCCTTGTATGCTCCCCATGTTACTCGTTTCCTCCTGCTCAGTTCCGGGGTTAGATCGTTCGTCATGTTGACTTTCCTACCTAGGTAGACGTAGCTAGAGCATCCGGTGATCGTCATTCCATTCAGGGTGAAAGGAGCATCAGGAAACCATCCGTTTCTCATAAACACCGTCTTCGTCAGATTTAGCTGCAAACCGATCTTTCCATCAAACTGGGCCAGCATTCGTTCCGCTTGCGTGATGTCCGGTGTGATTAGGACTATGTCATCAGCGAAGCGAAGGTGGTGTATTTGCCGGCCGTCGACTTTCACGCCCATGTCACCCCACTCTAGTGTTCGCTTGAAGTTTTTGAGAGTAGCGCTGAAAAGTTTCGGCGATATAGTATCGCCTTGTCGTACTCCTCTCTTTACGTCGATGATGATGTCCTTGTAGAATGGTGTGATCTTAGTTGTGAAGTGTCGTACAGCTCACGAATCATCTTGATGAACTGAATTGGAATACCTTGACTGCTCAAGGCATCGATGACAGCCTTAGTTTCAACCGAATTGAATGCCTTCTTCAAGTCGATGAAGGTGAGAGCGGCATCCTGTACTCTCGCGATACTTCGATGACCCTTGTTATCGTGTGTATGTGGTCCATAGTGTAAATCCTTTCCGGAACTTAGCTTGCTCGCATGGTTGTCTTTCGTCTAATTCTCTTTCGATCCTGTTAAGAAGTACTCGTGTGAAGAGTTTGTAGACTGTAGACAATATGCAGATGGGGCGATAAAATCCGATGTCGCGGGGGTCTCCCTTCTTGTACAGCAATACGGTCTTGCTGGTCTTCCATTGACTTGGAATGTGCCCTCCGTCAGGTACCGCGTGAAGAGCCTCGCCATAGTTTTCTGGTGGGAGATTCTTTAGGTGTTCCGGTTTGATCCTGTCGGGCCCGGCTGCTGTACGGCTTTTCATTGACATTATAGCATGTCGAAACTCTGAAGGAAGAAATGTATGGTGCAACATATCTGCCCTCCTTGAGATGGCATGCTGGTAGGTGGACGTGATCGCAAAGAGATCCGAGGAAAATTCGTTGATTACTTTCTCCATCGACCTTCGGGAAGATGTCGTGGTTCCATCAGAGCGATGGAGTGCGGTCATCTTGGTCTTGAAATTGACGACGCTTCGGCGGGCGTTGCGTATACTTCTTCCGGCCTCCGCGGCGTCAACCATAACTTGTGCCCTTCTTTCTTTGATATCTTCCTCTATCGCTTCTCTGCTCTTCGCGAGCCCAGAAGTAAGTTGGTAATTGCCTGACGCTCGTGCTCGTCCAACGTTGGCGTATTAACTCTAGAGTCTCCGTTGACAGGCGCTTCCTGGTACTTCTTGAGCTCTCAGTTTCCTTACAAGGAAACGATACTCAATGTCCGTGGCTTTTTGAGACGAGATGTATACCATTACACTCGTTTTCGAACGCTGATTCCGAATCTGACTTCCGTTTCTGCTAATCGTTTCTCTGAAAGAAGTTATGAAGGAATTTCTATCCAAGTTTGCCCGCTTAAGGGAAATATGGTCATTGGAACGGCCTCCCGCGACCACGTTCTGGTGTAATGGTTAGTGCGATAGCCTCATAAGTTGATATAGGTTCAAATCCTTTGCGTTTTTACTTTTGCATTACTTTTGCCTCAATTAAGCTTGTTCGAGAAAGCTTTACTCGAATTATGACCATTGAACACATTTTAGCGTAAACAGTAGTCATTTTTTCCAAAAATCCACATTTTTTCGAGAGTAAGAGCGTTCACTTAACTTGAGGATGTAAAAGAAGGTTAATTGAGGCAACGCAAAACTAAAAAACACAAAAGGACTCGAACCTAGACCTGCATCAGCTTAGAGACTGTCGCACTAACCACTAGACCACAGCGCACTTGTGGCATTCGTGCTCCGACAGATTTTCACTGGGCAGCCAAACTCCGCGCAATCCATGATAACATCTTTGAAGCGATTAGCAGAAACGGAAGTAGGATTTGGAATCACGGTTCCAAGGCGAGTGTAATGGTATACATCTCATTTCAAAAGGCCACGGACACCGAGTATCGTTCCCTTGTTAGCACAATCGTGGAGATGCTGGATAAATCTTTCATATTCCTCGTCGATGTTGTCGATCACGGTATCTCGCCAAAAGCCGGATATGGAAGAAGACAGGTCCCAGTTGATGATAGTCGTGAAACGGTGTTTCCTGAACTTAATGGCCCTTTCTCCATTCCGTGAGAAGTAGAACTTGGCACGAAGGAGACGATGGTCCAATTCCGTGTAAAATTTCGGAACAACAGCGACGTCGGTCAGGCAATACCTTCTATTGACGATGATGTGATCAACTTGTTATGGTACTCTCCACCGGACGATTCCCAGTCCAGCGTCGGGAAGGGGGCTTTTGAAACTGTGAGTTCCCCTGGATGGTCCTCGTCTCATGATGAACTCGGACAATCTCTCCCCTTGTTCGCTCCTCTGTAGCCCACGAGTCCCAATGTAAAATTCCGCAGCTGACTTTCTTGCTCCGATCTTCGCGTTGAAGTTACCGACGTTGACCTTGTAGAAGGTGCACTTTTCGGCCTCGGGCATACCTCAAGCGATTTCAGTCGCCACGCGATTTGGCAATACTCCAAATGTTCATAACTCATCCAACGGGGTTTCTGAATGTACGGAAGAGGGGGCATTTTATCAGCCTACGAAAGTTATACATGCTGTGCATTTGAGGTCTTCCAGTATTGAATTTGAAGACATATGGCAAATTGCCAGATCGCGTGGCGACTGAAATCGCGTGAGGTATATCCCTTGCCTTCTCTGTAGAACTTCTCCAAGTCCATGTAGAAGGCCTCAACTTCGTCTTCGTCGTAGCTTGATGTTGGGACGTACGTTATGAAGACCTTCAAGTCTGGGATTGATCGATATCGTGATATTCGTAAACGTCCGATCCGGGTTGTTAGTTGTTCGAATGAATCGATGCTCAAGGCCAACCTCGTATTGACAAGGACTCCTAAACCGCTGACTCCTTTGCTGTCGCATATTCCTAAAAACTGTTCTTCTCCAGTATCAAACGTGGCGTTCAGCGGTTGGTGTCTCCTTGTCGCGATCATCCGATGACGTCGTACTGACCTTCTTTGTTTGCATCAAGAAATCTTCGATGGATATGTCCGATGCGAGCGTGCGTGCGTTGTAAGTCCAGATCGTCATCATTGTCCGTCTCGTTTTCGGCAGCCTATATCGCCCTTCAAACCTTGTCCCCACCGGCGCTGCCTTACCAGCGGCTATTCCAAGATTAAGAGAGCTTTCCATTATATCACTGTGTTCAACGATTAATTACTCACAGGAGCAGCTTGTTGGGCTCAAATCTCCCGCGAGGGACGGTCGGAGCATATTTGTTAGAGGCGACTCCGAGCCCGCCTCTCCCACACCTACCCGGGAAATAGGTATGCAAGCTTTTAATGGAGGCAGGGAGTCCGTCCCCCAGCTCCGCTTGCTTATCAGAGCAGGCGCGGGGTCGCTTTTGGTCGGCGACTAGCCCCCCTATCCGCCACCTGGGGACGCCCCACTAGCCTCGCGACTAACCGGCTGGGATCCCTCTGAGAGGGAGATCCGTGGCCCCGTAGGGTATCGCGGCCAAAATCCCAAAACTCTGTTGATTTATTGATTTTGAAGAAAAATGAACTCTTATCAAGTTCTATCAGGCCAGTTTCAACTTTCGTGCAAACAATAGCGGTGAAGCTTATTTTTATTCCAGATGAAGAAAATGCCCTGATTCACGGCTATGCAGTCAGCAGTTATCTGTCCACTATTATCTAGATACAGACGGAAGCCAAAACGCAGATAAGTCGACCTCTAGAGTTACTCATCAAGTTTGCTCTCTGTTGAGCCAGCCCAACCCAGGTGCAGGCGTTGCAGACAAAGCTGGGCATGCCAGCTAGTATCATATGCAATCCAATTTAGTGATAAGATACAAATTCGTCGGGACTATCAAGCATCATTGTAAACTGTGGCACTGACAATACAGGTCGTTCTGCTTTTTCTGTATATTGAGTAGCCTTCTGATTCCATTGACGTAGTATTGCTCAGCTGTTTAGAAAAGCGCTTAGAGCACTTTCGTCGCGCAAACACGGCCAACTCGGATCGCTTGCACCACATTTTTTGTGTAACATGTACGTAATGAAAGCTGCGTATGCTGCCGGCTCCTGGAATCTTTGCACATAGAGCGCTATCGACATCGATGGCTGTCTGTACTTTGTATGCAGCTTTCTCAGAAGCATACGGCAGTAAGGTAATTCCCTTTTTTGGAACCCAGTCACGTACACATAAGCATCGACTTATTAAGAACGTTCCTCTTAAAGAGGTCGTCGCATAGCTCTCTGACTTGCCATGGAAAATCCGTGCAATCTGCTGCCTGTCTGAAGCGGTTTGCCCTTCGCTCAGATTTTGTGATCTAGAGCCAGCGAGGATTGCAGTTGACGGTTAGAAAGTAAGGGCGTTTGCCACATCGGCACTCGCTACAGCATCCTGATATGACTGCTGCATTGCCCTCGGGCCCATATGTGGAGATGCTTATATGATGCGACTGCCAGGAGGACCGTGATTATCTTCTCCCGGGAGATAATCCTACCTTTGTAGGAATCGCTTCGAAGATTTTGCTGGTGATCCTTTGGTAAATTAGGCAATTTTGTTTTATTTTCACATAAGCATCGACAGCAAAATGTTGAACGAGCTTTTTCACGCGCAGAATCGGGTTGAAACTGTCACGAACGGATAATAGATAGTAATAATATTTTATTTGCGTGATGCGGGCTCCTCTTCTATCCAACAAAGTAAGATCACATTCTCCGAAAAAAGGGGTACGTAAGGTCTCACTGTTTATCAATATAGTTTATGTTTACCAAGTGAACGCCATTCGATTCTCGCAAGTGGGCGGTTAGCATTATTACAGGACGGAGGACGGATGCCATTATCCTCGCCAACGTAAACGGTCGCAACTTCGTTGGTGGTTGGTACGGAGTACTTTCCCCTGATACCTTTTTCCCTATTGTTATCAATCATTTTGATTTCCGTTGGCTGCCTGTTCTCACATCGCGCAGCTTTCTCTTTAGCTCGTTTAACTTCGCATAACCATATCATTCGAAGTGATTATGCGTAAATGTTGTTGTGCGCAAACCATTCACTTAGGTACAGCATCAACCCGGAGTTGCAGATCACATTCTGCGCGTTTCCGAAACGCTGCTGCGCGGCAAGGTCAGACCGAGTAGGTAGATCTGTCCATACTGTCTCTCGTACTCGTTGCGATGAAGAGGTCCGACTTGAGTACAAAAGTAACACCTGTAATTTACTCTTTTAGCGGCAATAAGTTTGGCCGTGAATTCTGAAACAGTATAGGCCTCGTCCTACTGGTACCTCGACATGGGTCGCATAGATGCTATATCCAAGACAGATCTATGAGCTATATCTTCATCTGAGAGTAATGATTTCGGCTGAAATTCTATTGTGAAAAGAATAAGGTTTGGCGGACCAACGATATAAACCGGGCCTTATGGATGCTTAGTAAGTTAGCGAAGTGTGATGCAACCCCGTAAAAAGTGTGGCAGGCACAGCGTTTTTGGGGTTGTGCCACACCACACCAACTTACTTTCGAAGAAACATCTAGCGAAGAATATATTCATGATCAAACTCCAAGCAAGTATTGATGATTTTTAGCATAATGTAGTTACTTGTATACGTTTTCTTTAGTCGATAACCAAGATCGTCAACACGCTTCATTCAGTCAGGCTAACGCCATAGTGCCGTCAGCTTCGTCGTAGCCTCGGTATTCGAATCATGGTTGAGCAACTACCAAACACAGCAAGTACACAGTTAATAGTTAACTAGTCAACTGCTTGAAATAGTACTTTGTATGTGCAAAAAAGGTGTTTAACTAAAATTTAAAACAAAATCATTCATGTTTCAAAATGACTATTTCCCTTGGTTTGGCTCGCTAAAACTTTGTCCGCAGGGGTTATTTGACATTTTAATTACGAATATGCTATTTACTACGCTTGGTGCTGCCTCTGTTATGCCAAGGGTCAAGCAAGGGGTGTGGCACACGATCGCTGGTTACGACCCCCTCTGATTGCTGTCTGATAAGACCGTCTCCCCCCCCCCCTGAACTATACACTTAAGATAGCATTACTTGAAGGCCCTGTCAAAACATAATGGGCAACATATCCATAATTAGCATGTCAAATAACCCCTGTAGACAAAGGTGAGCGAATGCTGAAGATTCAAGATACTAGGCTACCTAAGTGGAATGGTCAAATTCCAACATGGTTGACTTTGTTTCAAAGGTGAATTAGCTATCCGTTTTGCACTCAAGACAAAGCACCACTCCTTCTTTGTTTTTTGTTTTTGTTTTTTGTGAATTGTTTTTTTGATACAGTTAATGGGGTGCGGTACACCCCCTTGAAAGCTGCGGCCGCCGCAGCACAAAGTTAACCATGTTGGAATTTGACCATTTCATTTATGTAGCCTAGTATGTTGAATCTTCAGAAATCGCTCACACTTTGTCTACACGGATTATTTGACATGCTAATTATGGATAGGATACGAATACCAAGTGATCACTATTATCAGACTACCCAACTACGACCCCCTCCCCTTTTGACTCCTCAATACGACCCCCCAGGTGTGGCGTGCCGCACCCCACGCTTGACCCTGGTTATGCCTAACGACAGTAGACTACAGTGCTAGGGCAGGGGCCTTTTGAGGCATAGAGCAGGGTCTTTTGAGGCACTCAGCGGGAGGGAGCGGGTAGGGAGTAGAGAGTCCGGCGTATCCGGCGATTGTGAGCGACACTTCTTGGTTCACCCTGGTTTTAATGCTGTTTGTTTACTTTCCTTACACTGCAGGCATGCATATAGTCTAATCCGATCGTACCGAGCATGCCTTTGTCCCTAACGTCTTCACCGGTCGTAGTCCGCCAAAGGGGACGGACTGAGCGTGGCCAATGCCGAGTTCGCAGTTCAGATTACATCCGAAGAAGAACACTTGACCGGATTCCAACAAGACTACATAGACGACAAATAAGACCAAAGCTATAGAAATCAAAAAATAAGTTCTCACCACCGCTATGGTACTTGCCAAGGCAAATATCAATCACTCTAGCTGGAAATGTCTTCAACATTGTTGGTACAAGAACATTTTTGAATTCGTCCTAAAATACCTTCATGATTTTGTTGCTGAATTCTGCTGCCAAAATTGCCGATTGTTTTGCCTACTGCTCAAGGCAATCTAGGCAGAACAATCGATCTTGGGTAATCCACTGCTCGGAAAGTACTTACCTAACATCATTATTTTTCTCAAGTGTGCTACAACTTACGCTTCGCTCTCGACAAAAGAAGCCTTGTCGATGAGCTAGATTGAGCTTGTTGTACTGATTGTTACCCATAGCAAGTAACTGCCCGTCATCTGTCAATAATGCAGACGCATTGTATCCTGCCCTGCATGTTGCCACTCGGATTCCCCCCAGCGCGCATATCTGAACAATTTCAGCAATGTTGAGATCTTTGCATAGTCGGTCATAGATTACTTGAACTGGAGTAGTGATCCATTCTGTTTTACCATTACCCAATCTGCCGTCGCTGCCATTGCCCCAGGCGAAAACTTCACCATCTTCGGTGAGGACTAAGCAGTGTTCCGATCCGCAAACCATTTCTAACACATGTACTCTAAAAGTTATGAGGATATTGTGGATGCTGCGACGTCAGTGCAGATTCTTATCCGAACCAACATAGCGGACCACTGATTACGCTCACTGGGTCAGGCTACAACTATATAAATATGGTTCGCATGCTAGCGAAGCCGGAAGATCATTAATAGCAGCCAGCATTTTTTGATTTGTAAGCTGGATTTCCAAAAGATATTTACGTTACTTCGAACTAGGTTCGAGTGTGTTTTGCGAATATCGCAACGGGGGGTCGCAGTGGCATGCAGTGACATCTATTTGGGTGGATGGAGGGGGTAAAAGAGGGCATTTTGAATATAGACCCTAAGCTCAGAAGAAAACCGAATAGCAAATTATCAAGGTCGGTAGTAAACCTATCGAAACTCAGAGTTATAACTCAGACTTAACTCTGAGTTATCTCTGAGCTAACGCGCAACATTTTGACCCCCTTAACAGGTGTTTGAACAGATCAAATCCGGAAAGCGATGATATGGCAGGATTCTCCTTAACACGTAGTTTATTTCTAATAGCGCAACATTGTCCGAATCGTCCTGCACAAGAAACAGCGCCACCAAACGCGCAACTAGTGTCTGCGATAACTCTGAGTTTGGTGCGAGTTCTAGTCTATCGTGGAACTCAGAGATAACTCTGAGTTTGGTCAGAGAAAGAGAAATAGTGCGCAAAAGAAGAGGGGCAGCTAAAAAGTCCTCCGGGGTACATTTTGCTCGTAGCTTAAGCAGGCATGATGGGGGTATCGTGGTGCGCACTGGTTTACAAAATTTTGAAATTTTGAAAAACTAAAAAAAAAACTAAACTAAAAACTTGGCCCAGGGGGTTATTCGGTGCGCTAATCACGCATATGGTACCCATTTTTCACTATGGAGTCATGTAGAGGTGTTACGGTAGGTTTACGGTAGATGGGAGAAAATCACGAAACTGATCGAAACTTGGTACACTGGGGTTATTCGGGGCGCAGATAACGAATATGACATGCAGATTATACTGTGGTGTCTTCTGACGAGGTTACGGTAGGTTTACGGTAGATAGGAGAAAATCACGAAACTGATCGAAACTTGGTACACTGGAGTTATTCGGGATGCAGATTACGGACAATCTATCTGCTACATACACTGGTGACATATGGAACGGTTACGGTAGGTATACGGTAAGTAAGACGAAATCATGGAAGGGCAACTTTACCCGGAGGATTTATTCTGTGCGCAAATCCTAATAGTCAATTCTTATCATTGCGTATGCCATCCGCTTTCTCTATTGTTTGAAGCTTTCAGTTGCGCAAAAGACCAATCCTCGTGATGAACCATCACTGCCCGATAGAAATGGAAATGAGTGAGGGTTTGGTATAACTTGTTTTGACCTGCTAAGTGTTAATGGAATGAGTGAGTACATTATGGCAAAGAAATTTTAGGGTTCATGGGTGTGTCATGGGCTAGCGGTTTAGTGATAGGATCTTTACGCTAGACCATACAGGTTCAAGTCCCTACTTTAACGTCGCTTTTGCAGCAAAGTGCTTAACAGCTCCTCAAAGCAAAACTCCGAGCTTGAGAGTTGATCGGAATTACGAAAGCGGAACTCAGAGTTTCAATAAGCGTAACTCAGAGTTTCAAAAACGGAACTCAGAGTTATCTCTGAGTTAACGCGGAGCTTCAAACTCGGAGTTTGAACCAGATTACTACCGACCCAAGCTTTTACAGAAAACATGCAACAGATACAGCTTCTCGAAGTCATCAGTCAGTTTTCTGTACCTTTCAAACAAAATAAGCACTTCGAAAAATTCCAAATATTGAAGACATGTATGTGTGATGAAGACGTTTACCGATTGGCATCGAGTCCTATTTCCGAAGCCCACTGAAGTCCCACACACATGACAAAAGCGCATATCCACAAAGATGAACATCAGAAACTCATAATCTCTTTGTGAAATTTTTCATGCGGCCATACAATCTAGCTTGAAACCACTGTATCTGTGCAAAATTTGGTCTCATGATGAAGTCTGTTGCTATGATTGCTATGATTCTATGTATGGCAACAAGAAAAAAAGAAAAAAGGGGGTCATATCGATCACATCTAAATTTCTTCGAAGCTATGGAAGCTTGATGGCTCTAATTTCGCTGTATTACGGCGTCATATTCCTAGTTTCTGTCCTGAGAATCTCGTGCCGTTTCATTGCATCTCCAGTGAGTCACATTTTCAAGCTCAAAAATTCCAATTGGTTTACACGATCGCATCTAAATTTGCTGGAATCGCATTTACATTTTTCCAGCTCATTGATCCTAGCTGCCTCTTTTTTCTTTCTTCTAACGTTTTTCTCCGATTGTCCAGACACTTTTCTGCACAAACCTGTTCACGGCAGTCTCTCAGCCCTTTCTTGACTTTGATTACGAATTTTCAAAGTCATGCACGATTTGACATCGTTTTGGAAGGCGCTAAAATGATTTTACAGAGGAATCTGTGCAAAAAGTAGGAAATAGATTTTTCAGGTTGCAAACATTAGTTACGCTTCAAAAATATGGCTTTGTACCTGCAAAAGTTGATGTCGCAGAAGGGAATCGAACAAGACTATCAAAGCATGATAAATGCCTTTCAGTACATTCACTGAAATATGAACGAGTTATGCCAAACACTCATGAAATGCAGAAGAATTCTTATTTGCCATTAGAGTTTGCCATTAGAGAGTAAACTATTGGGAATTTACGATAACTGGAGTGAACTGCTCCGTATTCCTGAGATTTTTAACAGCGTCTACGCAGGTTAAATGTTACCAGACTATAATTGTTGTCCTCTTTCATCAAGACCGTCCAACTTTTCGCGACCACAATACAGTACAGCCATATTATTGGAGAATTTTCCTACTCACCCCATCTACGCAGATATATCTTGGAAAATTTCTGAGTAGTTAATTGCTTTATCTTCCAATTCAAATAAATTTCTCTTCTTCTGATTTATAATTTTGAATAAGGTCCACTCGCATTTTATGAGGTAATCTGGCATTCTCAATGCAGATTACCTCAAAAGCGGTATAGGGGGAGGAAGGTCATACGTAGGAGTACCCTCAAGGGGGAGGATTGTAAGAGGGGTCTCAGATCGCATTAAAGAGCTTGACCCTGCTTCGAACGCTAATCATGTCATTCTAAGACGAAGCAGTCATTTTGTATTTTAGCTTTTGACACATAACAAGAGACGTCTCCGCCATCGTGGGACAGGCATATGACCTTTTTTTCATCAGTCATTTTATCTCTCAAGGACCAAGTCATTGTGCGTATGCGGCTGATTGTCTGATATTCCCGTCAATTTTAGATTTTTGCTTAGAATTTGCAATTCTAAGCAAAAATTCAAGATATGGACAGGATAAGACGGAATCGTTGCAAAGGAGATTTCCAGGCCAAAAAAGATGGTCCTGCCAAAATTTTGTGTTGATTTGAGACTTTTCTTCCATATATATATAGTTTTGATCAGGAAGACAACAAATGAGACAAAAATGTGTACTTTTCCATCGTTATCCGGACCCATCTTTTCAAAGAAAAATGATTCTTCTTTCCTTGCACCATATTTGGTCCTAACTTCATAGGAGATGGAGTGTCAACCTTCTGCCATGTATCAAAAAACTTGACATGCCGTCCATATTTTAACAAGTTTGACTAAGAATTAGTGTTATGACTAGCGACATAAGTTCAACCTGTTTTTTAGTCAATGATGACCCCGTTTTTAATTGAACAATTCCAAAAATGAACATTTTTATAATAAAATCGTCACCCTGTTATCAATGGACAGACTAGACATGCCCAGAATAGAAATGTGCGCTAGGGTTCCATCATCTGCGGAAGAACAAGCAGCAGCGAAGTGTTATTTCAAGTCATCATCTATAGACTTTTCTGGCTAAACTGCATGGCGGAAAGTTTGAAGAGAAATACATTCTTGAATCATTGCTAGAAGCAATCGAGATATTCCAATAACGGTTCTATTAGGGTGATCGGTAAAAAATGGGGCAGCCTTGATTTTTATAATATCTTGAGATTTTTTGTTTCGATCAACAACAAACAGGCTGCAATGTAGACGTCGCTTATATAAACGACCTTCGCCTATTATTCTGGCAAAGCGTCAACGCTCTTCTCCCACAATCTTATGCGTGGCGCCCTGAAGAGGGAACAGCGAACAGGGTTTTCTGAACATCACTCATTCTTGCGCTGCCATACCGTAATGTTATAGAGCAATTGATACACCATTTGAAAGAGCTCTTCATGCTCTTTCAAACAGATATTAAACATACAAGATTATTTTTTTCTGACAAGGGAACCGTGCCGATTCGAAGTGACCTTTCCAGATGGGACCCATAATGTTTTGAAGAGCATTAATCGGTGATTCCAAATCTGCTTTCCATATCTGCCAAGCGCCTCTGCACGCCGAGTTATGCTCGTTTTCAAGTCAAAAAATTGACCGCAAAACTGAAGCAAAATCGCCCAAATTTGCTCGTCCAGAGTCAAGTATTAGAGCTGTTTATGCAATGGATACATTTTATTTATTATGCTAATACTTAACATTGCTTTATCTGAGCGCTGGAAAGATTGTAACAATCAATTTTACCTAAATTCTGCACTCATTTTTCGTTCCGAGAACGGTCTAACTCGGCGTCCAGAGGCGCTTGGCAGATTTGGAAGGCAGATTTGGAATCACCGCTTAATACTCTTCAAAACAGTATGGGTCTCATCTAAGGCCACTTCGACTCGACACGGTTTCCTTGTGAGTACAAAAAGCGAAATAGCTGAAAAATCGCGGTTTTTTGGCGAAACAAAAACCAGTAAACCAAGTTTCAATCTGTATTTTCCGAAGATAAATAAAATGTAAGGTGAGCTGCATATGGATGGATAGAGCGCAAAAAGCTCTTTCAGATGGTACCTATAAAAATTGCGTTCACCTGCAAGGAATTGAATAGCACGTATCTTTGTTCTCAAAGCTGCTAATGGCCATATCTCCTGAATTTAAAAGTTGAGGCCAGCAATCCAACGTGTTCTGGTGACTGTACCTTCACGCATAGCAGTAGTAGTAATTTGGATGGATTCGTATGTTCCACTGCGCAGATACTGCCCAAAGTTTATAATTTGCCAAAGTGACTAACTTTGCATTTCAGCCACTATAAAATTATTAGGAATGTAAATGACCTTATAGGTATTTTGTCTTTATTCTAACATTTGCCAAAATTGGGAAGTTTAATTACTTTTCTTTTTTTGAGAAATCTACATTTATTCTCTAGGTGCCCCATTTTTTACCGATCACCCTAATAGATTGTTTTGCTCTCAAAGAAATCGATCAACCCATTGACGACGATGTGGGCCACCGGTGGCCCACACACTTTTTGCTGCCAGGGACGATGTGGACTACCGGGGGCCCACGCCTCGTGCAAAGTCATTTTTCCACGTGTTAATATTTTTTTCAAATTTTTTGCACTCGTACGTTCAAAAAACTGTTTATAGTTGTTTACAAAGCAACCTTGCATTTCGTAAATAACTACAAAACCTTTCCACCCCGAAAGTGTCGTGCATCGCGTCGTCCCACAGTGCCGCCACGCAAAGTTAAGCGTCGTGAGTGGGTTAAAGTGATTACAAATGCTCTTTTACCTCACCGGAATGTTGAAGGAACATGTCAATTTTTTCCTGATACGTGGCAGGGAGGCAGTCCTAGTAGAATCTATGAGATATTGTTCTTAAAATATAGAGCGTATTTTATAACAGCTTTGTAAAATAGAGTCCGGATAACGGAAATGTACCCAAAAATGATAATATTTTGACGAAGAACAGGATTTTCGGAATTATTTGCTTGGCTTGAATCGTGTGATATGTCACATTAGACTAACAGATGCCGCCAGCAAGATGGCAGCACCTCGACGTGCCCCTAAAACGTCATGATATCGGCACCTTTCTGTCTCAAAACAACCGCTATTTTACGTGCTTTCTGGCCTTC
The DNA here is from genome assembly GCA_958299035.1 of Cylicocyclus nassatus. Taxonomy (NCBI): domain Eukaryota; kingdom Metazoa; phylum Nematoda; class Chromadorea; order Rhabditida; family Strongylidae; genus Cylicocyclus; species Cylicocyclus nassatus. The sequence goes on from CATQJL010000112.1 coordinate 88,471,785, forward strand.
CGCCAGCTGCCACCTCGCAAATTCCGACGAGCTGCCGGCAGCTCCTCCTGCGCTCGACATTTTTGCTACAGGAAAATTCTTGAAATTTCAAATTTTAATGGAGGTTTCTTCAAAACGCGGTGGCACACCTTCATCCAGGAATTTTCCCAAAAGAACGCTTGAGACGGCTTAGATTTGGGATCATAGCTTTTGCTCGTGCCGGTGACCGGCCGACGAGACCTTCCGCAGGTCGGGTTAATTACTATCGGCCCTGGAATCGGATATCGTTTTGGGGAAAAGCAAGGGGATATCGTTTTTTGCGATCCGAGGCTGTAAAGAGCCGCAAGTATGGCGCCGGATACTAGCGACATGCTCTCTCACACAAACAAAAACGTTTGCAATCGAATCGCGATGATAGACACCAAATTTGATGTGCGCATGCGAGTAAGGGAGCTCAAACTCTGGCTCAAAAATTTATAAAATTTACGTGATTGAAAGCTGTGCCCGTCTTCTTTCCGAAATCTGAGCTGGATTCTAGCTAAGACGGTTCCAGCCAATTTTTCACACTTTTCTACATATGTTGTACCTACGCCATAAAAGTTTTGATACGAGGGAAAAAGGGTCTCATATAATTTTCTCTAGGCTTTTTTTTAAAGCATCAGAATCCATGTTCGACTATCCATGAATCTTGGCATAGTTTGAATCTTCTGGTTGGTTTCTTTAGCAGCGTCCAAGATTGGTGCAGATATTTATCCCACAATATACAGACTGACGTTTCGGCAAACTCGCTTTCTTCAGAGTCTGAAAAGTCGAAAACACTTATGTGAACTATCCGATCAAACACCTTATTGACTACAGAAAAGAGCCCAACCCTCTAGACGATCAACACTATCAACCAAAACGCAAGATTAAGTCAGTGCTTATCTTGATAGATAATAGATTTAATGGGTGCAGACCACCTATGTCAAAAACTGAACTGCATTACTTTTATATTAATCTAGTGACCCGGTCCTAACCTGACCTCATTATTCAAAAGCCACAAAGCCTCTGATATGATTACAACTTGTTAGTAACGGCTAGGCACTCATACTTCCGGTTGATATTTGGATTCTGGGCGGCTATCCAAAACGCTTCATGTGTCTTGCGCGCTAGGATTTACAGTCTCCTTTCTTGCCAAACAGACAAACTAGACAATGAGGAGTCGTACAAAGACGATCATACTCGCGGTTTCGTACCATTGCTGCTTAAGGTTTGCAGGAGGAATGTTGACGATCCTTACCATATTCGTTGAGGTCTGCTTGATGGAGCACTTTGCGAGCAGCCTACTAAACTTTTCTGAGATGTACAGTAGACAGAATGAGATCTGATCTTTAGCTTCTGATCTAGGCAGACGGTGAACACGGTATTTGTGAGAACGATGAGTCTCCGTGCTGTATCCGTTGAATCTTGCTAAAAATCTTGCGAGTTCCAGCGAGTGCATCTTTTCTTCTCTATCAAAAGAGATTTTTGCAGCCGTTTTAAACATGCTCCCTATTACGAATGCTTTCATTCGTGCCGCATGTGCTGAAGTGTGGTGTACTAAGTTGTTCTTGCTGCTCGGCTTTCGGTACCATTTGGTCTTGAAACGTCTGTCTAACAAACATAATTGCACGTTGAGGAACGGCAGCCATCCATCTTTGGGTTTTTCCTTCGTATCTTGATGTTCTGTCCTGAGCATTCATGATATTGAAGCAAGAATTGAGTTCGGCTTGAGTGGGACACACGATACAGCAGTCGTCCACGTACCGACAGCGAGGAGAGGCTTACTTGCCAGTACCGGAGTTTCCACCTTGGACATGAAAACAATCGCTAAAGTCGGCGCTGGTCCTTATCCATAGCCAGTCCTCTTATTTGCCTGTAATAGTTGCCACACCAACGAAAGATAAAGCATGAGGCATTCTTTAACCAACGACAAGATGCCTCTGATGCTAAGACCGTAGAGATTAAGTGACGACTGGTGTTTTAGAAGAATGCCGCCTGCATTGCGGCGTCGTTGGAAACGTTGATATAAAGCGATTCCACATCGAAAGACTCCAAAACGCACCCTTGCCTTACACTTGTGCTGCGCAGCCGATCAAGAAACATTTTTATGTTGGAAAGATGTGCGGGAACAAATCTGAGCACTTGAGAAAAAATGATGTTGAGAAACCACGAAATCCTATCCGTAGGACTTCCAACCCTGCTGAAGATAGGCCTAACCTTAAAATCCTGCGGGTAATTGGACGTTAAACTATCTACCGACACCTTATGAGTTTTGAAAAGAGTGTAGAGAACGGGACACTTAAGCGGATCGTCGATACTTCCCCCGCAAAGCTTAAAGGCAGCGTCCAGGCAGATCTGGACCTATTGGGCTTTTACGTGGAAAGTACTTTTGGGGCCCTAACTAAGGCACTGCCCAAGCGGCAGCTCATGTAGTGCTCTGATGGCTGAGATATTCCACTCAAACCTGGACCCCGCGACCGTGTTTCGCATGGATTCATGGCGCAAAGCGTGGATCCTGGCGCGAAACTGCCATGATCGCGGGGGCCAGTTTCGAGGGGAATATTCCAGCCATTAGAGCACTACATGAGCTGCCGCTTGGGCAGTGCCTTAGTTAGGGCCCCAAAAGTACTTTCCACGTAAAAGCCCCATAGGTCCAGATCTGCTTAGACGCTGTTTTTAAGCAGTAACTGGTACAAAACCGCGAGTATGATCTTCTCTGTAAGACTCCTCATTGTGTAGTTTGTCTGTTAGGCAAGGAAGGAGACTGTATGGTATTAGGTGTTGCCTACCTTATCACGTGTAAACATGTGGAGGCACATATATTGGCGAGACAGGCTGCCCCCTATGCACGCACATCAAAGAACACTTAGATGGTCTCAGCAAAGGCAATGTAGCTATTCCGGCTGTAGCTATATTCGGCATACATCGCAAGCTCAGCCATGACGACGCGGAAGTGAGAGTGCAGGTTCGAATCCTGGCGCGTAAATCCTAGCGCGCAAGACACAGGAAGCGTTTTGGATAGCCGCTCAAAATTCAAACATCAACCGGAAGTATGAGTGCTTAACCGTTACTAACAAGCTGTAATCATATCAGAGGCTTTGTGGCTTTTGAATAATGAGGTCAGGTTAGGACCGGGTCACTAGATTAATATAAAAGTAATGCAGTACAGTTTTTGACATAGGTGGTCTGCACCCATTAAATCTATTATCTATTAAGGTAAGCACTGACTTAATCTTGCGTTTTGGTTGATAGTGTTGCTCGTCTAGAGGGTTGGGCTCTTTTCTGTAGTCAATAAGGTGTTTGATCGAATAGTTCACATAAGTGTTTTCGACTTTTCAGACTCTGAAGAAAGCGAGTTTGCCGAGACATCAGTCTGTATATTGTGGGATAAATATCTGTACCAATCTTGGACGCTGCTAAATAAATCAAAAAATTCAAACTTTTTTATAGCTCTCACAAAATTTCAAAAGCGGCGCGACATTTCCGCTAAGCGCTCGGAGTCCATCAAATAGCTTTCTCCTTCTTCCTCTTTTTCCATTCTAATCACTCTTCGTCATTCGCAGACGAGGGGGAGGGGGGGGGGGGGGAGTGATGTGGAAGAGTAGGAAGAGAGGGAGAGAAAGCAGAGGGTGAGGGAAAAGAGTTGGAGCATTTTTTGTTTTTGGCATTATTTATTCTAAATTGTGCTAGTCCAAGCAAGAAAAAAGAAGCAGAAAGTAGTGAGGAAGCTCTAATATGTCAAACGGAACTTCATAGAAGTTGCGAAAAAAGGGAACTTTGTTTCAAAAGGTTTTTGATGCGCGCTTGTGCGAGCCCTGCAAATTACACAAGGTAGAAAGAAAGGCTGTAATATACGTTTAGCGTTTTCGAGAGTATGCCTGCTAATTATTGGGTACAGTGCATTGCTGCATCGACATGCTCAAATCGCTGGTGCAATTTCCGAATGGGCCAAATTTTCGTCAAGCAACAAGAAGCTTGATGATTAAGTTGTCAACGAAGAATACTTATCAGAAAAGACACTTTGGTCAAAGTGGCCATATGGAAAGCGATACATATGGATAGACAGTTCTTCGAATGCTGATCTCAGAAATGCTTTCGCTATCTGCGGAGCTTCCTGTAAAACGAGTTATTAGCCTTTCTTCTCCCCAAAAGCGGCTGGCTTTCCCTTTATCAAGGCGCGGCAAGGCATTTCCGTTGTGGCCCGGCGTGAAGTGGTGAGTGCTTGAGGTTTATAGGTGAGTGAGCCGGGTTCGAGTCCTGTTGTCGCCCCCAGTTTTGCATTTTTCTAAAATTTTTGCTTGCCTTTGAATGCCGCATATGGACAATTTATCGCAAATCTCGAAACTGAAACAGTTCCTTAGCTACAAAAAGAAGCTGTCCTAAAATTCTCCAAAAAAGGCATGAAATGGTTCAACAGCCAAAGTCTTGCCCAGAGTCTTGCCGATTGTACAGGGCTTTTCAACATAAGAGTCACAGCCTCCGCTTGCGCGGCTCCTCCAACGCGGCCGCTCGCTCAGGCCGCGCGCGGCGTTTGCTGCGCATCGCCCGGATTCCGCCAAGCTTCAGTCGACGCGCAGCCTGGTGCCACGAACGCTGCGCGGACCTAAGCGTGGCGGCCGAGCGGGGCGGCTGTGACACTCAGGTTGTAAAGCCCTGTACAAGTGTTGGCAAGAATAAGCACGTGTTGGATTACCAATATAAAATAACGATATAGGCCAATTGATTGCTTGTTGCGAGATTTGTGATAAATTGTCCATATGCGGCATTTTCAGAGGCAAGCAAAAATTTTAGAAAATTGCAAAACTGGAAGCGACAACGGGACTCGAACCCTGCTCACTCACCTGTAAACCGCAGGCACTCAACACTACACCACGCTGCCACAACGGAAATGCCTTGCCGCTTTTTGATAAAGGGAAAGCCGCTTGTGGGGAGAACAAAGGCTAATAACTCCTTTTACAGGAAGCTCCGCAGATAACGAAAGCAGTTTTGAAATCAGCATTCGAAAAGCTGTCTATATATATAAATCACTTTCTATATGGCCACTTCGACCAAAGTGTCTTTCCTGGTTAGTAAGTGGTCATTGAAATAAACGAATACCATGTAAGACATGAACAATCAATTCATGATACGGTAAAATTACAAAGATGTTGTAGAATGAATACGAGCTTGCTGCGTGCACATATGTGCTATCAAACAGTAACGACATCAAATTGCTTCTTCACCCAAGAAAAGGAAAACAATTGATGACAGCTGATGGATAGCAAAACGAATAGTTTACGTGATGAAAATTTTCTAGACGTAAGAAAACAAAAATTGTTGGCATGCAAAAAAAAAGAAATAAATCTGATAAGAATTCTAGAACCAAGGCCAAATCAAACTTACTTTTCTGAATTACGGAGCATAACAACAACGCAAAAAAATTATAGTAGTCGTTGCCGATTCACGCACAGAATAGATTTGGCTGTCGTTGCAATTTTCAACTACAGTATCGTGCCGCCATTTACAGGGTACCCGTGGCGGGACCCCTATGTTTCAGCCAATTTAAATGAAGCTGCACACTACTTCTGCTGCCAAATCTCTAATTTCAGCCAAAGAAAATTCTTGATCTCCTGTGTAGGGATTCTTAGAAGTCACTCCTACAGCGGGATTGAGCACTCGTTGGTTCCTTGAGCATTAATGCTATAGATAAAACAGATCAAAGTATAAGATCTACGGAACAGTTATTATAATTGCATGGTGTTGCAACGAAAAACAATCGTTTTGGTTCGTTTTCGTTTGCAGATAACACCGATGATGATGCGATCATAAAGTCCGATAAGCCCATGCTCGCAGAAAAGCTCATCCTTGTGGTATCTTCGAATTGCATTCAATCTCTCAAGCTAATGAAACATTGGTTGTTTAAATAGAGCTCCAAAAATCGCATGTCCTGAATTCAGGAACAGTGGACTTGGACGGTGGTTTTAGTACCACAAAACCAGTAGCATTTACGGTCCTCTAACCTCCTGTCGGTCAGGACCGCGTGCCTGGATCTTCAACACACAAGCATTATTTCCTGTACTTTGTGAAGGGCACGAATCGCGACGCTAGAGGATACTGCGGATCCTGATGGTCATCACACGAAAGCATGCAGAAAAGAACAAAGTCGTTTGCGAGATACGGCCTAGGACAGGGAGTGGAGCGCTTTAAAGATGGACTTCTTCGCGCCAAATATTATGGATTTTGTGCCTTTATTAGAGCCCCTTCATCAGCACGCGCGAAAATTATTTGCCCAGATTTGGTCGAACACTTATAACAAAGCTCGTACTTGTATCTTTTCAGGTTCATCAACAGTGCTCCTGCCTTAGCTTTTCAACCTCTAATCCATAATTCTTGCAGAGATCTCCAAAAACGCCAGCAAACTGATTTTAAATGATAAAAAAAGAAAAAAAATAGCGCCATCTCACACTGAAAAATTCTGTGACGCTAGTGCGAATCATCTTCCCACTTGCTTATTGTAAATGGTTATTTTACCTTAGTAATCCATCGAGGAGCGTTGGCCGAGTGATGTCTTCTTTGCCGCCCAAACCGACAAGTCGTTTATTTCCGCAAGACAATATGGTGCCACGATCGCAACAAATCACACTTAATGCAAAGTAATGACTAGGATTGAGAGGATTAAGCGACAACGTGAAAGTCAACTTAAACTAATTTTTAACGTAAAATGAGGCCAACGAAGGGAACCAACTCATTATGAATAGCAACGGGCTATTCTTTACTTTAACGGCGCTCACATTCACTTTTGCTTTCGTGTTAATAGACACTTTTGCATCAACTGAAATACTCTGCTAATACTAAGCAAGAAAACACTCTTCAAAACATTTCAAAAAGGGGCCGGTCTCAGCCTCTACCCATCTTTAATCGAGAAGTAGTGTTAGGACGACGTTGACTCGGCTTGCAAAAGCAGGTAGCCCACTCGGAAAGCAGATTTATTAGTGCTGGCAAATTCTTACGCCAATAGAATTCTCGAAAAAAACTGCATACGCTAACATTATCATAACTAGGGTCAAGCAAGAGGTGTGGCGCACAATCACTAGATACTCCTCCCCCCCCCCTAGTTGCTATCTCAATAAGCCTAAACTGTTGCACACCTAAGATAGGCGTAACTTACAAGTCCTTCGAGCATAACGAATACATATTTGAAGTTAACATGTCTAATGCATGTGAACCAAGTTTGAGCGAATTTTGAAACCCAGATTCTGAGCCATCTGAATGAAATGTGACGAAAGCGAAAAATGTGACGAATGAGATTTTGGTTGTTTTCAAACATGATAAGCTTTGTCTCAGAAGTGAGTTACAGTCTGCCCCAATCTCAACCAGGCCAAAATTGGCATGGCGGGAGTCCGCCTCGCTACGGTTTCGCGGTCACGCCCAAGGCCTGCTTCTCCGCTCTCTTTTCAATCCTTTTGCTCTCTCCGATTGCATGCATATGCAGCACACTGCTAGCACTGCGAGCGCGCAAATTTACGCCAACAGTTCGGCCTGATCCCGATTGGAGCAGACAGTAGCTACCTTTTCTGCACTCAATACAAAGAATACTACTCCTTTTTTGTACATTACAGAACAACCGCTCCAACTGACCTTTAAACTGCGAAAGTCAACCAAAATCTCGTTTGTCACATTTTTCGCCTTTGGCGCTTTCACCAACTATTACTTAGAGCAAAGAAGACGAATCAGACTCAAACCATTTCTGTAAAACTACGAGATTTAGGCGGATCGAATTGTATATACATTATTCGCGATAAACTTTTTTAGAGGTGAGTTAGTGAGGTGTGGCACAACCCCAAAAAGATATGGCTGCCACACCTTTTTCTGGGGTTGGTGCCACACCCATTTACCATGTCACAAAAACAATTTTAGCGAGCAGTAATTATATGGGTCGATAGCATAAATTTCGAAGTATTCACAGCAGTAATTTGAACCTGATTTGTCTAAGTAACTCTGAATAAGTTGCGGAGAGCACAACCTTCAGAAGCAAAAAATGGGACAAATGAGATTTTGGCTTGCTTCTAATTCCACAGTCTAGCGGTGTGAGCAGAATTTCTGAGGTGAGCAAAAAAGATTCTGCATTGTATTGGGTGCAAAAAGAGGTAGCTAATTACCTCTAAACAAATTAATCATGTGCGAAAATGACCAGTTTACTCAGATGGCCCATAACTGGAGACTTAAAAATTCGCTCCAACGTCTAGAAGGATTATTTGACATGCTGATTATGGATATATGTATTGTAGTCGTTCTGCTTGGTAGGGCCTCTTTATTATGCCTCCTTGTTATACTACAGTAGGTTTGACAAATTAATCTTTCTTGTGCTTGTATTTTGCATAAAGGAGTTATCAGAGAAATTGTTCACGAATATCGTGTTATCGCTGTTATCACTATTACTCGACTATGGCCCCTTCCCTTTTTAGCTCTTTAAAAGGACCTCCCAGGTGTGGCGCACCACAACTCACGCTTGACCTTGATCAACTATCATGCTTCTGTCCTTTATTTTTTGCAAGCATTTATATGAGGCACAATCTGTGAGATTTGCGTGATCTCGGTTGCATAGCTAATACGCAAGCGCCTCCATCAAATGGTCTTAAAGACTACATTCCTGTAATAAAACTGTTTTTGGTCAAAGTGGCCTTTTTGAATGAAATCTACCCTTTGCTTCAACCATGTCGGCTGCTGGAAGGCGGGGCTTCGTGACCTGGGAGGCGACTGCTCGCGTCTGCGACAAAGTCGGCGGCTCCCTCGCGAACATGCTTTCTGATCATTTTCTAGCCTTAATTGAGCCATGAAGCCCCGCCTTCCAGCCGCCGATCTGGTTTAAGCAAAAGGTATGCTATTCCATAAAGCTTTCAACGCTTATTAGAATCTGTTTTTCTTGTCTGCCGAAGTTCTCTGGATGACGAGATATGATCGTTTGGGTTGAAGTAAATGCGCAAGTAAGAGAAATGTTTCAAAAATGTTCTTAATGGTCCAAAGTTGAACATGAGAGTACTTCAGGCAATGGAAACCTTTTTCTAATATGCTTAAGCTCAACACTGCTTTATTTGAGCTCTAGGGCGACCGTAACAATTGATTTTACCTAATTTCTGCGTGCATTTTGCTATAAAACCCTTATAACTCAGCGTCCAGAAGCGTTTGCAAACATTGAAAAAAGATGTGGTACTAGCGTACAGAGCTATTCATGATGATATATTAGTAAATTTGAATCTAATTTTTAGATTTTTTAGATTATTCATGGTAGATTTTACTTGGAGAGGCCTGAATAAATACACTTTCCTTGTTATATTGAACCGCTCAAACTCTCTCTTTATACCCATAAATTTTAATTAAGTTTTCTTTTTTGCGACCCATTCTGTTAAGAGTTTGCGCTGGCCATGCCAAACAAGCACCGTCGTCGTCCGGGAGCATTCTTTCGCACATACACTGTGTTTTGCGCAACTCGTCAGCTTAGCTCTCTCGCTTATCGCTCATTGCCTTTGGTATCTGTAGAGCTGAAGCTGGATGAAGAAGCATACCGGAAGTGTGCAGATGAGATCTTACCTGCGCAACCAAACGACTAGGACTTCGATACCACCATAAAGATAATCAAAAGCTATTTCCTCCAAAGAGACACTCATCAGAATAAGGTTTGATGCCTAAGGGTAAGTTGCCCTCCGCTCACACCAACGTACTCCCGTTCCGCGAGTACGCGAAATTCTTGAGCGGACAGACGAGGATGCTAGACTCAAGGAGTTGGACTACAAGGCGATGAAAATGCAACTTGTTGCAAGTCTTCAAGATCCCTCACTTAGAAAAGTTCGCCTTCGGATAATTCGTCGACTGGGTGCTCACAAGGACGGAGCACCGTCAACGATCTAAGACCTAATCACGGGCTCCAAAAATTTCACTGCCTTGAAGGTGAATAATACGGACATGGAAGGCACTCGCGATATCCATGCTGTATTGAGAAAAAAGGTAAATTGCTTTATGTGCGGGAAACCATATTTCAGAAGAAACTGTCCACAATCTGGTAACACTAGTCGGAAGAAGCGGAGGGAAAGCAGCCCACTTTTGCCGCAGACGACAGCCAAAAAATGTGATCGCTTTCGACGCCGAGAAGGTGCGGGATTACATCGAGTTGTAGTTGGAGGATGTTCCCTCAAACTACAGAAGGACACGAATGCGGATATAACCTGATTTCGTGTAAGGCCTGAAAGAGAACAAGATCGACTTTTCTGGAACCCTGTGTGATGCCTGTGAAAACTGCAGACGGGAATCTGATGCAGATAGATGGTAAATTTTTGGCCGATTTCGAGGTCAAAGCTCGAATTACAAGGAAAACCGTTTATGGAAACGAAATTTGCTACGTCATCGAGGGCTCGAATTGATTGGGATTGGACGGTGTACCCAGTTGCCGGCATACAAGAAGCTAAAGGACAGCTACAACTGCAGAAAGGTAACTATGTAGCAAAAGAAATTTTGAGAAGTGGTCGCCGATTTGAAGAAGAAATATGCGGGAGCCTTCAACAGCGACTTGGAAAGCACGAAGAAAACGTTAAGTTAATTTTGAAGAGCGATGCTGTGCTGTGCCAGTCTTCCAGAAACAGAGACCAGTCCTATAGCAGGAGAAGCAGAAATCAATCGACTGGTAGCCAAAGGAGTTATTTCTGCGTTAGACTCACTCAGAGTGGACCGCGCCAATAGTCGCCGTCAAAAAATGGCAGGATTTGGCTTTGCGCCAACTTCTCGACAGAACTCAACGATGCATTGCAACTGCTTCAGCATCCATTGCCCATGGTAGAGGACGTACTCACAAAATGGAGGCCAGCTCTTCCCTCAACTTGGCCTAGCCAAGGCTTGTTTACAAGTGGAAGTTGAAGAGCATTAAAGGGATGCTGACTATTAACACACAAGGGTTTATATTGCTAAAATCGATTGCCATTTCGGCACCAGATATATTCCAGCAGATTATGGAATCCTTGATAAGCGGACTTGATGAAGTAGCCGCTTATCTTGATGACATTATAGCTCGTAGTAAAGCTCGATCAGTTGAGGTGAACTCAACTTAGCCCATCAGTTGAGCTTAGGTCAGGTTAACTGATGACTGCCCACCTTCCCATGCTGTAATCATGGCAAGTGAACTGATAGTTGGCCATCCATCCACGTGCTGCAGTCAACTGTTCCACATCCGTTCACGTTGAGTTGAACTGAACGTGAACGGATGTTAGAGGAATGCAAATAGTGTGCAAAGGAGGAGACGCAGACAAGAATCCCGTAAGTTGCTCCTGAGTAGCTTACGATACACATCAGTCGCCCAAAAAATGCAGATAAAATCGGCGCAAAACTCCACAACCGCGCCCGAAAAGGAGAGGATCGATAAACAGCTGATTTTGGCGAGGAAAACAAAAAAAAACAAATTCTTCTTTTTTTGTAAACCTTGCTGATTTATTTCACTAGCTGCCCAAAACAAGAACTCATTTATTCATTTCATTAAATTTACGCTGCAACCATTTCGTTTTTTCATAGAAATTTCGTCACAAGTTTTGTTTTTGTTTTATCCATGCATTTGCTGGGCGAAATCCTTGATAGCAGTCATCATCGATTGCGAAAGTGGCTGCTATCAAAGATTGGCCGCGATGCATCAAAAGGTGTGTCGTTAGACGGATTCGAACCACAACCCCGTGCTTGCAATTCCAATCGCTTACCGTTTGATCAAACCAATTCAAGTGATTTCTTTTTCAAAAACACACTCGATTTAATGCCTCGGAAGCGATCCGCATCCAGATCAATAGCTCGCCGGATGCTAGACTGAGGCGTGATGAGATCAACTCCAGTCCGCGTCGAGAAAGACGCCTTGATGGGGGGTTTACTAGGGGCCTATTATTACGGGAAAGAGTTATGAAGAACAACGCCGAAACTTGAAAGCTTCGGGAGGATCAAAGATTATGGATTCACGCCAAATTAGAAAAATGCACCTTTCTGATGCCAGAGATTTGTTACTTAGGTTGCACCATCGACAAAAGCGGATGCCGGCCGAATCCAAAGAGGAGTGAAGTCATTTAGCAAACACCGAAGAACATAGCGGATGTTCGTTCATTCCTCGGCATGAACAACTCTATGGATTATTCGTAGTTTGGATGCGCGAGCTCAGAGTGCCCTTGGACGCATTGCCCAAGAAGCATGCAAGGTTCGAATGGATAGAGAGATACTAAAACGCATTCAAGTGTGTCAAGGAAGTCCTAGAATCCGATCTACTTCTCACATATTTCGATACTGACTTGCAGATAGTGGCAGCTGTCGACGCATCAGATTACAGAATCGGGGTGTAATTCTGCACAAAATGCCGGAAGGGACAGAAAAGCCTGGTATCTGCCATGCAAACCGAAACCTCACAACCTGCAGAACAGATTTACGGACATAGTGAGAAGGAAGGACTTGCACTGGTTTTTGCAGTTCGTAAGTGCCATCGGTATATATAAACGCCTTTCAGATTGCTCACCGATCACAAGCCGCTGCTACACACTTTTGGACCAAAAAGATGGTTCTGTGTACATAGCGAACAGCTGCAACGGTGGGAACTTAATCTACTCGCGTGATTCTACTCGCGTACGACTTCGACCTGGAGTACCGCAAAACGCCTGGATCTGGACAGGCCAATACATTATCTTGACTGATCCTTCCATGGCCATTCCAAACCGAAGACGCCGCTATAGCGAATATAGAAGATGATGTGCGACACAGTCAAGCTGCTACTATACGAGCGTTACCAGTAACCCGGAAAAATATTGAAGAAAAATCGCGTAAGGACGAGTTCTTTTGCAAGTTATACTTATGCTGCAATCAAAAGCAGGGCCATTTAAGAAAGAACATATTAGAAACTGTATAGCACTGAGAGACAGTTTATAAGTGTAAAACGGACGTTTGTAATATGTTCACAAATAGTCATTCCAGCCTCGCTGCGCCAAGAGGTTTTGAAGCAGTTTCACGAGGAAAACACTGGAATAGCAAAGATGAGTATGCTTGCGAGAGGATTCGCATACTGGATAGGCATCAACAGAGACAATGAAACTCAGTGCGACGCTGTAGGGAATGAGAAAACAGCCAAGATACAATGCAGACTTTGTTGCATTTGTGGAAAGTGAAAGACATACCATAGAATCGGCTTCAAATTGACTACGCAGGGCCGTCGAATGGTAAGGTGATCTCATTGTAGTTGACGCTTACTTGAAATGGCCTGAAGTTCAAGTTTGAGATGCCTACATCGTCAACAACGCTACCCTGAAAAACCCTGATCGCTATTTGCACGATATGGAAATCAGCGAGTGATCGTGTCCGATCACGGAATGCAGTTTGCAGCAAAGGAGTTCCAAGACTTTTGTGAAGAGCAAAGAATCAAGCATGTGCGTTTACCACCATTCCATCCGCAATCTGGACAAGCGGAGAGGTTTGTGGATATCTTTAAAAGGATCTTCCAGAAAATCAGGGAGGGAGGAATAGCAGAAAAGCTCGCGGAGTTCCTCAGTCTTATCGACGAACGCCATGTGCAACTGCTCCAGGACAATTTTTGCTTCCCGAGCTGCTCTTCGGACGTCACATAAAGACACCACTGTTGCTGCTGAACGAAGACTCCAAAGAAAAGGAATGGGCAATGAAATAGAGAAGAAGTTCAACCGCCGTCACAGAGCACGAAAGATGGCGTATCAACCACAAGATGCCGTGTGGGCAAGTGATTTCTGCTTGGGATGTGAACATGTATTCCTGCTCGTGTTAAGAAACGCTAAGGATAAGCATATACAATGTGCAAACGGAAGAAGACTAGCTGGAGACGACATGCGAACCAGATACACAGTGGATCAAGTACGGAGAGCCGTCGTGAGTCCTCACACACCACGCGTCTGAAGAAGACCGAATGGACAACCATAGACGTCACTAACCACCAAGCCACTTCAAGCACTTCAGTGGCACCGACCGAACCAAGCCGCCATCGCCGTTCACCAGAACGCCTTCAAGTATACAGATAATTGCCGGGGGTAGGCGGCCATGCGATTTATGAGCAGACGGGCACCGGAAAAATAGTTCGCTGATTTTTTGCGGCCCGCTTGCAGATATTTGGAATGATTTTGGCGAAATTTCCGATGAATGCTTGAAGAATAAGTTGCGGTCCACTGGCCGCATTCTCGCGGACCGACGAGAATATGCAAAATTGTTGAGGGCCACACGGTCCTTTCTGAAGGACCGCACAGCCCGTAGGTACCTTCCGCTTAAAGAGGGTACCCCAAGCTTGGGTAATTAAACCATCGATGAGACCTCTGCCAAACAGAGTCTCACCTTTGTTCGGCGTACGCTCAAAACTGCGTAAAAAGAGTCCGAGCGCTTGCTGAGTTTGGCCAGCGCTCACTGAAAGGAATCATCTGGGAGCGCTCAGAAAATGCTCGCTGGCAGAATATGAGACCGTGAAGGAAGTGCCGTCCGCTGAAGATTTGGCCACGCCCCAAAATTCTGCTGACCGCTTGCAGAAAAGCGCGAGTTTGCGGACGGCCTGCCCCTGGTGATTACCTGAGTAGATCCTTATTTTAGAGTGTACCATTGTTCATCGTGGGAGAGAGTGTTGTTAGATTGAATCTCGCTCGCTCTTGATGGCTAAGGCTGAGGCAACCTATGTGGCTGCGGCGTACCCTCTGCACCTTGATATATTTAAGTGTTGCTGTGTCTGTTATCAAATTGACCCTAGTGAGCCCGCGGCATATACGCTGATGTGTATACGGAAAATCTTTATGTTTTTCTATTAAATTGTCAAGGCTCAACGTGTTCTATTACAGTACAAAATAGTACGGTGCTTTGAGAAAGCATACAAACAATTCATAGCAGGCAAAGACTGCGGACGTATCGGCGCCTCTCTGATCGAGCGCTCTTTCGTTTCTTCGTTTCTCTCACCACTTGCTGTCTCGCCCATGCACGACTTATCTTAACCAGACGCAACGGCGTTCAATCTTTGCGTATTATATATCGCATAAGTTAAAATAACGTAGAGCATAATAACAGGAAGCAGAATTTTTCCATGCGGCCCAACTAGGCATGAATTCAGGGGTAGGGAAATGTTTGAGCGAAATAAAATATGCGCCTGATTCTAAGATGTTGTTTTATGATTTGCGGCCACTAGGTCCAATCTTAATAAAATGACAGAGATTAATTCGACGTTTTGCTTACCTAAATCCATTCCCAACTGCAACGGAATGGACGTCCTTACCTTTTAGAGCTTTCACTTTCTCAGGAGAACTGCTGGAAATTGGAGCTGTATTAATTTCAAAAAAAACGCAAAGCAGTATACCGTTCAACAATATCACCAAGGCCCAATTGACCAACATCATTGCAACCCCACGCATATACTTCATTGTCAAATGTTAGTATCATGCTATGAGTGCAGCTAATGGCAACCTGAAGCAGGTAGAATCACTGTAAGCTCAATCATTTTGAGTGTCCAGTAATTACCTTTTTAATTCCAATCCTCTTTGGAAGGTCCTCCACAGGTCGAAGGGTAATTGAACTTGGATCTAGCGCATACAAGGTCGAACTTGCTGCACGTTGGGCAAGCTGTGAAGTAACGTTCAGAGCACTGTTATGCGGACGGAGCATCTAAATTTAACACTAAAAATCAAGAAGAAGAGTAGTAAAAAATACCCGAAACGCATCAACTGCACGTGGTCGGGCCACTGGATCAAGCTGTAGCAGTTCCCGGATTAACACTTTAACTTCTGTCGAGTACGGACCTCGAACCGGGGCGTAACTGCACTGCAAATGACAGCTGGATTACAAGGCTAACATAAACAGATAGAGTAAAAATTAATGAACCGTCATAATCTTGTTTACGAGCGCAGGTAGATTCTCGCCTTCAAACGCTTTCTGCAGGCAAACCATCTCATAAAGAATGCAGCCTAAGGCCCACATGTCACTCTTCTCGTTGTAAGGTCGACCAGAGCACTATAAAAGATCTTCACAGCTTGCAGGTAGGAATACTGCTTACATATATATGTACACTGCTTACGAAAGCCTTAGCAAAGAGTCTTCGTTCTACTCACCTTTGCGCGTTCTCACTCTCCCCTCAATCAAACACTCCAATTTGAAGAAAAAGTCACCGCTGTCTTACTACCCTTTGATCGATTTCATAGTCGAACTGTCTGGCACGTTTGGAGAGTTAGAGTGTACAGTGACTCTACCAAAAAAGATATTTTTTCAGATGTGTTACTAGTTTCGAAGTCCACATCTCAAAGTTAGTCCTAAGGCATACTTCACGCTGTACCAGTCGCTACGCGATTTCGCACTGAAGCGAGTGCCTAACTGGTCGTAAGCTTTGCGCGGCCCAAACTTAATGCGTTTTGCGACTATTTACAAAAGCTACGCGCCTCTGCACTCAAACCCGTGTACGGTTGATCTGTAGACATCCGACAAATTGAAGGATGGATGTGGCAAAATCGATGATCGGCAAAATCGCGTCAAGTATGACTTACAAGGGAACGATCCCAACTTAAGGTGGCGAGATGGAATAAACCGCATATCATTATATGCGTCTTGATGAGCTGATTGCAAATCTACCTTCCATATCTGCGACAACGTTATCTGGAAGAAGTTATGAAAGGTTAAAAACGTGAAGTAACGGGGGTTTTAGTGCATATTTCGCTTCAAATTCCAACTTGGGAGTGTATGACTAGCATGATATTGAGTGTACCGATTTCAATGAATGCTCACACTCTAAAGAAACACAAATAAGTGTTTTTGAACAACTAATTTTCGAGGTATTGCGCTGTATATTTGCCAAATTTGGACTTTTCATTCTCATAGCTTTTACCAAAGAACTTTAGTTGCTTTTTAGCTGTTCAAAAACATTTATTTGCTTTTCTTTTGAATGTGAGCATTTCGTGAAATTAGTACACTCAATATGATGCTAGTCGCGCACTTCCAAGTTGGATTTTAAAGCAAATTATGCATCAAAACCCCCGTTACTTCACATTTTTAACCTTTCATAACTTCTTCCAGATAATGTTGTCGCAGATATGGAAGGTAGATTTGGAATCAGCTCATCAAGACGCGTCTAATAGTATGCGGTTCATTCCAATTCGCCACCTTAAGTTGGGATCGTTCCCTTGTTAGGCCTTGAACTGACGCTTAGCGTAGGAGCAGGAACTAAGGCTCGTATGCTCCTACAAACCTGCTGGGAAGGCGAGTTGTGGGAAAGCGCCTTATATCTCGATGTTTGAATCTGGTCTTACCTAGTACTTTCTATTCATCCTTCGGAGGCTCTACTACCCTAATACCTTAGCATGACGAATGACAGCGCATTGTCATATAAGCTAAGACTCCGTTGTTTTGCATGACCTTCCGGGTCCCTCAAAGCATTTCCAGGAGAATCTGCAAGATGCCAGTGCGATTGCTGCAGTAATTGATGCAGTATACGGCCCTATGCATGAACGACGAGGAGTTCGGCATCCCCCGTTTTCAGGGAATCATGGTTGGACGCCGCTACGGCTTTTTCATCGGTGAAAGCGCCGTTCCCTCGCCGCAGAGATGCATGCATACGCGTTTACATCAATTTAAAAATAGGCCTAATCATACCCATAATATTATACCCATAATTATTCGCTTGGACCACACAAAGAGAAGACTAAGACGAAAGCGAATAACTCACCATTTCAGGACTGATGTAATAGGGTGTACCCACAACAGTTTTTGCACCCTGAGCCAAGGTTTCTGTGCCCATGAGCTTACTGATTCCGAAGTCTCCAATCTTCACAAAGCCATCTTTCGTCAAAAACACATTTGCCGTTTTAAGATCTCTGAAAGTCTGTGTCTATTATGTACCATTCTCTTGCCTTCCATTTCCCGCTTCACCAAACATTTATGTGAGGATAATTTTCACCACAAAAAACTTTCCTGGATATGGTGCGTTTTATAACTCCAAGACATTCCAATTATCCAAATCTGTCGACTTTGTGCAAGTACGCCATGTCATATTAGGTTAACAACTAGGTTTCGCAAGTACTTTTATAATTTCTCTCTTTACATATGATGCACTCAAATTTTCCCATCATGTAGGTCGTGATGTAAGCTACAAGCGCAGCCACGGTTCTGCAGTAATCTGACGTTGCAGTTAGGGTTACGGTTGGTATGCGGTACAAGAGGAAAAGTTATGAATTATTGCAAATTTAGCTGAAACTTTGTAGGAGGGTTATCTGACATGCTGATTACGAAAACGACCTTGGTTTTGCATGGTAGGGGTTTTTTTTGTAAGTTTACAGTTGGTTTACAGTATGAGGTCTCGCGCTAAACAAGAAAAGAGGTGTTAATTTGATAAATGAATATGATATTCGTGTTCAGCAAAGCAAATAACCCCATCATGCAAAGTTGATTGTTTTTGATTCAGTCGCCGCTCAAGTTTACAAGCTGGATCTAGAGCTTCGTGTTCTGTTTTATTCCGCATTTTCTTTATCTTCTCTTGCGGTTGAGGACTGTCTAGTTTCAGTTGTCTGCATCTTCTTTTCATTTTTTTTCTCATTCTGGTGCACCTCGAGTGTATTTATGAAAAAAAAAGTTTTGGCGAATTCTGAAACTTCGACTCTTAGCGACTGACGCTTGTCCTCAAGCAGCTTGCGTATAGCGGGTCGTTCAACCCTGTAAGACCGCCAAATCCTGGATTTGTCTTCGAATTCCATTTCTTCCTTACTGCGCTAGATGAGTCAACCTCTAGCAACAATTTATCCACACTTTGGATTGTTGTGTATGGTCTAGGTTAATAATGTCTCCGTTTTCACTTATCCATAAAACCTTAATTTTCGCCAGTTTTCGGAAAACTCTCGGATTTTTTCTATTCCGTTATCAGAAAGCGAGCGCTTTGTGCCGGCTTATAGTCACACGGCAGTCTACACAACATCAAAATTTGACCGCGGCAATATCAAAAAGTGAAAAGGTACGGACTATTGCAAAACTTGATTAACAGCCTAATAGTACTGTAATCCGATAATTGAGATTCGATTTGAGATAAGATTAGTAACATGTTCAAAGGTCATCTCTGTGCCAGACGATTTTGGTAAAAAATCTTTCTTATCAATCTTGCGTCCTCAGAGGCCCGAGAATAATTACGTGTTACTTGTGATTGACCAGCACATCAAACATCTTGAGACAGAGGTCATGCACGCTAGGTGCAATGGTAGGATGCTGATGTTAATAGGAGGAGCAATATATCTGAACAAGCATCTAGGCAATAAAGGTGCTCGTATCACGCTACTTAGATAATCGCCGGGGGCAGGGACCATGCGATTTATAGGCAGGCGGCCACCGGAAAAATAGTTCGCTGATTTCTTGCGGACCGCTTGCAAATGTTTGAGAGAATTTTGGCGAAAATTTAGACGAATGCTCGGAGAACAGTTGCGGCTTTTTTATAGATTAGTTGCGGCGCAATGGCTGCATTCTCGCGGACTTCTCGCGAGAATGTGCAAAACTATTGGGGGCCGCACTGTCCTTTGTGAAGGACCGCACAATCCACAGGTATCCGCTGAGAGAAGGTACCTCAAACTCGGCTAATCAAACCATCGATGACACGTCTGCCACACAGAGCCTCACCTTTGATCGGCGTACGCCCGAAACTGCGTAAAAACAGTCCGAGCGCCTGCTGAAAGTTTGGCCCGCGCTCGCTGAAAGAGATTATTTGACGAGTGCTTGTAGAAGATTTTGTATTGCTGCCCGCTGGCGGAACACGGAAGTACCGCTCGCTGAAGGTTTGGCGACGCACCAAAATTTTGCTGACTGCTTGCAGAAAAGCGCAAGTTTGCGGACCCCTACCCCCGGCGATTATCTGAGCAGGGGCGAGATTGAACGATCTGGTCATGCGGCGCCTCATATCACTATGCCACTCATTCCCGTATCTGTGAAAAGAGCCGTAATTACAAATCTGTTTAGAATGGCGATGCAGATGTGTTGAAGATAAATGATGCAAACAGAAAGTTACTCGTGATTCGATATTATATATATACTAGTTGATTTACCCGGCTCCGCCCGGCCCTGTCATTATTATATTCGTAATCAGCATGCTCGATTACCCCCCTGTGCCAACTCCCAGCCCTGTAGCTCAGCTTTTGCAAAAAATCGATAAAATCGATATCGATCGATGACGAAAAGTGGCCTATGACATCCGCCGGGGCTCGATGTGTATGTGTGCCAAGTTTGGTCCAGATCGGTTCAGAAATGGAATTTTCTATTTGGAACATACGTACACACAGACATACAGACATACAGACATACAGACATACAGACATACAGACATACAGACAGACAGACAAACAGACATTCAGCTTTATATATAAGATATAGTCGGGTACCCACAGTATAGCGGGCGGAGTTTTGCCGATGTTTGCCAACGTATGTGTGTGGCAGTTTTTGGTGGGGGCTTTTTCAAAAAAAAACTTCTATTTTTCTCTTTCAAAGCAAATTTCTTCAAACCTATTCAAACATCCCAGCAAAGCTGTTTGGATAAAGTAGATGCTCTTTACCATTCTCCATGCATCGGACGTGTGCTGGTAAGTTTCTTAACTGAGAATGACTCCTGACAATGCGTGCACATGACCCTAACTGCGCCACCACTGACTTGTATTGCTTTGCAGGTTTGTAGCTCAGCGTCAGGCAACCTATGAGCCTGTATTTAGGCTCATTCGAAAGGGCGTGATTTTCTCGACACGATGGTATGCAAATGGGTTTAGCTTGGGCAATCCCAGAGATTTGACGGGTGAGGTGAAAGAGGACAGCTTCAGTTGTAGGCTAAGCATTTTTCAGCTCAAGTTGAAGAGAGCTCCTTTCGCTACCAATTTCATCCTGGAATTTTGAAACTGTCAATCTTCTTGTACTAGATCCATTTCGAAGCTCTAAGGTTGTTCTGGTGTTCAAAAGAGCCTTCACTCCAATCATCTCTAAGGATGCCCTCTTCCACCCCATCCGTCGAATCTCTGGGATTGCTCAAGCTGAACCTATTTGCATACCATCGTGTCGAGAAAGTCACGCCCTTTCAAATGAGGCTAAGTGCAGGCTCGTAGATTGCCTGACGGCTGAGCTACAAGCCTGCAAAGAGGTACAAGTCAGTGGTGAGACGCAGATAGGGTCATTTGCACGCAGTGTCAGGAGCCATTTTCAGCCATAAACTCATCAGCACACGTCCGATGCATAGAGAATGGTAAAGAGCATCTACTTTATCCAAACAGCTTTGTTGGGATACCTTGAATAGGTTTTCATGTGAAGAAATTTGCTTTGAAAGAAGTTATTATTTTATTTGAAAAGGCAAAACAAAATTCAAAGTTGCGGTTTTTTTTTAAGTAACCACCACCTGATTGTTGTCCTAGATGAGCTCTATAATATAGTATGCTTACCTGTTCGAGAAACTTCTATTTTGCTCTTAAAAAAGATCTTAGAAAATTTTTCGCGTTCGAAGAACTAGAACTTGTCCGCAACTTTTTGGCGGTCACTGTATATATAAATATTAGGTTGTTACATAAGTCTTGTTACACTCTAACTCCTAACGGCGATAAGTCATGCACTTCATATTCTTTACAGGGCTACAAGACACCATTCGATAGAGCAAAGCAAGCTCTACAAGACAGTATGAAAAAATTTGCATCAACTTCGACCCATTGTAACTTTGCATCCAAAATCTGAGTCGTAGTGAAGGCTCAAAAATTGTGAAAATCTTATAATATCTTTTTTCAGAAAAATCCTACGAATCTCCGACTTGCTCATAAATTGCCCATTATATCAGACATCATATGTATCGTTCCTGTATTTTTTCCTCATCTAGAAATTGAGGGAAGAAAAACTTTCTAGTTTTTACAAAAACGAAGATATGCTGTTTCTATCCATGTAGCTTTATATTACAAGCCCTCATAAGTATAACCGTAAATTTTCAGCTTTCCAGAAGCACGAGCTTTCGAAAGTTACCTAATTCAGCTTCTCTCACTCGGGTGTTTAATGCTAAATTAGGTAATTTTTGAAAACTAGGGCTTCTGAAGAGCTGAAAATTTACGACAGCATAGCTTCGTTTTTGTAAAAACTAAAAACATTTCCTTATCTCGATTTCTAGATGGGGAAAGTACAGGAATGGTACATATGAGTGTTTGATATAATGGGCAATTTTCATGAGCAGTTTTTTTTTTGAAAAAAGATATGATTTTTTTGCAATTTCTGAGCCTTCACTACGAGTCAGATTTTGGATGCAAAGTTATAGTGGGTCGAAGTTGGTGCAAACTTTTGCATACTATCTTGTAGAGCTTGCTTTGCTCTATCGAATGGTACCCTGGAGCCCTATTAAAATTATGAAGTTCACGACTTATCATCGTAAGGAATTACAGTGTAACAACACTTATGTAACAACCTAATATACGGGGTGTCCGTAAAGTATGTATACACTGTTTGATCGTCAACATTTTTCTACCCAACAAGTCTTTTGCCTTGTTTCAGGTATCTTTTCATAGAGCTGGCTTCAACTTAGATTCGCAGTGTAGAACGAATCACCCATCTCTGTTCATTACTGTAGGATTACCTTCGAAACTTCAAAGAGAGTTTGAGCCATGAAAGGACATATTTTGCTTCAGAAAGGGAACAAAATAGCCTGAAAGCTTTTGCACTAGGCTAAATTAGAGTTGTTGATTCTAACTGTAAAGTTCCCAACTTATTATGATGCTTAATTGAAGAGTTATGCCGGGTAAGAGGTAGCGGCCATTTCTTCAATGTTCCTAAAAAGTGCGGTTACAACTTTTAGAAAGCTTCGCAATCTTGTGAATAGTTGAGTATTGAACTCGTCCATAAAAACCCTGTTACACAAGTTTTCACATTTTTTTGAAAAATTTTGAGACAGCAGCTTTTTAAACATTGACACCATATGTTTCAGGTTTCTACCGTAATCCTACAGTAGCGAAGAGCGATCGGCGATTCGCTCCATGCTGCAAATCTAAGTTGAAGCCAGCTTTACAAAACGGTACCTGAAGCAAGGCAAAAGACTTGTTGGGAAGAAAGATATTAACGATGAAACAGTGTATACATACCGTGACAAAAAATTTTTTCTAATGAAGGTGCGTGGCATTAGCCACGCACTTCGAAAAATTTTTTGGGGTGCTTCTCAAAATTTTCGCGGGTCTCCGACCCCTAAAATCTGGAAAAAGGGGGCGTGGCGTCAGCCACGCCCAAGAAAATTTTTTATAAGGCTAAAATGAATTTTTAAAAATTTTTAAAAATTATTTTAATAATTTACAAGTGCAGACAAGTCATTTTCACAATTTTATAACCCATGTAAGCTACTTTCAAAAATTTCGCGACCCGGGCGCCCCCCCCCCCCTCCCCCTCCTCGGTACGCCACTGATATATATTAGGTTGAACCGAAAGTTCTGTCGCACCATTTTCAAAAAATCATAACTTCTTTCGGTCACGACGATTTTGCGCAGTTCAAATTTTGTCTGAAAGCGTAAAGCATGTAGTTTCCAATAGCTCCCTGGAAAGTTTCCGACATGCTCAGGTTGCAGAGATAAAAATGAAAGAACGAGATCATCCGAAATTCGGAATTTTTAAGCAAGAATTCTAAAAATTCAGAAACTGCGCGATAAAATCCAGAAAAGCCATTATCCTAATTTTTCTCACATTTGATTACTAAATGAGTTGATTTTGTGCTGATCGAGCTCTTCTTTCAAAAGTTATGATTTTTTGAAAAAAAATGCCGAAAAATCAATTTCTTAGGAATTGTTAGGGAAGTGATTTTTCGAAATTTTTTTCAAAAAATCATAACTTTTAGAAGAAGAGCTCGATCAGCACATACTTAACTCATTTAGTAATCAAATGTAAGAAAAATTAGGATAATGGCTTTTCTGGATTTTATCGCGCAGTTTCTAGATTTACAGAATTTTTGCTCAAAAATTCCGAATTTCGGATGTTCTCGTTCTTTCATTTTTTCTGCAATCTAAACATGCTGTAAAGTCACCAGGAAGCTATTGGAAACTACATGCTTTAAGCTTTCTAATAAAATTCAAATTGCGCAAAATCGTTATGATGCAAAGAAGTTATGATTATTTGAGAATGGTGCGAACGAACTTTCGGGACAACCTAATATATTAGGTTGGTCCAAAAGTTCTGTCTCACCATTTTCAAAAAATCGTAACTTCTTCCTATCACAATGTTTTTGCAAGAGTAAAACCACATTGAAAACAGCAACTCATGCACTTTCTAAAACTACCTTGGCTGCTCTCTACTAAGCTCTGAAAGCAGAGATAAAATTGGGGAAAGGAATTTATTTCAATTTCGGAATTTTTAAGCAAGCCCGTTAAAAAATCCAAAACACTGCCATAAAATCCAAAACAGCCAGTATCCTAGACTATTTTACCCCCTCTTTCTGGCTGAGCAAAGTTCGCACTGATCTAGCTGTTTTCCGAAAAGTTATGATTTTTTGAAAAAAATGTCAAAAAATCAATTTTCTTAAGAAACCGATTTTTTGGCATTTTTTTCCTGAAAATCATACTTCTTTAAAAAGGCTCGATCAGCGCGAGTTTTGCTCAGCTGGAAAGAGGGGATCAAAAAACCTAGGATACTGCCTGTTTTGGATTTTATGGCACAGTTTTGGATTTTTCAACAGGCTTGCTTAAAAATTCCGAAATTGAAGTGATTTCTTTTTTCCAATTTTTTCTCTGCATTCAGAGCTTAATGAATAGCAGCCAAGGTGGTTTTAGAAAGTGCACGAATTGCTGTTTCCGATGTTGTTTTACTCTTGCAAAAACATTGTGTTAGGAAGAAGTTACGATTTTTTGAAAATGGGGACAGAACTTTCGGACCAACCTAATATGTATTAGGTTGGTGCAAAAGTCCTTGCGCACGATTTTCAAAAATTCATAACTTCCGATTTTTTCAACCAATTTGGCCGCTTTTATTTTTGTATGAAAGAGTAACTCATGCTCTTCATAAGGCATCTTAGCTGCTTGCTAATGATCATCTGTTTCATAGATACGAGCGATAGAAGAAAATTGGTCAAAATTTGAATTTTCTGTGTAAGGTCATAAAAAAACGGAATGCAAGAAAAATCGGAGCAGTCAGTATTGTAGGTTATTGTACCAGCTCTTTTTAATGGTGCAAAGTTTGCGTCGATTGAGCGTCTCTATCAAAAGTTATGATTTTCGAGCAAGCAATACAAAAGGGCGATTTTGATTTATTTTGGCATTTTTCAGGAAAATCATAACTTTTGGTAGAGACGCTCAATCGACGCAAACTTGCACCATTAAAAAGAGCTGGTAAAAGGACCTACAATACTGACTGCTCCGATTTTTCTTGCAAGTTTCCGATTTTTTATGACCCTACACAGAAAATTCAAATTTTAACCAATTTTCTTCTATCGCTCGTATCTATGAAACAGATGATCATTAGCAAGCAGCTAAGATGCAGTTATGAAGAGCATGAGTTACTCTTTCATACAAACATAAAAGCGGCCAAATTGGTTGAAAAAATCGGAAGTTATGAATTCTTGAAAATCGTGCGCAAGAACTTTTGCACCAACCTAATATACAGGGTGTCCCAAAAAGATGTGCACACTGTTTAATTTTGAATAACTCTCTTGTTATAAGGTCTTTCAAGAAGCGGTGAGGGCCATTTTGTAGAGCTGGCTTCAACTTAGATTTATAGTATGGAGCGAATCACCGACCTCTCTTCGTTACTGTAGGATTACGGTAGAAACTTGAAAGAGGGTTTTGGCCATGAAACGCCATATTTTGCCTCAGAAAGGATTCAAAACAGCCTGAAAACTTTTACACTAGGTCAATTAGAGTTGCTGATTTCTAACTGTAAAGTTCCCAACCCATTATGATGTTTCACTGAAGAGTTATGCAAGGTAAGCAGTAGCGGCCATTTTCTCAATGTTCCTAAAAGGTGCGGTTACACCGTTTAGAAAGCTTCGCAATCTTGAGAATAGTTGAGTATTGAACTCAGCGTCTCTAAAATCCCTATTACACAAGTTTTCACATCTTTTTGAAAATTTTTGAAACGGCAGCTTTTTCCACATTGACGCCATATGTTCCAAGTTTCTACCGTATTCCTACAGTAACGAAGAGCGGGCGGTGATTCGCTCTAGATTGTAAATCTAAGTTGAAGCCAGCTCTACAAAAAGGCTCTTACCGCTTCTCGAAACACCTCATAATAAGAGAGTTATTCAAAATCAAACAGTGTGCACATCTTTTTGGGACACCCTGTATATACTAGGTTGAACCGAACTTTCCCCCCATTTTCAAAAATTCATAACTTGTTGATTTCTCAACGAGTTTACAAGACCTAAACTTTATATAAGAAAAGAACTCATGCTCTTTGCTTATGTCCCTGAACTGTTCGTTACTGTGTACACATGAAGGAGATAGAAGCCCAAAACGAAAATCACTCAACATTTGAATTTTTCGTGTAGGGTCATAAAAAATCGGAAACTTGCAACAAAAATTGGAGCAGTCGATATTGTAGGTTCTTTTACCAGCTCTTTCCAATGGTGCAAAGTTTGCACTGGTTGAGCATCTCTATGAAAAGTTATGATTTTCGAGCAAGCAGTACAAAAGGGCGAATTTTATTTTTTAGCATTTTTCAGGGAAATCGTAACTTTTCATAGAGATGCTCAATCGGCGCAAACTTTGCACCGTTGGAAAGAGCTGGTAAAAGAACCTACAATACCGACTGCTCCGATTTTTGTTTCAAGTTTCCGATTTTTTATGACCCTACACGAAAAATTCAAATTTTGAGTGATTTTGGTTTTGAGTTTCTATCTTCTTCATTTGTAAACATTAACGAACGTTTCAAGTAAATAAGCAAAGAGCATGAGTTCCTCTCTCAAGATAAATTTTGATCGTACAAATTCGTTGAGAAGTCAACGAGTTATGAATTTTTGAAAATGGTGCGAACGAACTTTCGGCACAACCTAATATATTAGGTCGTTCCGAAAGTTCTTTCCGTTTTTCCAACCTATCATAAAAACAAGTGGAATGAAGGTGGGAAAAGGCTTCAGGAACTTTCCAACGCAGCTTTTTTTCCTCTTTCTAGCTGTCATACTCCCACGTCGCTTACCCTTGTGATCACTGAGATAATGGCCAAAATTTCGAACCCATGGTTTTTACCATGTCCAATTTTGGCAATTTTTCACAATCTTCTTTTTTGACTTTTGGGAAAGCTTTGATAACAGTCAGATAAAGTAAGCAAAGCGCAATGCAATGCAATTTTTTGGCATATCCAGCTGGCTTTTCAGTATTTTTTGGGATAATTTTTCCAAAAGTCTTCACTTTTGCAAAGTCCCAAAATACAGAAACGACCCGAACACTGGCAAATCTACGGATTTTGAAGCTTTCAAAAGTCAGTTACGATTATCCACAATTTTCACAAAGCAACTGAGCATTTACCGCTGGGAAATATAAGGTTTCGCATTTTACGTGTGCAGGATGGCGGGTTCCAAATAAAGAATTATGGAAACTTTATCGCCAATGACCCCACAAATTGGAAAGAAAATAAATTCATTAGATAAGAGAAGGAAAATCTGCATCGAATGACACCTTAGTTGTGCGCCGTCTTATGTTCTATGGCTCTTGGCATACCTAAAAGTGAAATTTGGTAGCGTCAGAAAAATAATTCTAAAATATTTTTGAGGCTAGCTATAGATGCCGAAAAATTGCATCAAATTGCACTTTGTTTACTCTATCTGACTGTTATCAAAGCTTTCCCAAAAGTCAAAAAAGAAGTTTGTGAAAAATTGCCAAATTTGGCCATAGTAAAAACCATGGGTTCGAAATTTCGGCCATTATCTCAGTGATCACAAGGGTAAGCGGCATGGGAGTATGACTGCTAGAAAGAGGAAGAAAAGCTGCGTCGGATAGTTCCTGAATCCTTTTCCTACCTTTATTCCGCATGTTTTTATGATAGGTTGAGAAAACGGAAAGAACTTTCGGAATGACCTAATATTAGGTTGATTCATAATTAATGCACGTTTTTGTCACCTCTTTTTCCAAGCGCTGGTTTTTCAAGGAAACTAAATCTTTTTCAAAAATTTTAATGCTATTTGAAAGGGCGTTTCTTCTAGTTTCTTGTGTATCCTTTCTTTTTCGGGACACTCTGTATGATCCGGATTCCACGCTTCCGAACATGAGAGACTAAAATTTGAAAATTTTTGCTTTTATTCTTTTTGCTGTAATTCCATGAGAACAAAAGATGTTAATTTCAAAAATATGCCTAACAATCGCGAAACTTTCTGCTATAGAAATTTAAAGCAGAATTTTGCAGAAGGTGAGAGATTCAATTACAGACTTGGCCGGTCATTGTAGCCTTTCGAAGTCGTATAAAACTTTTAAACAAGAATCAGTAAATGCGATTTTGCTTTGTACACAAAGAATAGACATAGCACATTGAGTGATAGAAAAACGGTGGAATTTTACAGCTTTTCAATGGCAAAAATTTTAAAAATTCTCAAGAAAAAACCAATTTTTCGCTCTTCTGAAAAAGCTAGAAAAAATGAACACTTTCGATTTTTTGCAGTATCTCGTCGTAGAAAAATACTGTAAAATCCGGGTTTTTTGCCACTGCTCTCTTGACCATTGGCTGCGCAATGAACAAAGTTTGCGCTTTCCTCCTACCTTTAAGAGTAAGTTATGCTTTCTCAAAATAGAGGTCTTTAAAAAAAATTCTTGGCATTTCGGATTGTACAAACTTTCTCGTCACATTTATCTATGAACGAAAATATGTGTTGTAAAGCCAAAAATTTGCCCTTTGCAACAGTACTTATTGCTCTTTGAAAGATGATGTGGGAAAAGAATTACGGCGCTTTGAAGATGAATTTCGAAAAACGTGCATTAATTATGAATCAACCTAATATTAGGTGGGTTTGAAAGTTCTGTCATTTTATTTTCAAAAATTTGTAACTTCGCGAAATTTCGATGGATTTGCTTGCTTTTAATTTCGTTAAAAAGGAAAAGTCTTTTGCTTTCAATCGTTGTTTTGTTTATCTTCTGTTTCACACTGAGTGCAGAGATAAAAATGAAATAAGTTAGGTCACCAAAAATCTGGAATGCTGCAGAAAAATCTGAAATAGTCAGTACATATGTTTTTTGACCTACTCTTGGCAGCTCTGAAAAGTTTGTCCTGTTTGGAGGTCTCTTTGAAAAGTTATGATTTTCGAGAAATGTGTCAAATTAATTTTGGCGTTTTCTATAGTAAACTCGATATTCATAACATCTCACAAGGACGTCCAAACAGCACATATTTTCCACAGTTGCAAAGTGTAGGCCAAGAAACATAAGTACTGACGATTTCAGATTTTTCTGCAGCATTCCAGATTTTTGGTGATTTAACCCAGAATGGTCAAAGTTTACATGGTCTTAGTTTTCCATTTTTATCTCTGCAATCAGTGTGAAACAGAAGTTCCACAAAACAACTCAACAACGATTGAAAGCGAAAGACTTTTCCTTTCTAACAAAATTAAAAGCAAGCAAATCCGTTGAAATTTCGCTAAGTTACAAATTTTTGAAAATGAAACGACAGAACTTTCGGATCCACCTAATATACAGGGTGTCCCAAAAGTAAGTACACACTTTTCAATCGCTAATATCTCTCTTCTCAGTGGGTCTTTTTTCGCCATTCAAGTACGTTCTGTAGAGGAGGCTTCAACTTAAATTTTCTGTATCGAGTGAATCACCGATCGCTCTTCATTACTGTAGGATTACTGTAGGAACTTCGACAAAGATTTTAGGCCATTGGAAGCCATATGCTGACTTGGAACAAAACCAAACAAGCCAAAAACCCTTGTGCTATGGTTGTGGAAGCCGCTGATTTCGAATTTGAATTTTCCACTTCACTTTGATGTTTCTTTTCAGAGTTCTCCCAGGTAAACCGTAATAAACGACTTCCCAGTATTTGTCAGGAGTGTGATTGCACCGTCAAAAAAGCTGAAATCACTCGTAAAAAGTTATGTAGTGGGATCAGTGTGCGGGAAAACTATAGTACATAATTTTTCAGATTTTTCGAAAAAAATTTTGTCAGATTGCATATTTCTCACTGATTCCACATGCTGGAAGTTATTACCGTAACCCCACAGTAATGAAGAGCGATCGGTGATTCGCTCGATAAGGAAAATCTAAGTTAAAGCCTCCTCTACAGAATGGTACTTGAATGGCCAAAAAAGACCCATTGGGAAGAGAGATATTGGCGATTGAAAAGTGTGTACTTACTTTTGGGACACCTTGTATTTATTAGGTTGATGCATAATTCCTGCACCAAAATAGGTACAGACCGCAGTAACTCGGAATAATCCTATATCCCAAGTAGGATTCGATATATCATTTGATAGCGCAATCCTAGCTCTACAAGATAGTGCTCAAATATCTACATCAGCTTTAATCCACGCGAAGTTTTGAGCCAAAAACTGAAAAAAAAAACCATGCGTCCAAAAACCTTGAGACAGATCTTAAAAAATTGTAATTTCGTTCAAAAAGCTCATACAAATTTTCTTTCTTGCTCACGCGTAGACATTCCACGTAAAACATTTATCTATACGGTTGCTGTATTTTTTTCTCAACTAGACGATGAGAAAACGAAGTTTTCATGTTTTTTCCAAAACAATGCTGAGATGTGTTGATTTAGTTGCTGAGCCAGTCCGAGATTGGTAAATATATTTATTAGGCTGACGTTTCGGCTATGTCGCCTTCTTCAGAGCCTGAAATGGGCGACAACAATCTATAAACTATCCGATCAAGCATCTCCTCAGCCTCACAAACAAAATTCTAAGCTTTCTTTCGGATCACAGGCAAGCTGCCACACGCAATACTCACCTTTTCGACCGCCGGTAAAATTCTCGAGTATAAACGAGCGCTAACTGATAACGTAAGTGAATGATTGAACATGTCTTCACTGGATCAGAAAATCTGATCTAGATATGGTGCGAGCTCGCGTGTGATAGAGAGGCATTCATCTTTGCGATTCATTTTGGGTTGTTTGAAATCAAATGAAAAAATCAGCAACTAAATCAACACAATATTCATCATGCCGAGATTCAAAGACAGTCGCACTTTTCGATTACTTTGTAATGCTGAGATGTTCTAGCACTGACAGTTGTATACTATAGGACCTTAGAGGCGTGAATGTGAATTTTCAGCTCTTTAGAGCAGCTGGTTTACGAAAAATATCGAATTTTTAGCAACTAGGCAAGAAAAATTTGGATAAGGAGAGCTAGATTCGTTATTTCTCGCGAACTAGCAGTTCTAGAAGGCTGAAAATGTAAATTTTCACTACTAACGGCATGTACTATACAACTGTTAATACTAGAACATCTCAGCACTAATTTGGCAAAAACATGAAAAACTTCAAAAAACTTTTTTTTTCATCGCCTAGTTGAGAAAAAAATACAGCAACCGCATAGATAAATGTCTTACGTGGAACGTCTACGCGCGAGCAAGAAAGAAAATTTGTATGAGCGATTTGAACGAAGTTACAATTTAGTTTTGATTGGTCTTAAGGTTTTCGGACGATTGATTTTTTTTAGTTTTCGGCTCAAAACTTCGCTTGGATCAAAGCTGGTGTAGATATTTGAGCACTATTTTGTAGAGCTAGGTTTGCTCTATCTAATGATATATCGAATCCTACTTGGGATAGAGGATTATTCCGAGTTATTGCGGTCTGTACCTATTTTGGTGCATGAATTATGCATCAACCTAATATATTAGGTCGTTCCGAAAGTTCTTTCCGTTTTTTCAAAATATCATAAAAGCACGTGGAATAAAGGTAGGGAAACGCTTCAGGCACTTTCCCACGCCTTTTCTTCCTCTTTTCAACAGTGATACTAACGTGCCGCTTGCTCTTGTGCTCAGTGAGATAATGGCCAAAATTTCGAACCCATGGATTTTACCATGTTCAGATGTGGCAATTTTTCACAATCTTGTTTTTTGACTTTTGGGAAGCTTTAAAAGCAGTCAGATAGAGTAGACAAAGTGCAATTTTATGGAATTTGTTTTGGCAATCTCAACTGGCTTTTCAGTATTTTTTGAGATACTTTTCCAGAAGTCTTCATTTTTTCGAAGTCACAAAACATCAAGGATTTCGACACTTTCAAAAGTCGTTTATGATTGTCCACTATTTTTACAAACTAACTGAGTGTTTACCGCTTCGAAATATAAGATTTCGCATTTCACATGTACACCCTCTGGCGGGTTCAAAATCAAGAATTATGGAAATTTTATTGCCAAAAACCCTCACAAACTGGGAAGAAAAATACTCAATAGAAAGAGGAAGAGAAGCTGCATCGAATGACACCTTAGTTGTGCGCCGTTTTAGGTTCTATGATTCTTGACATCATCAAAAGTGGAATTTGATAGCACCAGAAAAACAATTCTAAAGAATTTTTGAGGGCAGCTAAAGACTCCGAAAATTTGCATTGAATTGCACTTTTTTCACTTTATCTAACTGCTATCAAAACTTTTCCAAAAGTGAAAAAAGAAGATTTCAAAAAATTGCCAATGTTGGACACGTAAAGAGCATGGATCCCAAATTTCGGCCATTATCTCACTAATCGCAAGAGAAAGCGGCTAAGGGATACGACATTTAAAACGAGAAAGAAAAGCTGCGTCGGATAGTGCTTGAAGCGTTTCCTTACCTTTATTTTACGTGTTTTAATGATAGGTTGAAAAAAACGGAAAGAACTTTCGGAACGACCTAATATACAGGGTGTCCCAAAATTTGTACCCACTGTTTGATTGTTATTAACTCTCCTATTATGAGGTCTTTCAAAAAGCTGTAAGCGCCATTTTATAGAGCTGCCTTCAACTTAGATTTACGGTATAGAGCGAGTCAGTGACCGCTCTTCATTACTGTAGGATTACGGTAGAAACTTGGAACATGTGGTGTCACTGTGGAAGAAGCTGCCGTTTCAAATTTTTTAAAAAAAATGTGATAACTTGTGTAATAGGGTTTTTAGAGACTCTGAGTTCAATGCTTAACTATTTACAAGATTGCGAAGCTTTCTGAACGGTGTAACTGAGTTTTTAGGAACATTGAGAAAATGGCCGCTACTGCTTACCTTGCATAACTCTTCAGTGAAGCATCATAATAAGTTGGGAACTTTACATTAAGAATTAGCAACTCCAATTGGCCTGATGTAAAAGTTTTCGGGCTGTTTTGATTCCTTTCTGAGGCAAAATATGGCCTTTCATGGCCCAAAACCCTCTTTCAAGTTTCTGCCGTAATCGTACAGTAACGGAGAAAGATGGACGATACGCTCTATACTCTAATCTAAGTTGAGGCCAGCTCTACAAAATGGCGCTTAGCTCTTCTCGAAAGACCTCATAATAAGAGAGTTATTTACAATCAAACAGTGGATACATTTTTTTGGGACACCCTGTATATTAGGTTGGTGCTAAAATCTTGTCGGTTTTTCAATCCATCGGCAAACGCGCTAGAATGAAGATAAACAAATCCATCGAAATATATCCTATGCAGAATTTCTTCCTCTTTCCAGCAGCTAAACTAGCATTGTGTTTCATTGCGAGAGTCACGAGATATTTGCTGGAAATTACAGCCACTCTTTTTTACCATGTCCAAATTTCGCTAATTTTCAAAATTTTTGTATGAGACTTTTGAAGAAGCCCTAGTAAACAGCAGACAGGGCAAACCTTTTGCCAACAGTAGCCTTACGGCTTGTCTTTCAGAATTTCTACGTATTTTTTGAACTGGCCAAAATTTACATTCAGCCTATTTTAACCTCGCACAATATATTAGGTTGATGCAAAATTAATGAGCGTTTCTCTAGGACTTTTTTATGAACAAATTTTCTCATAACTTCTTCCTTTGAAAAAGACTCAACCAACATTATTGAGAAGCTCTTTTCATGCTCTATACAAAGCTGTTTGAAACGGACATTTAGCCTAGTCTGTTGAGAATTATAGGGCTTTTAATGACAGCACTCAAAACCAGATTTTTATTGCATTCAGTTTCCTAGCCAGAATTCAAGCGCAAATTGAGGCGCTTTTTCGAAAATTTAGCCACTATATGTAATAGAAATTGTCTACATTATGCACTCTTAACCATATTTTTTGAAGTAATTCAAGCTAAGCTATCGGCGCCTTAACATGGGTAATACTCAGACAATTGCGGGGGACAGGCGGGCACCGGAAAAATAGATGGCTGATTTCTCGAATCCCGCTCGCGGATTTTTTGAGAGGCAATCAGGACTTTTCGGAACGTCGCTTGCTGAATTCTCGATTCTCCAGAGATTCAGCAATATATCTGCAAAAGACAAGAGCAAAAAAAGATTCAACAGGCGGTCTCTCAGAAATTCGCTAACTATTTTCCTGGAATTTGCGAGCGGGATGCGAAATTTTAGCAAAGCGTATTTTCCGGTGCCCGCCTGCCCCCGCCGATTGTCTGAGTAGTTGCGATCATTCTATAGCCCACATTTTTCTTTTGTAGAATGCAATCCCTAAAGTTTTGCTCATTTCCATAAAAGTGAGGGTAGAGCATTCTGTTGACAGCTTTGGCAAAGGCATTTAGCTGTTCAGCACGCAAATCAGAAATCTATGATTCGGGATTTTGAGGCCTACTGAAAAAATGCTGAAAAAGTTGATAATTTTTCCTTTACGCCAATCTCTTTTCTCCAAGCTCTTTTCATGTTTGTTTGTACTCTGACTTGCGGCTACAAGATAGGCTACTTATAAATTATGCTAACAAACTGTGAAGGGAATTATGTTTTGTTAAAAACGAGACTCCAGAAAATAAATTGTTTTGTTTTCTAATTCATATTTTTTGCGCATGTGAGATGTGAGTACACGTTAATGTGCATTGTATTGCGAAAAGTCTGCTGCATCTGATTGTCTTTACCACATTTCAAAATGTAGGTTATATAGAAAGTTATAGCAAGTTGAAGTGAAAATTTGAAAAACGCTCATTGTTTTTGCATCAACCTAATAAAATGGTGAAGACTTCAGTCACCATTTGATGCATTTTATTCTCCTCCTTTCAACACCTGTCTTCTTTTACCTAGACAGGCAAAATTTGTGTGGAAAATCGCAGTATTTCTCAATTTTAAAAGTGCACACTGACGTAACCTATGTTTCAAAATCTTCATAATTCGAATTGGTACAAAATTAGGTTGTACCAATTTTAACGCTATATTTGTTAAGAACTCAAAGAATTATGAATTTTTGAATATGGTGCGAACGAACTTTCGGTACAACCTAATATATATGTTAAGACGTATTCG
This sequence comes from Cylicocyclus nassatus, assembly GCA_958299035.1. Classification (NCBI taxonomy): domain Eukaryota; kingdom Metazoa; phylum Nematoda; class Chromadorea; order Rhabditida; family Strongylidae; genus Cylicocyclus; species Cylicocyclus nassatus. The sequence continues at coordinate 88,507,051 of CATQJL010000112.1, forward strand.
AGGCGCACAGCTATTGACTTTGGCTCATGTCGCCCTTGGTCAGGCTTTTGTCCGCGGAGCGCAGCAACCTCCTCGCACTTGAACTTCTTTCTTGCATCTCTACCTTTGCGTATCGTCTTCTTTCTCACACTGTCATGAAAGGTCATGCTGCGTAGCATTTCTCGACTTTTCTACTATCTGCACCCGGGTGTCAAACTGGCTAGAGATCTAGAAAAACTAGCTACAGTCGAGTAAATTCTCCACGTAATGTATTTTCTCACGCGCAAATTCTATCGTACTTCACCTACAGGCAGGGCACGCTCTATTAAGCAGGAAATCTACACAACTGTACCAAAAGATTGACTTAGATGCTCTCAATTTACAACAAAATTGTTGTAAATTGTTATTTTGCATAAATTGCGCTGCATACTACTTATAAGTATGTCTCCGTTTCCGTCACTTTCATGGGTCGGTGCTTCTTCGTCGCCTTACTTGTTCCACAAATGGCTTGCCAATCGTTAAGAAGAATTGAAAATGGTCTGGATAATAGTATCTATACATAGTTTCCGTTTCTACAAAGCAAGAACGTGGCGGTTACACTGTGCACTGCTCTTGCCGTTTCCACTCTTTCAGTGCTGAGCGATTCAAGTTCCACGAACTGTGCATGCTATCTATCGCATACTACCTGCAGTGATGGCCATGAACTGCGGTATCTATAGCACATCATTATTGGTCAGATGAACAAGGTAATTTATTTAGGTTATTGAAACTGGCTAAATTGATACTAATCTCCGGCTGCGTGTTTGCTACACTGATAAGGGAAGTCACTTGACTTAGGTCGGCCTTTTGAAATGAGACACATACATCTAGAATCAGTTCGGAACGCTGGTTCCAAGCTGTCCTTACCTGCGAAGCATTTTTCTGAAGCGAGTTATGAGCTTGTTAGTATGTGTCATTTCATTGACATACAATTAAATACGAAAAGAAGGCCTGTAGACAAAAATTTGCCCAAAAAGTGGTGAAAAATTGAAATAACATCAAGAGTCTTTTGGCATTGTATAGTATGCAATTGAACCACTACCTAGATGTTGATACCATATCATCCGTAAGTCGGTTATCAGGGCAACTTTGCTTAGGAAAATGCTCGTAACTCGCTTCAGAGTAATGCCTTGCAGTTAAGAACACAGAAGTTATATGAGTCACTTCTCAAAAGGCCAACCTAAGTTCGGTAACTTTTCCTGTGAGTTCAAGTTGTAATCATGGTGTTTCCAGCGAATTTATCTTACGCACTAATTTTTTTCAAATGGAAAATACCGTTGCGAGTTACGAGAAACCAGAGAAGGGTGAGAGTGAGAGCGTAGGAGTATCATCTCGCGTCACTTTCAAAACTTGCTTACGATTACTTTCTTTTTCTTACGTACTCGTTACTGCTGACAATCCACTGTTCAAGCCACCTACATTTTGCGTATGCCTTTTACATAATCTTCGACAATATTCGCGGTGCAAATATCAGGTCCATATCAGGATAGGTAGGTTTAGCTTGAAGAAAACAAGGCACTATAATTATTGACTTTATCGTGAATAACAATAAACAAAGCCTATCACTGAAAGAAAGGAGAAGATGAGCAAAGGTCGAAATGCACTATAGAAATCTGAAGTCCGAGGAGGTTGCCGCGCTCCGCGGACAAAAGCCTGACCAATGGCGACGTGAGCCAAACTCAATAGCTGTGCGCCTCGAATACGTCATATGTCAGTGGCGTCCGAGGGGGTGGGGTCGAAGAACGGGTCGCGAAATTTTTTAATGTTACACTAATTTCACGCGTACAGGGCGCACCTTTTTCGATTTTTCGACTAAGTCCCTCAGCCGCTTTAAATTATTTCGGAAAACGATCCTTAAGCCGTACGATTCTCTTAAGCAATATACAGCAAGGCAAAGGGTCTTTTGATTGCAAAGTTCTTTGGCGTATTTGAGCTGGTCGATTTTGGAAAAAAATCCCCCGTGCTTTGTACGCGTGAAATTAGGGTACTAAAATGGGTTATAAAATTGTGCAAATGACTCGTCTGCACTTGTAAATATTATAATTGAAGTAAATTTTAAAATTAAAAAAAATTTATTTTAGCCTTATAAAAAACTTTTTTCAGTGCTTGCTGACGCCGCGCACCTTCATCGGAAAAAGATTTTGTCCCCCTCCCCCCCCCCCCGAACCGAAATCCTGGGTACGACACTAATATATGTGTATAGTAGGCTGTACCACCAGCATCGGTCCCGCGCTGTCATGCCTTGCGAAGACGCACGGTCGCATGCGATGGGCCTTAACGCGTAGCAATGTTCGCACGCGTCAAACCGCACCGTCGCAACTCGCCGCAGGCGCGACGTCACATGACCGATGCTGGTTGGTACAGCCTGTATATTAGGTTGAACCGAAAGTTCTGTTGCACCACCTTCAAAAAATCGCAACTTCTTCCTATGGCGATGACTTTGCATGGCTAAAATATTATTGGAAAAAGCAAACCATGCACTTTCCAGCAGTACCTTGGTTGCTATCTACTTTACTCTGAATGCAGAGACAAAATTGGAGAAAGGAAATCACTTCAAGTCCGAAATTTTTAGGCAAGCCTGTTAAAAAAATTCGAAACTGCCATAAGATCCAAAGCAGCCAGCATCCTAGACTTTTTGACCCACTTTCTCCAGCCGAGCAAAATTCGCGCTGATAGAGCTGTTGCTTTAAAAGTTATGATTTTTTGAAAAAAATGCCAAATCAATTTTCCTAAGAAACTGATTTCTTAGCATTTTTTTCTCGAAAATCATAACTTTTCAAAAAAACAGCTCGATCAGCGCGAATCTTTCACAACTAGAAAGAGGGTTTTAAATAGCCCAAAATACTGGCTGTTTTGGATTTTGTGGCACGTTTTGGATTTTTTAGTGGGCTTGCCTCAAATTTGATTTGAAGTGGTTTTCTTTCTCCAATTTTATCTCTACACTCAGAGTGAAGCAGATAGCGATCAAGGTGCAGACTTGATTTTCGTGGAAACTGCAGGCAGAAAATTCTGAAGAATACACGAAAATCGAATCTGCTCTTGATTGGCACGAATTTCACGCAGCTAAAACGAGGAGCGTCTCAAAACAATTGTTTATGACTGTTTCGATCTCTGTTGCGATGTTTGAAGCTTTTTTGAGCATGCTCAAAAATTGCAAAACTGAAGTAATTCTTTTCATTTCCTTCTAGCTTCGAACTATCTCATAGTAATTCGCGGAAAAGGCACTATAGTAATGCACAAAGTTTCCTTCAAATAAAAGTACTTTCAGAATTTTTTGTGACCCCGCTCGAAAACAAATTGCCAATTTCGACTGACTTCCTTCAATTGCTTTCAGCTCTGAAATTTTCTCAAATTAATTTATGGCAGGGGTGCACCTTTAAAGAGGATGGATTCCTTTATTATAAAGTTGAAGAAATCCATCGAGTGGCGATATAGCAGCAGAGTCAAAATAAAAGATTTTTTATCATAAAGGGTCGTTGCAAAGCGAAGTCGAAACTTGGATTAAAATGAGTACTCATAAATTAAGCTCGAACTAATGCATAGATTTATGTAGAATGTCGAAAAATTACGTGATATACAAAATATGATATACATTATGTGATATATCCCAAAAGTATGCATACACTGTTTGATCGTAGATATCTCTTTTCCCAAGAAGTTTCTTGCCTGCCGCCAGGCACCATTTTGTAGAGGAGGCTTTAGCTTGGATTTACAGTTTGGAGCGAATCACTAATTGCTCTGCTAACTGTAGGATTAAGGTAGGAACTCAAGAAGTGTTTTGAGCCATCAGGGGCCCCTATTCCGCTACAGAAAGTAGACCGAACAACCAAAACTTTTACACTCAACTCGAGCCGAATCACCTGCAATGCCTCTTTCATAGGTTATGCCAGGTAAACCACAATAGCTAATTTACAATACTCCATGAAATCGTGATCACGCCATTTGAGCTTTGCAAACTCGTAAAAAGTTGAATAATGAAATCAGCAAGCGTGAAAACCCCAGTACACCACTTTTCAGATTTTTTGGAAATGTTTTCGAAACACGGTTAATCCGCAATGACGCCGTAAGCTGAAAGTTCCTAGCGTAATCTTAATGTAGTGAAGGGAGCTTGGTGATTCGTTCCATACTGTGATCTAAATTGAAGCCAGCTCTACAAAATGATACCTGAAGGAGCAAAAGACTTTTTGGGAAAAGAGATATTGACGATTTAACAGTGTGTACATACTACTGACAAGAGAAGGATACTTGGTCGAAGTGGCGTTTCTACAAGAAATGTATACTTTTTTATAAAGCATGGAACATTCCGAATCTGCTTTCGGTATCTGCAAAGCGCTTTTGGAATGGGAGTTATAACAGTTTTTTGAGGCAGAATTCCAAGGATTTGATTAAGGTAAAAACGAGTATTGAAGTCTTCCGGCACTTGAATGGAGTAACGACTAGCTCCAATTTGTTAGATGAAGGTAACTGCAGGAAGCGCCCTGCCAGTAACCATGACCCCTCCAAGCTCGCAGACTACAGTTCTGAAAGATCATATTGTAGCTGCGTCTCGAAATTTTTGCATTAAAAATTTCCGTAACTTTTTTCTCAGAAACGCTTTGCAGATACCGGAAACAGATTCGGACTCAGCGTTCCATGCTCTATAAGATAGTATACATTTCCTGTGGAAACGCCACTTTGACCAAGTATCCTCCCTTGTGAGGCTCCGTATAAGCGACATAACCAGTGGCAAGCAAGGGGTGTGGCACACGATCGCTGGTTACGAACCCCCCCCCCCCCCTGATTGCTGTCTTGATAAGACCCTCTCCACCCCCCCCCCCTCCCCCCTGAACTATACACTTAAGATAGCATTACTTGAAGGCCCTGTTAAACATAATGGGCAACATATCCATAATGAGCCTGTCAATTAATCTCTCTAGACAAAGTTTGAGCGAATTCTGAAGATTCAATATACTAGGTTACTTAAGTGAAATGGTCATATTCCAACATGATTAATTTCAAAGGAGAATTAGCTATCCGTTTTTGCACTCAGGACAAAGCACTACTCCTTCTTTGTCCATCTCAGAAATCCCGCTTCAAAAGACCTCCAAACTGTGAAATTAGAGGCCATCCAAGAGCACGTTTTTCCCATTTTTGCTTTTGATGGCTGTGCTTTAACCAACTATTACTCAGAGTAAAGAAATGAATCAGGCTCAAATCACTCCTGTGAAAACTAGGAGATCTAGGCTATCGATTCACATAAATACGCTTTGCTAAAAATGTTTTTATGACATAGTTGTGCCACACCCCATTAACTATGTCATAAAAACAAAAAATTAAAAATCAAAAATCATTTTGAAATCAAGAAAACATTTTTAGCGAACAGTATTTACATGAATCGATAGCCTAAACCTCGTAGATTCCATGGAAAAGTTTTAAGTCTGCTTCGTCTTCTTGGCTCTGAGTAATATTTGGTGAAAGCACAGCCATTAAATGCGAAAAATGGGAAAAATGAGATGTTGGTTGGCTTCTAATTCCACAGTTTGAAGGTCTTTTGAAGCGGGAATTCTGAGGTGAACGAAGAAGGAGTAGTGCTTTGTTCTGAGTGCAAAAACAGATAGCTAATTCACCTCTGAAACAAAGTTAATCATGTTGGAATATGACTATTTCACTTAGGTAGCCAAGTATCTTGAATCTTCAGAATTCGCTCAAACTTTGTCTACAGGGGTAAACTGACATGCTAATTATGGATAAGATGCGAATATCATGTTATCACTATTATTAGATTACCCAACTACGACCCCCTCCCCTTTTGACTCCTCAATACAACCCTCAGGTGTGGCGTGCCACACCTCACGCTTGACCCTGGACATAACTCTTTGTTTGGTGGCGCGCAACCTCAGGGTGCTCCTAGGTTGCGCGGGAGCAACCTAAAGTGAAAAAACACTTACAACTTCTTTCATTCACACAACTTTTTCATGATAAAGTTGATAATTTTATAGAGTTAGCCACGGAAAACTTCTAACAAGGAAAGGAAGGTTGGTCGAAGCGGCCTTCTGTAATGAGATGTATAATGCCTTGTAGAGCTTGAAACGCTGATTCCAAATCTACCTTTGCTATCTGCTGTGGGCTTCTGGGTGAGGAGTTATAAAAGTTTTTGTGAGTAAAAATCTGAATGCAAAAATAGGCTAAAATCAGCCGTAACATTTTTTATAGGACTTAATTGGTAGTCGGGTCACTCGGTGCAACAAATATTCTTGATTCAAATGTACCAATTCACCGCTGCCTCATTTTGAACCTTGGAAAAAGGTCACGACTGATTTTACCCTATTTTTGCATTTAAATTTTTACTCACAAAAACTTCATAACTCCTCGCCTAGAAGTCCGCAGCAGATAGCAAAGGTAGATTTGAGATCAGCGTTCCAAGCTCTGCAAGGCAGTATACACCTCATTTCAAAAGGTCACTTCGACCAACCATCCTTCCCTTGTAAGTAAATTAAAGTATTTGGGTATAGATGGTAAATTATTGAAATGGATTGTCTTGTACTTAGCTGACAGCCGTCTGACGGTCAGAGTTAGTCATTGCTACTCGCAAAGCAAAGCACCAATAAAGTACCTCAGGGGTGTCCTCTCCCCATTTTTATTTCTGCTTTATACAGTTGATATGCCAGCTATCATTAGTCCACATACATTATAGTCAAATTGTACGCCGATGATATAAAGATCTATGGGATTTATGGGGATGAGAACTCTGAGAAGGTAAGATCCGCTCTGCGAACATCGTTATGTAGACTTGCAGAGTGGGCCTCTGCTTGGTGCTTACCAATCAACCCCGAAAAATTCTCTTCTATGCACCTAGGCGGTGGCCAAAAGCAGACGTAGAAGTTGATGGTGTGGACTTGAAACGGAGCAGTTTCACTTATTTCTATGTCCGTTTCAATGAGTCTCTGGATTTCATTGAGCATATAAATGAGACTATTACCAGGCATTTAGCTCGGTCTTCCAGATTTTTCGAAGTGTCCACACGGATGATCCAACAATTATGTTACGGCTTTATAAATCCTGTGTTTTACCTAAACCTGAGTACTGCTCACAACTCTGAGTCCGAGTAAAGCTAAACATATTGAAAAGCTTGAAAGAGTTCAGAGACTTGAATGTCCTCTTTTCCTAGAACCTCGGCATTACAATGATGTAGTTCTATTTGTTAGTTGTGCCAGCACGAGGTTTCGACGAAGCTTTATTAGTAGAGCGGCCTAACGTTTCGAGCAATCCTCGTCTTCAGAGGCCTAAAGTGGCGCGCGATTAATGATCTTATGTTTGTCCCACCAAACGCCTTGTCAACCCTGGCCAGTTTTTCGATCCTCCCTATGGATTCACTAGTGAAAATCAAATGGGATGACGAACTGACCGTGGTCTACCGCTATCGCACCGATGGTGGTGTGCGACCGCCTTCTCCGAATTAGTAGTGCAAATTAGCCATACAAGTCAATCGATTGCACTACTCTGTCACAGCTCACATAACGACATGAATGGCAGAAATTCATTTGTAATAACTAAACACTCATTTCTGTTATTCATTTGCGGGTTCCTATGAGAGATCCAGAAAGCTTCGAGAGCTTTCCGTGCAGAGATATCCGGTTCGTATGCCAAAATGGAGCATTTGATTAGATAGTCATTGTCACCGTGATCGTTGTGCTTGTGCCTTCCGAGAGGTGACGTCAGACTACCTTTTCTCTTACTGGCTAGATGTTCCTTCATTCTCACACCAAGTGCTCTTCCGGATTCTCCAATGTAGGTGGCGCCGCATGTCAAGCAATCAATCTGATATACTACATCTGTTTTAGCGCAGTCACCGACATTGTTATACGGACAAATAGTGCATTCTTTCGAAATGCAGTATTTGTCGTAAAGCCTATTTCGCACAAGTCGTTTCCTGATGTCATCGCCTGGGATGTTCACGAGAATGATATCATCGCATAACTGTGATCGCTTTATGCTATGCTGTACGGCAGCACTGACTTGCTCGGAGATGTAAGGTAAACAAAGTGGTATATTATTACTGTGCTGGGCATCGTCTTTCCTAATTCTACCATGCAATCTGTGCACTTGGCATCCGTTATTCTTAGCGATGCTCAAAGCCATAGCTCGTGACTCTGTTCTCTCTTCATCTCCTGTACAAACTTGTGTTGCGGTTTTAAATATGTTTCGTATAACAGCATGTTTAACAGCAGATGGATGTGAAGAACGAGCATGTAGTAAGATATTTTTGCAGCTCTTCTTTCGATACCATTTCACAATCGCATCACAGCCAGACAATTTAAATTTCACGTTTCGGTAAGGCAGCCAACCATCCGTCGGTTGTTCTCGCGTAAATCTTATGTATTGACACTGCTGATTCAGTAATCGAAAGCATTCGTCCATTTCGGACTGCATGGATGTTATGAGACAGCGGTCATCGATATATCTGCAATACATAAGAGGCTGTCGTAACAACACCGGGTTCTCGATTCTACTCATAAAACATATCGCAAGCGTTGGCGCAAGTCTTTGTCCCATCGCGAGACCTCTCAGTTGGGTGAAGTAAGTTCCTGATTATCTAAAGATGGAACAACTCAAACATTCTTTGATCAGGGTCATGAGATGACTCTTACTCAGCCAAAAGGTGTCGATATTCTTTTCTTCACTATCCAGCATTTCTGATAACGCTTGTAGAGCATTGTCATTTTGAACACTGGTATACAATGATACCACATCAAATGACTCAGCTACGGAATTGTCGTCAAACTGAGCGTTCCGTAAGCGTTCAAAGTGGTTAGTGTTGGACAAGTGGGACGGTACTCTTGCCAGTAGCTGATTAACAATTTTGTTCAAGAACCATGATGTTCTATCGGTTGGCCCGCCGACACAACTGATGATCGGTCTTATTTTGAATTGTCCTGCTGTCATCAAGCGGGTATCATCAGTCTCATCAAACTTGTGGGTTTTGATGAGGCTATAGAAAACGGGGCAACTTGGCGTGTCCAACTTTAGTCTGCTAAGAAAGCTCTCCTCAAAGCCGGCGGATTTCCCTACTGCCATCCATACATGATTGAGCTGTTTATATTGCGCATGAAATTCCTTTTCGGTGACGCGGCGGTAGACTGTTGCATCGCTAAGGTGAAGTTGTGTGATTTCGCGATCTAAGTCTCGTGGTATACCTAACCACAAATTCTCCACCTTTGTCACTGACGGATATGCGCACAGCCTCACTTGCTATCAAATCACGCAGCTCTTTGTAACCAAGTCTTTGTGAGTGAGCCAAGTTGACGTGATGTTGCCTTTTGACCCGAGTGTTAGCGGATAAAACGCCAGACAACAATATTCTAAACTTGACATCGACCTCAGATGTTGGTTGAGGCTCTCTATAGAATAGACCTGGGAATGGTATAGAGGGAAGCGTTGGTCTCAGCCTTGATGCTCTTTCAACAACCTCTGGATCTCTGCTCTTATCAACTTTGGTCTTAACTCTAAGTTGGTCTCGGAGTCTGTGAAGGCAGGCCACGACCTTACGAAAAACAGACCCGTTAACGTTCTGACTGATAGAGAATGATGGACCCAAACTAAGGAACTCACGCGCGCTATCAGAAATTTGAGTGTTGCCATTACTGTGACTCTTGCCGTTCGATCAGGCGTTTCAGTTGGAGCTATGTCAGTTTCACAGCGGTTTTGCTTAGGTGAGTTGCATCCATTTAGAGTTTTACAAGCGGCACCAACGAGTTTGTAGTACTTGGCCTGGAGGGAGATTTAGCGTTAGATCGAACAGAATCACAGATCGATCGAGAGCCGTTCTCAATCCTCCTCCAAGTCGGATTGTCTAGAAGACGTCGACACGCCTGTTCTTTAGTGTTACATCTCAACAGACACGAATGTAATGTATGTTGCTTCTTTTTGATAACGACTTCGAGGATCCGTCTGTAGGTGTTCTTAATCTTCGGGTGATCTTCGGGTAGGCAACATAATGAACCAATCTTCTTGTTTGAGATGAACCGAGGAACAATGTCGTCCGTCTTGCACCGCTTCAAGAAAGTCAATGCTTGGCGCGTCGCAACCACATTTTGGCGAAGCGACAATGCTTCCCGTACAAGAGGACAGTGTTGTGGCGGAACATCTGTCAGTAACTTGAATGTCCTCTTTTCTTTGAACCTCGGCATTACAATGATGTAGTTCTATTTGTTGTTAATTGTGCCAGCACGAGGTTTCGGCGAAGCTTTCTTAGTAGAGCGGCCTATTGTTTTGAGCAATCCTCGTCTTCAGAAGACTAAAGTGGCGCGCGTTTAATGACGAAAAGCTCTCGAAGCCTTCTGGATCTCTCATAGGAACCCGCAAATGAATAACAGAAATGAGTGTTTAGCCATAACAAATGAATTTCTGCCATTCATCCCGTTATGTGAGCTGTGACAGAGTAGTGCAATCGATTGACTTGTATGGCTAATTTGCACTACTAATTCGGAGAAGGCGGTCGCACACCACCATCGGTGCGATAGCGGTGGACCACGGTCAGTTTGTCATCCCATTTGATTTTCACTAGTGAATCCATAGGGAGGATCGAAAAACTGGCCAGGGTTGACAAGGCGTTTGGTGGGACAAACATAAGATCATTAATCGCGCGCCACTTTAGGCCTCTGAAGACGAAGATTGCTCGAAACGTTGGGCCGCTCTACTAATAAAGCTTCGCCGAAACCTCGTGCTGGCACAACTAACAAATAGAACTACATAAGAGTTCAGAGGATTTTTACTAGAATTGTGATGAGGAGATGTACCCGCGATTGTACCGCTTTGAGCTATTGATCGCTTGAAAAAGCTGGGACTTGAATCTCTTGTTAGCAGAAGAGCCAAATCTGACCACTTGTTTTGCTTCAAAGTTCTGAAACGTGAAGTCAAGTTGAACCCCAGCGATTACTGGATCTTTATGCCTGCTTCCGATAGACACAGTGGTTTCAATTTGCATTACCCCGAAAGTTGAGGGGAAACATGCCAACCTGCCATTCAACTATATATTTTTTGTCGGGGAGCTAGATGGTTGCGGTGCACTCAACTCGCGAAGTTTTAAGTGCTGACAACTGCATTTAGAAGGACACTGAGAAAAACTGACATTTGCTAATTACTGAACAATTCTTGTGACTTGTTCCTGATCTGTTTTCAATACAGGTCTGCTTGCTTCTGGTCATTTCTTGCGCAACCCAGCTTGTCGACTCATGTGTTTCGGACTTTGCTTTCCCCACTTCGCTTTTACGACAGCTGCTTTCGTGAATCCCTTTCCCACAACGTCAGTTTATGATTTCATGTTTTTTTCGATTTGTCGTGTTCGCTGTTCGTCGTGTTCGTTTCTCGGTTTATCGTGTTTACTAACCATGCTTTGCTGGTTTGTCACCCACTATCGGATGAGCAACAGCACTGCGCCTTGGGACCGTAGACAGCTGCGTTTCATGCATGGCTTTCCCAAAATAAGGCAGGTGTATCCAAGCGTCGGTGGTGTCAGGTTGGTGGATACCTGGCAGGAACCAATCGCAGACGTTTTGGACAGCTCGGAAAATTGGCAGTGGCACTCTTCAATGCCAATCACCTGACCTCCCTTGACCAAATAAAAATTTTTTCTTTCTAAACACCTAGGCCCTTATTCACTGTTTGTTCTGCTGAAGGGTGACAGGCTTTTTCTTTACTCACACAGGCTTTAACATACGTTTACGCGTATGAGATAAAGATAATAATTTTTTGTATTTTTCTTTTGGCAACGTTGCAAAACTTACACCAAATTTGTTGGCTCAATATTGCCTGACGGTTTTGAACGAAATGGGTTCACCGTTAGGCTGCGTTCATACTGATTCCCATGTTCTGGAACTGTTCCCGCACAGTTCTCGCACTGTGCTGAAACTGTGCGGGAACTGTGCGGGAACAGTTCCAGAACTGTGCTGCATGCGCTGCAGCCGCTCCGCACCGTTTTGAACGGCGGGAGTTGGAGAATTTTGACCGTTCTCAACGGTTTTTCTTCCAGATTTCGCTCATTTTGGCCTTAATTCTCCACCCCGCTTCCCTTCTTGATCAGCAGCACTGCGAACTCGAAGCGGGGTTGAAGAATGAGCGCTTTTCTGCGCCGTGTATTCGGAAAGATGGGCTATCGTGCGATTGTTCATTCTGTCTTCTTGTTTTTTGCTCAAAACTACTTCATTTGTTCCAGGAAGCGGCTGCCCAGTTTCCATAGCCATCTGCCACAAATTAGGGAGTAGGAGAAATCCTGAAATTGCATGAGTTGGGACTTGTCTCTTGTTTTTCATGATTTTGGGCGTTCTTAGCCTTGTTCGTTTTTCCATGTCGTTGCTTCTCCGTTCTTTCTTCTACCCCGCTTCTCCTAGTGATGAGAAAAGCTGTGAATTTGAAGCGGGGTTGAGGATTGAACGCTGTTCTGCTCCATGTATCCGGGAATATGGGCCTTCGTGCGCTCGTCCATTCTCTCATCGCTATTTTTGTTCAGACCTACTTCATGTGTTCTAGAGACTTGTCTATTTCAATTTTAATACGATGCGAGACTAAGCAGCGACTTGTTAGTACACATGAATAGGTCTGAACAAAAATAGCGATGAGAGAATGGACGAGCGCACGAAGGCCCATATTCCCGGATACATGGAGCAGAACAGCGTTCAATCCTCAACCCCGCTTCAAATTCACAGCTTTTCTCATCACTAGGAGAAGCGGGGTAGAAGAAAGAACGGAGAAGCAACGACATGGAAAAACGAACAAGGCAAGAACGCCCAAAATCATGAAAAACAAGAGACAAGTCCCAACTCATGCAATTTCAGGATTTCTCCTACTCCCTAATTTGTGGCAGATGGCTATGGAAACTGGGCAGCCGCTTCCTGGAACAAATGAAGTAGTTTTGAGCAAAAAACAAGAAGACAGAATGAACAAACGCACGATAGCCCATCTTTCCAAATACAAGGCGCAGAAAAGCGCTCATTCTTCAGCCCCGCTTCAAGTTCGCAGTGCTGCTGACCAAGAAGGGAAGCGGGGTGGAGAATTAAGGCCAAAATGAGCGAAATCTGGAAGAAAAACCGTTGAGAACGGTCGAAATTCTCCAACTCCCGCCGTTCAAAACGGTGCGGGGCGGCTGCAGCACATGCAGCACAGTTCTGGAACTGTTCCCGCACAGTTCCCGCACAGTTTCAGCACAGTGCGAGAACTGTGCGGGAACAGTTCCAGAACATGGGAATCAGCATGAACGCAGCCTTAGGAATGCACGGAGCAAGACGCATAAAGAAGAAGAGTTTGACAACAAGGTTTAGAGTGCTTTTTGTTAAAGGAAGATCTTAGATAGGAGCGATGAAACCTTGCGTATATTTGCGAAAACCCAGAAGAGAACAACAAAAACAAGCGTATGTCAATTATTGCTATTCCTTTTCTTCGTATCGCTATGCCTATAAGAATGACTCATTTGTCCACCTCGACCACTCAACGGAATTCACGCGTATGGTGGTCTTTTGATACGTCATTATTGCTCCATAGTCTTTACACTAGCAAGACCGAGGAAAACATGAGAACTAACTCGTTTAGAGGCGATGTTTGGTGGGTGCAGTCATAATTGACACTTTGGACCATTCTCAAGTTTCTAAAAAAGGCGAAGGCATCGAACCGTTGGGGCCGCAAGATTAAATATAAACACCACTTACAAAACCTGTTCGGCACAGAGGTAATTGGAAGACACAACGTGCCCAGGTTTCATGAAAACGGGGCTTGAAAAAATCACCATCATCTTAGCAGAAAAAAGTTTATTGGAGGCTCCCCTGTAATCTCGAGGGCATATTGTGTGTTTCAGAAGTTTGACCTTCACTTGCGTAAGAAATAATGAAAAACCCTATGCTGCCCATTCTATGAAGGCCGTAAACAACACTATGTTCTGAAAAAGTAGAATGATGTGCATATGTGCAAAGATCAACCCACCATCGCTCTACGTACCAAAGCATGAAGCTTTTCGATGGCTATCATACTTTGACCTTGATCTTATAGCGAACTAGCTGATCTGTCCGGCCCAGCCCGGGAATGATCACTGATCGGGAATGAAGATAAGGTATTCGGTGGCATTGTAGAAACTGTGTAAAGAACAAAAACAAAATGTGAACACTTATTAGTCGGTAGCATATCTCTCTTTCTCCAAATCAAGTTCAGCATGCAAAACCTAAGCAAGCAGCGCGAGTTAGTTGATAGCAGCGCTCATTGTTTTTATGAGGATCATTTTTTGTGACACTTTGCTGCTAACCGGCTACTTCATCTTCATTCACTGCTTGCCGTCAATTTTTGTGGAGTCGGCAGTATTTTGCACTCGCGCACTTTCCTGGTCCCAGGGATCAACTATAGCGAATGTAAGTGAGTTGTCGCTTGTCTTGTCTTTGTTTCAAAGAGTGAATACTTTATAACCTTTTCTCCACTTTGTGCATGACATAGAATTAACGCTCCCTGTCTTATGAGATAATCGTTTGACTGTTTTTACAGTCGTTTGACTATTCACTACAAAATTCAAAGCCTTCACTTTTATGGACGCTGTTTTGGCGAACAAAAGTATGACGAATATTGATTGGCTCACACTGACATCACAACAGTTCTTTTAAAGGCAGCGCCCAGGCAGATCTGGACCTATGGGGATTTTACGTGGAAAGTAATTTTGGGGCCCTAACTAAGGCACTGCCCAAGCGACAGCACAGGTAAATCACTAACGGCAGAGGTATGCGCCTTCAAAGTGGACCTCAGGAACTGTTAGCATGGATCCATGGCAGTTTCGCCCGAGGACCCAGCTTTGCGCCATGAATCCATGCGAAGTACGATCCCGGGGTCCAGTTCCGAGGAGAATATCTCAGCCGTTAGAGCACTATCTGAGCTGCCGGCTGGGCAGTGGCTTAGTTAGAGCCCCAAAACTACTATCCACGTGAGATCCCCATGTGTCCAGACTTGCCTGAACGCTGCCTTCAATGCGTTATAGCCACTCGCACCATAAAGTCAATGTATTTTGCAAAAGACATGAAAGTAGAACCTACATTTCCAAACGCTTTTCACCCTGCTTTGATGACAGAGATTTAGAATGAAACATACTGCTCTTGCTACATGATTCGATGAAAGTGATATGACAGAGCCGCTTCATTTCTCTACTTAGGTTGCAAATAATCAATAAATCGATAGAAGGACCCAATGAATCGCCGCAAAAAGTAGCCTATCTTCTGCGCCTGGCCTCATTTATAGGGGAGCAAATTTCAGCCTCATCGGTTCACAAACAAAGGAGTCTATAAGCCACATACTTACATACTAACAAATTTACAGAGATTGAGTTTTATTTATATATAGATTTTTGAGAAATACTGACTCATTGCATCTACGTGGCACAATCAGTAAAAGTCCTTGGAATCAAATTATGTGTTATGCATAAAACAATAAACCCGCGTTTTGATGAGAGCCATGATTTGCATTATTTTTGATAAGCATGTCTTGCTCAAAAGTGCCAAATGATTGCGAAAGAGTGAAAGTTAAGAATGCTTCTGCTTTCAAAACAACAACTGGATTGAGATATAGCAATTAAACAATTATGTTTGATATCAAATGAGAATGACAAATAAAGGTGAATGACTCTTTGGATATGTGTGTGTCTGTATGTTTGGACCTGTGGCGTACCCAGGATTTCTGTTCGGAAGAAAATTTTCTGATGAAAGTGGTGGCCTCAGCCACGCACCCGAAAAAAATTTTTGTAAGGCTAGATTGGATTTTAAAAAATTTTATAAATACTTACTTACTTACTTAGATACTTAGATGACTCGTCTTCACGTGGCGTGCGGACCCCAGCGCAAAAGTTTCCATTGTGCCTGTCCCTCGCTTCAGACATCCACGTTCTTCTTGGTTGCCGTCGGTGGCTGCGTCCACAAGTTCCAGGTGCGATAATCGTATCCAGCTGATTTCTCAACTGGTCCATCCGTTCCACGAACACGTCTACTCATCTTCTTGGTGATCTTCCTCGAGAACGTTTGGCTCGCTAGGAATCCACTTAGATATTCTTAGTGTCCATCTGTCGTCTATTCTTCTATGTAATCTGTCCATCGATGCTTCGCTTTCGCAACGTATTCCGCTGGGTCGCAAAGACGGGACATTCTTTTCATATCCGTACTGCGAAGTCAGACAAGATTTTGCTTGTATCAGGTCATCTTCAGAAGACTGCGCTCGAGCGCTCTGTAGGTGGTCTGTAAAGCTTTCGACGTAGCTACAGTGTCAGTCCAAATCTCAGCTGCATAACAGAGCGCCGGGAGAACGATTGAGTCGAACATTTGGGCACGAAGTTCCGGGTCCGTCAGTTGGTCGGTGGCTTCCTTCAGAGGCCCGAAGGCGGCAGAGGCTGCTGTTCTTCTCCCTCTACCCTCAAGTCCTTTTCCATGTCCATCGAACGTCCAAGATACATGTGGGAAGATGTCTCCGTGATAGGGATATCTTCCAATTCCATTTCTGCACCTTCGCAAAGAGCGTTCTTCTTGAAGTGAGTCTTCTTCCGATTTATTCGCAGCCCTATCTTCTTCCCTACTTCGTTTAGTTCCTTCACCATCGTCTCTGCTTTAGTGAAACTGCTCGGAAAGAGAACGGTGGTGTCCGCAAAACGAAAGTTTGACAGAAATCTCCCATCAACTCGTATGCATCTCTCGTGGCGCCGTGGCGTTATACTACAAAGCCTCGTTGCCAAAGCCCGCCGCTATAGTCGACACGCGCGCCGCGCTGGCGTACGGTATTCCTTGCACCGGTGAGCGTGATCCATGAGGCAATGGCGCGACCGCAGCCTCGCCTGCTTGCTCCTGTCGCGACGTCGGCGATGTCGCGATCATGAATAGTTGCGTGAGAACACTCAGAAAAAAATGCTCTTTCAGATTTCGAAGTGCGTATCGTCTCCTCTCGTGATAAGGTGTAAAATCAAAAAAAACTTGTTCGTTTTCTTTTTTTTGTCTGATTCTTCGTTTTTATATAAAAACAAAAGATTATTCAAAAAATTCTTCTTTTGTTCGGAGGTTGCTGAGTCCAGAGGTCATCATCGCCGAGGATAAGTAATCTCAACTTGCAGTTTAGGCCACAGGTCACAGCTTGTACAATTAAACAGGTATATTATGGCAAAAACAAATGGAACGAAAAAAAATTAGAAGAAACTATGGAGTTTTGGAGTCAAACGAGTCTTCTGTTTTTATTTGGAAATGAAACGAACATAAATGATGAAAAAAGAAAACTAACAGTGTTTTTGAATTTTACACCTTATCGCGGTGCGACGGACGATACCTCACGTTAAGATCTGTACAGCAACTCTTTCTGAATGTCTTCAGGTAAGTTTTTATTGAATTCGCGGCATCGTGCGCGACCAGCGAGGCCACGGTCGCATGATTGCCTCGTAGCTCACGCTCATCGGTGCAAAATGAGTGCGGAATAGCGTAAGCCACCTTGCCGCGCGTGCCCACTATGGCGGTTAGCTTTAGCGGCGAGGTCTGTAATATGACGCACGCCCTCCCTCTCTCTTCCCAGTCTAGTAACTTCATCACCCACTGCAAGGCCGCGGTGAACAGCTTCGGCGAAATAGTGTCGCCTTGTCGGACCCCCTTCCCAATTGGAATGGTTAGGGGGCGATGGAATAGCTGCATTGTTGTTGTACAGTCCTTGTAGCAGTCGGCTAGTGTCCTCACGTAAGCTGGTTCCACTCCTTGATCGACTAGCGCAGACAGGATGGCATTGGTTTCGACGCTGTCAAAGGCTTTCTCGTAGTCGACGAAGGTTAGGACGAGAGGCAGTCGGTACTCCCGGCAGACTTCTATGACCCTCGAAACCGTCTGGATGTGGTCCATGCAGCTGAATCCTTTGCGAAATCCAGCTTGTTCTTGGGGTTGGGCTTCATCCAGTGTCCTAGATATGCGTGCGAGGATAATCTTCGTGAAGAGCTTGTACAGCACACTCACAGGCATATTGGACGGTAAGTTCTTCCCGTTCACCCTTCTTAAAAAGAAG
Organism: Cylicocyclus nassatus; assembly: GCA_958299035.1. Lineage (NCBI taxonomy): Eukaryota > Metazoa > Nematoda > Chromadorea > Rhabditida > Strongylidae > Cylicocyclus > Cylicocyclus nassatus. The sequence goes on from CATQJL010000112.1 coordinate 88,525,081, forward strand.
GACGGTTCTTGACGTTCTCCACTGGTCGGGAATCCTCTCCTTCTGAAAGTAAGATGTCAGGTGCGACACGAGGATCTCGTGTAGACGTTGTCCTCCGGCTCGCAGAAATTCAACGGAAAGATGGTCTCGTCCTGGAGCCGTGGATGTCTTCATGGTCTGAATCGCCGTGCGCACTTCAGCAGGTAGAATTTGTGGTGGTACTTCTCCAGTGGGAACAACGGGCGTCGACACGGGTGTTGGTGAGCGGAAGAGGTTGGTATAGAAGTTCTTCGCGATAGATTCCATCTTGTATCGGGAAAAAGTCGGAGTCCCGTCTTCGTTCAATGGTGCAGCCAGCGGTACGTGATATTCACAGAGGTCCCTTCGGCATTTCTTAAGACTTCGTCTTCCTTCGGCTGCTTCCAGTATCTTGGCTTGCCTGTACTTCCTGAGATCCTCCTGCATAGCTGTTCTGCAACTGGCGTTGGCTATCAGTCGCTCGAGATGGGTTGCATTCGGATCCTGCCTCAGAAATCTTCTTCTTTCGAGCAATTCCTTGGTGGTCTTCGAAATACGTTCCAGGTTCTTCTCAGAAGTCACTGAGGCACATTCTCCGCAGGCTCGCAATCCTTTCAGAAGCCGGTCGTAGTCGTACGTTGGGTCCTCCTCGATGGGCCAGTCACATCTTGATATCTTCAAGAGTTTCAGATGATATACAACATGTGGAGGAATCAATATTTCTTGCAGCTCTAACCCAGGGTGGAGTACTCCTCTTTAATTCTCCATCCCGCCCATTTCAATGTATTGGCGGGAGGCCGCCAGTGGAGAATTAGTGAAGAGAGGTACTCCACCCCGGGCATATGCCGTGGGAGGCGTGAATCCCACACATATTATATATCATTTGAAAGCTCTTGAAGAGGAGAATCTAACCTATGAAGTCGCAACATGAATCATATAGCTAAGGCAAATTCTGATGGGCAAACCTCACCCTACAAAACCTATGAAGTCACAACATCACACACATTCAAAGTCCGAATTTATAAGAGTTTAAATGTCAGTTGTCATTAAGCAACCTAAAGTTGAGAAGATTTTTAAGATTTTTCAAAATTCTCGTTCTCGGCGGCCACTCCTCAAATCAAACTGTTTTTTTCACTGTCTGGTAGAACAACACTTACCCTTCAAAACCTATGAAGTCGCAACTGCGGAGGTCTTCAGCCAGCAGATTTGTAACAGTGGAATGATTTTTCACGATTTTTCATTATTTTATCAGTCTAAATTCTGGTTCTCGGCGGTTACTGCCTGGATCGACCTACTTTCTTCGCTGTACATTATATCAAAATTTAGTTGATAAAATACGTAAAGTTCCGCTGAGTTTTACTTCCAAATACACTATGGCACGTTTACTTTAGATATTTATGACGCTGTATACATAAAAATATGCTTTCAATGATCCCTTTTGCATTTGTTTTGCTTATTTTCCGCGAACTAACGGTAACTAACGGTTCCTGGAAGAATAGACGTTAATGCTCCCCCCCCCCCCGGTTCGGGAGGTGAGTGTCCGGCACTACCACCTTCACTTTTGGCCGGCCAGTGGTAGCTGGGACCACCTTCACTTTTGGTGGGCCCGGCTTCCCCCATCGCAGCTCTGGTCGTAATCTTAAGATAGCTAGAGGTGAGTGACATCATTTCATGCGAATTAACAAGATGAACGAGTGATGGGTGGACGACAAAGCCAATGCCTCCAACGTTTCGTGATGAAACCATTTCACCACGAATGATGAGGGTCCCATCACTATCTGTCCCACGTCCTTCTTCCTGGACTTCGTTTCCTGCAGAGCGATAACGTGGTACTTGATGTGCTCTGCAGCGTCGAGAAGAGCGTGGAGGTCGGCGTTTATGGAGACAGTCTGTTGTAGATGCAGAGCATGAGGCAGCTTCCATGGCGCGTCGTCCGGACAGACGTGTCCTTTTGTCCGATCAGAAAGGTGCCTGAGTACCCTGACATCGTTCACTTATGACACTTATGCACTCTGCTGTGCATCGCAGTTCGACACCCAGTATCACCCCCACACCGTTTAGGCGGCCGACCCTTGTAGGGGATTAAAAATAGCTTGTATTAAGTATTAGTATTAAGTATTAACATGTATAAACAAGTCGATTGCACATTTATCTTTCTTATATGAGTAACTTTAAAAACTCGTTACGCCACTGGTTTGTACGTATATTCAGAATAGTAATTTTCACTGAACCAATCCAGACCAAACCTGGCACATATACACCTTGGGAGAAGCGAGTGTCGTAGGCTAGTCATCGTTATCGATCGTTATCGATTTTAACGATTTTTTTTCAAAGTTTGAGCTACGGGGCTGGGAGTTGGCACAAGCTCAGATCATTGTCGGGAGCAGGCGGCCATGCGATCTATTGGCGGGCGGGCACCGGGAAAGTAGTTCGCTGATTTCTTGCGGTCCACTTGCAGATGTTTGGAAGAATTATAACGAAATTTTCGACGAATGCTTGAATGCTTGGAGAACAATCGCGGTTTCTTTATAGATTAACTGCGGCGCAGTGGCCGCATTCTCGCGGACTTTCCGCGAGAACATGCAAAATTTTCGAGGGCAGCACGATCCTTTATGGAGGACAGCGCAGCCCCCAGGTACTTTCCGCTGAGAGAAAGTACCTCAAACTTGAGTAGTTAAACCAGCGGTGACACCTCTGCTACGCAGAGTCTTACGTGCTCGACGTAAGCGCGAAACTGCGTAAAAAGAGTCCGAGCGCCTGCTGAAAGTACGGCCAGCGCTTGCTAAAAAAGATTATTTGACGAGCGCCTGCAGAAAATTCTATGTTGCTGCCCGCTGGCAGAACATTAGACAGTGAAGGAAGTACCGCTCGCTGAAGGTTCGGCCACGCCCTAAAATTCTGCTGACCGCTTGCAGAAAAGAGCGAGTTTGCGAACCGCCTACCCCCCGGCGATTATCTGAGAGTGGGTGGGAGTAAGTGAGCATGCTGATTACGAAAATATTATTGACAAAACCGGGCGGAGCCGGACTTGCCAGCTAGTTTCTTCCGAAGATCAGAAAATCTGAAGTTTAGCTGATGTCTTGCAATTACAAAACGCATTATATATTCGTCAAATTCCTTTTAACTAACAAGCTCTTAATTTTGCACACTGCATTAGAAATTCTTGTGAACGGAGCTTACCTATGTAGCACGTTGTTGCTGTGTAAGTAAGACACTGCAGAGAGCATCTGTGTCATTAAGTCGATTACAACGTCCTCGGGCATGAATGATTGGCATTTGGCGAGATATTGGGCCAGTGTTCTGCAATAGTCACAGCAGAACATCAATGCAGCACTTGTTATGGTCACACTACGGAATCTTTCTTTCGCTCAATTGAACTTGACTGCTCGGTGATTGCATTGTAGCACTCGTACGACTCCGTAAGCGCGAGAGATTCAAAGCACAAAAATCGACAATGTCAAACATTTATTCGGCATTTACAGGCGCCTTTAGGGATGCTCTTCACTGGTAATTTGGGTGTAGAACGACAGCTGGTCGAGTTTATCCGCCCCAGGGACATGACTCAGGGCTAGCCTGGTATATCGTAATCGTTGATATATAGGCTGCTGCACGACGAAGACGCAATATCTTTTCAAGCGCGAACGCGGCTTTATTAGCGTCGGAGCAAATGAGGCGCAGGATCTACAACGATGAAGACATGCGCGCGCCGCGTTCGCGCCCGCTTAACTAATACTGCTTCTGCGCCTTCGCCCTGCAATAGCCCTTATGTTCTAAGATCGTGGGCGTGCCACATTAGGCAAATCTAATGCTCATACTCATTCCAAATGCAAAATATTCTTGCTGTCAGAAAATTGATTTTCGCTTGCTGCTTTCTGATTTAACAACAGTAAGTACTTATGTCGCATCGTTACGTTATCTGCTATAAGTGTTGACAGTTTGACAAAGTAAGTTCCCCACCCTCCATCTGCATATTCCATTTCGATCATAAGGATGCCGTCCTCTTCGAACGAATCATAATATGAGATTATGTTCGGATGCTCAATGCGAGAAAGAAGGTGTACCTGAAAGGATTCTTTTGTATGGAGACAGCAAGTCATTAGATTTCCCTAAAATCTTTGTCTTTTTCTCAGAGAGCAAATAAGAAATGATAACCAATAGACAAGCTTAATCGCATTCAGTGCATCATTTTTCTTCCCCAACAAAGGAAGGAACGGTGTCCGTGGCCTTTTGAGCTGAAATAATATTACACTCGCCTTGAAACGCTGATTCATAAACTGACTTCGGTTTCTGCTAATCATTTTTCAAAATAAGTTGGAAGGGATTTTCGCGTCAAGTGGCCGCCCAAGAGAAATACGCTTAAAACCCCAATACTACCGGTACGCTATCGGTGTATTGACTAGTTTGATAGTTTCACGAGAATGCAAGTATTTGAAGCCTTTCGCGTCTTTTAGTCTTGCACTGCTTCAATTAACACGTTTCGGACCAGTGCTGCACATGGTGCAGCACGCTGCTTTGAAGGATCTTTTTGACGTTTACAGGAGGCTTGCTCCAGGAGATCCAGGCTCAATGTGCTGACCCTCTTAGAACTTTATCCTATAGCGCAAGAAGTAATTTGAATGTTTTTTATTATTTGTAGTTACTCAAAACCATGCAAATTTTGATGATGAAAGACCTCTTAACTTCTTTCCCAAAACCGCTCTGCAGCTGTGGAAGGCAAATTTGATATCGGCTCTCCAATCTCTTTTCAAAGGCAGCGTCCGGGCAAAATCTCGATTTTTAAAAAATCCACTTACCGGGAGTTATTGGCAACTCTGAATCCTAAAATCCACATCAGAAGGCGCGAAAACCGCTGTGACATCGTTTTCCAAAGCCGAACAATTTAAAATTCGACGATCCCCACCAAGGCAGAGACGCAGAGTTGCTGCGGGACCCTACATTTCAATTGTGGCGGCATGCGTACTCTGCCGCATAGCAGGAATTCAAACAGGTCGGAGGACCCCGCCCCAGGCATAAGTTTCCCCACTTTCCGGTCGTTTTTCTTGCTTTAGAGCGTTATGACGTCGCAGTTGCGCGGTGTTGTGTCCGAGGAGGGCCACTTTCGCATGGCACTGAAACCCCAAAACCCCCAACTTGCCCGGACACTGCCTTTAGCAGTATTCATGCTTTAGTAACCAACACTTCATTCGCGACCCTTCCATGAAAGAAGGGAGATAAAATACAAAGACTCATGCTGAGTTTGAGAATGAATGGACATGGTGTTGAATAAACTTGAAATTTGTGAGCAGTATGCCTGGTATTCCATTTTACCAGTATGAAACACATTTCGACAGCACATTCTTGTGAGAAATTGATCTATCGCCTTTTACTTGCAAGAGAAGGCACCTGAATAGCTCTTTCTTTCTAGAAAGAGATATATCATTTGATTTGATTCAACTGGCTTGGCTCGGCGGGGCTTCGTGACCTAATTAAGGCTAAGTATTGATCAGAGAGCACTCGCGCGAGAGAGACGCGGTGCGTCGCGGGCGCGAGCGGCCTCAATTAGATTACAAAACCCCGCCCTAATGGTGCTAAGCCAGTTGAATCAAAGGTTATATTTTCTTTTTTAAAGCTTCAAACGCTAATTCCAAGTATGCTATTTGTAGGTGCGATGCACCAAGGTGAAACGAGTTATTGACTTCTTCCTGGCTAAAATTTGCATACTCATCTACTTACTGGCACACGGCATGATTATCTAGCAGGAAAAACCACCTAACTTAGTCGGCTTTTTGAAAAGCGGCACATACGGTCGGAATCAGCTTGAAAAGCTGACAAATCTGCTAACCATAGCTGCGAAGCATTGTTCTGAAGCCGTTATGAGCCTTTTCCTAGGCAAAGTTTGCGACTTTTTCCAAATCCAGTTCTATGTCGATGACACATGCTAAGAAGCTCATAACTCGCTTCAGAGTAATGCTTCGCAGCTACGGACAGCACAGTTGAAACCAACGTCTCAAGCTGATTTTGATTCGCGTCGTTTTTCGAAAGGCCGACTTAAGTTAGGTGCCTTCCTTTATAAGTGCTGATGTTCTTTGTCAGTGGGGAAAGATTTGATTCGATGATATTTTGGTATCTCAGCACTTTCTTCGTGCACATTTTTACCTACAGGCACTCTTCCTAAGCTGTGTAGTATGCCACTTTAGCACACTAAAAAACTCATAACTCGCTTCAAACTAGTACGCCGCCGCTGTCGATAGCATATTCGGAATCAGCGTTCCGATGTGTTTGAGGATATACATGTCTTGTCTTCTGTCTTCGTAATCAGAATATGAGCTATGACCAGGGTCACGCAAGGGGTGTGGCACACGATCGCTGGTCACGACCTCCCCCCTGATTGCTGTTTTAATAAGAACCCCTGAACTATATACCTAAATAGCATTACTTGAACGCCCTGTCAAACATACGGGCAACATATCCATAATGAGCATATCAATTAACCCCTGTAGACAAAGTTTGAGCGAATTCTGAATATTCAAGATACTAGGCTACCTAAGTGAAATGGTCATTTTTTTGTTTCAAGAGTGAATTAGCTATCCGTTGCACTCAGGACAAAGCACTACTCCTTCTTTGTCCATCTCAGAAATCCCGCTTTAAAAGACCTCCAAACTGTGAAATTAGAGGTCATCCAGAAGCACGTTTTTCCTATTTTCCCCTTTTGATGGCTGTGCTTTCACCAACTATTACACAGAGCAAAGAAAACGAATCAGGCTCAAATCACTCCTGTGAAAACTAGAAGATCTAGATTATCGATTTATATAAATATGGTTTGCTAAAACTGTTTTTATGACACAGTTAATGAGGTGTGGCACACCCCCTTAAATTTAAGGGAGTGTGCCACACCCCATTAACCATATCAAAAAACATTTTTAGCGAACAGTACTTATACGAATCGATAGCCTAAACCTCGTGAATTCCATGGGAATGTTTTAATCCTGTTTCGTCTTCTTAGCTCTGAGTAATATTTGGTGAAAACACAGCCATTAAAAGCGGAAAATGGGAAAAACGTGCTTTTGGTTGACCTCTAATTTCACAGTTTGGAGGTCTTTTGAAGCGGGATTTTTGAGTTGAACGAAGAAGGAGTAGTGCTTTGTCTTGAGTGCGAAAACGGATAGCTAATTCACCTTTGAAACAAAGTTAACCATGTTGGAAAGTGACCATTTCACTTAGGTAGCCTAGTATCTTGAATCTTCAAAATTCGCTCAAACTTTGTCTACAGGGGTTAATTGCCATGCTATTTATGGAAATGATACAAATATCATATTATTATATTACCCAACTACGACCTCCTCCCCTTCTGACTCCTCAATACGACCCCCCAGGTGTGGCGTGCCACACCCCACGCTTGACCCTGGCTATGACCTGGGGCTTTAGCTAAATTTGTGGTTCGCAAATACTGCGCTACCTAGTGGTACAATCTATTCAGTTTTTTCTATGCTTTGAAGATGCAGCAGGCCATCTAAATGCATCTTTAGAGAAATTGATTATGGTTGAAGGGGGGATAGGAAGATTGGGCCACTCTGGTTATTGCAGCTTATGTAGAAGAAAAGCCGCAGAGTTTCAAGTTTACAGTATAGGGAAGGTTTTTTCGGCACTTTCGCACAAATTTCAGAAGCAAAGATTTCGTTTGACATGCGAAATCCGTGGAGTCAAAGACAGGGAGAGAGAAAGACTGGGAACTCAGTTCGGTGATCTCTTCTGGGAAATTTTGCCCTTTGTCTCTCGCAGTGAATGATCGTGGAGCCTCAATGAGACAATGTTGGTATTGAGAAACTTGAGCGCTTCGACCGTATTAGATTCAGGCAGGGAAAACAAGCGCTAATGAACTCTCAGTTTTTACCTAGAAGTTCTCAAACGCATTTCCAGGTCAACTGGGGGTGGTAGGATTTTCACACAGTGCGGGAGCACGGCTCCTGACTAAAGCAACAGTGCAAGTTCGATCGAAAAAGGTGAATCCTAAAGCGAGAAAATCGCTCCGGAAAATAGTGGAAAAAGGGGCGGTACGCCAATTCCGCCTCCTTGACAGGTTTTGACGTGGCGAATGCTGTGAATCTAATGTATCGTCTCCTCCACAGCTCGTGCTACCCTTGGTCTCGGTCTCAGACCTGCCACATGTGGCTAACATGTTGGCAATGTGGCAACAACATGTTTGCAACATGCCCCAACATGTTGGCAGAACATTTTGGCCACGCCAATATGTTGCTGCATGTTGCCAACGTGTTGCCGCCAACCAATGTGTTAGTCACATGTGGCAAGTCCGCGCCACCACAAGGGTAGCACGAGCTGTGGAGGGGACGATAGCAACCTAACCACGCCAATCCTCGCCCCTACGCAGAAACCCTAAGAAAGCTGTCTACCACTTTGACAAGGGAACAGGGAAGGAGTGAGACAGGAACTGAAAATGCACCATGTGAACTACTGAAGGAGGTAACTGGGCCTTTTGCTGCAGAGAGCTTTGCAGGAAAGATTTTACGGCTATGATATGCAAAAACTGAGGGAGGTAGGTCCTGTGGCTAGATCAGCTCAGAAGACGAAGAGGAAGTGGGCGCCGTGGAGCTCACAGCTTTTTAATTGAAAAAGAAGAAAGAGAACGGTTTTGTTGCTTTCGCATGCATTGACCAGGGCCCGGTACAGATCGTCTGGAAGCAGGCTGGACTTCGTTTTTGGAGCAAAAAACAAAGGAGATATCGTTTTTGACGAGGTGGGACCGAGCACCAAAAATAAGCTCCATTTTTTCGACACAAGTCTTTCGGACAGGATATCATGCGATTGACATGCTCTATCGTGTAAGGCGAAAAGTGCGCGCGATTTGAAAGCAAGGCTAAAATAAACAATTTGCGTGTTTACAGCGCACACAGAATCATATGAAACCAAAATTAAACATTACACTTAGGAGATTATTTGCAAAAGATTAATGCAAAAAGATTTGAAAATTTATGTGAAGGTGAAGTATTACCTTTTCCAAAATTAGTGCGTCTCTAGGCGGTCACTAGACGATCTGAGATCGTGTGGAGCATGTATTTCTGCTACTTCACATAAGTTTCGGATTTCTCTATCACGACGGATTCCCCTGTCAAAAATCTATCCCTAAGCATGAAGACATTTTCATATCATTGTCTTTGCTTTGTTTTTCGCCTTTTTTCATAACTCGCTTTGTTGAATATCGCGCTCCAATGCCAAACTCTTGTGCATGCGTAGTATTCAGCTCCAATTTGTATTTTCACTCTTATCTCACATTTTCTCTCTCAGACTAGTAAAATCATTCTTGTATTCATCTTCTCCTAAGTAGGTAAGTCAAAGAGGACTTCGTAAAACTTCTGAAAGTCAGGAAAGACTTCTTTTGCAGAAACCCTAGAAACCGACTCGTGCCGGGCCCTGGCGTTGACTACAGCAGCTTTGGGCAGGGAGAAGGAATGGGCACCGCGGACAGGGCCCGGCAAGCGTTGGTTTGGAGCATTTTTGGAAATGAAATCCCCATGACTTCGCGAAAATTTACGAAGTCCTTCTTGACGTAAAAATTAGTAGGGGAAAGCTTATTCAATCAAAATAACAACAAAAAAGTGAAAAAAACGCATTTTAAGGTATCTGATATAACAAAAAAGCAAAAAGAAAACATTTCGGGTTGATTAGAGCTTTGTCATTGGGTGTGGTACCGTTTTAGTGCTCAGAATGTCGAAAACCCCCTAGGCGGACCAAATCTGTAGTCTCAACAATCTGACGATGTATTTCTCGCCACATAGTCTAAAGGACATCGCACGTGATTGAAGCGTGATATTTCTCAACGATTTACTTTACTTTTGGCTCATAAAAAGAGAGAGGCAATGGTTTGGTTTGCTCTCTTTACTACATGATATATTTTTGACCATTCTAATCGTCCAAATCAAAAAGGTGCAAAACTTACGTGAACTCTCCGATGTATATGCTCCGAACCAACCCAGTTGGTTTGGTGTTGGTCTAGAAACCAACAAATTCGGAAACGAATATAAGGACACATAAGTTTTTGGAACTTTTTAAATAACACAGTTTGGAGTAATATTTATACACATAGCCCAAATTCGGAGCCATGTGAGGTAGAATAATAGCGTGAAAGGGTTGGGACGACAGAGCACTTACTCAAATGGGCAAGCGGGCACCGGAAAAATAGTTCGCTGATTTCTTGCGGTCCGCTTGCAGATATTTGGAACAATTTTAGCGAAATTTTAGACGAATGCTTGGAGAACTATTGCGGTCTTTCTATGGATAAGTTGCGGCGCAGTGGCCGCATTCTCGCGGACTTTCCGCGAGAATATGCATTTCGGGGGCCGCACGATCCTTTGTGGAGGACCGCGCAGCTCCAGGTACTTTCCGCTTAGAGACAGTACCTCAAACTTGAGTAATTAAACCATCGATGACATCTCTGCCATGTAGAGTCTCACCTTTGCTCGGCGTACGCCCGAAACTGCTTTAAAACCGTCCGAGCGCCAGCTGAAAATCTGACCAGCGCTTGCTGAAAGAGATCATTTGACGAGCGCCTGCAGAAACTTCTGTGTTGCTGCCCGCTGGCAGAACATCAGACAGTAAAGGAAGTGCCGCCCGCTGAAGGTTTGGTCACGCCCCAAAATTCTGCTGACCGCCTGCAGAAAAACGCGAGTTTGCGGACCGCCTGCCCCCAGCGATTACCTGAGTAAGAAAGCAAATCTTCTGAGGAGAGGGAGGATGTGCGAAAGGAAGTTCGGGAGCTCTGACCATAAAACGACTCGGAAATTGGATTTTGGTGATTTCGTATCCAACGAAGAAAATTCTGGCTCCAACATAGGAAGAGTAAGACGGAAAGGGCTCCAACATGAGAACTTTGAGGTACGAAAATATTGTAGAGATTTGGGCCTGATAAAGACACTTAGAAGAGATTTGCAGGGGGAGGGAGAGGAACTTTGACTACCCTAAAATTTCATAGGGCCTCTCATCGAAGACTGTCAAATAAGTCCGGACTTATATGCAGCTTGTAAGTTCAGATTTGTTATGCAGCTTATAAGTTCAGATTTGTCTGACAGTCTTCGGATTGATCTGACATGATTTGAGGATAGTTATGATGGAAGGGAAAAGGACTTATCTGGGACTTATCTGCAAGATTTTGATAGAAGAGGAGTGAAGATGCGCGAGCTGCAGGAGGCAGCAAAGGCAGCTAGCCTTTGCTGCCTTCTGCAGCTCGCGCATCTTCACTCTTCTCAACTTGGATTAGTTAACAAGCGAGAGAATCAAACAAAAATCTACACCAAAAGTATAAACTCTGGATCAGGATGGAAATCTTGCATTTTTCCCACTCTCAGCTATAATCGGTTTTAGCTTGCAGAAATATCGGGTTCAAAGCATTTTCTTTGAAACCCGTGAAGAGAAGTAAGTCTGCTGAAAAATAAAAAAAAGTGTGCGATTAGTCTTCGAAGTCCCAATTTTCAATCGGAATGGATGAGACAAGAAAGATCTACAAGAAGATGTTTGAAATTCCGGCCTGAAGATTCTGTAGACCAAGTTATACTTCTAGATCAACTCAAATTTATGCCACCTTTGATCTTGAGTGAGGCTAATCTCCCTGAGCTTTTGTAGGAACTTACTATCTTATTCGCTATAAATCTGAAACATGAACTGTGTCTCGCAGTCTACCAAGCTCGAAAAGTTCACAAACAATTAGGCATAGGCATACCGAATAATTAGAGGCATGAAGAAATAATTAGAGGTGCGAGAAAGTTCAAAGCTTCTCAGGTACCTCCAAAACCGAAAGCAGCAAGCCTATGCTATCTTGCCCAACCGCAGGGCTCCAACACGGGGACCCTGCATTTGTAAAATAGCGAGAAGGCTGGGACGAGAGCAAAAAAGAATTTGTGGGGGGGGGGTGGAAGAAACTTTGACTCGCAAAGATTCGAGGAAGGGATTTTGATACTTCGCATGCATGAGCTACAGCAGCTTGGGCAGGGAGAACAATGAGCACCATGGAAAGCAGCGCTCTTATTCGAAATAGTTTTGAAGGAGGTAAGTTTGGATGCTTTGGCCAGCCCATGAAGAAGAGTCTGGGCTCCATCATGGGAACTCTAAGGTGAAAAATAAGGAGGAGAAGGGGTAGAGAAAGTTTGGGTCGGATTTACCTAAGTAGGCATTGTATAGGTATTTTGGCAGTTTGGCCATAAAATAATCTTTAGAATGATGTGCTTGCACGGTTTTTGATCAAAAGCTGGGAGCAGACTGCCTAGGTGCATCAACTGAGATGCTGAATCTAATACATTTGCCTTTTTTGTGGCCATGAATCTCAGTGAGTAGGTTAACTCACTGAGATTCATGGCCATGGATTCCGGAATCCACAACCGTGAAATTGGTTCCGTGGTTTGAACCTGCCCGCTGGGTTCGTTGATGATTACATCTACAGAACGACATAAGAAAAAAGATCTAGGACACATAAGCTGGGGGATAGCAATGGGCACGTAGAGCAGAACAGCCTTAAAGCACCGTCTACCCAAAATTTCGACCTCCATTTTTTTGCAGTTTCAGGGCCTTCTCATACCTCTCATTACGAATATCAAATCGGAAATCAGCCAAAACACCCCCGTTTTTAGAATCCGCAGAGCGATTTCTTCGGAAAGGTGATTGGTTGGGCGCGCACGGATGGGCGGGGCGAACGTCACGCCCACTCAAAGGGGAGGAGCCAACGTGGCGAATCTGTCATCTGAGCGATTTTCGAAGCAATTTTCTCGCTTCGGAAGCAACTTTTGCCATCGCGAGTTGGATAAGTATACAGCTGGGGGCCTCACTACTGTTAGGCATCAAAAACTCATCGACCCCGTTTTTTCAGAGTTTTCCATTGGGTTTTCGAGAACGAACCCAGTGTGTGCCGGGATGGATTCAACCCACGGGACCGGTGCTCACGAAACTAGTGGGTTAGCGGTACCCAGTGGCTTTTGCAAACACACAAAAAGCCACATGATCGCTATGCACAAAGCTTTGAAGCCACAAAGTGGGTTAGCTAACTTAAAAGACAAACTTATTGGGTTCGTTGATGAAAACTGCCTTGGAGGCAACTTTGGATACCCTAATTTCACGCGTACAAGGCGCGGGGTGGTCCTAGCTTTCATCAAGCTGCTCAGCCGCCCCAACGTGTTCTAAGAAGCGATCCTTATGCCGCACGATTCGTCAGGCAAAACGCAGCACGGTATGGGATTCCTTTGGCTGCGAAGTCCTTTGCCGTGTTCGGGCTGGTCGATGAAAGCTAGGACCACCCCGCGCCTTGTACGCGTGAAATTAGGGTAATTTGTTTATGAAAATTTTGGAAAAAAACATTTGCTCTAAAATGCAAAAGCTGAAGAAGTTTAAGGAAGAGGAAATCACAGTGTTTGACAGCGAACTCACCTAGCGAATAATAATAAAGCCCGTATGCATGAACATTTTTGCGGCACTAGAAGCGGTTCTCCTGATGAAAGCGCGACAGAAGGGTTCGCCCGCGTCCTCAATAACGGGGGACGTCGCTCCCCTCGCCGCAGGGATGCATATGGGCCTAAAGTAATGTCTTTCGTCTACTGGTAGTGTGCATTCCAATTTCTTGTCACGATTTCTGAAAGGTTTGCACACTCTCCCCAAGACGGTCATTGAATACAGTTCTTGTTTCAGAGTTCCTGTTTCAGACGCTTGCCTCTCTTAGGCCCGTACGCACGTACATCCCCGCGGGGAGGGGAGGGGATCTGAGAGGGGAAGCGCCATATCTCGCTAGTCTACATATCTTTCTCCTTCTTTCTCTATCTTGCTTATGAAGTTTCTCATACACTGATACCTGTGCATAAATGTCAGGTTACTGCCATACAAGATTAGATATCACTATTTCTTCTGATCCCGTGGGGATCCCCAGAGGATCACCTCACATTTTCAAAGTCATTTATCTTCCTGAAAAATCAATGAAAACTCTGCAAAATTGTATTGAAGATATACTACGATACTGCTGAGCATGTTTTCGACAGAAAAAACGGCATCTGAAGATTTTGATTTTTTCGCTAATCCCTGGCTCGCGAGCAGCGGTTCATCGAAGATTTTGATATCTTGGGATTTTACTCATTTCTACCATAAGCATGTTTAGCAGTGCCGTAGTATATCCTCAGTACAACTTTAGAGCATTTTCATTGAGTTTTCAGGAAGATAAATGTCCTTGAAAATGTGAGGTGATCCCCTAGGGATCCCCAGGAGACCAGAAGAAATAGTGAATATCTAATCTTGTATGGCAGTAACCTGACGTCCGTTATGCTCAGGTATCAGTGTATGAGAAACTTCATAAGCAAGATAGAGAGGGAAGGAGAAAGATAGGGGTTCTGGAAACTTTGTGCACTGCGGTGGTATGAAATCAAAGGATATTCTCTTTGTTAATAAAAAAGGTACAATGATAAGGAGTGGAAATGGGTGTGTGAGCCGTTATTCCAAGATTGCTAACAGTTTTTTATTGACGGCTAACTTCGGCGCTTTCGCCTTCTTCAGAGCCTTGGATAACACAAAGCGGAAGTCAGTAGACCACCTAGGGATACGGTAGCAGGGTCTGGTTTGGGACGAACATCTCATAGCTAAGATTGCTTCCGCACTGCCGCTTCAGTGTTTCAAAATCCGTCAAATTTCCTTCAAGCGCTCAAAATTCAACCACATCTCGTCCCTTCCTATACACATTCCGCGGTAGCACTAGTATGTCAACAGAGCGGGCTGGCCTTTCGGTTTAGCGCGAGAACGTGTGTGAAGAGATGAGAATCAAGATCAAATAATTTGGAGCCTTGGAGGAGTCGTGTGTTGAACACGGGAAACCTGGTGCGCCTTTGGGTGCGTTTGTGTCTAGTTTTGCCTGAACGCTGCCTTCAAAGGCAGTTTCAGGGCAAAAACTCGATTTTGAGATTTTGTGCTTACCCGGGCCTATTCGCTACGCTGAATCCAAAAATACATATTGGAGAGCGCGAAAATGGCGAAAAACGGATTCAACACAGGAGGGAAATCGGCAGGTGGGCGGGTCCTTCCCACTGTAAACTCACGCTCCCAGCCTCTGGAGCGATCTTCTCACTTTTGGGTTCAAGTCAATCATTCGCCCTTGGTCGGTAGCGATTTTAGGAGGGCTAGCGGAATCGTGAAGTCAGCCGAAGTCAGCTCCGGAAGGTGGGAGCGTGAATTTACAGTGGAGAAGACCCCGCCCACTTACTGTTTCCCTCCTGCGCTAGAGGCCCTTTTTGCCGTTTTCGCGCTTTTTAATGTAGATTTTGGGATTCAGTATGGCGAATACGCCCGTATAAGCACAAAATCTCAAAATAGGGTTTTTGCCCGGACACTGCCTTTAAGGCACGTTGAGTACGGAAAAGGAGTGGGCTCGGAACTAGCTTTCACCTAGAAGAATTGGGAGGAAACAACTCTGAGCAATGATGAAAGCCTCGAGACGGCGGGCTGGAATACGGGGACCCTGAGAGGTTTTTTCATCAGAGACTGCGCAAGAAGTGGATATCTTAGGGAAACTCAGCTGAGGGAGTTCTCGCCGAACTTCGTACACCTTTGGAGAATTTTGGAGAAAAGTCTTTTAGGGCACTGGCATGCTAGAGCTGAGGGTAAGGAAACTATTGGCACTTCGGTTGCAGCATACTTGGATACGATAAAGGACTGGATGCGGGGAACTCAAGACAGCGTCTACCTGAAAAGGGGGAGTATTATCTTGGCATCTGGGCATAAAAATCTTGAAGGGATTTTTTTCGTCTCACGATACAGCTAGAACAAAAGGAAGGGGAAAAGTACGCTTTATAGACGCTGGAGCTACTAGGAACATTCTGAAGGAGATTACTGCGGGCACTTGCGTCAAACTTTGGGAGGATAGGCTAACAGTTTAAAGCAACAAGGCAATCCATATTGACCACAAAATGGGAAGTTCTGTTAAAAACAAACTATAGACGCACTGGCCATAAGAAGTTTAGATAGATAATTGGCTTTGGCGAGGAAAGTGAGGGGATATGTGGCATACATATGGACTGAGTTGAAAGTTAGTCAGGAAAAACGTGCTTAGTTGGCTTTAACTGAAATGTTTTCTTGCATCAAAAGCTGAGGAGCACGTTTTGAACCTAGATGCATTGACTTAATGCAGCGTAAATCTACCATGTTCCCTGACATGCAACACTTGAGGTCGCGTGCTCATTAGTCTCTCATAACTTCGGAAATCAGACTAGCAATCAGCCCCCACGTTTCAACTCAAAAGGAGACGGTCACCGAGTTTCCTCCCCGTAAGAGGTATCATTCATTCTCTGACTAACAAGATAAGGATACTCGGTCGAAGTGCAGTTTCCTTATGGGATGTATACTGTTTTATAGGGCATGGAACGCTGATTCCAAATCTGCTTTCAGTATCTGCAAAGCCTTCTGGGATGGGAGTCATAAAATTTTTTCGAGGGAAAAATTCAAGGTTTTGGATAGGGTAAAAGCGAGCATTTCCGGCGCTTTCCGGCGCCTGAATGGAGTAACGACTAGCTTAAAGGCACCGTCCACCCAAAGTGAGGGTTGATGAGATTTCGGTGCATACTAGTGTGGGCCCCCACACTAGGCAAACCCCCAAGTGGCGCCGCAAAATACTCCCTCCGAAGCGAGAAATCCGCTCCGGAAGGGACGTAACCGGAGGTGGTCACTCCTCCACTTTGCAGGCGCGCTGATATACGCAGGGCGTCATTTGCAAACTAGTCACGGGCAATTGTGCAATCGATTAGGAGTATTAGGAAATGGAAAAGGATTTACTTGTCTGAAAAACAATCCCATCAAATAATTTAACAACACGTCAAGATCAACGTACAGCAGTAGCAAGTCAGCTGCGCAGAAATGCGTGACAGATTGCAATGATCCATTAGTCATGTAGTAACGACGACAACGATCATTTTGACTACAAATAGTTCTTGAATTTGATGTACATTGCAATGAAAAAAAGCTCACGTTCTCTTCGCATGTTCATCTTGTTTCACTGAGCACAAGTCACCTATAAAGAAAGATCATGTTTACATCAAGAAACAGCTATGCCCGATGCTGATGATAGCTATAATCGGAAAAACAACTTTGTCGTAAATTCGGTCATGATTGAATAAAAAACGAACGGTCAAGAATACTAATACACGAAATAACACTGAAAAACTCCGATTAGTCGCCTACGACAAAGCAGTGTACTGCGCTGTGCGTGTAGTATCTCCAACGGTGCGCCTCAAAGTGGGCGGAGTGACCACCTCCGGTTACGTCCCTTCCGTAGCGGATTTCTCGCTTCGGAGGGAATATATTGCGGCGCTACTTGGGGGTTTGCCTAGTGTGGGGGCCCACACTAGTATGCACCGAAATCTCATCAACCCTCAGTTTGGGTGGACGGTGCCTTTAAGCTTATCAAACTGATGGTATCAATTGCACGAAGACTCCCGAGTAATCATGACTCCATCTGAGTTCGCAGACTACACTTTTGAATGATTTTATTGTAGCTAAGCTTTAGAATTTTTGCATCAAAAAATTTCCATAACTCCCCTCCTAGCAGCGCTTTGCAGATACCGAAAGCATATCGGATTTAGCGTTCCATGCTCTATAAGACAATATACCTTTCCTGTGGAAACGCCACTTCGACCAAATATCCATCCCTTGCAACAGACATGAGCACGCTTTGCAAGGTTTGTTTAACATACTCAAGGATGCGTTTTAACGCTTTTGGTGGAATACTGTTAGGAATTCGAAAAACACGTTCAGACTCGCGTTGTTCAACAAGCTCGAACATGTTTATTTACAGATTCCCAAACGTAATTCACGAAAACGCGTTGAAACGCACTAATAAAGTTGTAAGTCAGACGCATGCAAAGCGTGTTCGTGTCTTTCAGTCAGAGAATGAATAATTAGTGTCTATGATGATATGATTATAGGCATCAAAATAATTACCGGAACACCCACCGCCGCATTTCATAATGCTACAGATTTGATCGGGTCTATGACTTTATGAATGATAGCATGTGCCAGCCGCCAGCTGGGTACCGTACGCGGTGGCTGATCGCTCCGCCCCTTTGTTAATTAACCTAGGAATGCGTTGCAATTTTTGGAAAACTCTCTAATATTTCGTTCTTGCTTCTTCAATTGGTTGCAATTTGGATAACAGTAGATTTCATCGAATTGAAATTCAGTTTTCAGATCTTTTTCCATTGTAAATATATTCGCAGGCTCTTTAATGCATTTCCGTCATTTGTTCCTAGTAGGTTTGTCCAAATTGTTTATTGTAAGTACCAGCGCGTCACCTCTGCTTCGCAGAGGCTCGCACTGACCCTACTTTCTGTATGCCGAACTCATTCCCGCGTAATAACGACTTTGAAACTTACCGCGCTACGCAGGCTACTACGAATGATTTGTAAACAACTACTCATTCCGAGAGCTTTTTTGTGTGAGATCGGTAATTTAGCGTGAATGAAACTTTTCCGAAAAGAATAGATGCAAAGTTGAACCGGTTTTTGGACTTCTTATGGTCTGATAGTCGCCATAACGATGATGATCACCGTGGGCTACATCTCTGTACAAAAATCTTCTCAAATGATTAGGTAAAATCTTGGCAAATTGAACATTCACGCAACCAATTTTTTTTCGGCGCCATTTTGTGAAGTAATCAACTTTAGTGCAATTTTTGGGCTAAAGTCCGTGGCTTGCACATTAGCTTGTTAAACATATCCATGACTCTGCAAAAAGTGGTGGTACAGGCCCACTTTTGCTGGCCAAGCCAAGCGGATCTATTTTAAGCGCAACTTTTGAGGGATCTGTTTAGCGGATCCGCTCGTGCTTTTGCATAGCGGACTTTCATGCTGCTAGCATGCGCCGGGCAGAATTTGTGCTCAGGTGGTTGGCTGGAACTCGCTCTACGAATTTCGTAACGGACAGACAGACAGACACACACACAAAAAAACACGTAAATAACCCTTAGCCCGTTATTATAAGTCATGATGAGGAAATTATTTCATGCTTGGAAAACTGTTTTTCTTTATTCACACCTGTTACTATATTGGATATTCTTTATTGTGCACCCGCAAGTTTAGTAAAAAAGAAGTCAGCTTATCGAGAAATATTATTATCATTGCTGAAATGATCAAAACGATTATCTTTTTTATCGGAAAGTACGTTTTAAAACCCTAGTCATAGCTAAAACCAGATTTTATTGAGACGAGAATTCAAAACAAGCATTATAGGCGAATTTTGTTTTAAGCAAACTAATTTCGATAAATTGTGTACATCATGACTTTGGTAATGTTTCGTACAATCAGATTTCACTCGTTTTGCAAATATGCGGTCACATATACCACACAAACTTTTTCAGATTTCAGAAAAAGGAAAGTCACAGTGCACTTATATTTTTTCGGATCTGCTTTAGATAACAAAATTTCTTTTGTTTGCTTTCAAAAACTGTTACCCTCAGTATGAACTCATCTGTAACTCAATCGAAACTGCGTGTGAACTAGACGTAAGATATGAGGTCACTCACAATCAGACAATCATGCCTTAGATGTTCTAGATTATTTCACACTTTAAAGTTGGATATCCACGAGTCACACGGTCATTCATAGGTAAATCAGCAAATCTCTTGAATTTCACGATCAACACATTAGCTGTACTTGACTGGCAAAAAAGAGGCAAGAAAGCAAAATAAAACATGTGAATAGTCAAGCTTCACCCAGCTTGCAACAAGCTTATAACTCACTATCAGAAGCTGCTTTCACTTGACTAAGGAAGATGACCATGAACCAGTGCTAGAGCTGTACTGCAAAGAACTCGTCCGTCTTGCGATAGGCGGGGCTAACGGTGCGCACCTTATTGACACACGCTTGACTAAGCGCGCGCTATCGTTCATAAAGTCCGTCACCTGATTTGATTTGATAGAGATGCTCTCATGATCAGCGAGTTTCAGATGATTCTCATGTAAACCAATTTCGTCTACATGCTACATCCAAATCTCATAATTTTCTTATACGAAATTTGAAAATATTCTGCACAAACTCGATCCTTCTGTGTAGAAATTAGAAAGGCATTTACAAGTTCACGTAAAGGTATTGAAAATTTTCTTTTTTCCAAATGGCAAAAATGGCAAGGAATCGAAATCAAACTTTACCTAGCCAAGAAATGTCGAAATGGACATTTTTTTGTAAAAAATATTAAGTCATTCCGAAAGTAACTCCGCTTTTTTCAGACGGACGTCACAGACGATGGAACAAAGATTTCTAAGAAATCTTGGCAGCATTCGATGCAGAATTTCATTCTCTTTCTATGGTTATGTAAATGTTGCAAAACAGTCAATGAGCTTTCAGAAAATAACCAAAACCTGCAACTCATACCTTTTGAGATGGTCAAGTTTTATGATTTTTTAAAACTCTCATATCAATCCTCAGAAGGATTGCAAGTAACGATTCGATAGAATAAACCTTATAGAACACAGTTCTACTTTTTTCTCCTTTCCAAACCTTGTCATACATTTTTAACAGAATCTTAACTGATGCTACCGATTTCCATACTTGGGCAGCTAAATCCTCGTAAAACATCGAAACAAGAGCAGCTCGCGCACTATTCGATGCAGCATTTTCTCCTCTTTCTAACGGGTGTTTTTTGTTTCCAATTCGTTTAGTTTTCAGGAATGAAATCATAATTCATTTCTTTAGCGAGCCCCAGGTTGTACCCGAAAAACTCGAAATTTAATATTCCGAACCCGTAAACCCTCACATGCTTTGTAAAATTCATGCTAACTCATAGTACTATCTTGGTAGTCTCAAATTCCGAAAAATTATGATGTTTGATGCGATTGTGGCTGAGGTGGGCCTGCCAAAATCCGATGGTTCTGTTAAAAAATCTTTTAAAAAATTACGGCGAGATACGAGGAAGAGAAAAAATTAGTACTGCATTCTATAAGGTTTACTCTATCGAATCGTTACCTGCAATCCTTCTGAGGATTGATATGAAAGTTTTAAGAAATCATAAAATTTGACCATCTCAAAAAGCATGGGTTGCAGGTTTTGGTTATTTTCTGGAAGCTTATTGACTGTTTTGCAACAATTACATAACCGTTAAAAAGAGAATGAAATCCTGCATCAAGTGCTACCAAGATCTCTTAGAAATCTTTGTTCCATCGTATGTGGCGTCCGTTTGAAAAAAGCGAAATTACTTTCGGAATGACCTAATATAATCATCTCGAAGCTCACTCAATAAATTACGAAATCTTTTTCTGAGAATGAAATCTGGCACTTAGCTGAGTGTAATAAAATTGAGAGATCTGATTACAAAAAGAACGACCAAAGCGCAATAAACCTCTTTTCGAGAGGAAATTTTTCGAAAGTATAAAGAGAGGGAAAGTAAAAAATCCGAGCAAATCTGGGACTTGCTCTGCCCAACACTTATCTTTCAAAAAAATAGGATACTTTTTGAGGATTATCAGGACAGGACTATGCAAATTGAGGTGTTGGGTATTTTAGTGACTACTTCAATGTTCAGATTACATATCTCATGAAAGCGTTGCCGTTAGAAAGAGAAGAATAAGAAGCATAAAAAGCGAACAAGCCTGCCCATTGATTTACTCTTTGTCGCTAGTCTCGGAAAAAAACAACACTTTCGACAAAACCTAATAGCGAACGCAAAAGATAAGGCTGATTCGATTTGTGAAGCGTGTACTTGCAGAGATTCACAAGCGGGTTGAGCAGGAGCGGTGGCACACGATCGCCACATACGACCCCCCTCCCCTTTTAAGTTCTGTCTCAATAAGATCCCCTAAATCTTGCATAACTAAGATAAGCATAACCTAAAAGCCCTACCAAGCATAATGAGTAAAAAAGTTTGCGCGCGTCAAATCGCGCCGTCGGTAATTGCCGCACGCGCGACGTCGCTCGGACGATGCTACTTGTAACAGCATACATGAGTAGTTCTCAATGCATACATAACTATATGGCACGAAATTCTGCACGCGAACGAAGAGAGGTTAGTGTAAGCAAAGTATGAAAAATTATAGAAAAACTTATGTGAATGAAATGTGTGATAAACGTTATTTCAAGAATTTTGCATAACTGATGAGTGAAGATGTGAATTCAAATGACTCGTCTGCAACGCACAGATAACGATATGGTATGAAACTTGATACGTACATGAACACGGGTCTGCGGGGCCTAACTGAGAAGTTTCATTGACAAATTATGTAACTGAAGGTTGTGGCAAACTATTTTCTGAAAATTTCTTGCTACCAAAAAAATGGAAAAATGGCTCGTTTGCAAGGCAGAGGTGACGAAATCGCGCGGGATTTGGTGTGTATGTGCGCAGTAGGACTATAGAACATGATATGAAAGATTACGAAAAACTTATGTGAATGAAGAGCGTGTCCAATTTTTTTCCAAATAAGGTTGCCAATTGCCAACCAAATGACAGCCTGAAGTTGGCAAAACTTTCAATTCACATAATTTTTTCAAAATTTCTGTATAAGTCTGTTCTCTACCTAAAGCTCAGTATACAGTAACACTTTGGCTTCAAAACTCCTCCTCTCTTTTCTGCTAGAACCTAAGATAACCTTTCTTATAGAGGAAAGCGCGCTCCAATCGATACGGCGCGCCGAGAACAGTGCCTCGAAGTCCCAGTCCTAAAACCTTTTGCTTCTTTTTATCCTTGTATACACGTTTTTCGTTCGTTCTAGAGTAAAATGATATTTCCATTAATTTTAGGTGTATCTCGTTGTTCCCAATGTCTGACCTTTTTTGCGAAGCGGCACAAGGTGAGGAATGCCTTCTTTGTTTTGAAACTTTCATGCATTACTTTATGTTACTTTCTGCTTTTGTTTATACATTAAGTTATAAACATCATAAGGAGCATTATGCTTTTGTATTAGGTTGTCAAGAAAATAATGTCGTTTTTTATTTGCTTGCTTTAACAAAGTAACCAAACTCAAAGTAACCACCCAATAAAGGATACGGGATACTATTCGATAGAGCAAAGCAAGCTCTACAAGAAGGCTTTCATAATTTTGCTCCAACCCATCCACGAAAAGTTTGAACTCGAAATCTAAAGATTTCCAAATGCCCAAAAAAATCGAAAAGAATCAGATTTTCGTCCAAATAATTTATAGGGAACTCCCATTCACAAACGTCAATACTTTCATTATCAAACACCCATATTTGCAGTTGTTGTATTTTTTCCACTAGAAACTGAGAAAACGAAAAGTTTCATGATATTCTCAAAGCAGTGTTGAGCCGTTCTTGCATATGTTTTCTATACTACAGACCTAGTTAAGTGTAACTGTAGATTTTCAGCCTATTCCGAGCGCTAATCTTCGAAAAATATCAATTTCAGCACTGAAACAGAAAAGAAAAAGCTGAATTCAATATTTCTCGAAAACTACCGCTCGGAATGGGCTGAAAAACTACACTTATATTTACCTAGGCTTGTAGTATAGAACTACATATGCAAGAAGGGCTCAGCATTGCTTTGAGAAAGTCATGAAAATTTTTGCCCATGTTCGATCGTTTTTGAATCTTGGCATCTTTGGTAGTTCTGGAAACGGTGTGTGAGCGTTAGCGCCGAGACGTTCCGTCAATAAAGAACTGCAACAATCTTGGAATAACGCTCACACACCGTTTCCACAACATGAAAATTTTCGTTTTTCAGTTCTTAGTCAAGGAGAAAACACAGCAACTGCACATATGGGTGTCTGAATCGAAAGTATTGACGTGTGTGAGTGGGAGGTCCCTATAAATTATTTGGACGAAGATCTGATTTTTTTTCCAATTTTTGCATTTGGGCATTTGGAAATTTTGAATTTTGAGTTCAAACTTCGTAGATCGAGCTTGGCGCAAAATCATAAAAGCCATCTTGTAGAGCTAGCTCTGCCTATCGAATCTTTTTGACAATCTAATAATATGAATGCCTAGCTGACAAGTTGCAATCGATGACTCATTGTGTGTCAAAAACAACTCAGAATTTTTCGCATAAGCTTGTTATTTCTATAAGTTCTTTTTTCTTTAACAAGAAGACGTTGGTCAGTGTTCAATTCATGCTTTATTAGAGTTAGAGCATCCTCAAACCTTTGATGAAACAGAATTATCAAGTGGTCTTGAGCATAGACCTTAGCGGGGTAATCGTTTTTTCTAAAAATTACGATAAATTGCATACTAAAACCGTAGTAGTGAACCACTTCAATGAAGATAGGAATGGTTGATTGGTTGATAGATGGACTGCTTTTAGTTTTCTGAAAAAGTAAACTTGATTTCAATAAGAAAAGAGCTTGTGAGTTTTATCCCCCCCTGTTTTCCTCAGCAACTTAGAGGAAATTGTCATAGTTCTTACACTATGTAGTTCTATTTTTCATAGAGTAGCTTGACATCGAAACTGCTCCCTCTATTGATAATCCGCTGTAGGTTAGCTTGTTTTCTGTGGTGGAACCTGCGATTCTCTAGTCTACGCACTTTTACTTTTCGATTCTCCAGTGTCTAAACCAGATACAGAGAAACCGTAACCTGCCAGCTACGCATTCGTTCACAAGAGTATAGTGCTCCCAGTAATGTACTATTATACATTCCACTACTAGAAATTATCTTTCCAATCTCGCTACTTTTGTACACTACTGCAAAATGGCCATCTGGCCTCATTTGATCCTCCAACAACTGCACTTTTCTGCAACGCATCGTTATCAGTTCTTTCCACTTTTATTGCCTTCCTGAATTGGTTTATGTTGTGTCCTCCAACTGGACACTTTTCGTATCTTCGACTTGTCGGCACAAGAGCAGACAGGAATATTTATCAGAGAATAATAAAGAATCAGTAGAAATATGAGAGGCGAATGAGTGAACAATTGAACTGACTAAGGCTACGAATGAGCGCGTTTTATAGCGCTCATTTCCCGCGCACTCTGAGGTTACCATTGACTACGCGAGGCAGATCACTATGAGGAGTAACTAATCATTTACAATCACTAACACAACACCTCCCCCAGTAGGGTAGTTACACAAAACTAGCCTACGACAAAACCATGAACTACAAGTATGAACAGCTAAGAAATAGGTCATACATAGACATCATTATTATTTAAACGACTAAAAAAGCTATTGAAACAAACATATGACATACTATGAACTAGCTGGAACCGTTGTACAGGTATTCTCGTTCTGCTCAATCTCCGACGCGTTGTCAGCGGCGTGGAGGGCGCGTGGAGGGCTTGTGGCTTGATGCTGACGTCGATGTCCTTGAATCCACGGGTGCTGGCACATAGCTCGCGATCGCTTGCTCGGAATTTTCGTCCGTTGCAGTGCTATTCCTCCGTAGAGTGTCGTTTTCTGTCAAAACATCTAAGAGTATCTTCAAGGCTTCTGACTGTTGTTGAAGTTGTTGGTGTACGGCGAGCTGTTCGCTGTCGCTTCGATGCCGTAGCTGATTTGCATGCTTCTTGGAGATTTCATTGCCATTCATCACTTCGTAATTGACAGGTCCAATACGTTTCGTCATGGTTCCCTTCATCCAGTGGAAATGGAGTGGCTTACATTGCGTAGCGTATACCACAAGTCACGAACTTCGAATTCCCCTCAGCATACTTCATATTTCTTGTCGAATTGATCTTTCATGCGTTCTCGTCTTCTTTGCGCGAGGGGATCTTCCGCATCTTCTGACATCGGCAGTAGTAGACTTAACCTTGTGCGCAAATTTCTGCTCAAGAATAATTCCACTGGCGTCCTGTCGTTTAAGTTCGTACTTGGTGTTGTCCCTATACGCTTGTAACACTACATTTAGAGTCTCTTCTATTGGCTTCTCCTCCCCCTCTAATTTCTTGATTCCGCGTTTCAGCATCAACGAAACTCTCCGCCTGTCCATTCGATTGAGGGTGTACGGAGCAGTCCTTATGTGGGTGATTCCACCTTCTTCGTACATTTTCTTGAATGAATCTGATGTAATTGGGTACCGTTGTCGCTCACTATTGTTTGCGGTAATCCATACCTTGCAAACAAGTTCTTCAATGCCTCCACCGTTTTAGCAACCGAGATATTGCTCATCTCGATCATGTCAGGCCATTTGCTGTACGCATCTACCACGGCCAAGTAGAAAACTCCTTGCATGAATTCAGCAAAGTCGATCTGTCTTCTGCCATGCTCGAGTCGATCACGGCCATGCTTCTAATGGTACCTTCGTTGGATTTTTCGCTAATCCTGACACTTCGTGCATCTTCGTACCAAGTCTTCGCAATCCTTGTCTATATTCGGCCAGTCAACGTAACTTCGAGCCAGTTTCTTCATCCTTACAATTCCTGGATGACCACTGTACAGTTCCTTCAGAACATCCCCTCGAAGCTCCTTGGGTATCACAACAGGGTCAAGCATGGGGTGTGGCATGCCACACCTGGGGGGTCGTACTGAGGAATCAGGGAGAGAGGGGGGGGGGGTCGCTATCAAGGCGTGCGCTGTTCGCATAACATGATATTAGTTAACAATGTCAAATAGGCCCGCATGCAAACTACTAACGATGTTTGACAGATTATCGTATACGTACAGCAAACATAATCAAAGATCTATAAAGCATAAGAGCATCGTTTTGTAATTAGCAAGTAAAATAACCCCTGTGGTCAAAGTTTCAGCGAATTTTGAGATTTCCAAATACAGGACCACCTAAGTGAGATGTTCGTTTTCAAGCAGTTACTTTGTTTCAAAGGTAAGTTAACTACTTCTTTTTGCGCTTAATACAAAGAACTACTATTTCTTTGCTCACATTAGGAATCCTACTTCAGATGACCTCCAAGCTAAGGAATTAAGAGCAAGCCGAAATCTCGTTTGTTCCATTTCTCGTTTCTATTATCCCAGGCTAGAAGAAAACCAATCAGGCTCAAATCACTTTAATGTAGATTACGAGGCTTAGGCTAACGAATATATACATTCTTGTCTCCTTTCCTTGCGATTCACGTGGTAGCGTAGACTGAGCATGTTACCGTATCCCAAATTTTCGCAGTACTTTATCAGTATTTCACATTTGCATAGATAAAGAAAAACGATTGTATCTTGTTCTTGAAAAAACGTTTTCGTACGAAATTTTGCTATGCAAAGAAGAAGGTTAAGCAGTAACAGCGATATAAAAAACGAAGCTATTTGATCTGTTTAAAGATAAGTTGATGGGGTGTGGCACCACCCTTAAAAAGCTTTGGCAGCCACAGTTTTTGAGGGTGGTGCCACACCCCATTAACTACACCAAAAAAACATTTTTAGCGAAAGTTATTTATATTAATCGATGGCCTAGACCTAGTATACTTCATAGGAGTAATTTGAGCCTGATTCGTCTTGTTAGCTCTGAGTAATATTTGGTGAAATCGCAGCCATTAATAGCAAAAAATAGGAAAAACATTTTGATTGGCTTGTAATTCCAAAGTTAGGAGGTCTTTTAGAGCGAGATTTCTGGAGTGGCCGAAGAAGGAGTAGTGTTTTGAGTGCAAAAACAGCTAGCTACTTCACCTTTGAAACAAAGTTAAACATGCTGGAAAATGGCGATTTCACTAAGGTGACCCAGTATTTTGAAACTTCAGAATTCGCTCAAACATTGTCTACAGGGGTTAATTGACATGCTAATTCTGAAAGTGTTGCTCGTTATGTTTGACAGAACCTTCAAGTAATGCTATCTTAGGTATATAGTTCAGGGGGTCTTATTGACACAGCATTAAAAGGAGGAGGGGGGTCGTAACCAGCGATCGATTGTGCCACACCTCTTGCTTGACCTTGATCACAACCCTTTCGGCTGACATCAGACATTGCTCCACGATTGACAATGTCTCTCTTCGATTTCGAAGATGTGCCAATTCTCCATTCAAGTCTGGCCACTGTCCTTTCTTCACGTAGCTCATCACTCTTTGTGGCGCTAGATCCTTCTTCGTGTAGAATTGCACATCTGATACTGTTACTAATAGTTTCTTAATACAATTCTTCAACATGTAGTTTACGTCGTTCTCAACGGCAGCTATTACAACGTCTTCTTCGGAATTCTGATTCCTCTTCATCAACAGTTACAAGCCATCTGCTTGTCCGAACTTCGTAGTTTTGACATACTCTATGTCGAAGTCATATCCTAGCAAGATTGTAGCCTATCTCATGGGAGGTTAGCGGAGCAAATCGAAACTCTTTTCTTATCACCGAAGATGGCTAGCAATGGTTGATGTAAGTCAACAGCAGAAACTTTCGTCTGAATATGTACTTGTGGAATTTCTTAACTGCGAAGGCAATTCCCAACGCTTCCTTTTCGATCTGCGAATAATTCTTTCTGCTATTGTGAGAGACCTCGATGCATGTGCAATTGGATTCTCGGATCCATCGGAGTATCTATGCGATATCACACATCCGATACATAGACGCTGGCGTCCGATGCCACAACTATTCTCTGCCTTGGGTCATACTGAGCAAAATTCAGGTCGCCCACGAAGATCCTTAATCTGGGCATGAATGCCGCATAGTACGTTATCATGCCAAGAAAAGCTCTCAGTTGGCTCGCATTCTTCGTTTCGCCCATATTCTTGATTGCTTCGATCTTCTCTGAGTTCGGTCTTCTGCCGTTTCGATCTACTAATAAAGCCAAGATAACGTATTTCTGACTTAGCGAAAGAACACTTCTCTAGACCTGAATCTGTATTCAGCTATCCTTGCAACAGCAAGTAGATTTTACCCTATTTTCAGGTGTATAAGCCGCACCCTTTTCGCTCTAAAGGCGAACACGCTAAAAGACTGACTGTCATTATGGAGCGCGTTAAGTGAGAGCAGTATACGACAAGTCGACCGCTCCGCGAGACATATGCGCGGCGGCACGCCTGGGTCTGCTTGCGTTTAGAGCGAAAAGGGTGCGGCTTATACACCTGAAAATAGGGTAAGTTGCTACCCCACGCAACCCACTCACCATCTTGTTCATGATCTACTGGAAGATTTCTGGTGCTGTCCTTATCCCAAAAGGCAGTCTATAGTATTGGTACAATCCTCTATGCGTATTTATCACTACCAGTTTCTTCGCTTCTTTTGACAACTCGATCTGCAGGTAGGCGTCCGACAGATCTATCTTCGAAAATATTGTACCTCCATTGAGGCGATGCGAATATATCCTCCGGCAGTGGTAACGGATAATCGTACGACTCCAGCGTTTTGTTGAGTCCAGTTGAGAAATCAGCACAAACTCTCAACTTTCCATTTGCTTTTTTGACACATACGATGGGAGCCGCGCCCGATCACTGTGTGTCACTGGATTTATGACCTTCAGTTCCAATAGCTTGTCCAGTTCCTTTTCGACAGCTTCGAGCGCAGCATGTGGAACAGGCCTGCAAGCCTTGAAAATGGGACGAACGTTTTCGTCAATTCTCATGTGTGCTTACTCCTTTGTGCAAAGCCCTAAACCTTCCTTGCAGACTTCTGGATAGGCTTCCTTTAGCTTCAGAGCGATGTCCTTGGTTTGCTCTGTCTTCACTTCAGCAACCACTCTGCCTAAGTGATAGGGCATATCTTCGTTCTTCTGGATGCACACCAATCCTAGCAGTGAGTTGTGCGGCGTCAGGTATGCGAAGCCTTCACTTCTGGATCCTTTGATCTCGTAGTCGCACCATAGCTTTCCATGCACTTTCATAATACCTCCACTAGCATTTTTGACGACCACGTTTGTGTGCTGCAACCGAGGAATGCCCATGCTTCTCTAAGCTGATTCGTTCAAAAGTGTGATGTCTGATCCAATATCTAACAAGAAACTAACTGGATGACTATCACTTTTGCTTCGACATACATGCGTGTCGAGTTGACTTCTATTATCGCGCTCGCAATTTTCGCAACACTATGCACAGCTTTGGTTTCGTCCCACCTCTGTTCTTACTGCTCCTGTAAATTCGGGTTCACTCGTTTCGAATCTTGTGCAGCTCTTCTTTCCGCCACTTGTTCGCAGAACTTCTCCTTATGACCTTTCTTCTTGCACTTCTTGCAAAACCACTGCTTCTCTTTGTATTCCCTGGCAAAGTGGGCTCTACCATAGTTCCAACATTCCGGCCTCTTGGTGTTTCTTCCTTGCGCGTCGCTTCGACTATTTTCGTGCATCCAGCTATAGTCTCGCTATCCTTTTTGAGGGTTAGAAAATTTTCACATTCTATGTACAATTCCTGCAGCGAATTCTTTCGTCCAGCCTTGTAACTCCTATCCAGAATCAATGAGTCGCCGTCTGATTTCGGCTTCTTTCTGGCTCTTCAGGCCAAATATCCACAGTAGGCACTTGATCCCTCGTTGTCCAGCTCATGGATCTTCGCATTTTCGCACCATTCGTTCACTCGGCCGGTGTACATGAGGTAATCTTCGAAAATTGAGTTCTCCAGTTTCAAACACTAGTACCGCAGTGCTTTCGGAGATCTTCACGTCGAATAGTTGCTTCAATGTTTCGACGGTCTATTCGAATCTAATCACAATCAACTCTTTCGGTAGCACATGCCTCCGATATTTTTCGAAACATTCCTTGTCGAGCTTTTGGCAGAGGAGCCTCACCCTGACACTCTCTGGCAACTGCTTCGCATCTTCGACGAAGATTTCTTGGTAGTGCGCGTAACATTTGCTGAAGCACATGTCCGCTTCGGGGTCGAAGTAGAATTTTTCGACTCGATTGCTGAGTGCGGACATCATATTCGAAACTTCTTCGAAACTTCCGACGATGTACTGAGATGTCCAGTACCTGCAATGTGCTTCAAAAACGTTTCCATCATTTCTTGCCTCTCTACTCTCACCAATTTCTCTAAGGCTCTTCTGGTCTTCTCTAATCAGTTCCTTGAACATGATCAATAAGTCTTCTGTGCCTATTTTCGCCGTCTCGATTGATCACTCCAGCTTCGAGATCGGCTCTTTGCAAATTCTTCTTCGACTTGAATCCTGTTGCGCTTCGTCCGATTCCGGCTACTTCTTTGTATTAGCCGTCGATCCTGATCGCCACTGTTGTGTCCTCCAACTCTGGACACCCTTCGTATCTTCGACTTGTCGGCACGAAAGCAGACAGGAATATTTATTAGAGAATAATAAAGGAACAGTAGAATTATGACAGTTGAATGAGTGAACAATTGAACTGACTGAAACTACGAGTGAGCGCCTTTTATAGCGCCCATTTCCCGCGCACTCTGAGGTTACGATCGACTACGCGAGGCAGATCACTATCATAACTTATAATAAAGGGCTAAGGGTTGTTTACGTTTGTCTGTGTGTGTGTGAATCTCTGTCTGTCACGAAATTCGTAGTGCGAGTTCCAGCCAACCTCCTGGGCTCAAATTTTGCACAGCGCATGCTATCCGCATGAAAGTCCAACATGCAAAAGCACGAGCAGATTCGTTGAGTGGATCCCTCAGAAACTACGCGTGAAACGGATCCACTTTGCGTTTGGGCGGCAAATTTGCGTCCAAAGTTGCACATTTTACAGAGTCGCGGATGTTTCTGCTAAGTAAACGTGCAAGTCATGAACATAGGCCCAAAAATAATGATCAAAAGTTCATTACTTTAAATAACGGCGCTAAAATGTATCGGTTGCGCAAATGGTCAATTTGCCAAGGTTCTGCCAGAGCATTTGACGAGATTTTTGCACAAAGATATAGCTCACGGTGATTACTGTTTTTATTGCAACTGTCAAGACCATGGGAAAATTAAAAACCTATAAAAATTTGCGTTTGTTCTCCTGCAAGAAGTCTCATCCACGCGAAATCACCGATTGCACATGAAAAAGCTTTCGGAATGAGTAATTGTTCACATTTTATTCGTGATACTCGGCATTGCTCGGCGAGTTCTAGTGCCATCATTATGCGAGAGCTTAGATAGTAAAGCCAGTGCGAGCCTCTGCGAAGCAGAGGTGACGCACTGGTGAGCAATAACTAATCATTCACAATCACTAACACAACAGTTTATCACATGAGATTTTTTTCTGAAGACTCTGCTGTTTTGCCACGCAAAAGCATCTGCGATGCATAAGTAGTGGATTGGGCAGAGTCGCGTCATTTTATACCAAAAATAGTTTTGCATCTTGGTACAGCTAGCGCATTTCTTTTAAGAAGTAGCTTTGCATTAGCTCGCAAAGTTGATCTTAATAATGTTTTTTCCTACCCATTGCTTCCTGTTGTAGCATGGTAGTGGAAGTGGGGATGGATTCGAGGAAGGGGAGGGAACGAAGGAAAAGAGCGAAATAGAGAACGTAGATAAATGTCGGACAGTACTTCCTCCTTAGAAAAAGGGATCCGCAGCGCTTGACAAGCATTATGCAAGAGCAGCTAGTATTAGTCTGTTCCTGCTTCACGTATCGACAAATCCTAGGTTTTTCTCAGTCTATAGACTACTAAGTCTATTGCTGCTGGTCGGTGTTTAGATCCTAGAAAGTATTTGGTATTTCCAGACTGATGGCGCCACCTTTCTCATGTTGTCGAAGGTTGACCTGCGACATTCTCCGTTGCAAATCTGCTCAGGGGACATCAAAGGCTCAGTAGAGCAACATACAATTTGATGAATGTAAGTTTATCTTTGTCATGGTTAATTTGTGGTACTCTCCATTAACACTCTAGTCTCGCTTTTCAGTGATGACCTCTTTACGTGTGTCAACATCAGCATCACAAGATGACTCATTATTGTGTGTTGTGTACGAGAGGAGAAAGAAGTCAATTCTAGCTGAAGACATTTAGGATCGAGATAAATTGAAGGATGACTTTTTTGGATTTTTTTATAAATTTTGTTTCTTGGTAAAGTGTTCACTGCGCAATCACTGCGACCAGGGGTCAAAGGGGTAATCGTAAGTTGAGGTCAAAGGGGAATTCGTTTTCAGAAACCCCTTTTGCCAACATCGTGCCGGGCCCTGCTCCTTGTTCGCCCATTTTGGAAATCGCATTTTAGGAGAAATCCAAAATGTGAAATTAGGAGCAAGCTAAAATCTTTTGTCCCTTGTATCGCTTTTGATGGCTGCTCCTTCAGCAACTATTAATCAGAGCAAAGAAGATGAATCGGGCTCAAATCAATCCCGTCAAATCTATGAAGCTTAATGTCGAATCATATAATTACCACTCGCTAAAAGTGTTTTTTGAGGTAAATCAATGAGGTGTTACACAACCCCAAAAAAGTGTGGCTGCCACAGCTTTTTTGGGCTTGTGCCACACCCTAATAACTATGTCATAAAGATATTCAGCAAACAGTTTCTGTATGAATGACAGCCTAAAGCTTGTAGATTTCGCAGGAATGATTCGAGCTCGATTCGTCTTCCTCGCTCTGACTAACAGTTGCTGAAACCGCAACCATCAAAAGCGATGAATGTTCCGATCGGATGTTCTTGATTAATATTCTTGATGTTCGGATGTTCTTGATTAGGAGTGTCCCAATTAAGATTTTCCGCATGGGCAAAAGAACGACTAATATGCCGCGCTTGGTAAAGGTAGAACTGCCATCGAGGAGTCATTGGGCCTCCGCTCTTTCCCGAGCCCGACTGCTCAAAGATTCCCCTTGTCATAAGGGGGTCTGTATCCGGCGAAGCATGATGGCTCGGGAAAGAGAAAAGGAGTGAGATAGTTTCTAATCTACCGTACATGGTTTTTCGGTCCGTTAGAATACGTAGGAAGGGGGGAGGAGTTTGCATTTGGTTGAATCAACGTTATTATGTGAGAGCATTGCAATTGATAGTAACTGCAGCTGTGAAGTAAAGCTGATTGATCTATACCAGCCCGGCACTCTCTCCAAAACCCGAGTCATATGTATTTACCGTCCTCCCAGCTCCGCCTCTGATTCGAATGATATGCTTGTTGACCTCCTCTTAGCCTCTACCCATTTTACTCCGAATATCCTGAATGCTGGTGATTTTAATCTTCCTATGAGAAGCTCTAGAGACTCACTACAATATATTTATCCACAAGTTCAGAAATTCTCGAGTTCTTTCGTGACTTGAACCTCAAGCAATTCGTCCTTAAGCAACAGTACCCACGCGCGACGGTGCCCTTTTAGATTGGATGCTATCAGGTATTAACCAGTACACAAACTATCAGTCAAGGCACCGTTTGGCACATCCTATCACAGTACCATTGAATTTTTGCACAAATTACAAAATCCCAAAAATGAACTTATCCCATTCCCTATCTTCAACAGAATTGACTTTGAAGCAACGAAAATGACCTTCACACTCTTGATTGGGAAGAGATATTCGATCGTTATATTAGCCCCTCTGATGTATACTACAGATTCTGCTGTGTTATGTATAGTCTGTTGGCTAAATATACTCCATTTGGTGTGCATAGATTTGGCTATCTACGATACCCGCATCATATACAGTCGCTTCTACTCCAGAAAGAAAGACTTTTTAGAACTGCTCAGTATAACTGCCCACTATGCAGTAAGGCCTGCTCTGGCGTGACATTCCATATCTAGAAATTCCTCGCAAATCACGAGAGACACCTGGCTTTGTCTAATTACTCCAAAAATCTCTTTGCTTATACAGTTATGACTTTGGAATGTGAAAATTCTCGGCGATGTCGGCGATGTCGGCGATTTTGCGTTTTTCGCCGACTTTGGCGAATTCGCCGACTCGCCGAATTCGCCGAGAATTTTCACATTCCACTGTCACAACTGTATGACATTGTCATACCTGTAGAAAAGCGTAGAGAAGCTTACAGATTACTTCAGCATAAAGATTTGGATGAAAAAATTTACACAGGGTATATAGCGGTCATCTGCTAGCAGCAGAGAGAAAATTTGTTTTACCAAATTATTAGTCTCTCCTGTGCGAGCGATGCTTACTTCAAACTGCATATGGGAGACTACAAAAATATGGCGTATTCAGATGCGAGAGAGGTGTCTAACATGATTTTTGGAGGAATTACGGGGCAACTTTGAAGGAGCCAATTTCATGCATGTTGAGGGGCTAATAGCTTCGCGAATATTACAGATATGAGACTGGAGTTTGTTTAATTGGACAGATCTCTAAAAATATAATTTTTAGAGAGAAGGTCGTAGAATAACAAGTTTCCAATAAAAGTGCCTAATTGACAGCTGAACTTGGGAATCTGTCAATAAGAGAGAGTTTGCGCCCTTATATCTCTGCAAGTTGTAGGGTTGGGGTAATCTCATGAGATCATTGATATGTACTTTTGGTAGCTCTATTTTTCTAGAGGTAGCTCGTGCCCATAGCTTCAGCGTACGAGGCGCTATACATAATTCGGAGAAAATCCAAGGGCTCCGTCTGTGGGAGCCCATCTATACTTCCCGGACTTGTTTTTTTAGTTCAGGCTCTCGCAATTTCTCACTTTCCTCCCCCTCCTTTTTCCCCTCTTTATTTCTGCAGCGCGTGTGATAGTTACCCGCGGCCATCTGGACCTGGTAAGGGGGCTGAAAACGGCTAGAAGGGGGGTAAATAGGGCCAGAAAAACGCGATTTTTCGCGCTAACGCTTATTTTTCCTTTATTTTCTTATTTTCTTCAATTCCGATCGTAATGTGGGGTATAAAGTGGGCGGAGCTTGCTTTGAGGAGTTTCAGCTGTATAAAGGCACTGGAAATGAGCTTATTACGGAGTTCTTCGCTTTTTCGCTTTTTGGGATATCGATTTTTGGGATATCGATTTTTGTCAACTTTCGGGATCTCGAAACCTTCAGAATATTGATTTTATCGATTTTTGTCAATTTTCAAGATTTCACAACCCACACAATATCGACTCTGTCGATTTTTGAGGGTTTGGTGGTTTACTAGCCTCCAAAATATCGATTTTTCGCTTTTTAGCTGAACTGTAAGCCCCGCCAACTTATGATGTTACTATACAATACCGCTCACAATATGTGTAAAATATCCGTGAATGTCGCAAAATAATTCCGCGAAATTCCTGAAATTTCGCGAAACTTCGCAAACTTTCCGGAATTTCGCAAAATTCCGGAAAATTCGCGGAATTTTCGGAATTTCGCGACATTCAAGGAAGTTTTGCGCATTCTGTGAGCGGTATTGTGAGCATTATTCGTCACAACAAATTCGTGAGTTTCTTAGCAGCTAAACATGGTGCAAAGTATCTTTTGAAGTGAAGGCGAGAATGGCTAGCAAACTTTGTTAGAATCAAAATTTACCTGAAATTTAGTCACCGTTAACTCTACAAAATGAAGCTATCACAGGGAGCAGATGTGTTTTTTGTAATCAGCAGGTCGGGTAACCTCTATGCTCAATTTTTCTAAGAAAATGGCACCATTTGATTTTTCTCGATTTTCGCTCTTGACCTCGCCACTGATTTTGGCCAAAATATTGATAATCTTGAATTCATCCGAAACTCCACTCACAGTAGTTTTCAAACCCACCGTTTACGAAAATCCTAGTTATTTTGCGCTAAAGAGTTCTACAGTGAAGTTTCAAATGGAAAAAATTTAGTTAAACCACGCAAGATTGAAGATTCGTTGGCACTTCTCGCCCGTCTATCAAAAAACTTGCTTGCGTGTTTTAGTAAATTAGATTTTTTTGTAAAGAACGCTATCAGGCTGTGATTAGCACAGGCCTATCTGCACTTTTCGTCAGATTATGAGGTTACAAACTCACGTTCTGTAAATTCCCAAATTTGAAGAATCCTTTATTTTAGCGGATTCTCATCTCTAAAATGTGCCACCAGCAGCAAAACAATGTAAAAATTGTTGTCAGCACATTGAGTGATCCATTTTAGCGGAAATTTGAAGATTTACATCATACATGGAGTCAAACAATTATGACTTTGGAATGTGAAAAATCTCAGCGATGTCGGCGATGTCGGCGATTTCGCGTTTTTCGCCGACATCGCCAAATTCGGCGAGAATTTTCACATTCCACTGTCACAACTGTATCCATCATATGCAGCATGTACAACACCACGACGCCTTGAAGGACATGTTAGGCAGTCAGCCTAACAAATTAGTTTAAGGCATTAGTGAGTTTTTTGCAAATACGTTTTCCACAAGTACTACGGATACTAAAACTTTAGGGGTATCTCTGAACCATACATGCTGAACACCCTATAATCATGCCTTTTACTGTCGAAAACTTCCTCAAAACACTAAAGCATTTTACATTTGAACCTTTTGACGACATTCCTCAAATTGTCTTCAAACGTTGTGCAAGAAAACTTTCGCTCCCTCTGTCACATATCTTCAATGTTAGTTTCATTTGTGGAGACCTGACATATAGAAAGAAGCAATTGTCACTGCAGTTCCGAAAGTTCCCAAACCTCAGTCTGTGACAGAATTTAGACCTATAAACATGAACCCAGTACCATGTAAAGTTCTTGAAAAAATTATCCGTGACAAACTTCTCTCTTGGTTGAAAAACTTCAATCTCATACCCACTGAACAACATGGGTTTGTCAGCGGTGCATCCACAGTAACGCAACTAATAGATTGTAGTCATGATTGGATCAAGGCATATCTCGATACAAAAGAAGTAGACCTTATTTTTTTCAATTTGTCGAAAGTTTTTGAGTATGGGTCATGGATTGTTGAACAAACTTGAGCATTACGGTATCAGAGGACCCTTGCTTGAGTGGCTAAAATCATATCTGCGCTCCATGTGACGGTTCGGGTGGGAAGAGATCATTCTGAACGTTTTCCTTGTACAAGCGGACTTCCGCAGAGGCTCTTTCACTCTTGATATTCTTGGTCTATACTGCTGAGTTACCTCAGAATTCAAAAACTCATCCTAACATACATTTTCTCAAGTATGCGGCTGATATGAAAATCTATGGTATATACAATAGGAATAATCAGAAAACAATTGAACATGCTTTGCAGCGTGCCATCAATAACATGGTTGAATGGTGCACAAATTGAGACATTTCAGTAGATATAAATAAAAGCTGTACTCCATGTTGGTGCTAATGCAAGTTATGAACACTATGAACATGTGGGGGTTTCTTTGGTAAATAAAACATCTCTCAAAGACTTAGGTGTTGTATGCGACAGAACATGAAATCAGACGCGCAAATTTCAAACGTTACTTCCCGTGCATTTTGTCTGTACACCATTTTTCGTAATATTAGAGTAGCCGATTCCAAAATATTACCGAAACTCTATAAAGCATTTGTCATCCCTATCGTAGAATATGCAAGCCAGGTTTGGAGCCCCTTTCTGAGGAAGCATAAGCAGGCCCTGAAGAACGTTCATAACGTTTTCACTCGCTTGCTTTCCTACAGATGTTATCCCAGTCGTGATTATCCACGATCGCTTCCAAGCTATGGTGAACGAATGAAAGTGCTAGGTTTTAAGAGCCTTTTACATCGCAGGATTCTGCATGATATAATACTTGCTTTCAGGATTTTTAGAAGCAATACTAAGCTAAGACCTTCTAAATACTGGGTATTTAGGCCTAGTCATGGAAGGATCACTGGGTTTTCTGTTTAATTACATCTATATGGTAAGCGTAAACAATTGAGCTCTTTATCAGAGCAGTTTTTTCGCACGCACTTCGAAACATTTTCAGTGTTTACCTGATGAAATTTTATCTTCTCCAGATAGTCTCACTTTCAAACGAAGACTTAAGAAGTTGAATTTGACTGATTTTATCCAAAAAGTTGAAATTGACTGATTTTCTTCCAGAGAAGTACTTCCTGTCATCACTCGTATGGTGCCACCGTTGCCTACCAACCTTCCTACATTTGCTGCTTCGCGTGTTGCTTGGGCCTACTCCAATACTATAAAATTGACTAACTCTGTCACTCCTACTCATCGCGCAGAAGGTCTTCCAGTGATAGCTTTCTACCAAATTTGTGATCGTTGGACCACTAAGTCACTTGTCGTTCCAATTTTTACTTCGTCCACACGTTGGTTCGGGTCCGGTTCACCCTTTCGTTGTTATTTGGCAATAGTTGTCTGACCTGACATCTTTTTGCATCACAATCTTTTATCTCTGCTCTCTCCCCAGAACTTAGTCGGGCAAATTCTCATTATTATATCCGTTCCCCGCATACACAGTTGCTCAAGTTGAATAGTCTAAGAGTACTTTTGCTGCAAGCAGGGGGTATGAGACAGACTCTACTGAGCATCTGCACCGATATTCATACACTTTAACAGGCTTTACCCCTTTCTACTCTCCTTAAAGGCACCCTCCACCCTAAATTGAGGGTGTTGAGCTTTTGGCAGCGTATTATAGCAGGGCCCCCTATCAAGCCAATATCCAAGTCGCGGCGCGAAATGTTGCTTCGGAAGCGGGAAAATCGCTCCGGAATAACGAAGATGTGCAAGGACCCCCATCCATGCCCGCCCATTTGTGTGCGCCTATCCAATCAACGTTCCGGAAAGCCGGCCTGCGGGTTCTCCGGAACGGGAATTGTCGCGGTTTTCGCAGATTCTCGACTTCATATTCGGAATCAGGGACATGAGAAGGCCCTGAAACGACATAAACCTGGAAGTCGAGAATCTGGGTGGACGGTGCCTTTAGGATGCTGGACTCGAGCTTCTGTGGATGTTTTGTCATTTTCTTATTACTGTTCGAGCTCTAAATATTCTCGATTTCTGTTCCAAATAAGGCACGCCTTGTGCGTTTTGAATAATTAAATAAATAAATAAAAGGAATAAACAAGATTCTGGCTTGCTTTCTATTCCATAGTTTAAAGGTCTTCTGAAGTGGGATTTCTGGGATGGGCAATCAAGGAGCAGCTCTTTATATTTAGTGCAAAAAGAAGTAATTAACTCACGAAACAAATTTGGTCATGTTAATAAGGGACCATTTCACTCGGATGGCTCAATATTCGGAAACCTCAAAATTGGCTAGAATTTAGTCCATACGGGTTATTTGACAGCCTATCTATTTATAAATATGTTACTCTTCTTATGGTTGGTAGTGCTTCTTTATCATGAGTACGTATACGGTAATAGGCTGATGTCTTAGGCCGCATGCATTAACATCCCCGCCGGAGAGAGGATCGCAACTCAAAAGAAAGCTTCATATCCTGAAGCTTCAGATATCTGGATTTCACGCCGCACAACCTATCCGTAGGTATTCTCAACATCCTTCGTCAAACATACTGAACGGGCAAGAAGCTGTGCAAGCGCATTTTCCCGCTTTTTGTATGATCCATGTGTGGAGCATCAGGACTGAAAAAAAAACGCAAAAAGCTGCCTACCGCTCCACAAGGAACAGAAGAATTTCTTGAGCGGTTGGCCATTGGTATTCATACTGCTGCGGCATTATGTGATGAAACATTTTTAGAGCTCCATAGACTAGGCGCTTACCCTCTACACAATTCGCCCACACAAAACATGAACAAGTCATACTTAACAAGGCAAAATGTACCCCATAAAGGCGGAGCCCTTGACTCATTATGAAGAACTGTTTGGCAGATAATGAGTACAGAATTGAAACGTTTACTTGCAATGGCCACATCGACTTTAAGTCCCTTCTCAAAGGCAGTGGCTCGGCAAAATGGACTGTCAGATTTTGGTAGTGCTAGATAGTATGCTGGGTAAATTCGAAATCTTCCATCGAGAAAGAATATCGCGTAAATTTGAAACTGAAAAATTCGAATAAACGAATATCGAATAAAGCCGAAAATGAAAAAAATCCCGAATAAACTAATATCGAATAAATTCGAGATTTAAAAATTTTCGAATGAATGAATTCCGAATAAAATCGGAAACTTAAAAATATCGAATGAATGAATATCGATTATATTCGAACATTAGGAGTCGAATTTCGAATAAATACTCGAATGATTTATTGAACAAGTAGAGCAACCATATAAAACTTGCTGACATATTCGGCTAAAGCCGAATCCATTCAGGGGTTGGCACAGATCGTCTGGAAGCAGGCTGTACTTCGTTTTTGAAGCAAACAGCAAGGGAGATATTGTTTGTGACGAGTCGGAACTGAGCACCAAGAATAAGCGCCATTTAGTCGAACACAAGCTTTTCGGGCAGGTTATCACAGGATTGACATGCTCTACCGTGCACGGCGAAAAGTGCGCGCGATTTGAAAGCAAGGCTTAAATAAACAAACTGCTTGTTTACAGCGCACACAGAATCATATGAAACCAAAATTGAACTGTATGTATAAAAAATTATTTGCGAAAGCATTATATAAAAGATTTGAAAACTTATGTGAAGGTAAAGTATTACCTTTTCCAAAAATAGATCGTCTCCAGACGGTCACCAGAGATCTGAGATCGTCTGGTGCATATATTTTCTTCAATTCACATAAGTTTCGGATCTTTTTAGCATGCACGGATTCCCCGCTCATAGATCTCTCCCTGAGCATGGAGACATTTTCATATCATTGCCTTTCCTTTGTTTTTTGCCTTCATTTCTTCTCGCTTTGTTAAATATCGCGCTCTAACGCCAAAGTCTTGTGCATGCGTAGTTTTCAGCTTCAATTTGGATTTTTATTCTTATCTTATATCTTTTCTTTCAGCCTAGTAAATCTTTCTTGTTCTCATCTTCTCCTAAGCAGTTAAGTAAAAGGGGACTTCGTAAAACTTCCGAAAGTTAGGGAGACTTCGTTTTCAGAAACCCCAGAAACCGACTCGTGCCGGAGCTTGGATCCATTCTAATCGGCACCCTCATACCCCCTATAACTCCTAGCTCAAGATTTTCCAACAATCGGTAAAATCGTTAAGATAGATTTTATTTTAAATCAGCACTCTCATTTACCTTCTGTACCAACTCCCAGCCTCGTAGCTCAAAGTTCTCCAAAAATCGATGAAAGCACTAAAGTAAATTTTTATCCATAATCAGCAGCCACACTTGCTCCCTTGTACCAGCTCCCAGCCCCGTAGCTTAAAGTTTCCCAAAAATCGAAATCGATAAAGTAAATTTTTATCCACGATCAGCACCCTCACCCTCCTGTACCAACTCCCAGCCCCATAGCTTTTAGAATCGATAAAGTTGGTCGGTTAGCCTGTACACCAGTAAAACGTCATATTTTCCCACTATCGACTAACCAAACTTTATGCAAAGTGATATAACTGTAAAATTCAGCAACGTCTAATCCTCCACTACAGCTGCGATGTCCTCTACTCATAATACACCAATTCGCGAAAAATCTCTAAGGCAAAGAATAGAGGCAGTTGTGCAACATGAGTTTTACAAGCAAGAGTGTTCACTAGTGTGGACCTTTGCGTACCAAAAGCATGAGCAACGCAAAGGGAGAAAACCGACTTGTCAGCACCAGTATATGAAGTCGGAGCATGAACTTGGATATAGCTGCTTTTTTTGCTAATCTGGTACAAAACAGCAGTGCGAACTATTTCATCGATCGAAAAAGCATCAATTAAAATTCATTTTATTTCTTTACTGTCACAAGCAGTCAAACGAATGCAACTTTTCATACGGTTAAAAGGTCATCACGGTTGCAAAAAGATGCATTACCGAGTTTTGCGGAAAAAAACGCAGACGAAGCGAGCTTGATACTCACAAGGGAGGTCGAATCAGTCGAAGTGGCCTTTCCAAATGGGTCATATACCATTTTGAAGAGCGTTGAACGCTGATTCCGAATCTGCCTTCATTATCTGCCGAGCGCTTCTGGACGTCGAGTTATAAAATTTTTTTGGAGCGAAAAATGAACTCAGAATTCAAGTAAAATTAACCATTACGGACTTTTCAACGCCTAAATAGAGCAACATGTAGTATGAGTGTTTTGGACAGAAGGTATCCTTTGTAATGGAGTGCTCTGATAACCAACTTCGGACCATTTGAGCAATTCTGACGAATTTTGCTCTAATTACGCATTAAATTTTTCAACCAAAGGAACGCTCATAACTCGGCGTCCAGAGGCGCTCGGCAGATAACGAAGACAGATTCGGAATCAGCGTTGCATGCTCTATAAAACAGTATGCATTTCATATGGAAACGCCACTTCGACCAAGTATCCTTCCCTTGTCAGCATTTGGCTTTGCAACACTCGAATAATTTGAACACGGATTTCATAAGAATGCGAAAACCTATTCGAAACCCCGTTTTTTGATTACTCCAGTCTTCGAATTTTATTCGAAACCTTGCTTTTTGACCATTCGAGTTTCGAATATTATTCGAAAATGGAAAACTCGAGATATCGAATTTCGAGTGCGATTATATTCGAATGATCGAATTTCTATTCGATTCGGACCCAAGTATACAGTGCTGGACAAAATTATGGGTCCACTTTAAAAAGTGCCATAACTGACTCTGTTGTCAATAAAATGTTCCAAAATTTGGTACAGCCGTGCGTTTACCAGCCTACTATCAATCATCAAAATGGGTCTCGTTTTCGTTTGGTTATTCAAGAAAAAATTGAAAATTTTGAAAAAAGCAGGTTTGAAGGCTGGACAAAATTATAGGTCCACCTCGAGTTTTTACTAATTAAAGTAATTATTAGCTTTCAAATTTTTTTGGGTAGGCACACATCTAAAAAACGTTAAACAGCTGCTTCGGTCAAGCTCTGTCATACCTCCAAAAAAAACTGGTTATCTGCTTTTTGGCCTCGAAAATGCTTTCACATGTATTTTACTCCACAAACCTGCGTTGAGTAAGAAATTCTGCAGTTTCTCAGCTAGATCGAAAGCGACGGGGTTTCATCTATTTTCTGGATGCTTTTTGACGTGAGCATTGAGGAAAAAATCCGACTTTTTGCTGCTGAAGCAAAACCGACATCGACTCAATCAGGAGAGTAAGCCTCAGTTTCTGCCTAAAACCCTTTGTGCATTGCCATTATATCCTCAAGATGTTGTAGAAGCATTCTTTACGCAAGAATAAAGCTGTTCGCCATACTCGCAAGTGTCCACAAAGCTGCCTTGCTTCTTTTTCGAAATATGAGTTGTGTGTGCAACGTAATGATGGTGTTACGCAGATCCAAAATAGCTTGACAAGTGCTACCTCACTTAGATTTTTGACAGTAATTATTTACTAAATAGTGGATACAGCTTTAGTGTATGTTAGCACATGATTCTTTTGAAAATTTTGGTCGGAGCCACAAATGCTTTGGTCCTTGTCGTAATCAGTTTCTACAGGGTGATTTCAGCCATTATACTTAAATGCTAGGATCTCTAGAAAGTTGTAACCATAGAGTACGGACTCCCCTTCATAGAAACAATGCCTTTACTTTACTCAATGATTCTGAGGACATTGTGAAAGAAGTTTTAAGGCAGAAATTTGAGCTCAGGATTGCAGCATTGTCAATG
This sequence comes from Cylicocyclus nassatus, assembly GCA_958299035.1. Classification (NCBI taxonomy): domain Eukaryota; kingdom Metazoa; phylum Nematoda; class Chromadorea; order Rhabditida; family Strongylidae; genus Cylicocyclus; species Cylicocyclus nassatus. The sequence goes on from CATQJL010000112.1 coordinate 88,569,191, forward strand.
TCAGTTTTGCTTTAGCAGCAAAAAGTCGGATTTTTTCCTCAATGCTCACGTCAAAAAGCATCCAGAAGGTAGAAGAAACCGTCCCATCCGATCCAGCTGAGAAACTGCAGAATATCTTACTCAACCAGGTTTGTGGAGCGAAATACATGTGAAAGCATTTTCGAGGCAAAAAAGCAATAATCAGTTTCTTTTGGAGGTATGACACAGCTTGACCAAAGCAACTGTTTAACGTTTTTGGATGTGTGCCTACCTAAAAAAATTTGAAAGCTAATAAGTACTTCAATTAGTAAAAACTCGAGGTGGACCTATAATTTTGTCCAGCCTTCAGCCTGCTTTTTTCAAAATTTTCAATTTTTTCTTGAATAACCAAACAAAAACGAGACCCATTTTGATGATTGATAGTAGGCTGGTAAACACACGGCTGTACCAAATTTTGGAACATTTTATTGACAACAGAGGGAGTTATGGCACTTTTTAGAGTGGACCTATATTTTTGTCCAGCACGGTATTAGGTAGTAGACCCAATTGTACACCGTAGCTCCATCCCACCTTCCAATACCTGCGCTAAGTCGTGAAAGGCGCTACAAAAGCCTACCAGCCCCGCTCTCTCCCATTAAGTGGGCGTCATAGGTGGAATTTTGAAGCGTGTTTTCAGGACTTAACGCATGAAGTGGAAGGTGAGGTTAGGGCTATGTTGCACTTGGGGAACCTACTACCTAACATCACCAAATTCTGAAGGGCCCATTTTTTTGAGCCATTGCCTTCAACAGGAAAACTCAACGAGTCTCACCGACTTTCAACAAGAAGATGTGCATCATCAAGTTTTTTTCGGGACACTGATAATATATCCCTTCCCAACTTGCGGAACGATTCTGTGAAAGGAGTTACGAAACTTTACATCTACGGGTTTTGCCCTGATTGCAGTCGAACGATGACGAGTAATGTTGTACAAATAGAAACATTAACAGCGCAGTTGGTATAGCAGATGGCTTTCAGGCTTATGTTACCGGATTACGAATTCAATGACCATCATCGCTACTGCGTTGGTGATTCTCTTTTCTCTGAAAATCACCTGATATAGCCAATATTCGCAATTTCCGTACAAAAAAATTTCTGTCGCAGTGATAGTGCAATACCCATAACCTTTGATTAAACTGGATTGGCGGCTGGAACCCGGGGCTTCGTAACCTAATTAAGGCCGCTCGCGTCCGGGACGCAGTCTACGTCTCCCTCTCGGGGCGCGCTCTCTGTTCATTTCCGAGCCTTAACTAGATCACGAAGCCCCGCCTTCTAACCGCCAATCCAGTTGAATCAAAGAGTATCTCGTAGTTGACGCGGCTGCAGACAAGGCAGAACCTGTAGAGTTTTAATCTGCAACTTCTTTCAAAGAACCGTTTCTCAGTTTTGGCAAACGTGTATATTATTAGTGTCCAGAGACCTCAATGATGTAGATTCGATGCTGAACGCCAGTTTCTTTCGTTATCGTTCCCTTAGTAGGAAAGAAACTCGCAGCATAGGGCTTTGAGTGAATTTCAACGCTAGAATATAGATATAATAGCCTCACGCAAGAAAACAACCAAATGATACGACCTCATTGAGTGCGAGTTGTCGCTGTGAGCTGTCCAAATCGTACATGTTGATTTCCTTAATGATAACCAACGACTGGTCCTCCTTTCTCCGATACAAAATGGCGCTACCAAAAGCCCCTGTAAATTCGCTATGTACATCACAAGCAAGAGAATGCAGGGATTGCTTCAGACGTACCTTTTCCAACGGTTCTGAGACGCTCATAGCGAGACGATGCAGATTCTAGAATTTCAACTGCAGATGGCTCAGCATTTGTGCTATTGTTCCTGGACTTATCAAAATACATTTCCACAATCCTCCTGGAATAAGTGAATTTAGAGAAAAGCCACGGATAACGGCGTTTCGAACGCTAAAATACTGAAGACGCTGTGTTCAAAGTCACCGTCCACCCACATGATGGTCGTGAGGTTGTGATTCTGTGCGGGGCCCCAAACAGGGGAGTACTTTTAATGGCCAGACTTTTTAAGAAGGTCAAGTTTCACAGTTTATCTAAATTTCTATAACAACCCCTGGAAGGAGTCCAAGTAGTGAGTGGATAGAGCAAACCCTACAGGAAACTGCACAATTTTCTTCCACTTTCCATAGCTCGTCATAATTTTTGTACAGATTTTTCAATAGAACCACCGAATTTTAGCAGGCTTATCTCAGACGTAAATGCATCATACACCAATAAGTCTTCGGTTTTTGATACTTGCAAAGATGGATTATAGTTTGACACCAATTTGAAAAGCAAAAGAGCATTCACCTCTTCAAATTAGCAACTCGAAAATTCCGGGTACAGCCTGGATCGCCCTGGAAAATCTAAATTATGATGAATTTATCCCGGAAAAATCTATGAACTGGAAACAAAAACAACTTGCAGCAAGAGGAGAAAAAGCTGTGTGAATGACACGCGATTTGCTTGTCAGTTTTTTTTCTGTGAGGTTTGAGTTGACCAAGTATGGAATTTAATAGCATTGAAAAATTGAAGAGACTTTAAGAAGCAGCTAGGGAAAAGAAAAAATTGTTTTGTGCCTAGGGTTTGCTCTATCTGCCTGTTACACTTGTACTTTTTTGGGGGATCAGTGCAGAAATTTAGAAAAATAGCCGAACTTAACCAAGGCAAAAAGCATGAGTCGCAGATTTTGGTGATTCTTCGAGAATGCATTAAATATTATGCATAGAAATTACAACCATTAATAAGAGGATGAAATGCTACATCGATTGCTCTCAAAATCTTTATCTTTGTTCTACGAAATGTGGCGTTCATTTCAAAAAAATGACATTACTTTCGGACTTACTATTTCTTTACTTACTTACATTACCTTTTTACTTTCGACCTAATATATGGAAAACAAGCCTACTAATATACAAAATCTTTGTACTGGCTACTCGCTCCCGAGAAATCCTGCACATTTATCATTAGTTAATTTCGCCAATTACATAGAACATTCATCTTGGGACTATAAAACTCGCAAATTTTGCATATTTGCGCCCAACAATCAGTGCTTGTCTTAGATTCATCTTGTACAATTCGCTTTTTTTTTATCAGAAAGTGGTACGTCTCCCAGATGCCGCCACTGATTGCATGTTATGCCAAAGTTTCGGGTTTTTTCTAATTGAAACATCTTGTATACTAGCCGACATTTCCGGCCCAGCCCGGACAGCGGTAAACCAGCCTAGCATGGTTATCAAAGAGTTTTGTAAAGAAAAAAGCGAAAGTGATTGCAAATATGTTCAGAACAGCAATGCAGATGTGTTCCAGAGAACGTGAACGACGCGAATCACGAAAGTTAGCTCTTGATATTGCTTGCAGCAATGGTTATCATTCCTTACCACGCACTCGATATTCTGGGAATGTTAACAACGTTCAAAGCGGTACTAAGCTCCTACTTTGTCTTCCATTCATTTCTGATAGTATTAGCGCGGCATTCCAAAAATGCATTCAACGAGCACAATTGCAAGATGATGTCGTTCTAGTGAATATTCCCAACAACAACATCAAAATGCAGTTAGTTCGTAACAGGCTCTACGACCAATACATCGGAGCAATGCATGGTATGCCCATATGGTAGATTAGGAGATTGCGCGAAAGTGGGAGTGATGTACCAAATTGAAAGTCTTAGCTGCGAAGCATTACATATCGGAGAAACTGGAAGATCACTCAGCATTCGCTTAAAGGAACACTTAGCAGATAAAAGGCGTCAAAGCTTAGTTTCACCGCTAGGAAAGCACAGATGCGAGGCGCATAAAGGGGACGATTTCAACATCAAATGTAAGATTCTATCTTACGAAAGGGAGACCTCGGCTAGGAAAGCGATGGAAGCGTTCTGGATATCTGCAAAGAATCCAGCAATGAATAACAAAAATGAGTGTCTGTCAATTACTGCTGAGTTCCTTCCTTTCATATCGCTATGTCAGCTATAGATCACATTCGATGTGCATCTATAGAGTGACTCATTCGTCCGCCGCGACCACTCACTTCCGGTGCGGACTTCACGCATATCGGTGGTCTTTCGTCTTCTCGTGGTCTTTGGTACGTCATTCTTGCTCTGCACAATTTCTATGCTAGCAAGACTCGGGGAAAGCCGAAAACTAGCTCGTTTGGAGGCGACCTTTGGTGGCATTGAGTCTTGGGTGACACTTCGAACCATCTTCAGGCCTCTGAGGAAGACGATGGCGTCAAACGTTGGGCCGTAAGATTGGAAATAAAGACCACTTACCAAACCTGTATGGCACAGAAATAATTTGAAGACACGAACATGCCCAGGCTTTACGAAAACGGGACTTGGAAGTTATTGAGAAACGTACCACCGAAATTGTTCCGTTTGACAAGTGAGGCGCTATCACTTCGACAAAAAGTAGTACTCGCGCGCCAATCCTTAAAATTCCTTCAACGCTGCAAGAGCACGAATGTCATGCCGAACTTCATCAGAGATAAGAAATTTGGATATACCTGTGGCCTCAGCGAAAACGATACGAAGATAATGAAGATATACAACTGCATTTTGAACGTTATCATCAAACAAAAACGGAGGTCATTGTATAGCATGTTGCTGAAATGTGATGCAAAAGAAAAGGCTTGTAAACGTCTCTTGCCTGTCGAGCGTTGGAGGAGGATTGAGGATGGTTCTAAGCTAATCTGTGATTCAGTTCGATCTAGGGTCAAATCCAAGCTTCTTGCCAAGTACGACCGACTCTTGGTCGAACTAGGTAGAAATTGTTTGCAAAGAGCACACCACCGCTTCGAACATCAGTCATGTAGCAATGAAGGATCAGCACGAGTTACAGTCATTGGCAGCGCTCAAGTATCGCCTGAAGTTATGGAGTTTCTTAGCTTTGGCCCTTCCTTCTCCCCTGCGCAAAGTATCAACGCCGCAGTTTGTCGCAAAGTAGTGGGGAACCTACATAAACTCAGAGATTCGCTCCGACTTAGAGCTAAATATAAACGTGTTCCAAAAGATACTGCTAACGAGATTAATAACTTGCTTTCTACAATTCCCTTCCCTTCATCGTTTTATAAACAACCTGAGCCTGTTCTCGACGTTGACATAAAGTTCCGTCTCTTGTCTTCTGGAGTCCTAGACGTTTTGAACAAGTTTAAAGGACAACAGCAGAGCAACTTGTCGCGAAGTCAGTGGCAAGGCTTCAAAGAGATTCGTGAACTCGTTTCGAATGGCTCCGTATGCTTGTCAGTGAGCGATAAGGGTGGTGAATTTGTAATAATACCGCAAGAATTAGATTGTCGTATAACAGCAGCTCATCTTGCGGACACAACTATATACCGCGTAGTCTCTGAGAAGGAATTTCAAGCCCAATGTAAAAGACTGAACAATGCGTGGACCGCGATAGGAAAATCTGCCGGACTCAGCGACAAATTTATAAGTAGGTTAGACCTTGAACATCCGACTTGTCCAGTCTTCCAGTCTTTTACAGCCTGATCAAGACGCATAAGCTCTCCTTGCACGAAGTTACTTCGATGTCGGAGGATACTTACAAAATAAAACCAATCATCAGTTGCGTTGGGGGACCCACCGACAGAATATCGTGGTTTCTGAACAAAATAGTGAGCCAATTGCTAGCGAAGGTACCAGCACATCTATCCAACTCCCGTGGATTCATCGAACAGCTCCAGAACGCCAAGCTTGATTCGAACAGTGTGGTCGAGTCATTTGATGTGACTTCGCTTTACACGAATGTACAGAATGATCAAGCCTTGCAAGCTCGGAGATGTTGGATAAATATGCCAGTACCATAAGTATGTTCGGACTTAGCAAAACGCGGATCATGAACCTAGTAAGCGATTGTTTGAAATGTAACATCTTCAAGTGGTCTGGGACCTACTATTCTGGGTCAGCGACTAGCGCCAGTTCCCGCAATTTGCTTTATGAGCAAAATCGAGGAACCGTTGATAGCTCGAATGCCGCTTATGTACTGCCGTTACATCGACGATTGCTGCATAGTGACCTGCGGTACTAAGCTCCCACTTTGTCTTCTATTCTTCTGATAGTATTAGCGCGGCATTCCAAAAATGCATTCAACGAGCACAATTGCAAGATGATGTCGTTCTAGTGAATATTCCAAACAACAACATCAAAATGCAGTTAATTCGTAACAGGCTCTACGACCAATGTTGTACATCGGAGCAATGCATGGTACGCCCATATGGTAGATTAGGAGATTGCGCGAAAGTGGGAGTGATGTACCAAATTGAATGTCTTAGCTGCGAAGCATCACATATCGGAGAAACTGGAAGATCACTCAGCATTCGCTTAAAGGAACACTTAGCAGATAAAAGGCGTCAAAGCTTAGTTTCACCGCTAGGAAAGCACAGATGCGAGGCGCATAAAGGGGACGATTTCAACATCAAATGTAAGATTCTATCTTACAAAAGGGAGACCTCAGCTAGGAAAGCGATGGAAGCGTTCTGGATATCTGCGGAGAATCCAGCAATGAATAACAAAAATGAGTGTCTGTCAATTACTGCTGAGTTCCTTCCTTTCATATCGCTATGTCAGCTATAGATCACATTCGATGTGCATCTATAGAGTGACTCATTCGTCCGCCGCGACCACTCACTTCCGGTGCGGACTTCACGCATATCGGTGGTCTTTCGGTACGTCATTCTTGCTCTGCACAATTTCCACACTAGCAAGACTCGGGGAAAGCCGAAAACTAGCTCGTTTGGAGGCGACCTTTGGTGGCATTGAGTCTTGGGTGACACTTCGAACCATTTTCAGGCCTCTGAGGAAGACGAAGGCGTCGAAACGTTGGGCCGTAAGATTGGAAATAAAGACCGCTTACCAAACCTGTATGGCACAGAAATGATTTGAAGTTTTGTAACTCACAAATCGTCCCTTTCCCTTCATTCTTGATTCTCGTCACCTCTTTCCTTCTTCCTCCCTGCTTCAGCTCCTGGTTTACACGGCAGCGGTCGTGGCACCCGCAGTTGTTGTCTTCCTTCCTGATCCCCTCTTTTCTTCAAACCTCATCGCAGCGAGTAAATGATCTTTACCACCCCCTTCTACTTAATTTGGGTGAATGATTCGATAAAGTGATAAACGTTCATTTTCTTGGATGTAAGTAAACACATCAATAAATCAATAGAAAGACCCAACGAATTGTCGCGAAAAATAGCCTATTTCTTGCGCCGTGGCTTGTTTATAAAGGAGAAAGTTCCAGCCACTTCGATTTACATACAAATGTATATAAATGTTGTTTATATATTAGGTTGTTAAATAAGTCTTGTTACACTTAACTTCTAAGAACGATAACTCATGCACCTCATATTCTTTACAGGGCTACAGGGTACCATTCGATAGAGCAATGCAGGCTCTACAAGGTGGTATGCAAAAGTTCGCACCAGCTCCGATCCACCGTAACTTTGCATCCAAAATCTGAGTCGCAGTGAAGGCTCAAAAATTGCGAACAATTCATATCTCTGTTCAGAAAATCCCTACGAATCTCCAACTTGCTCATAAAAATTGCCCACTATATCAAGCAATCATATGCACCGTTGCTGTATTTCTTCCTCATCTAGAACTCGAGAAAAGGAAAATTTTTTACTTTTTACAAAAACGAAGCTATGTTGTTTCTATCCATGTAGCTGTATACTACAAGCCCTTAGAAGTGTAACCGTGAATTTTTAGCTTCCCAGAAGCCCTAGTTTTCGAAAAATACCCAATTTAGCCTTGAAAACCCGAGTAAGAGAAACTAAATTTGGTATTTTTCGAAAACTAGGGCTTCTGGGAAGGTGAAAATTCACGGTTATACTGCTAATGGCTTGTAGTATACAGCTACACAGATAGGAACAGCATAGCTTCGTTTTTGTAAAAACTAAAAAATTTTCCTTTTCTCGATTTCTAGATGAGGAAAAAATACAGCAACGGTGCATATGAGTGTTTGATATAGTGGGCAATTTTTACGAGCAAGTTGAAGCTTCGTAGGATTTTTCTGAACAAAGATATGAATTTTTCGCAATTTTTGAGCCTTCACTGCGACTCAGATTTTGAATGCAAAGTTGCGGTGGATCGGAGCTGGTGCGAACTTTTGCACACCACCTTGTAGAGCTTGCTTTGCTCTATCGAATGGTGCCCAGTAGCCCTGTAAAGAATATGAGGTGCATGACTTATTGCCGTTAGAAGTTAAGTGTAACAAGACTTATGTAACAACCTAATATAATGTTGTTTATATATAATGTTTATAATGTTTATATATATATCAGTGCGTCACCTCTGCTTCGCAGAGGCTCGCACTGGTTCTACTATCTACAGGGCGTCCACATGAAGTGCACAACGAGAAAATATTATAACTTTGCATGGACTAAATGAAATCAAAAGTTTTTGTTCTCACCTGATAGAAAAGAGAATTCCGTATAAGAACTTCTCGCTAACTTTTAAGATCCATGTCCCTATTTGTTTCAATATCGTTTTTTCTCCTTCAAATCTCTTCCGAAATTTCTTCGATTTGCGCGCGATGGTTTCTGCTCCCAAACTCTCATCGTGTTTCTCGTCGGCAAGTCAAATGAGATGAATTTTAAAATGCCGACTCTTTCCTTTCAGGCAGATAAAAAAGAGTAGGTTTAAGGATGAGCGAGCTAAAGGGCCAAATATCATTTTTTTTCCACTGCTCAAACGATGGATTTTGCACAACTGCAATTTCTTCTTTTCGCTGTGGATTGGAGTCTAGTTATACTAAAAATTCCCAAAAACGTCTATAGTATTTCCCTTGATTCAATAAGGTCCCACAGCCCTTCAAAGTTTGCCTTCGACGCTTTTTCAAAATTCTCGGAAAATTGCGATTTTCGTTGCCATGGCGACTGTCTTTGGAAAACCTTTGACCATGTTCTACTAATGTAAGAACCGAAGTAGAGAACAACCACAACGGGACAAAAGAATATGGAGAAGGTGGCTATCACCAAAACATGAAGTGAAAAAGACTAAAAAATGAATTTTTTGCAGCCAATCAAACATCATGTGGGCCACATACGAAAAAACACTGTTCGGCCTTTCCACTCAAACATTCTTGAACCCATGAATTCTCGTCCTGGCCTATCTGTGAGCAAAATGCCGGCTCTTCCAGATTCACTTCATTGGATTTGCTAAAAGGAGATTTTGGGACAAAGTTCCGTCAAAAACCATTGCGCGCATTTTGAAATTTTCTCCAAGCAGAATAAATTCTTTCATCGAAACCGAAGGTGGATATACCAAAAGTAACCTATAATGTCCTACACAGAAATTTCTTGTCTATCAGATGAAAACAAACGCTTTCAATTTCATTGAATTCTAGCAAAGTTACGAAAGCTTTTGTGGGTCACATTTCAGGTGGACCACCCTGTATGTGTCTTACTTATTCTCTTGTAATGTGGCAATGAAACCGCATAATGATAACTATCAGGAATGAATCGTAAACAACTACCCATTCCAAAAGTTTTTTCATGAGAGCACGGTGATTTTGCGTGGATAAGATCTCGCAGAAGAACAAATGCAGATTTGAGTTGTTTTTTTTTAAATTTTTATGGCTTGCTAGTTGCCATAAGGACAATGATCGTCGTGAGCTACATCTCTGTGCAATCTTTTCAAATACTCAGGTAAAACCTTTGAAAATTGTCCGTTTACACAGCCAATCCTTTTTGGCGCCGTTCTCGTAAAGTAACAGACTTTTGATCATTTTTTGGGCTAACATCTATGGCTTAAACATTAGCTTGTCAAATATATCCATGACTCTGCAAAAAATAGTACTGCGCACTAATTTTGATAGCCAAAAGTCAAGTGGGTCCGTTTGACGGGCAATTTTTAGACGATCCACTCAGCGGATCCGCTCATGCTTTTGCTTGGTGGGTTTTTATGCTGGTAGCGTGCGCTATGCAAAATTTGGGCTCAGGACGTTGGCTGGAACACACTCTACGAATTTTGTAAGGAACAGACAAACATACACAAAAAAAACATAAACACACTTAGCTCGTTATTATAAGTTATGCTATATACATATATGCTCTTCACTAAAATCATATGCGAACATTCGCAAGACGAAGTTAAATAGAACAGCACCATTATGTTAAAATTGTCAGTCAATCTCAGCTAACCTATCGGTCCTACAAAAACATTCTGATCCGAGTCTGCCTTGAGGAAGGTTTTACTTGACGAATCAAGAAGCTTTACTGAAGCTCAATAAATCTGTTACAGATGAGTTAGTGACAAAAAATTGTTAAAAGTGGGAAAAAAAGGACCAAACCGAATCGCTAGAAAAAAACGGACCCAAAAAGGCTAATGTTGTCGACTTTACCTGTTATGCAATGGAATATTAGCAGAAATGAATTGCGGGATAAAGCGAACACCAACCTGAAATCAAAGACAAATTTAATTCAAAAGGTACTTTTCTGCCAATCATAGACAATGCGTAATAAGGATTGTGAAAGATGAGTACAAAGTAACGGAGCTATCATTGAAATAACACCGGAATTCTTCTAACAGGGTGAGGATACTTGGTGACCGTGGCTTTCCGATATGTGACATGTGTCATGACATTCGTTTTGAAACACTGATTTCATTACTATACTTCCTATCTGGCGAAGGATTATTCAGGAAAACCATTGCTGCTCCCATCTGTCCCACCTGAAGTGTTTGTACAAGAGTATGAGTGATGTTGATAGGTGCTTAGTATACTTTGGACCAAATCGAATGATCGATTATTCGAAAAAATCATTCGAATGCGAATGATTCGAAAATTCGAATATTCGAAAATCTGAGATTTCGAATAGTATTCGACAGTCGAATATTCGAAAACTTTCATTTTCGAATATTATTCGATAGTCGAATATTCGATGGTCATTAATTCGATCATTCGATGTCCATGGAATATTCGAACATTCGATAAGAATTAACTATTCGAAAATTCGAAGCATCAAATATTCGAAAATTCGATATCCACAACATATACGGGGTGTCCCAAGGGTATGTACAAACTGTTCAATCGCTAATACCTCTCACGAAGTCTTTTGCCAACCTTTAAGTAACATCCTGTAGGGATGGCTTCAACTTATAAATACAGCAGAAAGCAAATCACCTATGTTTTTCTTGTTGTGTTATCACGGTATGAACTTAGCATATAGAGCAACTGCGAAATGAGACATTCAAAAGAGTTTCCCCAACAAAAAAGAGATTTCAAATCTATGTAGCAGGATTTTACGTATGTTTAACTACGCACGGGCTTTTAAGCCTTTTAAATGTGCATTCTCTTTGTTGAAAAGCGTTGGAAAACATCTGTTATGGTGTACCTGGCATAAGTTGCACAAGGCGTTACGGTTGAGTGCAAATTCTTTATATAGTGAGTGTCTTTAGAAGCATAGTTGCGATAGGGGGAGTGATGGATCTTACCCCCTCCACTTTGAGGCCAAACTCCCGATGACCCCCTTTACCTGGGCTGAGATTGGTATTGTACTCTGAGAATATGATAAAAATCGTTATTGAAAGGTTTTGCAGGCTAAGTACCTCAAACAACAAGTCATAAATTTACTAAAGAAGCGGTAGTTATGTTTATTTATATTATTTATTTATCCTCGTAGCATTTTGGAGAGCAGAAAGTGAGGACACAAAATCAGTTAATTTTTGAAGCACATAAAATCCCTCATATCTCGCGGCACACAAGACCTAGAAAAAAGTCGACGGTCTACGTCGATTCTCCATGATCTCAGCTTTCGAATGGTATACAGCATGTTAGGCCTTGGCTTCCCGGCTCTAAAAATCATTTGCTCCGGTAACCGATAAAAGCCAATACATAGGTGGAGCTGGGTTGGAGCAAGCTAATAGTAAATATCTCCACCCCATTTTTGAAAACTGGTTAGTTTTTTCGCCTAGCAACCTTTATACCATTCGAAAGCTCAGGAAAAGGGGATTCACCTAGACCGTCGACTTCTTTCTAGCCCCTCTCTACCGAGAGATACACCGCATTTTATCCCAAAACATGGTCATTTTCAACAGCACATTTCTGCCAAATGAAGACCTAATCACTGCTGATTATCTATCTGTGTTAAAGAGCAAGTCTTCATTAACAAACGTAGACCGTCGACTTCCTCGTAGCATTCATTTGGAGAGCAGAAAATGAGGACATAAAATCAGTTAATTTTTGAAGCACATAAAATCCCTCATATCTCGCGGCACAGAAGACCTAGAAAAAAGTCGACGGTCTATGTCGATTCTCCATGATCTCAGCTTTCGAATGGTATACAGCATGTTAGGGCTTCTTTGCTTTCCGGCTCTAAAAATCATTTGCTTCGGTGACCCATAACAGCCAACACATTGTACAGGTCGTCCCGAAAGTTTTTGCGCACGATTCTCAAAAATTCATAACTTCTGATTTTTCCAACCGATCTGACTGCTTCCACTTTTACGTGAAAGAGCAAGTCATGCTCTTTATAATGATATCTCAGCTGCTTAGTAATGTTCATCTGTTGCATAGATAGAAGCTCAAAACCAAAATCACTCAAAATTTGAACTTTTGTGTGTAGGGTCATAAAAAATCAGAAACTTGCAACAAAATCGGAGCAGTCGGTATTCTAGGTTCTTTCACCAACTCTTTCTAACAGTGCGAAGTTTGCTCCGATTGAGCGTCTCTATGAAAAGTTATAATTTCCGAGCAAGCAGTACAAAAAAGCGAATTTGATTTATTTTGGCATTCTTCAGGGAAATCATAACTTTTCATGGAGACGCTCAATCGGCGCAAACTTTGCACTGTTAGAAAGAGCTGTGAAAGAATCTACAGTACTGACTGCTCCGATTTTTGTTGCAAGTCGATTTTTTATGACCCTACACAGAAAATTAACAGTTTTACCATTTTTCTTCTATCGCTCCTATCTGTGCAACAGATGACCACTACTAAGCAGCTGAGATGTCATTATAAAGAGCATGACTTACCCTTTCACATAAAAGTGAGAGCAGTCAAATCGGTTGGAAAAATCAGAAGTTATGAATTTTGAAATTCATGTGCAAAAACTTTCTGAACGACCTAATAAGAGCGAGGTGGAGCAAGTTAATAGTAAAAAATGTGCTGTGGATTGACATCGTTATCAGCACTGACGGGAACGTGAGCGAACGCGTCTATTTGAGCGTGCTTATCGTTGTTATATGTTTATGTTTCTTTTGGTAAAAAATGCGCTTTTGATTGACAGTTATGCCGTCATTGTTAGCACACACTCAAAAAACTATGGGAGATTGGTGAATTTCCACACCTTCACACAAAACCCGCCCATTTCTGGAATCTATACTCTGTAAACCTAGTGCTGAAGAAGGTCACTTTCGTGAAAACGCTCTAGACTCACCTTACTTAATTTGTAGATTATGGTTGGTTTCAATGAATTAAAAACTCTAAGACATTCAGAGGAATAACATGTTATTATAATATTCCTCAATGTTTTGAAAAAGTTGGCAGTTTGAAGAGGAAAGGGCAGGCAGAATACTTTACAAAATCGCAGATGACTCGCATGTGTTCCAGTTCAACAGCGAGGCAAAAGGAGAATCTTACGCCGGCGAAAATGTTGTCGACATTGATACAGAGTTGGCGATTGAGCGAAACTCTCTGATTTCCTGCATAAGGAATCCAAGCAGATTGTTTAGTTTCAATGAGGAAATGTCCAGGAAGTCCATTGCTGATCTTCAGGTTGCTGAAGAATTCAAGGCTGCTAAATTCACAAGCATGGATATGAACAAAAGGAAGGTGTTAGTACAAAGCATAGTTACTGCGCTTAGATCCCGGCTGGAGTGCGAACCCAACTCTGTGCTTTATGCTGTTGAAAGTTATTCGCCTTGTGACAATATGACCTATGATATTAAAAAAACCAACGCGCAGCTTAGTACCTCCTTTTTTCGGCTATTCCGCAGATGATGTTAAAGAAGAAGTTGAGCAGCTTTCTAATCAGCTAAAGGACGTATGCCAGAGGAGGTGAAGCCAGAGTTCGACAACGCCCAAAAAGTATGCACTATTTCCTTCCCGTGTTGCGAAAGCATGTGAGATCTGACTCTTTTCCCATTACTTACCGCAAAAATCTGATGGACCTACTAGAAAAGCTAGTTTCCATTCCGAGTAGCTCGGCAGAGGTGGAGAAAAAAATTTTCTATCTACTCTGTTATCAGAACACAACCAGAAGTCGTACAACGATAGAGCATCTAAGCAAATATAAGCTCCTGCAAGACGAAGGCGGTCGGTTCGATGTGCAATGCGGCTGCGACATGGCTGCGTCACAGCAGCGTCACAGCCGCGTCACAGCCACGTCGCGCCTCGAACCAACCACCTTCGTCTTGCAGGAGCTTATACTTAAGATTTGTCAATCTTCTACTAAACACATTGTTATCTAAAAACTTCATTTAAAGGATTGGTATAAGTGGTCCAGACAGGCTGTTACCGTATGACTTGAAATATCCTAAAAGAAGGTATGAAGAAACTGGTCACCTACCTGCTGACTTCCTGATGCTACCAGAGGGCCAGGAAAAAAACACAAAAGCGCTTAAAGGAAGAAGAAAGTTTCAAATCCATTTTCGACTCAGAACGCTTTTGCACGCAATTCTACTTCTACTCCGATGACCTTCTGGAGGAAGAAGAAGATTTTTCAGGCAGCGAACTTGTTGTCTCTGACGTTAGCGATAGTAATATTGTTGATGATGATGTGCGGGAAATGAAGTTGTTCCTAGCTTGTACATCTTTTGGGATAAACATTATTGCTTTCGTTTTTTGTTGATGCAATGGTACAGGAGCACAGATCTTCATAATCAATTTTTTTTTTAATTTTTTAGTTTCTTTTGAAAATTTTTAAATTTTTTTTTCAATTTGTGCCTAAATAAGGTACAAATTAGAGCTCTTCATACCACGCTTTTTTACCTTTTCTCTCTTCCTCCCCCCCCCCCTAGAATCACGTACCCCCTTCACCGTGGAAGGTCGGGAACAGCCGAGACCCCCTTCACCTGGGGAGAGTCCGGCTCCCCCTATCGCACCTATGTTTAGAAGCCTAGTGTAAGATCGGCCTTTTTGTTTCTTATTCTTGGTCAAACGGCTCTTGATACCTCAAAGCCCTCCTCAGTTTTCCTACGGTAATTTACAAGTGAAAAGCGATCGACACATCGCTTCATACTGTAAGTCTAGGTTGATGTCAGCCCACAGATTCACATACTGTTGGGACCCCTATATGTCGGTCCACAACTCTCAATGAGGATAAATAATTTTCTTTGATTTTTGAAATTTTTTTACAACCATCACGTACGCTTTTAGGTTCTCAAAGACAGCGTCCCAAGATGGATCCGGGAATTTATGGCGATGTTAAATTGGACCCCCTAACTAAGCGGTGACGAAGTTCGCAGCGAAAAAGAGGGTCTGGTAAGCTTGAAAACTGCTCCCAAAGTGGCCCGTCTTACGGCAGACCCAGCGAATTCGAACTGCAAGGCCAGAGAACGCATAGCGCACACAGTCATGAATGCAGGGTCCCGCAACGACTCTGCGTCTCTACCCTGCATGCATCTCGTACTCACGAGCCTACCGTAAGATGGCTACTTATGGGGCAAATTTTAGGCCTGGTAGCCCCCTTTTTCGCTCCGAACATCAGTCATCGCTTAGGTGGGGGGACTACTTTAACATCGCCACAATCCGGCACCCATTTTCTTGCAGGGGCTGCAAGAACCAACTGAACCGTTTTTTCTTTGTAAATTGAATCATAAAAAATGTCTATACCTGAAAAAAATTTATTCTGAGATGTTTTGGTCTCTCACAGGTGGTCTCACTGACATAATTTGTTCGCATAATATTCAAAAATCGAATGATATTCGAAAATCGAATATTATTCGAGAACCGAATAATATTGGAAATTCGAATATCGAATGGTATTCGATATTCGAATATTATTCGATTCGAAAACTTCCATTTTCGAATAATATTCGATAGTCCGAAAATTCGATTTTCGAATAAAATTCGATAGTCGAATATTCGAAGTTTTCAATTTTCGAATAATATTCGATAGTCGAATATTCGAGAATTTCGATTTTCGAATATTATTCGATATTCGAATATTCGAAAAAAAAATCCGAATTTCCCAAAGTATAGTGCTTAGGATGTGGTCTAAGTCTAGCGGTCAACGCTGTTGATTATTGCATAATGGGTGCTCAGTAATCTGCAATAAATTTGCATTTGCTTTTACAAGCGCTATTTTTTCTCAAAAAATAATTTTGAGATCAGCGTTTCAAGGCGAGCATTCTGTTGTACAACATACTAACTGGCATATCCGACTCCCCCCGGTCCTGTCAAAACACTACGGTAAGGGTTACCATCCCTATTTCTGCAACCTTTCGCTGTGCCTACTTCTACATATCCCTTATTCCCGCTGCTAGTAGTCAACAAGCTCAAGCTCATCTACCTCCTGCGCCAACTCCCAGCACTGTAGCTCAAATAAACTTTGCAAACCATCGATGAAATAGATAAAAGTAACGGATAACTCTAAATACTAATATTGTCGTAAGCAGCATGCTCGATACTCCCCGTGCCAACTCCCAGCCCCGTATGTCAAACTTTGCAAAAAAAAACGATACAAAAACGTTAGAAGTAATGATAATTTTGAAAACGAATTATGTATCCGTAATCAGCATGCTCAATTACCCCCCTTGTGCCAAATCTCGACCCAGCAGGTAAAAGCTTTACAAAAGCGGATAAGCTCGGTATGATCGATAACGAAAAGTAACCTCTGACACACTCTCCGCCCCAATCTCTATGTGAGCAAAGTTTGGTCCTGATCGGTTCAGAGATAAAAATTTTTATTCGAAACATAGGTACATACCAGTAACGTACCCAGGATTTCCGCTCGGTGGGGGGGGGGGGTGCGACAAAAAATTTTTTTGAATGAAGGTGCGTGGCGTTAGCCACGTACTCCGAAAATTTTAGGGGTGCATCTCAAAATTTTTGTGAGTCCCCAATCCCTAAAGCGTGAGCCACGTTCCCGATTTTTTAACAAGGCTAATTTGAATTTTTAAAAAGTATAAACAAGCCACTTGCACATTTTTATAACCCATATAAGTAACTTTCAAAGATTTCGCGACCCTGTTTGGAACTATTTTCCACTTTCCTGTCAAATCTTGAAAAAATTTCCGAAAATCTCACTTTTGAGTGGTTGCAGCATTACCTATACTGATACATTGGATCCAGTAATAGCTCAGCTGATATGTATGGGAAGAGCTTGAGAAATGAACGAGAGCATAAGGAATAGAAATGGGATGTGGGAGGATCAGTAATAGTATGCTACATTCCATTCCTATCCTTAGTAACGATCACCATCGCATATTTCAACAAACTTGGCACGCGCTTGCGTATTTCAACACATCTATTGCAGCAGCAAAGCGCATCGTCGTGTGGTGATCTCCCGTTTAGGCGCTGTTCTGTGCCTTGCGTCTATTCAAAACAAACGTTCATGCCATATATGTGGGCGGACCAATTTAGCCGTCGCGTTTTTTGGGATCGTCTATCAATAGGAGAAGAGAAAAATCAGATTTAAGCAAAGCAATCACTTCCAAAAGCGAGATTTTCAGAAATTTTTGCAAAATTCGGGCGAAAAGTGGATCGTATCGGTCTAAAATGGTGTTTTTCTCTAAAAATCACTGCACAGTTTTCTTCCACTATGTCAATCTCGCATTCACGCTCACGTATTGGTCTCTCAAAAGCGAGATTTTCGGAGATTTTCTTAAGATTTGGGCGGAAAGGATCGTATCGTTCTAAAATAGTTTTCCTCAAGCATCGCTATACAGTTTCCTTCCACTATGTCATTCTGGCATTCACGCTCACATTTTGGAGGGATCGGATTCAAGCACAGCATTGTTCTCAAAAACGAGAATCTCGGAGATTTTTTTGAAATTTGGCCGGAGAGTGGATATAAGATTTCAAAAGGCCACGTCATCAGTTATCCTTCCCTTGTAAGAAAAGTAAGGAGGTTTGTATCTCTTGACGCTCTAACTATTTCCAGAAATACCTCGTAGCTCTGGCAAAAACAAAACCGCTCTCCATTCATAAATACATGGCTCATTTGCACTTGAATTATCCGTCACGAAGAAATTCGCTAAAAAAAAAACCTTAAGCGCTATCAATTATCAGATCGCTGCGAGAGTTTTTTTTAAATGTTTTTTCCTCCTTCCATAACATTCCCTAAAAAGATGAACTTTTAAGATTGATACGCATTTGCAAGAAGAGACGTGCATCAGCGCTTGCTTCAACGCCAAGTTGCCGTTACGAAAAAAATCTGTCTCCAGCAATCACTACAACAGGTAGCATGTTTTAGAACAAAGCGCACTCTACAACCACGGCAAAGACAAAAAGTTTGGTAATTTTGAAAGCTCTGGTTCAACTTCAATCCTTACATCTTTGAAAGGCCTTACAGATTCCTGAGAATGTCTGTCTGCCTTGTAGAATATTACTAAAGAAATATGTAAGTGTAATTTTTAGCGATTTGATCGTGCTACGAAATTGACGCCGATTTTGGCACATCATGTAGTCCGGAGTCAATTGCAGGAGTCTTCTATTCACAACACTAATCACTTCTCAGTCGATCAAAAATGCTAAAACCCCACCTTCTTTTTTGAAATACCTCCCAGTATATCCACAATGTCTGAAGCGTCTGCTTCTTCCCATAACAAGAAAAAATCGAGAAAAGCACCGTCCACCATCTGCTCCTCTATAAGCCAACGAAAGAAACGTCGTGTCACTGAGTTTTCCGGTCGCAATGTAGAGCGTTTAATTATCTAAATATTCTCAACAAAATGCGGACACAGCAGAGAAGCCCAGCAGTTTTGATTTGCAAACGTTGAGATCCAACTACACCATTCTTCTTTTACCGTGCCGATCAGAATACGCTAGACGCTTTCTAGACGCTATTGGGTAGAGACATAAACCTGCACCAAAAAATGGAAAAGACAATCTAAAATGTTTGAAAATTTTTCATATTGTATTTTACTAGCTGGCATACCCAGCTCCGCCCAGCCCTGTCAAAACACTATGTCAAAGGTCACCACCCCCATTCCTACACAAACCTTTCCCTGTGCCACTCTCAGATAATCGCCGGGGAAAGGCGGTCCGCAATTTCGGGCTTTTCTGCAGGCGATCAGAAGAATTTTGGGGCGTGGCCAACCTTAAGCGGGCGGTACCTCCTTTACTGTCGAATGTCCTGCTAGCGGGGCAGAACACAGAGTTTCCTGCGGGCGCTTGGCAAAGAATTTCTTTCGCGAACGCTGGCCAAACTTTCAGCAAGCGCTCGGACTCCTTTAACGCAGTTTCGGGCGCACGCCAAGCAAAGATGAGACTCTACTCAGATAATCGACGGGGGCAGGCGGTTATGCGATTTATGGGCAGGCGGGCACAGTTCGCTGATTTCTTGCGGACCGCTTGCAGGTATTTGGAAGAATGGTGGCAAAAATTTGGACGAATGCCTGGAGAACAATCGCAATCTTTCCATGGATCAGTTGCGGCGCAGTGGGCGGACTTTCCACGAGAATATGCAAAGATACTGGGGGCCGCACGGTCCTTTGTGAAGGACCGCACAGCCCCTAGGTACCTTCCGGTGCGAGGAAGTACCTCAACCTTGGGTTGTTATGTAGAGTGTTACAGTCTGCCCCAATCCCAAACAGACCAAAATTGGCATGGCGGGAGTCCGCGTCGCTAAGGTTTCGAGGTCAAGCCCACGCCTGCTTGTCTGCTCCCTCTTCGATGTTTTTGCTCTCTCCGACAGGGCGCATGTGCAGCGCAAACGCGGAGCGCTGCGAGCGCGCAAATTTACGCCGAGGTTCAGCCTGATCCCGATTAAGGCAGACTGTATCTTTGACGGCGTACGCCCGAAACTGCGTAAAAAGAGTCCGAGCGCCTGCTGAAAGTTTGGCCATCGCTCGCTGAAAGAAATCATTTGACGATCGTTTGCAGAAAATTTTGTATTGCTGCCTGCTGACAGAACACGGAAGTTCCGCTCACTGAAGGTTTGGCCACGCCCCAAAATTTTGCTGACCGCTTACAGAAAAGCGGAGTTTGCAGTTTTTGGGAAGTGGGAGGGCCCAAAGTTTCAGTGAAAATGTCCTGTGGTAAGAACTTATAGGTCTGTCTTTCCCTCGAGACCAGATTCTATGCTTTTCTGCCTTCAGGGGCAAAAGTTTTTGCGAAGTTTAAGGTATCAATAGTTTTAGTGAAAATGTCCTGTCGCATGAAGCTCATGGGTCTGTCCTTTTCTTGAGATCGTGTACTTTTTGCTCTAAGGGGCAGAGTGTGGTTTTGCGAAGCAGAAGGGCCAAAAGCTACCTTCGATGGTCTAGAGACAGAGCGTCAAAAGTGAAGGTTGTTTGAACATTTGATCTCAGAAAAAATTGAAGGTTGTTTATAGAAGATCAAAGGAGTGACGTAAAACACATACAAAAAGCAAAAGATACTGCTGAAAACCAGATAAAAACGCTGCAATGAGGTTTGAGATCTTTTATTTGGCGGACTGGGAAAAAACCGCTGCGAAAGCACTGAAACAGAACAAGGTAAAGAAAAACGCACTTTTTACGATTTTTACAAAAAATTCCGCCGTAATCGAAAAGCTAAGCACTAGGTCGCTATCTGCATTATGAACAAAAGCAAGATTTATAGAATGCACAAAAAAACCGCGTGAAAAGAGTCAAACTAGGAGAAAAACAAGAGATTTTCAAAGACAAGGTTTTTGCCGGGTTTCCCGTTCAAATCAGAAATGTGGTCTTGAGACGTTGTCAGCGTGAAGGTAGAGACCAAGAGCTTCAATATGATTTATAGCTTGCTAAAATTGGGTTCGAAACAACGAAGAAAAGGGTACCAGAGCCAAATGCCCCGCTTCCCACGTTTGGGGCAGTGAGGTAGCGCGCAGCGCGCGGAGGCGCAGACGAGCAGCGGAGACAGACAAGAGCCGACGGGGCATTTGGCTCTGGTCAGTGACCTCCGCGAGGGTCTCAACGAAACCCTGCAACATTATACGTCATTCTGATGTCATGAGACGACGAGGAGCACTGATCTTAAGCTGTGAAAACTACTCATTAACGAGAAAGACCATCATTTTCGTGCGCGACTCTCTGCGCAAGATTTAGGCGCAGTTTCTCGTTTTTACTTAACTCCAACAGCCTTCCTAAACTTTTGAAACTCAATTTCAATCAACTACGCCAAATAAAGGTTAACTGAGAAATGTTGTCCTAAATTCTGAAACTTTCACAAAAACCTTCCTTTTAGCGTTAAAAACGGCTGTAAAAACGCAAATTCTCGGTTTTGCTGAGATAATCTAAAGATGTATTTCCCTACGTTTTCATTCACATTCGTTTCGACATAGTCAGAATTATAACATCCTTGCCTCCGGATGACTTCTGTTTTTCTTCCAAGTGAAGCTTTGTGTCCTCTCATGGCCCTCAGAAGGTTACTAGAGTACCTGGCTCTATGTATCGAGCAGTGGCGTACCCAGAGTTTCCGCCCGAGGGGGGCGACAAAAATTTTTTGAATGAAGGTGCGTGGCGCTAGTTACGCACTCCGAAAAAATTTTAGGGGTGCTTCCCAGATTTGCGAGTCCCCAACCTCTAAAATCCGAAAAAAGAGGGCGTGGCGTTAACCATGCCTCCGAAAAAATTTTTTTTACAAGGCTAATTTGAATTTTTACAAATTTTTGAAAATTATTATAATTATCTACAAAAATAGACAAGTCGTTTGCACATTTTTATAACCCATATAAGAAACTTTCAAAAATTTCGCGACCCATTCTCGAGGGGGCCCCCGCCCCCCCCCCCTCGGTACGCCACTGCTCAGACAATCGCCGGGGGCAGGCGGGCACCGGAAAAAGAGATGGCTGATTTCTCGCACCCCGCTCGCGGATTTTTTGGAAAGCAAACAGAATTTTTCGGAACGCCGCTTGCTGAGTTCTCGATTCCTCAGAGATTCACAATATATCTGCAAAAGATAAGAGCGAAAAAAGACTCAACAGGCGGTCTTTCAAAAATCCGCTGACCATTCTCCTGGAATTTGCGAGCGGAATGCAAGATTTCAGCAACGCGTATTTTTCGGTGCCCGCCTGCCTCCGGCGATTGTCTGAGTGGTATCGAGGGTATGTATTATAGGGTATCTGAGGTAGGGTAGGGTATTTGGCCCAAAAGTTTTGGCGAATATTCCCTGTCGTATGAAGCCCAAAGGTCTGTATGTCCCTTCCTTCACCAAGCTTCCTGTGCTTTTTGCTTTCAAGGGCAGAAGTGTGGCTTTGCGAAGTTCAAGGGGCCAAGAATTTGGTGAAAATGTCCTGTTGCATAAAGCTCATGAATCTGTCCTTCCCTCAAGACCGAATCGGTCTGCTTTTCTGCTTTAAGGGCAGAAATATGTTTCTTAGAAGCAGGAGGAGCCAAAAGTTGATTTAAGCAAGTTTTTGTATGATTTAGATTTGACAGTCAGAAATTCTTAGCGAAAATGTCTTGCCGTTTGAAGCCCTTCCGTCTTTTCTTTCAACGGAACTACCTTAAATCATTCTGATTTTTTGCTTTTAGGTGCGGAAGTAGGATTTTTCGGTGGCCAAAAGTGCAGTTTCAGCAACTTTTTGAATGTCACCCTTGTTTCTTCAAACGAGATTTGGCTCCTTTTGCCTTTCTTATTTGATGAAAATGTAACAAAGCAAGGCATCCAGAAGTGAACTCCAAAAGATCTCCGTAAAATTATTATATTATCTTATCATTAGTTAAGCTACCCTTCTCAATGGTAAATGGAATTATGTTCTTCTCGAAAAACTTCTTGTAAAAGGCATCAGGCAGGAGATGGTATCGGCGTTCCCATAGTCTTCCCCTCGGGCGGCCAAATTTGCGCAAAAATCTTCCATAACTTTCTTCAAAGAAAAGATTAGCAGAATCGAAAGTCAGATTCGGAATCAGTGTTCCAAGACGAGTGTAACAGTTTAAACCCCATCTTAGAAGGTTTCGAACACCGAGTATCGTTCCCTTGTAGGAAATTGAAAAACTGTATTTTCGTCTTCTCATCAACCTTTCCCGTGTCAAAAGTGGTAGTAGAAGTAGTAGAGATAAAGTACTGCGCTCTCAAGGAGAAAAGCTCATAACATAAGTGATGACAAAGCATCTTTCTCGTTTTTCTTGCAGATATTCTAGCCCAGCTATCACAGCTCCTAAACACGGATATCACCTCCGTTGTCCGCTTTTTAGAACAGCCGATTCAACCTAAAACTCAGGCTAATTTCCAGGGTGCCATATCCTAAAAAGCGTCAAGTTTCTTCTTCCAGCTGCAGAAAAATCCAACCACTCAAATAAAAACGAAGCAGCTTTTACAAAATCTCAAACTTTTTCTGAACGAGAATATTCGCTTCGATGATGTGTTATCGTCTATTCCCCACAGTATAGCTGGCAAAGCTTTGCCGACGTTTGCCAATGTAACAGCGTGGCAGTTTTTGATACCGAAAGAGTACAAAAACTAATGCTTCAGAATGGATATTTAACAAGTTTCCCAGCGTGTTAAAATGTCTGCAGGGCCACGCCCGCTGTAAGCAGCAGAATCGCCTATACCAATAAATGGACTCTTTTCTTAACGAGACTAAAACTGGCTCAACACCTTCTTTTGAGGGACAATCTTAGCGAAACTGTCCTGTCGTATGAAGTCCTAGGCTTATCCTTCCCTCGAGATCAAGCTACCTGTGTTTCTGCTTTCAGAGACAGAAGTATGATTTTTGCAAAGTAGAAGGGTCAGAAGTGAAGCTTAAGCAAGATTCTATGCAAACACTGACACTCAGAAATTTCTAGCGAAAATATCTTGCTGCTTAAGCCCACGAGTCGTTTCTTCCCTCGAGACTATCCCTGTGCCTATTTGCTTTTAAGGGCAGATGCACGGTTTTTGCAAAGTCTAGGGGGTCAAAGTCTTAGCGAAAATGTCCTGTCGCAAAGGTTATGGGTCTATCCTTCCCTCGAGACCAAGCACCCCGCGCTTTCCTGCTTTCAGAGGCAGAAGTATGGTTTTTGCGAAGGTGAAGGGCCAGAAGTGAACTTCAAACAGGTTTCCGTATGACTAAACATTGCCACCTGCAAATTTTCAGCGAAAAAATCTTGCCACCTGAGCTCACAAGTCTTTTTCTCCCTCGAGACCAAGCTCCCTCTACTTTTCCGATTTTAGGAGCAGGAATAGGATTCTCATGAGGTAAAGGCGGCCAAAAGTGAACTTAAAACAACTTTTGGTAAATTTACCGTCTTCGCTGATTCCGAAAGTGGGAGAATGCTCAGCATGCCCCACCCCCCCCCCAGTGCCAACTCTCGGCCTCATGGCCTCGTAACTTCAACTTTGAAAAAAGGAAGAAATCAACAAAGGTAATGGGTAACCTTAAAAACTGTTATTATAATTGCAGTCAGCGTGCTCACATACACCTTTGTGCTAAAAGCCAGCCGTATAGCTCGAAAATACAAAGAATAGATAAAATCGATAAAAGTGATGGGTACCACAGGTGCGATAGTGTGAGAATTTCCTCACCCCCTCTTCACCCCTGAGCTGGGACCAAGATGACCCCCTCCACCAAAAGCCGAGAAAAAAATCAGCAATGAGGTGAGGTTAAGCATGGGAGATATTTGTACGTGAATTGTTCATGAATAGGAAAGGAGGAGTCTGTTGAAAAAAGTGCTTGGTGACGGGTGTGAGTAGTGATTTCTGGAGGATTTTTGATTTTTTTGGATTTTTGACTTAACAAAATTCATAACTTTTGTAGATGAACATATTTCACGGCGAGATGGTCACCATTAGCACCGCCTCGTTCTCCGCTCTCAAAAAATGTATAGCATGTCTGAGATTCATTCAAAAAAGTGCCTGGGGAAGGTGTGCCTAGTGATTTCTGGGAATTTTCGAGCTTTTAGGATAAAAAATCCGTGACTACTGCAGATGAATAGCTGGTGCAAGGAAATAGCCATCGGAACCGCCTCGCCCTCCGCTTTCAGAAAATATATAGCATGTCTGAGATCCATTCAAAAAAGTGCCTGGGTGAAGGGTGTGCTTGGTGATTTTTTAAGATAATCGAGTTTTTATCATAAAAAAATTCATAACTTTTGTAGATGAACATCTTGTACGCCGAAATAGTCACCACTGGAACAGGCTTTTCTTACCATTGTAAAAAGGCGTCTACTTGACCACTTCCATTGAAAAGTCTCACCCAGCCTTCACCCGGCACTTTTTTTGAGGGATCCCAAGCAAAGTATATATTTTCTGAAAGCGGAGGACGAGACGGTTCCAGCGGTGGCCATCCCGGCATACAAGATGTTCATCTAAAAAGTTATGAATTTTTCTATATTTAAAACACGAAAATCTCCAGAAATCACTAGGACACCCTTCACCCAGGCACTTTTTTCAATGGACACTAGGCATTGTATATATTTTCTGAAAGCAGAAATTGAGGCGGTTTCAATGGCAGCTATACCGGCGTAAATTATGTTCACCTTCAGAAGTTACGGATTTTTCTATCCTAAAAACTCGAAAATATCCAGAAATCACCACCCACACTCTTCACCAGGCACATTTTCGACAGACTCCAGGCAAACTATATATTCTCTAAAGCGGAAGACAAGGTGGTTTCTAAAACATTTACCTTGCTGACGTTGCTGTTCATCTACAGAAATTACGAATTACTTCTTTGAAAAAAAATTCGTAAATGCGTAAAAATTGTCTAACACAAATGTTCTCCATGCACATCTTCTATGGTAATTCCAAAAACAGGCAGGGCGATGTAAAAAAAGGAAAAAAGGATTGTAAAAAAATACAAGGTGCTGGTCAGAAATGTAATTGTGTGCTAATCCAGCAGCGTATCGGTTCACATGATGGTAAGGAATTGGAGATTATGAACTCTGACTAGGAAAAATGATGGCTCCTCCCTGCCGTCGACATTTTATGATTTCTCTACCAAGTAAAACACCCTTCATCCTGGAGGGGCTGCGACCACTGTGACCCCTTCACCCTGGAGGAGTCATTCTCACCTTATCGCACCTGTGATGGGTACTTTCAAAAACACTTATACAGGGTGTCCGTAAAGTATGTATACACTGTTTGATCGTTAATATCTCCCTTCTAAAGAAGTCTTTTCTCTTGCTTAAGGTACCATTCTGTAGAATTGGCTTCAACTTAGATTTGCATTATAGAATGATTCACTCATTTCTCTTCATTACTGTAGGATTACGGTGGAAACTTCAAAGAGGTTTTTAAGCCATGAAAGGCCATATTTTGCCTCAGAAAGGGAACAAAACAGCCTGAAAACTTTTACATCAGGCTAATTAAAGTTGCTGATTCTGACTGTAAAGTTCCCAACTTATTATGATGCTTCATTAAAGAGTTATGCCAGGTAAGAGGTAGCGGCCATTTTTTCAATGTTCCTAGAAAGTGCGGTTACACCGTTTAGAAAGCTTCACAAGCTTGTGAATAGTTGAGTATTGAACTCAGCATCCGTAAAAACCCTATTACACAAGTTTTCACATTTTTTTGAAAAATTTTGGAACGGTAGCTTTTTCCATATTGACACCATATGTTTCAAGTTTCTACCGTAATCCTACAGTAATGAAGAGAGATGGGTGATTCGCTCCATGCTCTAAATCTAAGTCTAAGCCAGCTCTACAAAACGGTACCTGAAGCAAGGCAAAAGACTTTTTGGGAAAGGAGATATTAACGATCAAAGAGTGTATACATACTTTACGGACACCCTGTATAATGGTACTCGGCATGCTCGCTTAATCCTAGGTGCCAACTCCCAGTCCCGTAGCTTCAACTGCGAAAAATCGATAAAGCCAATTAAGGTAACTAATAACTTTGTAAGATAGATATGTTCGTGACTGGTTTGCTCACTTACCCGCCTGTACCAACTCTCAGCGCCGTAGCTCAAACGTTGCGAACATTCGTTAAAATCGATAAAAATAGTGAGTATTATCAGATATTTTCAGATATGTTTATCATATTCGTAATCAGCATGCTCGCTTACCCCTTGTGGTAAATTCCCAGCACAGCTCAAATATTGCAAACGATTAAAACTTTGCAGTGAAGCCATAACCATTACCAAGCATCCCACAATAACAAGTTTCCATACTGAAAAACAACAGACACGAAAACACTGTCTCGAGCCCCTAAACCACCATCGAGCCTATAGACAGCATCAACAACACGCAGGCATGCTTATCCACCATCCTACAGACAAGTGCACCATTTGATCTTATATATATAGAATGATTAGCTGGCTTACCCGGCTCCGCCCGGCCCTGTCAAAACACTATGATAAAGCTCTCATCCCTATCCCAGTATAACCTTTCCCTGTGCCCACGCTACATGCCAATAAACTTCCCGCTTTTTTAGTAATCAGCATGCTCGATTACCCCCTGTCCCAACTCCCTGCCCCGTTGCTCAAACTTTGTGAAAAAAAAACGATAAAAATTGATAACATCCATGACGAAAAGTGCCTATGACACCTGCCCTGCCCCGAAGTGTATGTTTTGTCGTCCTCACATAAGTGGTTGTATACTACAGACCTATTTAGAAATGAGAAGTTTATGGCTTATTGCGATTGAAATTCAAAAGGACATTAATTTCCGGAAAACCTAATACATACGTACATACATACAGGGTGTCCCAAAAAAATGTTTAGAACGTTTGATCGTTAATATCTCTCTTCCCAAGAAGTCTTTTGCCTTGCTTCAGGTACCGTTTTGTAGAACTGGCTTCAACTTAGATTTCCATTATAGAACGAATCACCCATCTCTCTTCATTACTGTAGGATTACGGTAGAAACTTGAAACATATGGTGTCAATGTGGAAAAAGCTGCCGTTTCGAAATTTTTCAAAAAATTGTGAAAACTTGTGTAAATAGGGTTTTTATAAGGAACATTGAAAAAAAGGCCGCTACCTCTCACCTGGCATAACTCTCCAATGAAGCATCATAATAAGTTGGGAACTTTACAGTTATAATCAGCAATTCTAATTAGCCTGCTGTAAAAGTTTTCAGACTGTTTTGTTTCCTTTCTGAGGCAAAATATGGCCTTTCATGGCCCAAAACCCTCTTTAAAATTTCTACCGTAATCCTACAGTAAAAAGAAAGATGGATCTATCCTACAGTAGAAAGAAAGATTCGCTCTATACAGTAGATCTAAGTTGAAGCCAGCTCTACAAAACTGTACCTGAAGCAAGGCAGAAGACTTCTTGGGAAGAGAGATATTAACGATCAAACGTTCTAAACATTTTTTTGAAACACCCTGTATATATGTATATATCAGTGGCGTACCGAGGGGGGGGCGGGGAGAGCGCATAGATGAGGAGATATATATATATATATATATATATATATATATATATATATATATATATATATATATATATATATATATATATATATATATATATATGAAGCAGCATGTTCTTCAAATGCTTCTGTGCCTAAAGTCCTGGCCATAAGTACAGCGATTTCATCGCCGAAGAATTTCGTGATTGTAGCGATGAAATCTCGACTATGAAATCGCTCATCGCGGGTTCTGGCCATACCGCCCAGCGATCGGGTGCAATTGCACAAGCACACATTTTTCGTAAACCTCTATGCAGTATTCACATTTACCTTGGTTTATTGATTTGATGGATCTGCCTCCTGCCTTTGAATTATTGTGAAATCATTACGCAGACTCTCAATAATCCGCTGTTTGAGTCTATTAACTGTTGTAATGGCTAGGAGCACGCTCGATGATACCGACGCGCAGAGCATCCCGGTGCTTGCAAAATCATCCAAGAAACGTGTCAAAGGAACATGTTTTAAAAAGCATTTTGAAAATTATGCCAGATGAAACACCCAGGAGATTGACTTCGAAGGTAAATCAGTATGCCATAAGGTTTGAAAAACTCTCTAACATAGCTCAACAGACTCTCACCCAGAGGTGTGATAGGTGGAGCCGCCCCCCCCCCCCAAAAGTGAATGTGGTTCCAGCTACCACTGGCCTGCCAAAAGTGAAGGTGGTAGTGCCGGACACTCGCCTCCCAAAAACGGCGGGTGGGGGAGCGCTAACGTCGGCCGAGCCTATTCTCCAGATAGTTGCCGCCAGTGTGCGGAAAATAAGCAAAACAAATGCAAAAGAGATCATTGAAAGCATATGTTTATGCAAACAACGGCAAAAATATCTAAAATAAAGTGCTTAACAAATGGTGTATTTGTAAGTAAAACTCAGCTAGACTTTACGTACTTTAATTACTTACTAGGCTGTTGCATAAGTTCTGTCCGATTTTTTTGCCTCATGTTTGAAGCAGCTGTTCTAAGAGAATTTCATCTCTAATTCGATACGGTTGGTATCATTGAAAAGTGCTTTCCTTGCGTTTTCTAAAGCATACCAGAATTCAATAAAATTCTTAGTGTACGGAGATCACAGGCCTAGAATCTCTAAGTGGCCGAGGTACGTTCTATCCCTAGAAATATGTCCTTGCGAGGATATCTCCACAATGCGCCCTTCAAGTCAGGTTCTTTCATTGGCTTCGGAATAAGGGTATGGAATGCTCGTATATGCAGAAGTTCGGTCCCATGAAGAATACGTCTTGCTAGTGAAATTTATCCTCGAACATAAATCTTTGGTATAGATGTTTTACAAGCAATAACTTTCTGCGAATAGAAGTAATCGACAAGCTCAAAGTTGGGGGTGCTAGGGCAAAGCAAGAGCTAACAGGGCCCATCCACCAATTCCTTTTCGGCGCTCACGTCAGTTGTAAAACGTTCGTAGTTCATAAATAGGCATGCACACATGTGCTGAAGCGAGGTCAAAAAGTGGCTAATTTTTTGTTCGGTCAAGAAAATCTCTCGGCAGCGCAAACCCTATGGGCTCTTTTATGTTGCATAATAATCTACGAAAATTTCTCTATCCATCCATTATTAGAAAAGATGCCTATCAATTTTCATAAGGGAGCGTTACCATGTCAAAAAAGACAGATTCGAAGAAAAACGCTGCGAAGTTTTTGCATTCTTGGTTCTTCCTTAACAAAGATTTGCGCAGATCTCAATATGCATTTTTTAGCCAAGGGACTGCTCAACACATAGAAACTAAGACCTTGGAAAAAAGTTGACTCTGAAAGAAGTTATGACATTTTAAACTCAAAAATTCAAATCGGACAGAACTTATGCAACAGCCTAGTACTTAGATATTTAGATGGCCCGTCCTCACGTGGCGTGCGGGCCCCAGTACAGAAGTTGCCATTGATCCCTGTCCCTCGCTTCGGACATCCACGATCTTCTTGGTCGTCGTCGGTGGCTGCGTCCACGAGTTCCAGGGGCGAGAATCGTATCCAGCTAATTTCTCAGCTTGTCCATCCGTTCCACGAACACGTCTGCCCATCTCGTCGGTGGTCTTCCTCGAGGACGTTTGGCTTCGCGAGGAATCCACTCAGATGTTCTTAGTGTCCATCTATCGTCCGTTCTTCTCATTATGTGACCGGCCCATCGGTGTTTCGCTTTCGCAACGTATTCCGCTGGGTCACGAAGACGAGACATTCTTCTCATATCCGTGCTGCGAGGTCCGACTAGATGTTGCTTGTGTAGAGTCATCTTCAGAAGACTGCGCTCGAGCGCTGGTGGTCCTTAAAGCTTTCGACGTGGCTACGGTGTTGGCCCAAGTCTCAGCTGCGTAGCAGAGCGCTGGGAGAACGGTTGATTCGAACAGGTGGGCACGGAGCTCCGGGTCCGTCAGTTGGTCGGTGGCTTCCTTCAGAGGCCCGAAGGCGGCCCAGGCTGCTCTTCTTCTCCTGTTAAGTTCTTCCCTCAAGTCGTTCTTCATGTTCATCGAACGTCCGAGATACACGTATGAAGACGTCTCCATGATAGGGGTGTCTTCCAATTCCATTTCTGCATCTTCGCAAAGGGCGTTCCTCATGAACTGAGTCTTCTTCCGATTTCTTCGCAGTCCGATCTTCTTCCCTACTTCGTTCAGTTCCTTCAGCATCGTCTCTGCTTCGGTGATACTGCTCGAGAAGAGAACGATGTCGTCCGCAAAACGAAGGTTGGACAGGAATCTCCCATCAACTCGTATGCCTCTCTCGTCCCAGTCCAGTGACTTTGTCACCCACTGCAAGGCCGCGGTGAACAGCTTCGGCGAAATTGTGTCGCCTTGTCGGACCCCCTTCCCAAATGGTATGGTCAGGGGGCGATGGAATAGCTGCATCGTCATTGCACAGTCCTTAGCAGTCGGCTAACGTCCTCACGTAAGCTGGGTCCACTCCTTGATCGACTAGCGCAGACAGGATGGCGTTGGTTTCGACGCTGTCAAAGGCTTTCTCGTAGTCGACAAAGGTTAGGACGAGAGGCAGCCGGTATTCCCGGCAGACTTCTATAACTCTCGAAACCGTCTGGACGTGGTCCATGCAGCTGATTCCTTTGCAAAATCCAGCTTGTTCTTGTGGTTGAGCTTCATCCAGTGTCCTTGATATGCGAGCGAGGATAATCTTCGTGAAGAGCTTGTACAGCACAGTCAGCAGGCATATTGGACGGTAAGTTCTTCCCGTTCACCCTTCTTAAAAAGAAGGACGGTTCTTGACGTTCTCCACTGGTCGGGAATCCTTTCCTTCTGAAGGTAAGATGTCAGGTGCGACGCGAGGATCTCGTGTAGACGTTGTCCTCCGGCTCGCAGAAATTCAACGGAAAGATGGTCTCGTCCTGGAGCCGTGGACGTCTTCATGGTCTGTATCGCGATACGCACTTCAGCAGGTAGAGTTCGTGGTGGTACTTCTCCAGTGGGAACAACGGGCATCTGCACGGGTGTTGATGAGCGGAAGAGGTTGGTGTAAAAGTTCTTCGCGATAGATTCCATCTTGTATCGGGAAGAAGTCGGAGTCCCGTCTTCGTTCAGTAGTGCAGCCAGCGGTACGTGATATTCGCAGAGGTCCCTTCGGCACTTCTTGAGACTTCGTCTTTTTTCGGCTGCTTCCAGTATCTTGGCTTGCCTGTACTTCCTGAGATCCTCTTGCAAAGCTGTTCTGCAACTGGTGTTGGCTATCAGTCGCTCGAGATGAGTTGCATTCGGATCCTGCCTCAATGATCTTCTTCTTTCGAGCAATTCCTTGGTGGTCTTCGAGATGCGGTCCAAGTTCTTCTCAGAAGTCAGTGAGGCGCATTCTCCGCAGGCTCGCAATCCTTTCAGAAGCCGGTCGTAGTCGTACGTTGGGTCCTCCTCGGGCCAGTCACAACTTGATATGAGCTCTTCCAGCCTGTTACCGTCATAAACGACTTCCTTCCTTCTCGCGGCCCTATGACAGACTTTCTTTTCCAGCCTTCGGCTGAGTCGTATCTTCGCTCGAAGGAGGCGGTGATCGGAGCCACTACAGAAGGATGGAACTACAGAGACATCGAGTAAGCTCCACCTTCGGTTGGTGAGAATGTGGTCGATCTCAGCATGAGTCGTTCCGTTGGGGGATTCCCAAGTCCACCGGCGATATTCTTTCTTCATGAAGATGGAGTTTCCATAGAAGAGTCGTGCGGCGGAGAGGAGCCCAACGAGACGGTTGCCGTTTTCGTTTCGGAGCCCATATCCAAACTTCCCGATCCTATATTCCTTTTCTAGTGGCATCCCGATTTTCGCATTGAAGTCGCCCACAACATACTTGTAGAAGGACTTTTCGTTGCGGACGACCTCCTCCACGTCTTCGTAGAAAGCATCTAGTTCTGAGTCGTCAGCTGCTGATGTTGGCGAGTAGCAGTTGATGATACTGATGGTCTTCTGACGTGAAGGGCGTAGTCGTAGGATGCCTAGTCGAGGTGATAGGATCTCGTGCGAATCGACAAGATGGACGATAGATGGATGGACGACAAAGCCGACGCCTCCCACGTTTCGTGATGAAACCTTTTCACCACGAATGATGAGGGTCCCATCACTCATCTGTCGCACGTCCTTCTTCCTGGACTTCGTTTCCTGCAAAGCGATGATATGGTAGTTGATGTGCTCTGCAGCGTCGAGAAGAGCGTGGAGGTTTGTGGAGACTGTCCTGGCGTTGTAGGTGCAGAGCATGAGGCAGTCTCCATGGCGTGTCGTCCGGGCAGAGTCGTTTTTGTCCAATCCGAAAGCGCCCTGAGTACCCTGACATCGTTCTTGCTACCACCCGGCGCCATAGGCGGGATACGATGTGCAGGGTTTCTTTCTAATCTACTAACTGGAGGAGTAATATGAATTTTCCCCTACAAGAGGTGGCTTACTAGGCCTACTCTTGATTTCCACGGGGCGATCGCTGACCCCGGGCTTGGAGCGGGGAGGGACCGCCTAGCGACCAGATGAAGCCAGACGGCGGGGGATCTGGCGTGGCCGGTTCTTAGCTAGGCATTCGCCCGAAACCGGAAACGTCGAACTTCTTCTCAGCTTGGGAGGCCCTACCAGAGTATACACTCGGCTGTGCATCGCAGTTCGACACCCAGTGTCACCCCCACGCCACGATGAGGCGACCGACCATTGTGGGACCATTACGTACTTTATTAAGTAAATTTTATAACGTACTGTGAATGAAGTAGGGCGATCCAGGCAGTAACCACCGAGAACTAGAATTTCGAATAATAGAATAACGTAAAATCACGCGAAATTTTCACTGTTTCCACTGAAATTTCCAAATGAAGGTGGTCACTATACTTTGGACCGAATCGAATGATTATTCGATTATTCGAATAAATCATTCGAATGCGAATGATTCGAAAATTCGAATATTCGAAAATTTTCATTTTCGAATATTATTCGAAAGTCGAATATTTAAATTCTCAACTTTCGAATATTATTCGATAGTCGAATATTCGATGGTCATTAATTCGATCATTCAATGTCCATGAAATATTCGAATATTCGATGAGCACCGAATATTCGAAAATTCGATAAGAACTGACTATTCGAAAATTCGAAGCATCGAATATTCGGAAATTCGATATTCACAACATATACGGGGTGTCCCAAGGGTAAGTACAAACTGTTCGATCGCTAATACCTCTCACGAAGTCTTTTGCCAACCTTTAAGTAACATCCTAAAGGGATGGCTTCAGCTTACAAATACAGCAGAAAGCAAATCACCTATGTTTTTCTTGTTGTGTTATCACGGTATGAACTTAGCATATAGAGCAAGTGCGAAATGAGACATCCAAAAGAGTTCCCCCAACAAAAAAAGAGATTTCAAATCTATGTAGCAGAATTTTACGTATGTTTAACTACGCGCGGCCTTTCAAGCCTTTCAAATGTGCATTCTCTTTTTTGAAAAGCGTTGAAAAACATCTGTTATGGTGTATCTGGCTCTCAATGAGGATAAATAATCTTTTTGATTTTTAAAATTCTTTTACATCACGTACGCTTTTAGGTTCTTAAAGGCAGCGTCCCAAAAGATGGGTCCGGGAATTTGTGGCATGTTAAATTGGAACCCCTACCTAAGCGGTGACGAAGTTCGGAGCGAAAAAGAGGGTCTGGTAAGCTTGAAAATTGCTCTCAAAGTGGCCCGTCTTACGGCAGGCTCGAATGCCGCCCGTACAGCGAATTCGAACTGCAAGGCCAGGAACGCATAGCGCACACAGTCACGACTGCAGGGTCCCGCAACGACTCTGCGTCTCTACCCTGCATGCATCTCGTACTCACGAGCCTACCGTAAGATGGCCACTTACGGGGCATTTAGGCCTGATAGCCCCATTTTTCGCTCCGAACATCAGTCATCGCTTAGGTGGGGGGACTACTTTAACATCGCCACAATCGGCACCCATCTTCTTGCCGGGGCTGCAACTGAACCGTTTTCTTCGTTGTAAATTGAAACATAAAAAAATGTCTATACCTGAAAAAATTTATTCTGAGATGTTTTGGTCTCTCACAGGTGGTCTCACTGGCATAATTTATTCGCATAGTATTCGAAAATCGAATGATATTCGAAAATCGAATATTATTCGAAGTCCGAATATCGAATGGTACTCGATATTCGAATATTATTCGATTCGAAAACTTCCATTTTCGAATAATATTCGATAGTCGAATATTCGAAAACTTCGATTTTCGAATAAAATTCGATAGTCGAATATTCGAAGTTTTCAATTTTCGAATAATATTCGATGGTCGAACATTCGAGAATTTTGGTTTTCGAATATTATTCGATATTCGAATATTCGAAAAAAAAATTCGAATTTCCCAAAGTATAGTGGTCACCCCCGTACCAGCTCAAAAGTGAAGGTAGGCGGACACTCGGATCCGACTATCGCACCTCTGCTCTCACTTGATATAATTGTATTCGTAGATGACTTCAACACCAATAA
Organism: Cylicocyclus nassatus; assembly: GCA_958299035.1. Classification (NCBI taxonomy): domain Eukaryota; kingdom Metazoa; phylum Nematoda; class Chromadorea; order Rhabditida; family Strongylidae; genus Cylicocyclus; species Cylicocyclus nassatus. The sequence continues at coordinate 88,604,511 of CATQJL010000112.1, forward strand.
AAATATGCTTAACCTGCGCACAGTTGAATCAATGTGTAAAAGGAAGCGGACTACAGTATTACTCAGTTAGAAGTTTCGAACAAACAGATTTACTTCAACTGATGGCACGAATTAGAAGCATGACGGGCATCACAGTACGAAAGAGGTGCAAATTAGGACAATTTGACATCTTCGCAAAAAAACAAGTCGAAAGAAAAAAGAACTGTTCCAAAAAACAAACAGGGAAGAAACTCACTTCAGCGAAATCGCCCCGTCGCTGGTTTCAAACTTGCGGCGCAATATCGCAAGATTTCGACCAAATCGCGGCGATACCGCTGGAGTAGGTATGGCCTAGGAAAACACGGTCTGCGATCCGTCGCGCCGCACAGCTAGCACGATCGATATGCATAATTTGCCGGCATGAAATAGGAGGTATGGCAGTTGTCCGATTGCACAAATCGCATCGCGGTGATTTTTTTTGTCGGTATGGCCAGGACTCAAAGGCACCGTCCACCCAAATTCTCGACTTTCAGCTTTTTGTCGTTTCAGGGCCTTTTCATGACCCTGATTCCAAATTATGAAGTCGAGTCCGCAAAAACCACGACAATCCCCATTCCGGAGAACCCACAGGCCGGCTTTCCAGAACGGTGATTAAATGAGCACGCACAAATGGGGGTTTTAGGGTTGAATGACATTGTTGTTAGACATTGGGGTTTTGATTCATAATGCGCTTTGAAATCTAACTGAAAAGTGCATGATTAGCATGATATTGAGTGTACGATTATAAAGGATGTGCACATTTAACGGAAACACAAAGACGTGTTTTTGATCAATTAATTCTTAAGGTATGGCGCGGTATATTTGCCAAATTTGAACTTTTTATTGCTCACAGCTTTTACCAAACAACTTAGTTTGTTTTTCGTTGCTCGAAAACACTTCAAAGTATTTCTTATGAATGTAAGCATTCCTTGAAATTAGTACACTCAATAGCGTGCTAGTCATGCACTCCTAGAGACAATTTTGAAGCACATTATGCATTGAAACCCCAATGACTTTACATTTTCAACCGCTCATAACTCTTTCCAGAAAACGGCATCGCAGATACGGAAGGTAAATTTGGAATCAGCTCATAAAAACGCCTCTAATGATATGTAAGTCACACCAGTTCGCCTCCTCAAATTGGGGTCGTTCCCTTGCAAGGAGCCTTAGCACTTGCCAATGTTTGCTCATGCCATCTTACAAGAAAAGGCTACTTAGTCGAAAGCACCAATCCAGATGAGACATTATTATCTTAAAGCGCTTGAAACGCTGATTCCAAATCTGCAGTTTATAGCTGCGGAGCGGTTTTGTAGAGGGAGTTATGAGGGGTGCTTCCTCTGGGGTTGAGGCGCCCTCCACCGGTCTCCCCCTACCTATGAGCACTGTAGAGGAGTACCAACTGGTGGCAACTGACCTAGTGGTAAGTGACGCGCTTGATAAAGAGAGTGTCAAGTTTAATCCCCTCCGCATGCTAAATTGAACCGCTAAATGGCTTTAGAGCCCTAAAGCATGAAACTTCTGATGGTATTGATACTTATCGAAGTAAGAAGTGTTGAAAAAACCCAAAGTAATATGAGTATTATAATCTTTACTGTAATCTTCATTCAAGTTGCTTACCATTAGCTCAGTCGCCATCAGCTGATACTCCTCTACAGTGCTTACAGATAAGGGGAGACCGCTGGAGAGCGCGTAAACCCCAGAGGGGAACAACTTCATAACTCCTTCTACAAAACCTCTGCAACTAGAAACTGCAGATTTGGAATCAGTGTTTCAAACGCTTTAAGATGATGTATGTCTCATCTAGATTGGTGCTTTCGACTATGTGTCCTCTCCTTGTTAGAATTTTTTCTGATACTGCTGCGACTGCAGAGGGAGAATCAGAGCAGAAAAAAAATCAAAGTAGAGCCTCTGCTTGCATTCGTGTTTTGTAATTGGTTGTGTATAATTGTCAAAATTTGTTTACGTCCGTCTATTCCCCAAACTGATAAAAAAAGTTTTGGCCCCCAATCCGACCAAGTCAGCAGACAAACGCTTAAAAAAGAAGAAAAAAACGGGTTTTAGTCACAATCGTTTGTTCCTCCAATTTCGTGGAGTAAAATTAAGAGGAAGGGAACAAGGTAATCACGGTAATCATGTATTAGTTTGCATCATAGAGATAAGACCTCTGTCGATGACCCCTTTGCACATTCCAATCTAAGGGAAACGTCCTCCCCCTACCATTCGGGCGTCCTCGCAAAGAAGTACAAATGGACAAAGACTTGAGCGCTTCCTGCGAATGTGCACCTTGTCACTAATGATGAAAATTCCGTTTGAAAGTAGGAGTTTGAAAAAAAGGCATAGATATAATTAACTTCAATGATTTTTCTTCTGCCGTATACAGGTTGTTATTGGTAACACTTTATTGCCTTACGTTTCGGCTACACGCCGTCGTCGGAGGCTAAAAGGTATCAGTCACTTTGATTCACAATCTCGGCCGTCAAATACCTCCTCCCGCTAGCCCACTCGATTCGTTCCAAGTGAAAGTAGAGAGTTTGTGGGTAGAGGGAGTGTTACTCACCAGAGTGTCACCAGTGTGTAGCAGTTCAAGCTGCTTCAAGTATGCTCGATTGACTGCTGTCGGAAATGAGCGGTCGTGGTGTCAACGGACCGCTTAAATAGGGCAGACAATCTTATAGTTTGAAATGCGTTAGATAAGGCATCAGATCTGTAGTTATAGATAACTGTTCATTCTTGCTGTTGAGCATGGGGTCGCGGGCAAGAATGCAGGCCGCCTCAAGCATTTTTCTCGCAGATTTCTGATTCTCGTAGGCTAAAATGCTGCACTTGATATGGTATGTATGGTATGTATGTATGTATGTATGTCCTTGGTATGTCCCAATGGAAAATTGGGAGATTGCTCTAAATCTGGTGTTGTGTATCAAATCCAATGTTTAGAATGCTCTGCCATTTATATTGGTGAAACTGGCCGACCATTAGGTGTGCGCGTAAGTGAGCATTTGGCTAGTAAAAGACGGCAGAGCTTGATAAGTCCACTAGAAAAACATAGAAAAGTTGAACACAGCGGTAACGATTATGATATCAAGTGCAGCATTTTAGCCTACGAGAATCAGATATCTGCGAGAAAAATGCTTGAGGCGGCCTACATTCTTGCCCGCGACCCCATGCTCAACAGCAAGAATGAACAGTTATCTATCACTACAGATCTGATGCCTTATCTAACGCATTTCAAACTATAAGATTGTCTGCCCTATTTAAGCGGTCCGTTGACACCACGACCGCTCATTTCCGACAGCAGTCAATCGAGCATACTTGAAGCAGCTTGCACTGCTACACACTGGTGACACTCTGGTGAGTAACACTCCCTCTGCCCACAAACTCTCTACTTTCACTTGGAACGAATCGAGTGGGCTAGCGGGAGGAGGTATTTGACGGCCGAGATTGTGAATCAAAGTGACTGATACCTTTTAGCCTCCGACGACGGCGTGTAGCCGAAACGTAAGGCAATAAAGTGTTACCAATAACAGCCTGTATACGGCAGAAGAAAAATCATTGAAGTTAATTACCTCATACAATGCCCAGGTTTCAAGATAAGAGGACATATGAGATAATATCAGGCATAGATATACTTATGTATAGCAAAATCCTCCATAAAATAAAACTTAGCTTCTCCGCACCATGACATCCGTTTCAAACTAAGCAATTCGTTTATGTCAGGTAATGGTGGAATCTACGAAAGTATAGCTAGTATTTTCCTCATGAGGTGAAGGGCAATGCTGAACAAAAAAGATCACTTGCAAAAAAAGCGTAAACTCCTCTTCTTGCATCTCTTTTCACAGATATTATAGTCGACAGTCATGTCTGGGTCCAAGAAAATATTCGGACAAAGAACAGAATGAAAGAAATGTAAGTTTTGTAGTACCGAAGACATTGATTGAAGTCATTCATCCGAGCACAAGGGTTTCCAAAGCGTGCAAAGCGTGCTGGCGCTTTTAGTTTAGCGCGATTTGTGTGGTCAGAGATATGGGAGAATAGTGCACAGACTGGAGAGGCACATCAGTGACGTCATAGGTTGGCGGACCCAGCGGGGCACTTGTGAATACCGATATTAACCAGTGGATTCGCGAACCCAATGGGTTCGTTGATAAGGCCACAGGAGAACATACTGTTATGATTAACGCCGTGCCATCAACGATAGTGAACACTTATTTGTACTTCATCACTGGATTCACCACAGCAATCCACTAAAACTCCAACTTGTTCTAGCCGAGGTTACTTTTCGTGTGCTAATTGTAAGATCTCTATTTGATATCAAAATTGTCTTCACCATGCAATTCGTAGATAGGCCTTTCTGAGGTAAAACATATTCTACGCCTCTTACCTGCGAAACGTTCTTTTATACGAATGTCAAGGCTTTTCCAGACCCCCAGCATAGAAAGCGCTAAGGCTTTAACAAATGATCATCCCCATTTTAGCGTGTCCACTCATTTTGCCTCAAGAGCTTAGGCCGCCATCGGAAAGAATGAAGAACACCTTTAAAAACCTGTTCCTCAAAGCGTCGAAAGTACATATACTTTTTAAAGTTTCTCTTGACTTGCTTGTAATTGTTACGATATGTCAACAACGACTTCTTCCAGCATTCCTGGAAAATTGCTAGTATGAGTGCAAATTTATTAGGTTGTCCCAAAGTCTTTTCATTTTTGAGTTTTCGCTGTAATAAGTGTAACATTTCTTTTACTAAACTAGTGAACCAGCAATCTAAAGGTGCTATTTGCAAGAGCGTTCGCTTCGGGACCGCGCCGCAGCTTCCCGCTATTTGCACATTTTTGAATTGCGCTTACGATTCTTTATATATTAGATAGACATCAGAATACCGTTCGATAGAGCAAAGCAAGCTCTTTAAGAACCGTTTATGCTTTTGCACCAGCTTCGATCCGCCTCAAGTTTGAAATCAAGATCTAAAAAGTTTCGGATACTCAAAAAAATTAAAAATCTATATCGTCATTCAGAAAAGTGCTACAGATCTCTCACTTGCTCACGCATATATACTCCATATCAGACACTCATATGTGCTGTTGCTATCTTTTTTTTGCTAGCTAAAAATCAAGAAACCGAAAAGTTCCGTGTTTTTACCAAAGTGATGCTGTGCTCTTCTTATACTAACAGTTGTATACTACGACCCCTTAGAAGTACAACCGTAAATTTTCAGCTCTAGGCTCTGGTTCCCGAGAAATTTTGAGCTAAATTTGATAGTTCTCGAGAACTAAGCTTATAGAAAGCCGAAAATTTATAATTGTACTTCTGAGGGCACCTGGTATAACTGTTAGTATAAGAAGAGCACAGCACCTCTTTGGTAAAAACACGGATATTTTCGGTTTCTTAATTTCTAGCGGAAAAAAGGTAGCAACAGCACATATGAGTGCCCGATATGGAGTGTATATGCGTGAGCGAGTGAGAGATCTGTAGGACTTTTCTGAATGAGGATATAGAAAATTTTTAATATTTTGGGCATCCGAAACTTTTTAGATTTTGGTTTCAAACTTAAGATAGATCGAAGCTGATGCAAAAGCATAAACGCCTTCCTATAGAGCTTGCTTTGCTCTATCGAACGGTATCCTGATGTCTATTTAGAATAAAAAATGTTACACTTATTACAGCGAAAACTCAAAGATGAAAAGACTTATGGGACTGTCTAATATTTGAGTTAATGAACAGAAAGTTTGGTGTAAGATTTACATCGATCTCAACTTTGCTGAGAACATTGTAAGGGTGCCTTCATACCGCGCCGGCAGCCGCCGCTAACAGCCCGTAGCAGCCGCTAGCAGCCCGCAGCCGCTGGCAGCCCGTAGCAGCCGCTGACAGCGCGTAGCAGCTCACAGCAGCCACCAGGAGCCCGTAACAACTGCTGGCCGCTTTTGTCATAGAAGCGCAAAATCACAAAATTCTTACTACTTTGAGTCAGGGCCCGGCACGAGGTGGGCAAATGACAAGCTGGAAATCGTTTTGAGGCCGAAAAGCAAGGGTGATATCGTTTTGCGGGGTACGGGGCGGAGCCCAAAAAATGATAATTGATAAGGCAAATCTGGTCCCTTTCTTATGTGGGATAGAAATTGAATAGGGGCACAGCAGAGTTCGCGCGCGTCATGTCGCGCCGTCGCTAACTGCTGCACGCGCATTGTCGCGTAACCGACGCCTTTTGGAGCAACATACGTGATATTTCTCAATGCATGCGTAATTATATGGCACTAGATTTCGTAAGAAAACGAACCGAGGCTGGTGGAAACAGAATAGGAAAAATTCTGTAAATCTTATGTGAATGGAAGGTGTACTAAGCATTTTTTTCCAAAAATTTTCCATAACTGGTGGGCGAAGTTGTGAATTTAAATGGCTAATTTGCAAAGCACAGGAGACGATATCGCATGAAACTTGGTAGGTACTTGGACACAAGCCTGTAGAAGTTAATTTAGGAGTTTCACCGGAAAACTATGTGACTGAAGGTTGTGGCAATCTTTTTTCTGAAATTTTACCGCTTGCAAAAAAAAATGGAAAAATGGCTCGTTTGCAACTCAGAGGTGACGAAATCGCGCGAGATTTGCTGTGTATACGCGCAGTAAGGCTAAGGAACGAAGTATGAAGAATTATACTCATGTGAATGGAAAGCGTGCCCAACATTTTTTTCAAATTAGGTGGGCAATTGCCCACCTAATGCCCCCTGAGGTAGGCAAAACTTTCAATTCACATAATTTTTTCAAAATTTTTACATAAATCTGTTGAACACCTAAAGCTTAGTATATGTTCACATTACGGTTTCAAAACTCCCCCTCTCCTCTTTATTATAGTCAAAATAGGATCCCTTTTTTCCTGAGGAAAGCGCGCCCAATCGATCGATATGCGCGGGCTCACTCAGGCCTGAAACCCGTTTCACATGTTTTTCCTTGTATTACCTAGTAAAACTGCTATTTTAATGTCATTTTGATGTTTTGTTTTCTTTTTCGATGTCATTTGATAGTTTTGTCATTGAATATTTTATTATTTTGTGGTGAAATGTTCAGCACTGCAGGCTTCGCCCAAAAGCGCTCAAAAGCGTCCATAGTTGTTTGATCTCTCTTCATATTTCTCATCTTATTTAACACACTTTCTGCTTGTTTGTTAACGTGCTGGCTTTTAACTTAGCGTACGTGTGAAGTGAGGAAGGTGAAGAGAGTTTAGAATAATTCAAGCGCTTTTGGGCGTTTGGCCGATGCCTGCGTTGCACAACACAAAGAGTCATTTTTGGGCTCAAAGACGTATTAGCAAAAAATTTTGAGGTCAAAGGGGAATTCGTTCTGAAAAACCCCTTTTGCCCACCGCGTGCCAAGTCCTGCTTTGAGTGCGCCGCACACGCTTTTCATCTTCCACGCTTCTTTCTTCCTACTGCCGCTAATGTGCAGTTTCACATTCATACATTACAGAGTTATTCAAGGTAAGCACCGGCCAAGGATATGATTGAAACAGAACCATACTTAAAAAATAACCGCCAAGAAACTTTGGCGAAATATAGTTTGACTAGGAGAGGAGAACTGAGCACCATTAGAATAACCAAGCTACGGCAATAGATTTCAACAATAATGGACACAAGTACGATATATGAGATCGACTTGCGACAACAGGAAGGAAAAAGCGTGGAAGATAGAAAGCGTGGGCGTCTGCACGTATAGACCTGCATGACGATGGCGCAATATCCTTGGACGCGAACGCGGCTTTATTAACCGCAGAGCGCATGAGACGCAGGATCTACAACGGTGAGGATACGCGCACGCCGCGTTCGCGCCCGCTCACCTAATACTGCTCCTGCGTCTTCGTCATGCAGTAGCCTTTAGAATACTAAGAATTTGATGATTTTGCGCTTCTATGACAAAAGCGGCCAGCGGCGGCTACGGGCTGCTACGAGCTGCTGGCGGCTGCCGGCGCGGTATGAAGGCACCTAAGATTGCAAGCATACAATGTGAACACAATGGGACCCGTGGAATCTAGAGGATGACTACAAAAGGTAAACTGTAGCTTCAGCTCCTAAAAAAGCTCTAACGGAAGCATTATAGATTCAGGTATCTGACCTTTTCTTTCCTTTTAGATAACTCATAATCATGCCGTAAACTTCTACCGGTAGTAGCAAAATTTTAGTCCCACCCACCGCATTCACTGTCCCGCAAAGAGCCAAACGATTCTTACTACTCTGTATATGAAGTCCAAGGTTTTTGATTCCTTGCGTAGCTGCCTCCATTATTCTTCCTGTGATATATAGTTCAATGTGACTAAAGGAAGAAAATTAACCAACCTTTTAGTTCTTCTATAGTGGTTGCGCTATAATCGTAACGAACAAGGATGACATCGTAACGAACACCGAACTTTATATCGCGAGAGTCCGAATGGGTCAAAAGCAACGTGGCCATTCTTTCAGCATTCCTCAGTCTACAATTGTAGTCTGCTTATCTGCTTAGCAGCGGCGTAATGAGGGGAGGGAGGAATCCCCTTCCCCCCCCCCTCAAGAACTTGTCCCGAAATTTTTGAAAGTTGTATGAGTAATGTGCAAGCAATTGTTTATACTCGTAAACAATCAATATAATTTTTCATAATTTTTAAAAATTCAACTTAGTCTCAAAAAAACTGCGGGGCGTGGCTACTGTCATGCCCCTTTTCTTGAAATTTCGGGGGTCCGCTAAGATTCTGAGAAGCACCCCAGAAAATTTTTCGGAGTGCGTGGCTACCGCCGCGCACCTTCGCCAGAAGAAAATCATTTGTCCCCCCCCCCCCCCAACGAAAATCCTAGATACGCCACTGCTGCTTAGTTTCATCATGGATTCCCTATTAGATTACACGATTGCTCCAATGCATGAGCAAATTGATTGACTATTAACTGAAAATCATTTATTGGATCTTGCTCAAAACAACTTGTTTGCAAAGATAAGCATTTTGAAACGGGGAAAAAATACTTGAAGTCAGAATAAAGGAATACGCTTGCCAGCAGCCAAGCCTACAGACGATATTCATTGTAATGCAAGTCCTTCGAAACCTATTAGATGGGTCCGAAAGTTTTGTCGGTTTTTTCAATCCATCGGCAAACACGCTAGAATGAAGATAAACAAACCCTTCAAAATGTATCCAATGCAGAATTTCTTCCTCTTTCCAGCAGCTGAACTAGCATTGTGTTTCGTTGCGAGAATGACGAGATATTTGCTGGAAATTACGACCACTCGTTCTCACCGTGTCCAACTATCGCTAATTTTCAAAATTTTTGTATAAGACCTTCGGAGGAGCCCTAATAACCAGCGGATGGGGCAAACATTTTGCCAGCAGAAGCAATTTTTTGTAGCCCTACGGCTTGTCTTTCAGAATTTTTACGATTTATTTTTTAAAGTGACCAAATTTTACAATCAGCCTATTTTAACCTCGTAAAACATAAAATGTTGAACATTTTAGTCAACATTCGATGCAGAATTTTCTCCTCTTTCTAAAACTTGTCCTTTTTGGCCGAGACAGGCAAAATCTGTGGGAAAAATCGCAGTATTTCTCAATTTCAGGAGTGCGCACTGACGTAACATATGTTAAAAATCTTCACAATTTGAAGCGAAAATCGCTCATTTACTTTGTGATGGTAACGGTAGCAATAATCATGTGCTGAAACCCCAGTTTCCTATAGGTTTTGCAGTGTTTGGTGCAATAACAGGTCATGCTATTTTGCCAAAACACAAGACTTTTAGAAAATTATTTAGCAAAAATCTGAAACAACAGCTGAAAAAAAGAAAAAATTGCATAAGTTGGCGAAAGGATTGCTCTATCTGCTGGTTATTAGGGCCCTTCCGAAAGTCTCATACAAAAATTCTGAAAATTAGCGAAAGTTGGAGATGGTAAAAATGAGTGTTTGTAATTTCCAGCAGATATCTTGTCACTCTCGCAACGAAACATAATGCTAGTTTAGCTGCTGGAGAGAAGAAGAAATTCTGCACTGGATACATTTTGAAGGGTTTGTTTATCTTCATTCTAGCGTGTTTGCCGATGGATTGAAAAAACCGACAAAACTTTCAGACCCACCTAATATAAAATATGAAAAGCGACGAAAACACCGGTTAAATACTTTCAAAAATATGGATCAAGAAGACGCTAAGGCTCACGTAACTTGCACAAATGATCCGCAGGCTTATTTTTGCTATGCTGACACTGAAAATAATTAAAGCTCGACTTGTAGACGCATTTAGTGAAAACCTTGTGACAAATGATTATTGTTACCATGGATACTGTTGCGTGTGTATACCTGCATGATTAGCTTTACTAAGAGAAAGTCTGGAGAGAAAAAATTTCTTATTGAACCTTGATAGCCACGATGCAAAGTCTTTGTTATTTGATGGTGTAGCAACTTGATACAAGGCTGTGACACTCTAATTACGATGAAACGTCGACGTGCTAGCCCGAGCAGTTAAAAAGTATTCGAACTTTTTGGCTGTAGAACACAAACATCGAACGACTCATGGTGAAAAACTGTGTTGAATGTTCCAATTTCTCTAAACCTGAGCACTGTATATAATCTCCAATTTTGCTGAGATTCGAGATCGGAAATTGTGTAGGAACTGATCAAAGTCTGTGCACTGCACAAGTGTTTGAGTATGCTGGAACTGATGAGCTTCAGCTTACTTCACAAATAATGCTGCTTTTGCCTGTGGACCATTTAGATAAGATAATTCGTACATCACTGTGAACTCTGGCCTTGAAATTTTAATTTGCAAAATTCACAGTCTTTTTCTAGCTGATCTAGTTGCTATAACATTGAGCTTAAGATATGTTTGATGATGTCAGGCACGATGACTAAAATGAAAGTTCGCACCACTTCTGCAGCGCTGCATTCTGCTAATGTCATCCTACGAAAAGCTTCCTCAACCTTTTAGGAATGTAACAGATGAGCTAGTAAGATTGAATTGCTACTGCCAAGCAGGCCCTCGCGGTGTACCTCGAACTTGAGGCGTGAACCTTCATGTCAATTAAGAAACTTTTAAAGTTTTCATGCTGGTAGCATACGCCGCGCAAAATTAGGGCCCAGGACGTTGGTTAGGAGAGACGAATTTCGCAACAAACAGACAGACAGACAAACGCACACACACCCATATGTGTATGTGTTTATGTGTATGTGTATGTGTATATGTGTATCAGTAGGGACTCAGGATTTCCGCTCGAGGGGGGGGGGGACAAAAATTTTTTTTGGATGAAGGTGCGTGGCGTTAGCCACGCAATTCAAAAATTTTTTTGGGATGCTTTCCAAAATTTTTGCGGCCCCCTAACCCCAAAATTTTGGAAAAAGGGGGCGTGACGGCAGCCACGCCCCCGGAAAAAAATCTTTTTACAAAGCTAATTTGAATTTTCAAAAATTTTAGAAAATAATTTTAATTATTTACTAGTAAAAACAAGTCGCTTGCACATTTTTGTAACGCATTTGAGTAACTCTAAAAAAATTCGCGACCCATTCTCGGGGGGGGGGGGGGGGGAGGGGCGCGCCCCCTCCCTGCCCCTCCCCCCCTCGGTACGCCACTGATGTGTATATGTGTATGTGTATGTGTGTGTATGTGTATGTATATGTATATGTGTAAGTGTAGGTGTGTATGTGTATTTGTATTTGTATTTGTGTTTGTATTTGTATTTGTATGTATGTGTGTATCAGTCTTGTGCACATACGGGCATGCAAGGAGAATCGTAGGCCTGAGACATATCTCACGCGTTGCAGTTGCTGCGCGATACGGCGCTGGAACGACCGTTTATAATTAGTGCTTTGAACTCGATCCGTTTGCAACATTTCACAATGGTTAAGCGCATGCACTTGAGAACCACGACGAATAAACATCTGGCAAATTGCTAAGTGGCGCGCAGATCGCTGTTAGGCAAAATCGCTTGAGATACGCCTAAATCCACAGGGTATTTCGGTATCTGTCGGTAAACCACTGGATCTTTTCTGAGCTGAAAGCCAAAAGATACACGAAAGTGTGCGAACATGCCTTTTACGAATATGATGATTGCTGGCAATCGTCCAATGAAAATCTTACCAACGCGGTCGTACTTGTTTTGCTTTCGACGGCATCCTGTTAGTCGTGGCCGGTGGGCACTTCTCGCAGCAGTAAAAAAGTTTTGCACGTGATGAGGATGAGTACTTGTAGGTAATTATGGCACTAACCTAAAAAGGCACGCCTACACAGTCTACTCCGCTCGGCTCCTGTCAATTTACGTGATTCTCATATCTTCCAACATGGATTGCTTAATAATCTTGGCATCAGATACTTGATAATGCATCAACTGATTGAGCGTAGATTAAGATGTTAATCATTCTTTATTCACGGCCAACGTTTCGGTAAGATCGCTTTCGTCAGAGCCTAAAAAGTCAAAAACAGTGAAACATTCCTCTAGACGCCAATATCACAGCTCAAGATGGAAGTTAGTCTGGAGATAGAAGGTAAAAAAGGGAATCGGGCACTAATTCTCACCTTATGAGACTTGAGAAAGGTTTTTCAGACCATCATCTACTCAGATAATACCTCTTGCCTTATTTGTAGCCTCTAGTAACCCGACCTCGTATCAAAATCCACAGAGGGATCGATACGGCACGAGTCATTAGCAGGGTCAAGCGGGGGGTGTGGCACACGATTGTCGGATACGACCCCCCCTGGGCCGACCCTGGCACGACCCCCCCCCCCCCCATCCATCCTCTACACCCGCCCTCTCCTTCCCAATTTTTAGGTAACAACGTAAAGATAACTACATAACTTTATTGCAATTATTTCAGTTTAAAATGCAAATTAAATTCACAATTCTATTTGATACAAAATCTCCTGGAAAGTATATTATGTCCCTTGTTTGATCGTTGCTTCGAAAGAAGTCTATTCATTTGATATTGCGATGCAGGGCAACGCGCTTCTTGACCTCATATGAGAGTTGGATCCTGAAACAATGATTATTCGTCTGATTTGGAAGCATTCGTGTGTACTATGCATTAATAAGGTTAAAGAGTCACATACAGCACTTTCAAAGTTGTGGCTACGCTTTTCAAAACGTTATAGTGCGCGCAGTGACGAACTTTCGAGCACTCATAATGATGTAAGCAAAAACCACAACACTCAAGCTGTACAACAGGATGCATTTTCGCCTGCTGTTCGAGTCTTTCCGTGTATAAACAGCAGAGGTCACTGCTTTCTAACTATAAGAAAAAACACTCACTTGAACAAGGCTCCAACAGCATAGGATAGACGACACCTAAATTTCAAATTGAATCAAATTAAATTTCGATTTCAAATTCAAATTTCAATTTCAATTTGAAGATTATGTTAGCAGCAGAATAAGAAAACTTATAGTTGATTCACTGATGTAAAAAAGTGAAAACATCACGAAAAGTGAAAGTTGGCAACAAGCTTGGTGCAATCAAGGTTTTAAAGTACATTGTCCGAAAAGAAAAAGCTTGTGATGGCCTGGTGGAATGTGCAAAAAAGAATGAAACTCAATAGAACTGAGTTACTGATTCACCATTGAGATACCTCAGAAAGCCATATCTTGGAACGCCCATAAACGGCAGCGGAACTGGTAGGGAAACTGAGGTGCGCCCCTGTGCCAATCGATTGGAGCACGTTATCCTACGCGCACTTGGAGTTTTTGGGCACATAGCAGTCCTGTGTGGTACCTAACTCTCCTCATGTCTGTATTGCTGTGCGGCAACGATACAGACAATGTTATAGACAATTTCACAATGTTTTGCTTGTCTCTTTCCTGGTGATGGCTACGAGAAGGCATACTATTTGCAATACATCCGTCGTAGCTTTGTAAATTCTGTATTTTGCTTGAAGGTGGATGTTCTAACGTGATTGGTTTGGAGAACGATTGTGAAGTTGACCATTGAAATTAATTTCTTCTCATCCTGCTCAGTTTCAGTGAATCTGCTATGCGAAACAATTATAGTTCTTTGGAGTACAAGCGGACATGTCAAGCGGCAGCGTCAGGAATGGCTGCAGGTTAGCAAACACACTTTTCACAAAAACGATTCGTCCAATCCCTTCATATTCCAGGAATTTTGGGACTAACAGGTATGCCTGGCTTTATCTTCTACTTCGTAACGGTGGCCATCCAAGTAAGTTTCTATGTTCTTTACATGTCTTCTTCGATTTGAATCTCTGAACTCAATAAAATATTATGACCGTTTTAGGCCTTATTCTGGGAAGCCAATGCATGTCAACTTTTTGAGTAGTTCATATCTCCATTCAGGTCACAGAGCTCACGGAGCACTTGAGAAAACCGGAAAATTCGTTTGACTCGGACGCAACGGATTGTATTTACAGGGCCATAAAGGTAAAATTCTACCTTTTCTACGTGGTTGATCTTTTGAAATGCATAATCGTGAACCGAGATGGAGGGCAAAAACACTGCATAGGCCTAATGTAACGAATATCAATGATGTTATTTTCTAGTAGTCTTTGCCCGTTCAGACACGTCACCTGATGCAATTTTTTTCATGAAGTTTTCAGATCATGGCTGGGCAAACACAGAATAACTCACTTGGTTCACTGTGTTCATCACCAGTAAGGTCTCCAGTACCGGGCAAGGTAAAAGAATCTCTGGAAAATGTATAGGTTGTTATTTCTTTTGTAAGTTATCGGTTGATCAAATCTACGGCAATATAAATCTTCTTTACTTTTAGATCGTGATAACTTAGCCACCGGGGATCACAGGATGGAAAATGAACTCAGCTTCAGCCCCACGAGCCAAGCCGGAGTCATCAGAGAAGGGGTCACAGGTTGGCATACTTTTTCTTTGCGTCCATCACCCTTTCTAGAATAAGTTTTCTTGGACTTTAATGTGCTTTCATATGCAAATTTTTATCTAGAACGAGCTGGAAACGATCGTACCACGTCTTACTCTAGAATCCTCACCTACCACGTCGGTAAATCATACGCCATTGCCCTCACTCCATAGTCAGCTGCTACCTGTCGACACACCAAGGTTACGCACAAGTATTGGTGAGCCTTCGCATTGTTGTCATCGATGTTATAATCGACGTAGCTATCTTCAAGCTTCAGATTTTGTCTATCTTTTTCTTTTTGGTCTTGGTACAGCTTTGATTTTCTATTACTTTTATCTTCCCCCTCTATACAAGGGTCCGGTGTATTTATCTCCTACCTCTCTATCTTGCCACAGCTCTATCGATGATTCTAGTTGTATATGGTGTATTAGCAATGGTAGCCGTTTTAGCGGAGTTTTACAGTCTACAGTTCTAACGTCATAGCTATTAGATTCACTTTCACTATCCTCAGCATTCTTTGGATGTTTCTTTCTAGTGCAGCTTTTTGAATGTTCGTTTTTTGAATGATTGCACCTTATTGATATAAGCTTTATAGTGAGCATCTTAGCTTTGCACATAATAAACACCTATTAAAGAGATGAGAAATTAACCTGCACAATGTACACAATCCCTGATTGAGGTTTGCATGATACAGAGGAATCACATCCCTACGCCGTTTTAAGGCCTAAGTCGTCAAATAAGAGCTTTGAGACTGAGATCAAGAACATCCGTTGTTTGATTTTCTACTAAAACAATATCGAAACCATCCAAATAAAGTTCCAGCAATCTTTCAGCCTGAAGAGGTTCATGAACAGAAGAATAAGACTTATCAGAAACAGAAAAACATCAACTGAATCAATTGAGGTTCATTTAAGGGACATTCAAAGTGTTCGTCTATGTAGCTGTAAGATGTTTTTTCTTCTTCTCTAGTCTTAACTGCGCCCTCTAAAAAAGACAATGTGGCTATGAATGGTCATCTGTTCCAAAACTTACACTTTTATACTGCGGTTGTATACGAGACGGCGCCGGACCAGCCCCGGTGGTCTGCATCACTGCCCTCCTCACAACACGGTTTTCAAGCGCTTCTCGGGGCATTTCTCCCAGCCCGTTCTTCATGAATTCGTTCATCTGGTTTATCAGATCAAGACGATTTGATTTTGCGTACGCCTTCGCCAACTCTCCAAATTGATTTTTTAGCTGTAAAACACTATTTATATAGAAGAAAGCAGAAGAAAGCCTTAACTGACAAATTTAACTGTTCCTTACCCCTTCGGCTTCTTGCAGCGCTTCTTTAATTTTATCGCATTCTTCTACTGCCGGTGCCGGTAGAAGACGTCTCTCTGGATGAGCGATAATGTGAAGGCACAAACTAAAACACATGAATTAACTTGAAAGCATAAAGTAAACACAAGATATCAACGAATGCGTAGCGACAATGTGAGAGCACAAACTAAAACACATGATCTAAGCATGAACTGAAACAAGAGTAAAACGTAATAACGACTATTGCGGATACGAGCAACAAAAAGGAGATTTCCAGTATTGTTGTAGTGATGCTATGCATGCCGTTTGAAAGGACGAGGTGATAAACCGTATTGCGGCGACTGTTCCTTGAACTGAAATGAACTTAATCCAAAGAACTATAATTGTTTCGCATAGCAGATTCACTGAAACTGAGCAGGATGAGAAGAAATTAATTTCAATGGTCAACTTCAGAATCGTTCTCCAAACCAATCACGTTATAACATCCACCTTCAAGCAAAATACAGAATTTACAAAGCTACGACGGATGTATTGCATATAGTATGCCTTCTCGTACCCATCACCTCCTTTTACAAATAGTACAGGAAAGAGACAAGCAAAACATTGTGAAATTGTCTATAACATTGTCTGTATCGTTGCCGCACAACAATACAGACAATGAGGAGAGTTAGGTACCACAAAGGACTGCTATGTGCCCAAAAACTCCAAGTGCGCGCAGGATAACGTGCTCCAATCGATTGGCACTGGGGCGCACCTCAGTTTCCCCACCAGTTCCGCTGCCGTTTATGGGCGTTCCATATCTTGCCACCTCAGAAAGCCATATCTTGCCATTCATTTGATGGGACGGCGTGTCATACGCCGCTTCCATACCCTGGAAATACAGAAAAAGTGATTGAAAATGAGATGAAGAGAGAGGGAGAGAGCGAAAAAGCGAGGAAAAAAGAGAGAAATCTAAGAAACTGCACATCTCAAGATGAAATTTTAGCTCGCGCAGCGCATTTCAAAGACTCGCGTCTCGCGGGTTTGTGTTTTCGCAATTTTGCAAGCGCTACCGTACCCGAATATTTTCAGACGGCACTCCCAGGCGTATGGTTCACAAAAAACATGCGTATCTCCTTCTAAAAGAAAGGGTTCGGGGGGGGGGGGGGGGGAAACTGCTACCACGGAGAGAGGATGGATAATTTCATAGGATGATATGAAAAAGGCAGCTGTTTCAACGTTTTGAAGGTAAGTTAATGGGGTGCGGCACCCCCCCCCCCCTTTAAAAGCTGCGGCAGCCCCAGCTTCTAAAGGGGGGTGCCGCACCCCATTAACTATATCAAAAAAACATTTTTAGCGGACAGTTTATATGAATCGGCAGCCTAAGCTTAATGTTGAGCCTGATTCGCCCTCTTAGCACTGAATAATATTTGGTGAAAGCGCAGCCATCAATAACAAAAAATGGGAAAAATGTGATTTTGGTTGGCTTTTAATTCCACAGTTGGTGGTCTTTTGAAGCGGGATTTCTGAGGTGGACGAAGAAGGAGTAGCGCTTTGTCTTGGGTGCAAAAACGGATACTTAATTCACCTCTGAAACAAAGTTAACATGTTGGAATATAACCATTTCACTTAGGTAGCCAAGTATCTTGAGTCTTCAGAATTCGCTCAAACTTTGTCTACAGGGGTTAATTGACATGCTTATTACAGATATGATACGAATATCATGTTATCACTATTATCAGATCACCCAACTATGACCCCTCCTCTTTTGACTCCTCAATACGACACCCCAGGTGTGGCGTGCCACACCTCACGCTTGATCCTGGTCATTAGTGATCGCAATGCACTCCTCTTTCCGGTTCATTTTTGTACTATTGGCGTTGATGCAAAACGCTTCCAAGGCCTGGCGCGCAAGGAGTTCGAGCTCATACGCTAGTGTAAACACTCCAGCACTTTTCTCAGCTTCGTGGCAGGAAATACGATGGCTGCCTAACGGGGAGGGGGGGGGGGGAGCACGCGAAAGGCGACAATCAGCGAGAAATGGAGGCTGTGTATCATCCGTCTCAATGATTTTCACGGATTTCTACTTGTGGCATTGAGTAATGTATCTGCCCCCCCTCCATCCCCCCTAGTCCCCCGGGGTGTCACTTTGACACCGGAGAGTTTTTGATAGGCACAAAATTGGGTATTGTCGCCTTCCGCACCACACCCGCCTAACGGAGTAGCTGGCTTTGATTTGTTAAACCCAACCAGATGTTCTTTAACGCGGCAGCAAAGATGGCGTCCTATTTTTCCGATATATGTATCACCACACGATAAATATGTGATGAGGTAGATAACTCCGGAGACCATGCAATTACACCCTTTGCCAAATGGGCAAACGACGCCTGCTGGAGTTAGGCATGTACGATTGGGATGTACGATCGATTTCAAACCAACTGACGTTTCAGTTCGGAGGCGGTATATCGACCACCCTGACGACGCCCTTCGAACCCGCGAAATGTACGCATCGCCGCACCGCGCTGCTTTATCCCATATGAACGGCAAGCAAAAACGATTTTTGTAAATGGCGTATGCAGGAAGCTGCTATTGGTTCTACGTCCTGTTAATCCGTGAGGGTTAGGAGTAGCTCTGCTCCAGCGTCCCGGTTAGACATGGCTACTTGATAAGTTGAATCCATAGAGTAAATCCTTTCTCGGATACTCGAAGAAACTTTTGCCCCTATTCGATAGGTGTTATTGATAGCAGCTTTTTTGGTTTTGCGCAGACAAATAATGCACTAGAATGTTTTTACAGCTAACCTCGAATCATTTGTCAATTAATATGTGAGATTGCACATCAAGACCTATAAGCGAAGGCACCCATACTATGTAGTAAATTCCCAGTAAAACATTTTTTAGCCTGAAGAAACGTAGAAATGTGTTCTACTGACTAATACATAGCCAACTAAAACAAAAGAAACAAGGAAACAAGGAGAAATTACTGAAAATGAGCAGGTTCTAGCTTCGCAGTTCATCAGTTAGCGTGTACACTGTGCACTACGCATATTAAATTACAAATGACTCGACGATATGTTTGCGGTACCATTTAGTTTTACATTCTCTACCGGATATGTACGTTTGTACACCACGGGCGGTATGTGTCAATAGCCCATCCGAGTAAGTTACCCGGACAGGTAGTTTCGCTTCACAGCTCGGTGCAGCTGGTGACCTATGCCCTTGCTTGCCGCTCATATTTTGGAGGCTCTACTACCCTGATATTGTAGCACTTTGCTGTATAAGCTGAGATAATTCCTTATTTGTATGATCCCGAACGGGATCTCCCACTGATCACGCTCATTCTGAAAGTTATTTAGTTATTCAAGTTATCCGCAAAAACTCAATGAAAACGTTACAGAGTTTTGCTGTCGATGTATTACGACAGTGCCACGCATTTTCAGTAGCATAGATGAAATGTGCAAATTTTCAGTTTTTCGATAAAGCCCAACGCGCTAGCACAGTCAACGAAGATTTTGTCAACTTGATCTTTCACCTATTTTTTCACAAACTGCGTAGCACTTTCGTAATAAATCGACAGCAAAACTCTGTAACGTTTTCATCGAGCTTTTGCTGATATAAAATAACTTTGAAAATGAGCGTGATCAATGGGAGGTCCCGTTCGGGATCATACAATAACGAATTATCTCAGCTATACAGCAAAGTGATGCTACTCATTGTGCTACAATATTAGGGTAGTAGAGCCTCTAAAAGATGAACAAACAAGGAAGAACACAGATCCCCAGAGCACCGAGCTATAAAGCGGAAACTACCTGTCCGGTTAACCTAGCCGAACGGGCGATTGATACATACCGTCACCTCTGCTTCGCAGAGGTTCGCACTGGCCCTATTATTTGTATGCCTTCTTCGTGATCGCATAATAATGACTTTGAAACTCACCGCGCGATGCCGATCATCACGAATGAACTGTAAACAACAGTTCATTTTCAAAGCTTTTCCATGTAAGATCGACGATTTTGGGTGAAAAAAAAATTTCACCGCAAAAGAACTAATGCGATTTTGAATGGGTTACTGAATTTATTTTGTCTTTATAGTCCCCGTATGGATACTCAAAAATCCTTTCAATATTTAACACATTCACGACAATACGACCACCGGTGGGTCACAAGATTCCTGAAGCTCTACCTTTGCCAGTTTGCGATGGAATTCTACGGGGTGCTGATATATGATTGGGGACACCTTGGCGAAGCTCCAGCCAGAGTGGTCCGAGTTTGGGATACTGTGATGTAGTGTTACGGTAGGTATACCGTAGATAGAGATGAGGCACAGATTCAGCTCAAATTATTCGCGGAGTGGTGCTGTTCTTGAAAATTCAAGATTACATGCACGAGAAATACGGGGAGGGCACGAGGCTAATGTTAGCTCATCAAAAAAAACCATCGATTTTATTGATTTTATTAATTTTTGCCATCGTTCTTTCCAGGAAGCTTAAATCTTACATATGTAGGTTTTCTAGCATGCTGGTTATGATGGATGGCATAGCAGAAGTTTCCAAGTCGTCTACTTGAGAGATAATAACTTTTTCTTCGTTTTTTCTCCATTTTTTCTCTCTTATTACCTTAACACTAAACTATGTTCTCGCTGCTTGCACACCTCACAATGAGACCAGTAAATGGGTGGAGCAATGGGCGGGGCCTCACTCTGAGGCGGAACTGCTAGAATCCTCCTTGGTGCGGATGCTGGTGCGAAGTTGGTGCGAGGAAAGGCGCTAGGGACTCCTGCACGCCCTCCGGGAGGAGGTATATCTGAGTAGACGGTGATCCAAAACATCTTTTCAAGTCTCATAAGGTGAGCAATGGTGCCCGGTTCTCTACTTTGCCTTTCTCACTATCTCCAAACTAACTTTCGTCTTGAGCTTTGATCTTGGCATATAGGGGCAGCATCATTCTGTCGCAAATCATGGATCGATAAGCCACTAACAAAAGCCTAAATATCCTGACTCAAAATTTGTCGAAATCAACAAATCTGTGCAATCTGTAACCGAAGAAGCAAAGATATATAACTATGCCATGCAGTAATCAAGTGACACACAATAGCAAAAGTCAGTCATTGAGACGGTGTCTAGAGACAAACGATTTGTGGTGATGATTCGAGAAGTAACGTGAAGCGAAATTGAGAAGGGAGACTGGCGTGGCGTAAATAGTAGAATTCCAAACAAACACAGTCTGACGTAAAGAATTCTGATCAAAACAAATTTGATCAAGCCAAATGATAATTTGATAGCACTATAAACACGAACTGCACTGAAGCGTCCATACAGGCAAGTAATGAGCAGCATTCTTATCTGCATCATCTAATGCAAAATAGTACGATGAATTGTCTTTGATTTAGAGATTCCTTCAGAAAGACTGGTAGAAGTCAGTGATGAGGACGTTATGTGATGAAAATTCGGCACTGAACAAGGTAAAAAGCAGGAGTCAAAGCCTCCAATCTGATGAGAGTAGAATGACGCTTTGTGTGGATCTGAGTACGTCTGACTAGAATATACCAGGTGAGCGAACAAGCTCAAGCTTGCTGAACAATGTGCACAACAGCTTTCTCAAATTTGCAAAAATTCATCTATATCTAATTAACTCAAGATAGGCATGCATAGTATCAAGTGACATCATTGGACGTTGGAAAGAGACGTATGAAACTGACAAGTAAAAAAACATGAATACATAGTCATGAAATTTTCAAAATCCGACCAACGTTCGACGCCACGAGAGGAAGTCGTCCCAGCCATATATGTGAGTACGAACATCACTCGTATCGTCATTTCTGTTGATCTTGAACAGAACAGAACAACCATGTTTACGAAAATGATCATGAACAGAAAACGAGTGCCAAAAGCGGAAAGATGCTCTTGATGAGCCAATCAACACAAGTATATCTCAGCAGACAGAACAGCAGAGGAAAATACACTGAGATCTCAGTTTAATCAATGCCAGATCCAGGAACAAAGTAGTGATGTAATGAATGATAAATGCAATATCAAGAATATTATGGCTCAAACTAAGACCCTATCATTCTTTTTTTTTCTATGCGATGCGAACAAGGTATTCGAAATGGATTTCTCTTCTCTACAAAAAGGCCAACTATTTTGCGAGGAGACTGCAAAAAGCTTTACATGATTCACTAGACTGGCAAGCTTGTTTTTTTTCTCATTTCCAACGTAGGTGGATCACAAGTGCCATCTTATTCATCGCACGTGCGTAAAGCGTTTCCGAATATCCTAGTTTTAGAAAGGAATGTTTATGAAAGGACTAACAACAATTATAGAGCGAAATCACACTAACATTTATTGGTCTCCAGATATTCTAGCATGAATGATGGACTAAAATCCTGACGAGGTAACAAAAAAAGATCGCTAGCGGATGGACTTTAGTGCAAAAGTGAACCATGTAGAGTTACTGCAATGTAAATGTAAATGCAAAGTAAAGTTCCGACAAGTTTTCTCCCCTACTTTCACCTTAAATAAAGGAACACTGAAACTCTAGGAGTATTTATGTTGAGGAAAAACACAGGTGACGGATTATAATTTTGTCGGAGTTAGCAATCAAAATGTTGATCTTTTTCGGTAGTCTACTAGATTTGCTTGAGGCTTACGTAAAAAAAAAAACGAAAATTTACTTCGACCTTGCCCATCCTTGCTTTGTCAAATCGATCATAGGAAATGTCATCATAGGAGTAACAAAAGCTTCATAATGCACGATATACCGAAGTAAAGGCTACTGCATGACGAAGGCGCAGAAGCAGTATCAGTTAAGCGGGCCGAACACGGCGCGCGCGTATCCTCACCGTTGTAAATCTAAATCCTCGCCTCATGCGCTTTGCGGCTAATAAATCCGCGTTCGCGCCCAAAGTTGCGCCTTCGTCATGCAGCAGCCTATACTTTCTTGTTTTTTTTCTCTTGAGGTGATAGGGGCAATTAGGAATAAACTCGCGACCAATGTGTTTTTACTGCCCGATCGCTGCAGAGCTCGCATGTCTTTGAATGTCTTAATCAAACATGCGCCCACAATCGTGCTTCAGCAAGAGAAAAAATAACCTCTAGTAACTGAAAAAAAAGGCAGAGATTCGAGAATGTTGAGATATTTATTTTGATGTACCATCGTATCTCCCATGAAAGACGACTTCACTACGTGTTGATATACGACTGCAGATAAAAGGGCTGTCTGACAGATTTGAAAACAGTTCCATGTTGCACCTAATGAGATGCTGTTTGGAGATGCCTCATTTGCACCAATGGCTTGCCAGATATCAATTTCAGATTATAAATGTAGACTATCAAATACTCTATTCAATCTGAGACTAAGAGAGACTCGACTTTGCATGCATTGGAACAAACTTAAATTTGCGTTCACTAGTTCCAAGCGGTAAATAATATGGAAAAAGGAAGATCATAAGTATAAACTGTTACTACAATCAAACTTAGTGTATGTGAAGCGTACTCAAGTTCACTTGTCGTGAAATTGATGATATGATCCTTCAGAGCAAAAAAACATTCCACATTTTTGTTTTCTCTTTCATAATAAACGATTTAAGCAGTGAAAATCGGAAAAATTCTTTCTAGCCGCCTAATGAGAATAGCACAAAAATTACAGCAATAGCTCAATTAGGTTCACAAAATCGGTGTAAAAGTAGAAAAAGAAAGAATTCTTGAAATGACATGAAGTCTGCGATGTAGTCAAAAATGATATTTATTCTGTTTACGCGATAAATACCTCATGCTAAAGTTGCAAAGAAGATAGCAATAATAGTGCTCTCTAAGAAGACGTTACTGTTAAGAGCTTGCCGTTCAAAATTATCAGGTCATCTCAAGTGCGAACACTGTCTTTTCTCTTCGCGTTAAATCACTAGATCGAACTGTAACTGGCATCAAGCTGATTCTGAAATAGCATGACATTTGCTTACAGTTACTCTCAATAAAGTGTTCTGTCGTAGTGTAAATCATCAGCGCACTGTTTCTATTTTCTACAAATACTTTTGACCCAAAGTAGTAAATGCGTACTGCAAATTTCCTCGTCTTTTCTAGATTCAAAAACACTGTAAGGTTCCAAGCCACAAATTCATGTTGACAGGTAAAAGATGACCAAAGAAGAAAAATCCTTAGAAAAAGGTTTTCTTTGTCTTTATATGATGGTTTAATTGCACGACGCATTCATCCCTCCTATATGATCATTGTTATCAATGTCCTAATATATTAGGCTGTCCCAAAAGTTTTGTCGGTTTTTTCAAACCACTGTAAAACCACGCACAATGAAGATTTGAGTGAGTTTCAACGTGCATTCGATGCAGCTTTTCCTCCTCTTTCTTATGGATACACCTTCATACCAAAATCTTGCATGCTTTTTTTGATAGCCAAAAGTCTCCACCTGTCAATTTTACCTGCATAAAGTTGAGCTAATTTTCAAAAATTTCATTACAAAGTTTCGAAAAGACTAAGTATGGGTCAAATAGAGCAACTCTCGGGCTACAAGTTCATATTTTTAGATTCTCCTAATCTGCTGACTTTAACTTCAAAAAATTATTTCTCCGGAGGCTTTGGTTTTTAGCAAAGTCATGAAACGCGCAATTGCAGCAAAAGCATGAAAGCTTTTGAGTTTTTGCGAATTCAAACTTGGTTGTTATTTAACATCATTTATGCAACATAACCAAGTTTGATTTGCTTCAAAAAACAGCTTTTTGGAACTTTCGGTAATTTTACGTGATAAAACGTGTTCAAAAAGCCGCGGTTTTTCTCAAATAAATAATTATTACGGACATTATAAACGTGGCCCACGTTATCTGAAATAGGTACAATGTAGCCAAAGATTTGCCCTACACAACAGTCACCAGCGCTCATCGAAAATATCAAGATAAAAATTTGAAAATTCAGGAAAGTTTTGGCGCTACTGCTGAGGTGCTCAGAAAGCCATGGCGATAACATCGTAAGGACGGGGTAGGCCAGGGAACAAATATAGCTATAAGAAAGAGGATACAAAAATGAATAGAATGACACCTAGGCCGTCCATGGATTGGTGTTCTGTGAGGTTTGGTGAGCGATGAAAAAACCGACAAAACTTTCGGGACAACCTAATATAATGTAAGACTAGTAATAATTCGTATTCTCAAAATTATGGTCCGTAAATAAATAGAGGATGAAGGATTCAGCGTTTTCAATGCTCTCTGCGGGAATGCGCCGAACGCACTCTACTTCATAGTCGAAGAGGCTAAGGCATGCGTGCGGGCCTATTACAGTGATTTGCGGGGGCTGGCCGATTCCCAAGTCAGTGCTTTTACCTCCCAAATTAGTACCAAATTACCGGCACCGGAGGGTAATACAATGGGTGTAAGATGTTTCCCACGACCGTGATGCTTTCTACACAGGATCATCGACAAGCGCGACACACCTTGTCGCGGCTTTTGCCTAAGCAAAGCACAGGGGAAGGAAAGATTGGCCACATGCGTGGTGTTGAGACAAGTCATCAAGATGGCGATGGAGACCGCCCGTGCGAAAGGACCATCTTCCAATGTAATAAAATATATTCTCCAAATAAACGTCAACACAGTGCGCCCGTGGAATCAATGCACAGCCTTAGATTATTGTGCACCAACTATGACGGTCTGAAAAAAAATCTTTTGATTGCAGTCAAAAACCGCCTTTTCGAAAGTTCTTATTTCTGTCTTTATTGAAGAATAGCAGGCGATCTTCTAAGGTTGTCAATTCAACAGCCGCTGCTTGAGAGTTCAGCAATTGGTTCGCCTCAGGCATTTCTTTATGGCACAAATTGGCCCACTATCGTTGCATTGTAAGGATTGCTAGACCCAGAACAAGTGGAATGCAATTTTAGCTCAAATGTCCAAGCAGATTCTCTGCTTCCCTTCTTGGCTTTTTCAGAGCGCTTCAAATCTGATGTACGAAAAAAGTGAATCCATCGAAAACCCCCACCCCTTTTTGAGGATATTCTTAACAACCCTAGACGAGTGCCCCAAGATTAGCTTGTCGAAAGCAAGCTGAACACCTTAAACAACGCATCGATTGTGATCGCTGTGAAATCGTGTCAAGATCTAACGTACGGGATTAGATTTTCTTTACGGAGGCGGGCAGCACACCGGAGTGGGTGCATTGTACTCGGCGTATCGTGCACGCCAATCCTCTTTTGAACGCAGCTTTTGGAGACCGAGTTTGCGCTCTCTAATTAGAACCCTATTGCTTGATCATGATAGTAGCCAAGTAAGTTTGAATCTACACGGACTCTGCCCTTTATCGTCTATTCCCCACAGTATAGCGGGCGCAGCTTTGCCGACGTTTGCCAATGTATGCGCGTGGCAGTTTTTGATAGCTAGAGATTACAAAAACCGATGCTTTGAAGTGGAGGTTCAACGAGTTTTTCGACGTGTTCAAAAGTCTGCAGAACACGCCCGCTATACGCATGGAAAACGCCTAAACCATTTAGCATTCACATACTATCGCGGAAACGGCGGCTCGAATGTGAATTTCAGGCAAGAAAATTGAATTTTGTTGTTACCATTCGGTATAAGAAGATACAAAGAAAGGAGTGTGACTCAAAGAAGATGACCGATGTATATTGTGAAAATGTTTGTAAATCAATATGAAACAAAGATATCAGCAGTTGTGGACCAATCCCTAATAAGGATTCGGCTTGGAGGAAATGAGTAATGTAGTCTTTTTTTTTTTCAGACTGAAAAACATATAACATGACTTCAGAACAAAATTCGCGTCGCCGTTGACAGCTGTACGGCGGAGATAACCATCACAGACAAATATCATATCTTGTATAACGAGATATATCGTCGCTCAAAAATCTATCAAGATGATGAGATATATGAGACCAAGATACATATTTTGGCACTAAAATGCTATTACAAGAAAGCCTTTCTTTACGTAACAATGAAGAGGAATGCAGAAACCGAGAGAAAAAGTACGCAATCGATTTGAATAAAAGGCACTTGATGTGCTCATATACTGTTGTTATACGTTGTTGTTGTTATACGGATGATCTTGAAATCAATCAATAACACAATCAGCTGCACAAACATCTTTAATATTGCTCGGAAAATATCAAAACAAACACGAGTCATTGTTTTTGCAAATGCGTTAGAGCACCGCAGGACTACCAGACTTCTCCAGATGGAATGGAAGTAATGATGAGAAGAATGAGTATGAGTCGAAAAAAGCGAGTTGTGGGAGAGAGTGCCAGCAACAAAACTCCTTTCTGCATATGGTTCAACGAACGCCAGCATTCAAAAACAGCCACATGATGATCATATATTGGCGTTTGGATGAAGTCGGAGGGATTGCTACCACCAATCGCAGTATATAATGAAGTAAAAGACTCAGCAGAGCTTTGGAAGCATAAGTCAGAGAGAATTTTTTGAACGTAAAAATTGAAAAAACGAATGAAACAGAGGACTAACAAACATAGCAACATCCACAGCAGAGAATACGACCAGTCAATACGACTGTTCAAAAAAAAAAACGTTAAAACATTTCATAGCAGGTATCAACTTCATTGGAGAAACAAAAAACTATCCAAACCGGATAGATGATAGCGAATAGATAGAGCGATTCAGCTGAAAGTAAGAAAACCGTCTTTGGCACGTTACATATATGAAACAAAAGAGTTCGACGACAGGAATATGAAAACATTATGCAAACCGGACTTTTTTGCGATGAAGTTCGTCACCATCACTGCTTCGGTCGATACGGACGCCCGGCACTTCCACGATGCGGGCGAGGCTGACGTATGTTGTTACGCTGTTGTACAATCGAGATATGCGGGAGTGGTCGGGGTGCTATAGGGCCCATAGGGCGAACCGCAGGCATGAAAACACGATCACAAGAGACTGTTAAATTTTGAGAAGGCACAGCGGTGGAATGTTCCAACGGAGGAAAGAAGCCTGAAACTCCCAGAGTGCGCGCTGCGTCTAAAGGTCTACCGACGCTAGGATTGGGCTGATTTTGTCCCGCAGACATAGCTGGAGCAAAGTTCGCTGAACAGTTACCGTAAATTCTCGATTGCTGATTTTGTTGTGACGTATTCATGAATTCACAACCAACTGGATTCTTGCTTAGTTGCCGCTCCATCTTTTGTTCCGAATTCTTGGAGGGTTGCGCCTTTGACGAACCAGAAGTAATTCCGAGCGCAGACAACAACGTGTTAGTGACACTTTGACTGGTAGCTGCCATTTTCGGCGACGGCGGAGGTTGGAAAGGCAATCCTTGCAAAGGTTTCAAATTCACCGATTCTCCCGTAGGAGGAGCTTGTCTTCGTCGGTTGTCGTCCTGAACAGCATTAATATTATCGCCACCAAAGCCGGTCTGCATGCCTACAGAGCTCTCATTTCGTTTGTCAACACAATGATAGTTTGGACCTGAGGAGTTGCCCCCTTGGTTAGCGACTTTAGCGGAAGAGCTAGCGAGATTGGTGTTACGCCACTTCTCCAGCGGATTAGAAGGATCTGACGCCACCGATGTTTGGTTAGTCTCCTCTATAGTGACTCGAATCACAGGGGTAGGCTGTTTCATGCTTGTGGCCATCACTGCTTTTGCTATCGTGTTAGTTACGGCCGCTGCAATATTCGGAACTTCAGAAGGTCGTGCATGCAGCGACAACGGCGGAGGATGTTCTGGAGCCTTACTCGGGATGCTTGGAGGTGGAATTGTGAGATTAGGCATCGCAGAAATGGAGCAAACAGGCTGCTGTGTAGAGTACGACGCAATATGAGCAGAGTTTAGTGGTGGTGTGTTCACTGCAGATGCATTAGCCATATGCGGAGGAGGGACTACTGGTGGCGCTTGAGTCTGATATTGCGGCATTGGTGGTGGTAATCTGACAAGCGTCGAAGTTATGGAGAACGGTGGTGGTATTGAACACTGTGGAGCCTGCATGGCAATGTTCTGGCCAGGCACTGATGGAGCCCCTACAGGGATGAAAGGCACCTGTAAACAGAACAAATGATATACAATAAGGATCAAAATAGAGTTCAGCGGTGGATGAACAACTTTGGCTGAAGCGCTTAAAACCAAAGCTAGGTTGACACTCAGGCCTTACAAATCCGTATGCTCTAATCCAAAATTGGTGAGATTTTGATGCAGCACAATAGCGAGACCCATATCCGAATAATTGTTCAAATCACCGCTGCAAAATCAATTCCGAAAAAGATAATCACTAGAATAAGATGCTGCGGGGTCGCCACGCTCACTAAGGGGGCGGCCGAAAAGATGAACTCGAAATGGAATCAGTAGCACTAGAACTATTGAATATTCGCCTTTCATTGTGAAAAACCTTACGACATTTCTAAAACCCGTATACAAGTACATCCCCGCTGGGGAGGGGATCTAAGAGGGGATGGTCATATCTCACTACTCTAGATATATCTTCTTCCTTCTCTAACTTGCATATGAAGGTTCTCATAGCCTTACATCTGCGCATAGTGTGTGCCAGGTTACTGCCATACAATACTGGTTTTCTGCCCTTTTGTGTGATCCCTCGGGAATCACCTGAAGGATCCGCAGGGAATCACCTCACATTTTCAAAAGTCATTTTTCTTCTTGAAAAGTCAGTCAAACGCTGTAAAATCGTACTGAGGATATAATACGACGCTGCTAAACATGTCTATAGTAAAAATAATGAAATCTCAAGACATCGAAATCTTCGATGAACCACTACTCGCGAGCTAGGGATTATCGAAAACACAGTCTTCAAATTCCATTTCTCCTGTCGAAAACATGCTTAGCAGTGCCGTAGCATATCCTCAGTACAATTTTGCAGCGTTATTGACTTCGCAGGATAAATCGCTTTGGAAATGAGAGGTGACCTCTTAAAGGCAGTGTCCGGGCAAAAACTCGATTTTGAGATTTTGTGCTTACTTGGGCCTATTCGCTACGCTGAATCCGAAAAGCACATTGTAGAGCGCGAAAATGGCGAAAAACGGCTCTAACACAGGAGGGAAATGAGCAGGTGGGCGGGGTCCTCCCCATTGCGAATTCACGTTCCCGGCTTCCGCAGCAACCTTCTCGCTTCCGGTTTCAAGTCAATCATTCGCACTAGGCCGGTAGCAATGTTAGAACGGCTAGCGGAATCGAGAAAACCGCTCCTGGAGCTGGGAGCGTGAAATCGCACTGGGGAAAGCCCCGCCCACCTGCTGATTTCCCTCCTATATTAGAACCCTTTTTCGCCGTTTTCGCGCTTTCCAATATGGATTTTCGGATTCAGCATGGCCAGTAGGCCCGTATAAGCACAAAATCTCAAAATCGAGTTTTTGCCCGGACACTGCCTTTAAGGATCCCCAAGGGATCCCTAAGGGACCACACAAAATGGCAAAAACCAATCTTGTATGGCAGTGACCTCGCATCCATTATGCGCGGTACAAGGGTATGAGAACACTCATAAGCAAGATAGAGAAGGAAGAAGAGAAATATCTAGAGTAGCGAGATATGACGCATCTCCTCTAAGACCCCTGCTCACCGCAGAAGGGAGCCTCAAATTTATTACTTTATATAGGGCTCGCGTGGTCGCAAAAGTCGGTGAGTATGCGGCCATTGCATGCGCACTGAGCTTTTTCAGTTACGGTTTGTGTCATTACGTATTGGTCTTTTCTATCAAAGCCTAGATTCGCTCGTCAGCTCTTTCAAGTCTCGCTTCACGGCATAGGGCGTATCATACTGTATCAGATCAGTACGTTCACAGTTGCGCGAAACTTCGCAGAGCGGACAAGCGAATTTATGCATACTGTAGAAACCAATACACATTAACAAAAGCTGTATCTTCCTTCTCTCAAATGCTTTTCTGCTATCATACATTAGCTTCCAATTACCTGAATCAGTTACTGATTTCCAAGAGTACGGGTTTGTTTGATTGGATTGAGGCCTTGTGGTATCCTGCGTGTGCATGGCCGCAAATTCACCGACTCTCGCGAGCAGAGTCCTAAACCAGTCACACCGATGGGAGCAGCACCCCGCAGCATCCTCCTCTGGCTCGATTTTTCACGCTTCGTGATTCAACTTCTCAGCGGAACATGGGCATTGAAATTATCAGCGGAACGTGGGCGAGTATATAGTAAGTGCCTCACGATTGTATTGCATTAAATAACAGTTCTACTGGCAACAAGAGGAAAAGCCTCAAATATGCCTAAAGAATTGAAATGTTCCGCAGCAGACAAGAAAAGACTGGAAACATGTAATTCAACCAATTATAGCAAATAGAAATCATTGGAAAAACCTAGTTATCCCATCAAATCGAAATTTTTTGAGAAACGCAGCGGACATAGCAACTTACGCTACGCACCGATGGAAAGTACGTCAATTCTTCACAATCAACATGCAGCACAAAAACTTGTCTTTCTAAGACTATAAGCTATTCATGCAAAGAACATCCACCGCTGCAATGTTGTAAAAGAACTAACCATGGGAGCTACTGGTGGAGGTGGCGGCTGAATACTCACAACAGAAGCAGGACGTGTTGGTAGGATTGGAGGCGGAGGGGGAGGCGCGATTAAAGGAGGAGGAGGTGGTGGAGCCTTGAGAGGTGACTGAGATTGCGACTGCGAGTCCGGAAGTGGAGACAGTGAACAGTCCGAAACAAGCTCCATTTTTACCGAATCCATATCAGCCTCAGGTCGTGAGAAAGACCTATAATCAGAGACCCTGTTGATTCATAACTGCATCTCATTACAAACCTGGAGGAAACATCACGAGCAGGAGTTGCTGGTTGCGGAGGTTTTTCTTCGACTACTAATGAAGCACCGCTTTGTGCTGTAGCAGTACGCAGCGCAGTCACGAAAGATTCCAAGAAAACACCCTACAATTACACATATGCAATTATAACTATGATCAACAGCAAAGGAAATTTTACCGTATTCACACTGCCCACAATTCGATTCAGATCTTCTCCTAGAGATGAGGCCAGCTGAGCGCCTGAAGTACCAGCCATAGCCGCCAAGTTTGCTAGTAAGGTCTGCATGGCAGGAGCTACGGAAGGGACGGGATTTTGCGACTCTTGAGGTGGAGGCGGAGTACGAGGTCCTAAGCAAAGTCATCAACTACCTTGGAGTACCTTGGTTAGATTTAACATTGGATGAACATTCCAGCCCACCTGGGGATCCCGGAGGAGTCCTAGGACCTCTGGGTTTTGACTGCTGCTGCTTGGGCTCCATCATTAAGCTTGTGCTTTCGGGAGGTGGAGGAGTATGCGGTCCACGTCTTCCTTTCAGTGTGTCTTCAGTGTAGTTTTCAATCTGATCCCAAGCAAATTTACATCCTGAATTCCTAAGTATGCAACTTACGTGTGCAGAACTGCCCTCCTGTGGTGCATAAGCTCTCGTGTAACCCATAGCTGTGTATGATTCTAGGCGACCGTACAGCATCTTATGACCAAGTAGTCGCTCCATTAAGGAATCTCGGCGAAGAAACTAAATTGGACTACAAATGTATAAAAATCTGAAATCGCTGTGAAAAGCCTGAAAAGCCTCAACAGGTGAATGCTATTCAATGGAAACGAAGTTGGCCCTCGTCCGGCAAAAGATCTTAAGGATGGTCCACATGAAGTGTGAAAAGAGCTGCGAAAAATACATTTTTGGTCATTCTTTTGCTTATTTACGCTATGTCTTGGCAATAATTGTCTCCCTTTTCTATCTGCCTAAAGTATGATTTCCCGACAATTTTCCGTTATCCGGACCCATTTTTTCATAAAAGGATATCTCTTTGTTCGTTGTGTTATATTTACTAGCTTGTCCCGAAAGTAAACTCCTTTTTAAATAATTCGAGCTCGTTTTCCTAGCATACTTAGGGTATCATTCGATAAAGCAGATCAAGCCCTACAAAACGGCCACCAAGGATCCGCCTAAGTCGCATTCCATGTAGAGTTTGAAGCTAAAATCGAGAAGTTTTGTCACCTGGAAATTGGATTTTTGCAAGGAAAGACCCTACGGACCTCCAACTTGGTCATTATACATTAGGCACATATTGGTACTCAAATATGTCTTTATTGGGTTTTTTTTCCGCGCAGAAAAAAAAGATAGTCCAAAAACGGCAAACTCTCCGCCCAGCCCCCCCCCCCCCCACGTATGTCATTGTATACTACGAGCCTTACGTATAATCTTAAAACTTTACCCCTGTATGCGCACTTATAATCGAGAAATACCAGAATTTACATGGAAACGCCGAAAAAAGTGAGATTTTGGCATTCTCGGACCATCCTCGTTTCTCAATTTTGAGACCTCGAAAAATCCACCAAATACGTTTTTGCGTACCACTATGTGTCTAACAAGGGAAGGATACTTGGTCGAAGTGGCGTTTCATCATGAAATGTATACTATCCTATAGAGCTTAGGACGCTAATTCCAAATCTGCTTTCCATATATGCAAAGCGCTTCTGGGAGGGAAGTTATGGGAATTTCTCAAAGCAAAGATTCGAACGCGTGGCGACCATAAAATCATTCAAAATGCAGTCTATGAGCTCGAATGGGGCTATGGTCACTATCAAGGCGTTTCATGCAAAACTACCTTCAATCTAATAGGCTCTTGTCAGTCATTACTCCTTCCAAGCACCGGAAAGATCTCAACACCTGTTTTTACCTTAGCCAAACCATTGAATTTTGCAAAAGAAAATTCCCAGAACTCCCCTCCCAGAAGCGCTTTGCAGATAAGAAAAGCAGATTTGGAATCTGCGTTCCATGCTCTATAAGACAGTATACATTTCATATGGAAACGCTACTTCGACCAAGAGTGGTTCCCTTGTAAGATCTGAAGACTAAACTAAAGTACGTAGTAGTTTTCTAGAAAAGGATCCGATTTTTAAGATAGCTAAAAATTTTGATTTTTGGCTCCAAATCTTAGATGGATCTTTGGTGGTCTTTTTGTAGAGCTTGCTCCTCTCTATCGAATGGTACTCTAAGTATACTGGGAGAACAAAAACCGCACTGATTTGGAAATAGAGTTTATTGCTGGGACAATCTAAAGGCACCGTCCACCCAGAGCGGGGGTTGACAAGATCATTCTATCCTACTCTATATAAAGCGCAAGCACCCCCATGTGAGTCAGCGCGTCTGTATGTCCACGTAAACATGTCTGTATATGCGCCCCAAAGAGCGATCAAGAAGTGATCCTTGGCATTTGCCAGGCCATAACTGCGCAAACATTTGAGAGCTTCCAGAAAAGGTATCATGGCTGTGGGTACAAAGTACAGTTCAGAATACATGTTGACTGATCATCTCTCCCTACGTTACTCCAGTTAGGTTCCAAACCATCGACACACACGATTCAAATTTGACAGAATTTTCTGCCGATTTGCTACAGTTTTTTCTCACTTGCTCTGGCATCAACGCACAACATTCAATGTTTCAATTTCGTTTTAAAAATAACATACAAATTTAACAAAAGTTTGCTAAGGTTTTAAGTGCAATAGTCAATGTTTTGATGTTCCACAATAACTTTGCAAGAAGCACCTTATCAGGATGATCAGTGTTATTCGCAAGTATTCAATTTGTTTCAAAATTATGAGGTCCCACAGAAAATTTCATCGATTCCATTTTTGAAAAGTTTATTTTTCAACTTTTGGTGCAAGCACGAACTCTTTAAAGATTTCCATCGAAGTTAGCAGTCTTTCAGTCCCAAGTGAACAGGTAGCTGCGAAAGCACTGCCGGCACTTTGCGCGCGCAACTGGCCGGCGTCACAGTCAAAGCTAATTTCTCACGCGCAAATTTTACCGCGGACCTTCTGTGCAAGCACACTATATTAAGCGGAAAATCTACTCGACTGTAACTGGGAGTACTTTGTTTGAGACGGGGGCTTCAATCACAAAATTTTTTTTACGTGTGAAAGTTTGAGAGCATTCGAGAATCTTCGCAGAATGGAGAACTGGCAGGCTGAGTTTGTTTCGATCGTGATCAGACGCACCTCAAGAAATTTCGTTAAGAAGCTTCTGGGTGAAAAGGAGTTGAAGGAAGCGGAGGAAGGGGGGGGGGGGGTGGAGGGAAAATCCTGGAAAGACTCGGATAGCAAAACGCAAAATTATACAAAATTCGAGTATCTGTAAATTAAGTGCCTGTAAAATCGTGTCTCCGTGAGCAAAAAAAGTAGCGGTGCGGTTAGGAGAAATTGGGAAAGGGGGGGGGAGAGAGCAGCCATGATTCTGTTGCCAGTTTTGATAAGAAAATTTTCGAATCCTTCGAAAGCAGGAAAGTTCCACGACTTTGATAATCTCTGGGGTAGTTACGTGTTTAAAAAAGGTTCGCTACAAATCTTTACAAGTTCTAGCTTTTAGTCACATTCCCACTTTACACACACAGCCAGTCCAAAGCGCCGCGAAGCGGCGCTTTGGACTGGTTCTATAATAAAGAATGGCAAGGGTCTGCACTTACATGTTGACAAGTTGCCGACTGAGGCGAGTGATTGCCGAGGGTGCGGAGGGTACAGATTGTCAACAAGGCTAGCGTGTTTTCGAAGGGGTAAGCATCGTCCCTTCTCGAGGAATGTTTTCGAAAGGGGTGCGGCTATCAAGTGCAAAAAGGCTATAGTTGCGGAGGTGCCGACACTCTCGTAAGGTTGCTAACAGTTCCCCCCCCCCCCTTTTTTTCACAAGTTTGTACTTGGAGTGACTTGGGAACTCGTTGTCTTGCGTAAACATGCTGTAGTAGTTTCTCAAAGTTTACGCTTCGACTGTTCACATTCTCATCTTCCTGCTGAAGTTCTTGGCTGCCCATAATTGAATTCATGGCTGCCCATAACTGGTGAGGACTGATGAAGTTCAGTTCTTTGTTCTTCACGAAATAAAAGGTGAGCAGCCCGTAGGGCGATTCTAATAGGTCTTTAGAGCTCATATTGCAATCATTTTTACAGCTCCGGTCTGTTCGTTGTCCATTGGGCAGATCTTTCAAT
Source organism: Cylicocyclus nassatus (assembly GCA_958299035.1). Lineage (NCBI taxonomy): Eukaryota > Metazoa > Nematoda > Chromadorea > Rhabditida > Strongylidae > Cylicocyclus > Cylicocyclus nassatus. Next base: position 88,640,525 of record CATQJL010000112.1, read on the forward strand.
GCGTAAGTTGTTCGAAGGGCACTTCTTTGATTTGTAGGGGCTCGTAAGGCACTTCTACTGAAAATATTAGTCTATAAGCTCCCCATAGGGAGTTTTTTCGACAGTTGTCGGGATCGAGGGTGTTGATGATTTATGTACCATCAACCTCAACAATTCTATAATCCTAATAGCTTACGGGTATTCCCCATAGGCTATATCACCCAATCGCTTATATTTAAGTGCCGAATCACTCACCAATGAGTGGCACCTATCTTCCAGGGGCCGCGCCAAGCCGCGGCATTCTCTTTCTTGCATATATTTCGTGGACAATCCGATTGTGCACGGGTCAGCTCCGCCTTACTACCTATATAAGGAGCCCCCGATTGTATTATAGGTTGCTCTCCCCGGTTCAACACCGGGTTCGTCTGTGGATAAATTATTATCGACACCACTATCGCCTACGACACTTGGTTCCCACCAAAGAGGGGATTTGAAGGGTGCTTTTGTCAAAGTATAGGTCCGCAAGTGGGACACGTCATTTTTGTAATTATAGTTCTGTAGGTGGCTAAATAGGTATTATAGCTCCTACAGTTCTATAGGTGGACCCGTCATGCGCTTCTTTTTTAAATACGATTGTAGGGGGGGGGAGGGCTCGTAGGACAGCCATTCAGTTATCGTTCCATTAGCTTCTTATAGAGCATTTTTTAGGTCAATAGTTATTTCTCAAAATGCTGCTCTATAAGCGGCCAGGGCACCTCCTAGGATTGTCGGTCAGTGGGTTTGTATGAAGCTTAGTTATCGTAAGTGGTTCAAAATTATTTTTTCTCAGGATACTGGTTTATGGGGGACTCTCGCAGAGCGGTTCTTTCTCAAATATCGGCCTTTGAGCGGCTCTTAGAGCAGCTCTTTTCGAGATATCGGTTTGAGGGTTTGCAGCTCAGTTCTTTTTGATGTATTGGTCTGCAAGCGGCCCATAGGGTATTCTTTCCCAAAATATTGGTTTGCAGGAGGCGAATGGGGCGATTCTTTACATATCGGTCTACAACCCCCCCCCCCCTCCTATAGGGCGGCTCCATCCAGTAATTATTTGCAGGCGGCCCATAGGGCAGTTTATTCCTTGAAATATCGGTCTAATCCCATACGACAGTCTTTCTCAGAGTAATGGTTTGTAGGTGGCCCGTAGAGCAACTTTGTCACAAATTATTGGTTTCTTTGGATTCCAGGGATAGTTCCTCCTCAAAAATACCATTGTGTAGGTTTCGAAGTAGCTGGTAGCTTCATTTTTCCTCAAAATTCGGTTTTTGGGTGTCCATAGAATAGATCATATATGAGCGCCTCGTAGGGCAGTACAGTTTGTAGGTATTGGTAATCAAGAATGTTTTAGGATATCGGGCTGATCCCCATAAGGAAGTGCTTTTTCACAATTATTGGTCTGTGGGGGAAGGAGGGCGGGGGAGAGGAGGGGGAGGGGGAGTTGTAAGATAGTTTTTCTCAGAATGTCGGTCTGCAGAGCGGCATTAGCGCGGTTCTGTCTCAAGTATGGGTTTGTTGGGGGTCAAGGGAGGGGCCTTTCGGGCATACTTCCTAAACCGGTCTACAAGCTTCCCATAGGGCAATTCTTTTTTGTAAACTTTGGTCTGTAGGATACTTGTGAGTAACTCCAACACATCGGTCTGTTAGTGGCCCATAAGGCATTTTGTTCCTATGACTACCGGTCTGCACGTAGGGCTGTTATTTTTTAATATATGGGTTTGTGAAGAAGTAAAGATGTGTTTTAAGCAGCTCATAGCTTTTCCTGTTCTCAGAATATTAGCTTGTGGTACACATAGGGCGGTTGCTATTGAAATGGTAGTCTCCAAGCGGCTCCAAGGGCATTTTTTGAAGATTGGTTTGAGAATTTGAAGGGCAATTCTTCTCAAAATATGTCTGTGTGCGACTCATAGGGCAACCTTTTCTCGAAGTGAAGAACCGCAAGCGGCTCATAGGGTCCTTTTTCACGGGCAGTTCTTTTTGAAAACATTTTTGAAAAATATCGGTTCGTAAGCAGCCCACAGGACAGTCATACCTCAAAATAAGGGTCTGTAAGCCCGCAGGGCATTTCCTCTGATGACTAATTACCGTCCGCGGCCTGCCCCTAGGGCAGTTTTTTTCGTCTGTAGGCAGTCCATACGGCTTCCCTGCAATACTGGTTTGTAGAGGGGAGGATACGGCAGATTCATTCCAGAGTATAATATCATTTGTAGGGGTTCAAGGACAGTACTTTCTTAGGTTACCACTTCGTAAGGCCCGTATGTAAGTTTTTTTCCCTATGAAATATTATTCTGGAGGATCGCAGAGCAGCTCTTACGTACATCGCTCTGTAGGCGCACACGGAGCAGTGAGAAACCATTATCCGTCGGAATCCGGCGCTGACCTTAGCTACAGTATATAGCTAACGCGACCATAAAAGACGACCCAGCTGCCTCTTATCTTTCATGTCTATGAATCTTTACTTATTACATATAAGCCTTACTTACCACATCATTAGGTCATCCTAAAACTATCATTTGTCTTGTTTACTCTCTGATCTTGCCACGGCACTGAAAATTCTTCTCATCTTGGATACTCTCCTAATATACCATAACGTGCAAATACTAAGAAACTGATGTTTCTCTAGGATATCTCATGAAATTTATCATTATCTAGCTATTTCAATAACTTTTCGCTAGAATATAAAAGGGTTTTATTTGATGAAGTGAGGAACCTCTGCTTCCCAGAACGTGCACATTGTTCAGGGAGATGAAGTCATCCTTATCAATGACAGTCTTGTTTTGAAATGTTTAACAACAAAAAGATTTCGTAAATGTTACTTCTACATCATCCATCAACATCAGTTGTTAGCAAACTCAGGTCCCCATTTATTACTTGGATACGGATAGCGAAATGATTAGTTATATATATATGACCCAGAGGATAAACAACACATCATATCAAATGTAGGACCACTTTATGATCTGATAAGTAAGATCAATGAAAAAGTAAGAAGCAGCCGGGTCGCTTTTTATGGTCGCGTTAGCTATATACTGTAGCTAAGGTCAGCGCCGGATTCCGACGGATAATCGTTTCTCGGAGCAGTGTTTATTCACAAAAGGTGGTCTGTAGGCAAGTAGGGCATGAGAATACAATGCTTGTCTTCGCTGCCGAAATTTTTCGGGACTAAGGTATTTTTTCAGTGTTTATCTGAGTTATTGTAGACTACATCATCGTTTTGAGCGTCGCTGCTTGGTGACTCTCAGTGAAGACTGGTAAAAAAATTTGGCCCAAAGAGGATTTTTAGAGGCTCAGCTCAAAAGATATCGATTAGTCAGCAATGAGAGTTCTCAAAAGAGCAAAAATCACTGATTAATCAGTTTCATGTTGTCCAGAACTAATAGAAAAGATGTAAAACGTAATGTGATTGTGGTGACAACTATACGGCTAAAAAGTGTTGCCCAACCCACTTGCAAGCGGCCCTTAGGGTCGGTAGTTATACTAATAGCATACTAAGGTGGGCCCCCAGCTATTCAAACCCCCAAGTTGCGCAGCAAAAGATTGCTTTAGGAGCGAGAAATCCGCTCCGGAAGGGACGTAATCCAGTGCTGGTCACTCCGCCCCCTTTGCAGGTTCGCACATATGGCGCGCCCGGCAAATATCAGTAGCGCAGCCTCGCGACTTGCATGGCACCGATCTCCAAAACGGGGGTTTTTGAGGATTTCGGGGATTCTCGACTATATATTCGGAATCAGGACCTTCAGAAGGCCTGGAAGCGACAAAAACATGGAAGTCGAGAATTTGAGTAGACGGTGCCTTTAACAGTACCAACTTCAGAGAGAGGTGTCAACCATCTGTCTTGTGAGAAAAATTGGCAGGGAGAATTGACATTTACTGTTCAACAGGTTTTCCCAAACTTTCGCCTCGATTACTTACCAATCGAATTCTACCTGTTTTTTGTTTAAATTTACCCGATTTCAAACTCAGCACGGAATGGTCAGGACTTAACCCAGTCATACCAAACATGCTGTATATCATCGAGCTCATCTTGGAACACTGATCATAAATATGTGTTTATTATCTGCCAGGCGAGTATCTGAGAGGATTTAGGAGCGTTTGTATATGCGATTTGTCAAGTGTTCTGATATTCCACGAAGTAGGTTCGAAACACTTCTCTAGGCTTTTGGTGAATGTTCTTCTTCCTTGCAATTAGAACTAGTTGACTTACCCGGCTCCGCCCGGCCCTGTCATTATTATATTCGTAATCAGCATGCTCGATTACCCCCCTATGCCAACTCCCAGCCCCGTAGCTCAAATTTTGCAAAAAATCGATAAAGTCGATATCGATCGATGACGAAAAGTGGCCTATGACACCCGCCGGGGCCCGATGTGTATGTGTGCCAAGTTTGGTTCGGATCGGTTCAGAAATGGAATTCTATTCGGAACATACGTACAGACAGACAGACATCTTATATATAAAGCTGAATGTCTGTTTGTCTGTCTGTATGTCTGTATGTCTGTCTGTGTGTACGTATGTTCCGAATAGAAAATTCCATTTCTGAACCGATCCGGACCAAACTTGGCACACATACACTACGGGCCCCGGCGGGTGTCATAGGCTACTTTTCGTCATCGATCGATATCGATTTTATCGATTTTTATCGATTTTTTTGCTGAGTTCACCTACGGGGCTGGGAGTTGGCACAGGGGGGTAAGCGAGCATGGGGATTCCGAATACAATATTGGTTTTCAGGATTATCGATTACTTTTATCGATTTTATCGATTTTTTTTGCAAAGTTTGAGCTACGGGGCTGGGAGTTGGCACAGGAGGGTAATCGAGCATGGGGATTCCGAATACAATATTCTCAGGACTATCGATTACTTTTATCGATTTTATCGATTTTTTTGCAAAGTTTGAGCTACGGGGCTGGGAGTTCGCACAGGGGGGTAATCGAGCATGGGGATTCCGAATACAATATTGGTTTTCGGGATTATCGATTACTTTTATCGATTTTATCGATTTTTTTGCAAAGGTTTGAGCTAGGGGGCTGAGAGTTGGCACAGGGGGGTAATCGAGCATGCTGATCATCCCCAAGGGGGGTGATCAGCATGCTCGATTACACCCCTGTGCCAAATTCCAGTCCCCTAGCTCAAATTTTCAAAAAATCGATAAAATCGATAAAAGTAATGGACGATCTTGAAAACTAATAATGTATTCGTAATCTGCATGCTCGATTATCCCCCTGTGCAAACTCCCAGCCCCGCAGGTCAAACTTTACATAAAAAAATCGATAAAATCGATAAAAGTAATGGACGATCCTGAAAACTAATATTGTGTTCGTAATCAGCATGCTCGATTACCCCCCTGTGCAAAATCCCAGCCTCGCATGTCAAAATTTACAAAAAATCGATAAAATCAATAAAAGTAATAGATAATTCTGAAAACTAATATTGTATTCGGAATCCCCATGCTCACTTCCCCCCCTGTGCCAACTCCTAGCCCTGTAGGTGAACTCTGCAAAAAAAATCGATAAAGATCGGTAAAATCGACATCGATCGATAACGAAAAGTGGACTGTGACACCCGCCGGGGCCCGAAGTGTATGTGTGCCAAGTTTGGTCCGGATACGGCGGAGCCGGATAAGCCAGCTAGTACAGACATACAGACAGAAAGACAGACAAACAGACATTCAGCTTTATATATAAGATAACCATAGCCACTGTAAATCCGCGCCATTAGGCTGCGTTATAAGAAAACATATTCGTCTAAACTTAAGAAATTTCACATTACGCTCATAACTCCTCCCAGATAGTGGCTAGGCAGATAAAAAACGTACATCTGAAATCAGCGTTTTAAGACGAGTGATGCTGGTACATAGGTTGTTTGGAATGACTGAATTAAGTTTTAGCCACTTCCTCGTCAGCAATTCTGAAAATGAACATTAACATCAAAATAATGGTATGTTTTTTCGTATGAACGTCTCAGGTTTGCCCAGAACTGAGAAGAGCGGTAGGATTTCATCATCTAAGTGGATCGGGAGTGAGATACTCACATCACCATTTGAATTCTGTTGCGGCTGAACACTCACGAAGAGAATAGTTCAAAAAGGAGAATATTATAAACCACTACTTAAAGCTTCAGGATGTCCTAATCATCGTCTGCAGTGCTATGTCTTATGTGAAGCAGCAGGATAGCGTTTGGGTGGTAATTCAACGCGCTCATACCATGCCGAAAATGAATCCAAAATCAGGGCGTGTTAATTTTTGCACGACACGAGGCAGGTAGACAGGTCTTAATGATTCTATGAAGAAAAAGATTCTGGACTGAAGTATGTAGTTCATGAAATTCGCTAAGAAAAGATCCGGATAAATAACGGAAAAATATCAATTCTCCTGAAATACTGCATCTACAGCAGAATCAAAGCAAGAGCAGGAAAAACTGCACGGGAAGAGTTTCTCCTATGATGCACGCTTCACCAGATCTGTACACACTTCAGTGGGGGTAGAGGAACGAATACCGCCATCAAAGGTAGTGTCCTGATTATAGTTAGCACCGAATATTCGTGTTCGAATAATTTATTCGAAATATTCGACTATTCGAATATTCGAATAGTCGAATATTTGAGAAAGTCCATTTATTCGATTATTCGAATAGTCGAATAAATGAGAAAGGCCTATATTCGAATAATTCGCTCATTCGACGAGTTTTAAATAAAGGTTATTCTAATATTCATTCATGCGAGTATTTTTAAAAGATAGTTATTCGAATATTCGAATATTCGAATATTGCATTCAAATATTCGAATAATATTCGAACATTTATTCGAAATTAGTCGAATATTCGATCAACTTCGGTTATTCAAGTATTCGTTCATTCGAATTTTGGAATATGCCAATATTCGAATATTCAAATTCGAATAAAATGAAAATCGAAAGTCGAATAATATTCGTTCATTCGAAAAATTTTCGAAAATCAATTATTCGACATTCATTCGTTCGAAAAAATTTTAAAAACTGATTATTCAATATTCGTTCATTCGGCGAAAATTTTTGCTCGTTACAACTATAGTCCTGATAAGGTAGGAAGTATAGAGATTTCGGTGCCATGCGGAAGTGGATCCCCTCGGACACGGCTTCGTGCAAATGCGAGGCCATAACGTTCGACAAGCAAGAATACGGTCAAAAAGACGGGAAACGTAGGCCTTGGGAGCGGGCTTCTTCACCTGCGGATTTACCGATCTGCGGCAAAGTACGCATGCCTCTACTCAGACAATCGCACCGCCGGCGGCCGTTTCATCATTTTGAGTGGAGCCAAATGCCGGCCGGCGACCGCGCGGGTAAATCATGCCGGCCGGCGGCCGTTCCACTGTGCAAAAGCAGCTCGGGAAGCACAAGATTGCGCGTACAGTAAGAGAATAAGTTCAGACATCGGGTGCATGTGCCTTTGAACAGGTAAACAGAAGGCTTCTCTTTGAATCTCTTTTGTTACTGTTGCTGTTTCACTTCCGTTGCATCACGTTCTATGTAAAGGCTACTGCATGACGAAGGCGCAGAAGCAGTATCGTTGAGCGGGCGCGAACGTGATGCGCGCGTATCTTCACCGTTGTAAATCCGGCGCATCCTGCGCTCTGCGGCTAATAAAGCCGCGTTCGCTCCCAGAGATATTGCGCCTTCCGTCTGTAGCAGCCTATATGTCTGCCCCTGGAAAGATACTATGCTTTAGGGTCACTTGGAACGAACTTTAGGATCGGAATTTACTAGTTGATGTAGCCCATTTTATTATACTTCCACTCTTTTTCAGGTTTGAACGAATTCCATGGCGTATCTCCTTCCTATTTTTCTGCTTTTTGACTTAAATGGCGAAGAACCAGAACGTCAGTGAATTCAAATGCTACTTGCTGCGACGTATTCCGTGTGTCCATCACCTTTTTGGGTCAAACTAAAGAAATACAAACTGAATGTTCGCTTTTCAGGAGACAACTGCAATATGCATTATGTTTGGATTCTTGCTTCTGTGATGGAACTGCAGTGAATGGTTGAATGCTGTCAGTAACATTGCTATATTCTTGGAAAAGAATATGGCCTCTAATGAACGCTCCCTCATATATTCTCCGTACTTCGATTTCTGGACTATTCCTGCTTTGCTGAGAATACTAATTTATGGGATCGTTGGTTTTCCTGCTATGCTCATAGCTAATCTGATACTTATGGCTGCTCGTCGCACTCCAAAAGAATTAAGTTCTTCGTAATTATCATTTGATTGAAACTAGCCTTGCAGTGTTTTCTAAGCGATATGATCATCTGTTCTAACTGTCTGCTCTGAACGCATGTTTTTGATACTGTTCTGCCAACAGAGACGTTTATTGGGAACTCTATGCATAGCTGTAAGTTCTGGTATCATTTAAAATTGTCAATAGTTTACCTCATTTACAGGCTATCGAATGCATCTTATCGATGGTTGCGTGTGACATTCAAAAGAACAAAAATTCTGTGACCATCCAGCCAATTCGGAATGGTTGTCCAACAATATGTAAACCACTTGCGTTGAATGATCTTTCTGTATGATGAAAAGTCAGAAGCTTTGGATGTATTCTACATGCATATGTGTAGTGACGTATCTTTTGGCTAATAGATAGTTGCTGTGGATTCGTACTACCCCATGTCAAAATTATAGCGATAAATGAAAGCTATTTAGAGAAAAAAATGCTTGGCCCAGTGCCATTTCGTTACGTCAAAGACGCATACCGGCCGACCGCCGTACGGGTACCGGCTGGCGGCCGGCTGGCGACCGTTCCGGCCGAAAAGTCGGCGAAGGACCACCGGCCGTCGAACAGCCGCCAGCCGGTGCGAGCGTCTGAGTACAGTTAAAGTAGTCGTAGTGTCCTGCAGCGACTCTGCGTCTAAGCATGGGCAAACCCCGTCCAAGTTGTAAGTGTAAGGCTTTGAGAAACGCATGTTCTCGTAGTTTACGCACTTTCTAAAGTAATTTTCAGCGTCGCGGATAACCCGAATAAGTGAGTTTGCTAATTGTATTGCCCGATCACCAGGGTCGACCAAGAGACGTGGCACACAACCGCCGGCGACGACCCCTCCCCCCCCCCCCATGCACCAGAATTGTGGTGGTTCAGTGGGTTTGAAATCCCCTTTTTATGCCACTGTTAACACTTTGGAGGATTATATGAACTTATTCAGCAACAATTAGCCGGTATCTCCGGCACACGACAAAAGGTGAGAGTGAGTCCAATCTTAATCAGCAGGAAGCTGGCCCTGACAGCCATATGGCGGACTCTTTGTGGCAAGTTTACAATGTAAACATTAGGATCACAAAGAGTTGGAATAAAGAGTTGAAATTTGAGCATAGGTCGTGTGTTTATCACGACACCCCCTACCCCCCCCCCCGCATCGTTTGCCTACAGTAGACAAGATATAAAGGCTCTATCAAGCATAATTACTAGAATATTCGTGATTAACATGTCAAACAACCTCCGTGAGCCAAGTAGCGAATTCTGAAGGTTCCCAATATTGGGCCACCCAAGCGAAGTGGTTTTTTTCAAACATAGTTAACTTTTACACAAAGGTAAACTAGCTACGTATTTTTGTACTCTACAAAGCACTACTCCCTATTTGCCTGCGCCATAACTTCTGCTTCAAATAACCGTCAAACTATGGAATTAGGAGCCAGCCAAAATCCCATTTTGTCCCATTTTTGGCTTACAGTGGTTGTGCTTCCAGCAACTATTGCACAAATGAAAGAAGACGAATCTAGCTCTAGTCGCTTCTACAGGAACCAAGAGACTTTGGCTATCGGACTGTACGAAATTTGTTCACTAAAATTTCTTTGGAGGTAAGTTAATGAAGTGTGGCACGGCTAAACCTTCTTCTCTACATAGCAGGAATTTCATCCGAAGTCGTTTCTCCCAGGGAAAGATATAGTCGTTTTTCCTTCCCTATGCAAGTAGAAAATACTGCGAAATCACTGAGTTATTATAACATGCTAAGCCTGCGCTACTACATAAATCGCGAGAAAAGGCGGCGAGAATAAATATGTTCGATAGCCCAAATTTCGTAATTTTCGAAAAGTGATTTGAGCCTGATTGGTCTCCTCTAGTCTGAGATAATGAAAGCGAAAAACGGGACAAACGATATTCTGGCTTGCTCTCAATTCCACAGTTTGGACGCTACTCGAAGTGGGATTCTTGATGTGAGCAAAGGAGTACTAATTTTGTGTTAAATACACTGAACAAGTAATTATCTCACCTTTGAAACAAAGTTAAGATTTCGAGAATGACCATCTCACTTGGGTGGCCCAATATTTGGAGACCTCAGAATTAGCTAAAACCTGGCTCACAAGAGTTATTTAACATGATGATTACGAAAATGGTTTCTTATGTTTACTCTAATATTGGGGTGTATGTCAAGAGGCGCGATTCTTATTGCCAGATGGGCAGCTTATAGTACATATTTAGTGTTTTACGCAGTTCTAGAATTACTTGAAATCTCAAAAGATATAATTTTGATAATTGCACAGGGTGCTCCATCTCATCATCCTGAAATCGATTCCAGACAAAATTGTTGAAGGTCAAAAACCATTGAAATTACACTTGATAGCAAATTTGTAAATAATCTGGTCAGTTTTCTAGCAGAAGTCGTCAAACTTATCAGTTGGTTATCACAAACAGCTAGTAAGCTATGGAGTTCGTCCGGCACTTTTTGAACCCTCCCATAGCCCTAAACTGGAGCTTTAAGTTGGTGACAGCCAGAAAAATCGCGCCTCTTGACCGTCTCCCCTAATATTGTGCTTACTGTACGTAAGCAGTGGTAGGCCAAAACATCAATGTGATCCGTTCGCTCATGCTACTGCAATTTTGGGAAGATCAATAATCTGCGGAGGTGGTCAATTAAAGTGTTCATTCTTCTATATTTGAGTTGTATTTCTAATACTCCATTTCTCAGATTCAAAAAAAGGATTAGAGCAAACTTGCAAGACAGAAAACGTCAAGAGATCTCAAATGTACCTCTCTGGCCATGGTGTCATCTTGTGCATGTTTTTCCAAGGCTTCTCTAGACAAGGCATGATCCGCATCTGCATGACGAGTACGTTCTTCAGACTCCCTCCTTTGATCGCGCTTCACTTGCGAAGCAGCCATTTCACCACATATCCTATCCACAACGGCTAGCGGATCCTGAACGATATACTGGCTGCTCATATTTTTCTATGTGACATAAACAGTCCAGTGAATTTCCGCTCAAAATGTTCTTGTGGTACCGAGATTGACGACCTTGCGCGTAAACAGATAGCTAGCCTGTAATCCCGACCACTTGCGGGTTCAAAACGCCGGCACTACTGGCGTTGCTATTTGTTAATGCGCAAATGTAGTCGCCCAATTCCAACACCGTAAATATACTCATAAGAGAGGGTCACGAAGTCGAAGTGCCCGATCACTGCAAGCTGCACACCGTTAGTGAGAACTTGAAACGCTGACTGCAAATCTGCTTCCTCTGTCTGCAAAAACGAGCTAATGGCCGCGATAATATCAATCGTTACAGCCTTTTTAGACATCAAATGGAGAAACAGAAAGTGCTGATATAGTAGGCAGAAGCAGTTTTTCCTATGAAATATCCTGACAATTGCCGCTGCTTCGTTCAAGCTCTAAAGAAGCTGTAGCAATCGATTTTATCTCGACCATCAGTTCATATCTCAACTCCAAAAACCACTCTACCAGAAGCGCTCTGCAGGTAAAAAGAGTGGATCTGGAATCAGCATTCCAAGCTCTCACCAATGGTATGCGGTCTATGGTGATCGCCCTTCTTGTCCCTTCGTAAGGAAAATTTAATAGACTGTAGACTTGCGATGTATCTGTTTGATTGTTGATACACTGACAAATAAGAAACAACACACTGCGACAAACCTGGACGGCGTCCGCTGATTTCCGTACTTTCTTAGCATCGCGTGCTTGTGCTTGCTCAGCAGCAATTCTGAAACTGACACGGTGTGATAATAAGCGTAACAAAACAGATAATACCGTTTCTTCTGTCTCGCTTTGATGGTTTGAATATCACGCTGCGAAAACTCCCGTTGATCATGAGGATCAGCCAAAGGGGACCTGATAGATTTAGGAAGATATTAATCAGACTAGCATTTAAAGGCAGTGTCCGGGCAGAAACTCGACTTTTAAAAAATCAACTTATCTGGGGTTATCCGCAACGCTGAATCCGAAAATCCATATCAGAAAGCGCGAAAACGGCGAGAACATGCATTTTCCAAGTCCTCACATTTCGAAATTTGGGGATCCCCGCCAGGCTAAGACGCAGAGTTGCAAAGAGCGCACGGTTTTTAACTGTGGCGGCATACGTACTCTGCCGTCTGGCAGGAATTCAAACAGCTCGGAGGACCCCGCCCCGAGGCGTAAGTTTCCCCACTTTGCAATTGTTTTTCTTGCTTTAGGTCGAACGTTTTATGCTCGCAGTTGGGCGATGTTGTGTCTCAGGGGGGCCAGTCTCACATGGCAAAGAAATCTCAAAACCCCATCTTGCCCGGACACTGCCTTTAACAATAAGATACCTCACCTTGTGGATACAACGGAGGTTGTCTTGTTTTTGTCTTTGTCTCTGTGAGGAATCTTGAAGGGGGACGTCACTTCGTTTTTACAGATATCCATATGGTCATTAGACTTCTTCAAAGCACAAAGTGTACAAAGATTTAACTGACATCAAAAAATATGCTGGCAAATACCGAAAACAGAGAAGACGTTTAGACCTATTCCCATCTTTACTGACTACTCTTGATTGGGCACGGAAGTGAACGACAAAAAGACTGTATCACTACAGAAATGAACGGAAGTAGGGAAATGCAGTTTGTAAAGCAACTCTGAAAGTCATAGAGAAGAAACGCATGCAAATAAACACTGTGACATTTAATTTACCCGTCTGTTCTTAGAACGACGCTTTTATGAAAGATTCAGATGAAGTGCGATACATGGAGGTGTTACTATCATTCTGACGCGCTTCAGCACATATTGCTCCACACAAAAAGGTAATCGAGAATATGAAGAGGCTCGAGATTGATCAGTACTTAGGCAGTTCAGAGGTACATCATGGCAACATCAGAAAGGACCAAATTGAAAAGAATTCTCTGGATTGCACTGCAGAGACATGCTTGCTAATGCAAAGTTTTGCACAATGAAATTGCGCATACTTCATCATAAAGAAAAAAGCGAGTCTTTCATATGAAGATGTGCAAGACATAGAACTGGATGAAAGAAACATGGCTATGTATTTCCAACAGAAGGAGCAGTGGTACCGAGCCCAGTTTGAGAAGTATGGGTCACCGTACTATATACATTGTCTATCTCGATGTCTTCACGTCGTGAAGTTATGGAGAATGGAGCAGAACGCTGTAGAGGAGCAACCCCATCAGTGCTATTGCTACTGGCACCAGACCTGCGAGCCGGCCTCTCACTTCCTCGACAACGTCGCTCCTTTTCCTTTGCAGCGTTATCCACTTTTAAAGCCTGAAATTCATCGACTGAAAAACGAATATAATGATAACAAAAAAGACGAGTTGCGTATGATTGAGGGCCGCAAGCGTAAACGTCATCGTCGGGGAGGGGGCACAGGTCAAAAGAAATTTTATATGATTAAGCTTAGAAAATCTGGATTTCATGCTGTCATCCGTCAGAATTTTGTCAAAATTTTGAGAACTCTCAAAAAGGCAATTTTTCGCTCTTCTGAAAAAGCTAGAAAAAAATTATCGCTTTTGAACTTTCTGCAGTATCTCGTCGTAGAAAAATACCGTAAAATCCGAGTTTTTTTGCCACTCCTCTTAAACATTAGCTGCGCAATGAGCAAAGTTTGCGCTTTCCTCCTACCTTTTAGAGTAAGTTATGCTTTCTTAAAATAGAGTTTTTTAAAAAATAATTTTTGGCATTTTTCGGATTGTACAAACTTTCTCGTCACATTTATCTATGAACAAAAGTATGTGTTGTAAAGCCAAAGATTTGCTCTTTGTAACAGTTCTTATTGCTCTTTGAAAGATGATGTGGGAAAAGAATTACGGCGCTCTGAAGATGAATTTCGAAAAACGTGCATTACTTATAAATCAACCTAATATTTGAATTACGATCAGTTAACAACAGTGTAAAAGCTAAAGAAGAAATGGTCAGCAGCTGAGGTTTTCCGGCAAATTATGCAATTCGATGGAAAATGCGGGTCAGGTCAGTGAACTTCAAAATGGATAGGGTAGGGTAAAATAAAGACCTCAAGATAAGGATGAGAAGTTCTTTTAAACTATTCCACTCCACGGCCGGATGTTCATACATGGAGCTCTAGGTCACCATCACTCATTGGGAAGTAAACTTCTTGAACACAAACACTTGGTCGAAAATAATGCTAGAAAAGATGAAAGCACTATAAAGAACTGCTACCAAACAGATATAAGGACGCTCAAAAACATGACATAAATTGACAAAAAGATAACATGAGATGACCCACCGCCTGCACAATTTCATTAATCTGCCTCTGCATTTCTTCCGAGTTTTCTTCAGGTTTACCTTTCCCCCTCGCATTTGGTCCGGCACGAGGACGCTGACGAGGTCTTCGAGTCGCAGTGCTTGTGTGGCTTACGCTGGCGTTGGACTGACCGCCACCAGGCGACATGAGCAAACCTTCTCCCGATTCATTTTCAGATTCTAATCGCAGGGAGGAAGCTTCGTTCCCGGTCTGTTGAAGCACGTTTTGGAGAAGCTCCTCGATATTGACAGGATTATCTCCCACAGCTAAAATTTTACAGATGCTGGTAAAAAGATGTACAAATAGAAGGTAAAATAAGACCTACAGTGTAGAGCCTCAATAAGTTTGTCACCAAAGGGACGCACCGCACGTATCTTACCCTCGAGCATCGCAACCTGAATGCAGGAGTGACGAAGAGACTAAATTGAAGATCAACAACTCACTTCTGTTTCGTAGCAAGAAACGCGCTGATTTAAATCCTTATGATGCGCAACAATCTGTTTAGATCTACAATGATTGAAACTAATCACAAAACAAGTCTGAAATAAAAGCAGGAAAACAAGAAGACCGGAAGTAGCCTACCCTTGTAGCAATTCCGTGGGTGTTTCCACATCACTCATCCCCAGATCATTCAATCTTTCATATAGAGCATTAACACCCTGAGACCTCTGAGCGGCCACTGCCGCATTCGCTTGGCGAACTCTTTCTTGTAGTTCCGCATTACGAGCCTAAACACCAAGAGCTTGACTGTTTAACATTCAAGGAATCCCACAGGCTTACCTTCTCAAAAGCAATGTCTTTCTCCAGAGATGCGATAAAATTATCGGTTCTCATATATTCTATGAACTGCATGTACTCATTCATAAAATTCACTGAAAACATACAAGCATATACAGTGCTGGCCGAAACTATACATCCACCCTGAAAACTGCCGTAACTCATCTGCTTCTCAACGAATTAATCTAAAATTTGGTACAGGTGTGTGTTTGACAGGTTACCATCAGTACCTAAAACGGATCCCGTTTTTGTTTGATTATTCAGGAAAAAATCAGAAATTTCGAAAAAAGCAGGCTTGAAGGTTGGCCAAAACTATACTTCCACTTAAGGTTTCTGACCACAAAAGTAATTCTCGGCTTCCAAAGCCTTTTGTGCATATACATTACCAAAAGTCAAAACAATCGCTTTACTCCAGTTGTGTTCTACCTTTATAAGAAACGTTTATCTGCTTTTTTTCGCTTAAAAATACTTTCATGCGTATTTTGTTCCCGAGAATGTGTTTTTATGGGTGATTTCGCAGTTTTTTGACTGTTTTGGAAGCATTAGGTCTCCATGTTTCTTATAGATGTTTAGCGAAGTGAGAACTAGAAAAAAATTTGAATTTTTGCATTTTAAAGGGCACCCGACATAGACCCGACAGCAAGTCTGCACTCCAATTTTTGCCTTCAAAATAGGTTTATGCTATTTTTGTAAGCTCAAAATGATGTAAAGCATTGTTTGCATGAAAAGAAGTTTGTACACTATGATTACGATTGTTCGCCAAGTATATTTTGCTTCGTTTTCAAAGCATAGATCTTCGCGGTTCAGTGGTAATATTTAGGCAATCCCAAAATACATACCAATTGGAACCTTTCCTGATTTTTTGTCACTCTTTAGTGCTAGATAGTGAAAACACCGTGTATTGTATAATGCCTTGTGACTCACATGAGTATCACGGTCAGAACCAAAAATAAGTTCAAAGCTTTTTGCAAATCAGTTTTTGTAGGATGAATTCCTCAATTAGCCTGTATGCTAAGACCTGCGGAAATCTGCAACCACTGCATCCGGACTCTCATACGTACAACAATGTTATTGCTTTACTCCACGCTCATGAGAACATTGCAGAAAGAGTCTAAAAGCAAAAATGTGAGCGCAGGCTTGCTGTTAGGTTCATGTCGGGTGCCCTTTAAAATATGCAAACTCAAATTTTTTTCTAGTTTTCACTTCGCTAAGCATTTATAAAATAGAAGAAGCCCTATCGTTTCCAAACCAGTCAAAAAACTGCGAAATCACCCATAAAAACACAATCTCGGGACAAAATACGCATGAAAGTATTTCTGAGCGAAAAAAGCAGATAAACGTTTTTTATAAAGGTATGACACAGCTGGACTAAAGACTGTTTCGACTTTTGATTATGTATATGCACAAAAAACTTTGGAAGCCTAGAATTACTTTAGTGGACAGAAACCTTAACTGGAAGTATAGTTTTGGCCAACCTTCAAGCCTGCTTTTTTCGAAATTTCTGATTTTTTCCTGAATAATCAAACAAAAACGGGATCCTTTCTAGTTGCTGATGGTAGCCTGTTAAACACACAGCTGTACCACATTTCAGATCAATTCGTTGAGAAGCAGATGAGTTACGGCAGTTTTCAAGTGGACGTATAGTTTTGGCCAGCACTGTAGTAACAACAGCGAGTCCCCTAACTGAGTAGCTGCCCAAATCTCCTGCAAAACGTTTATTCCGAAGCGAAAGAGTTGTTCCAAAGTTGACTGCTGCTAGGGTCGCCACTCTCATGAACTTGAGTGGCTTGAAGGCGAGCCCGTGCACTCAGTATGCCTAGCAATGTCGAAAATCCACCCATTGTTGGAAATTCAAAAATCCAACACTTCTACGTACTCCATACTTTAGCTTCGAGCTCATTACTTTGAACAACCCACGTTGACGAGCGTGGCGACCCCGCAGCATCTACCTTCTGGATAAATTTCTTCCTTCGGAATACGGCTTTTGCACCGAGGCCACGCTATTGTACGGCATCAAAATCCAACCAATTTCGTATTCGGGAGGCCTCTGAGAGAAGAATAAAAAAATTTACTCACAGAACAGAGCTTCCAAAGGGTTGGCGATAGAGAGAACTCTCTCATTCTCTCTATCAATGACACGAACAATAGACTTTCCATTGTTGAGCACCTCGCCTTCACTGTAAAGCTTTTCGCTCTTCTCGGGTAGTTCAACACGGACCAAGCCTTCGTCAATAATGGAGTCCATGGGGCTCGGCGCAGATATCATAGCATGCATTTTCTCAATTCCCTCACGTGCGTCCTCCGATACATGACTGGCAGGCTGCAAAGCTTTCAACTTTATTCTTTTAAATTGGACGATTCAAACTACAACAGGTTTCAAACCAATCCGATACTGGACTTCCAAAAAACGATAAAACTCCTTACTAATCAATCACTTGAGAAAATGTTGCTTATTGAGAGAACTCATTCGCGCGTAATATATCAAGATGGGTAGAAATAACTTTATCAAACATTTGTTCTGATCACCTGAACAGGTATATAGGCAGATCATCGCACGCACAGACAGAGCGTCATTTTGGATGCTGCCGGCATCTCTGTAATCAAGCCACCCTCATTCGTAGGTGCGACAAGTGGAGCGACTGCTCTGTCCCTTTCACTTTTGAACCGGTATCTGGAGGACCCTTTCACCTGAAGTTGAGACTGACGAGGGAACAATCCCAGATTAACACGTTCACGACCGCGCCATTTTGGGCGAAACTCCCACTAATGTCCTTCGCGCATTTGGCTCATGCATACGCGCGGATGCACGAAAACATTATATGGGAGTCTTTTTGACACTATTCATAAAACATGCGAACTTTGTTCAGACATACAGGTATAGTCGTCCTCCCCTCACTAGACACCTAGTGGACGAATTCGAATTTGAAGTAGAGCACGCCGTATGCGGCAGAGCGCGGTACCTGCAGCCCTCACTTTGATCTCAAACAGACGTTTTTGTGTTTTCGGAACGTTTCATCCTATTTTTTGAATGTTAGCAGTCTTCTTAACTGGATTGTAGACTTTGTTAGTCTTGAGTGATGTTTCCTGCTACTATGCTCGTTATTTGAATTCTGATTTCAAATTTAGCTGAAATAAAAACCGAAGAAGCGAGCATAGTAGCACGAAACATCGCTAAGCAGCAACAATTTCGTCGATTTTGATTACAAACATCACTGAAACAAAAAATCACCATGCAACGACGAAGAAACACCAAAGAATATTGGATGAGGTTGAATTGGAGTTGACAATGCCGCGCTCTGCCGCAATCGGCGTGCTCTAGTTCAAATTCGAATCCATCCACTAGGTGTCTAATGGGGGGAGGACGACTATATATCATAGAGCCTTACCCAGGACTTAGACAAATCAAGGTTTTTGCATCAATTTTCCCACCAATAAGCCATGCAATGGCTATGCCTGAGGAATCCCTCTTTGAGAAAAGCGTGTAATACCAGGTGTTTTTTGCCTGATTCATCCTTGTTTGGTTTCAAACAGCTATAAGAGTTTTCACCTTCTCGAAAAAATGTAATTAGCATGTATTAACTACATCAAAAACGGACTGATTACCCAATTTTGCGGCCAAAACTTCTGAACAGCTGCCGCGATGCCCTGTGTTCTGTAAGACAATCAGGCCACTAGTAGTATTACTGCATAGAAGTTATCTTGGAACTTTTCGTTTGCACCTAAAAAGCTAGCGTGCATATGCGAGGATGCACGAAAATGCTAAACGGGAGTCAGAGCATGCATACGTGCGTATGCACAAGGTCGTCAACGTGTTGAAGGCAATGTCGTGCAAAAAGTCGATTTTGAGATTTGTGCTTACCAGGGCCCATTCGCTATGCTGAATCCGAAAATCCACACTGGAGAGCGCTAGTATCCAACATGTTCTCAAAACTAGTCCTCTAGCGCCAAAAGTCGCGCTCGTGAAGTCGGCGCTCTGGCGCTTTCGGGCTTTTTTGGGCTTTTTCGGGCTTTTTTTTGGCGAAGTATGACGGGTCCCTACGAGATGCATGCAAGGTAGAAACGCAGAGTCGTTGACCCTGAGCTGATGACTGTGTGCGCTATGCGTGCTCTGGCCTTGCAGTTCGAAATCGCAGTGTGGGTGGCATTCGGGCCTACCGTAAGATCCGGGCCACTTTCGGAGCAAATTTCAGGCTAGACCTCTTTTTTCGCTCCGAGCTTCAGCCATCGCTTAGGTAGGGGACCTACTTCAACATCGTCCCCGGCACCATCTTTCTGCCGGGACGCTGCCTTTAAGCTGGGATCGTTTCCTTGTGTTAATCAAAACCAACGAAAGAATAAAACCCTATTATAAACGATGCATTTTTTTGTTTGGAAAAGAAATGATTGCTTTTGCTTCCCCTCAGCCAGTGCATGAATGCACTGGAAAGCATCGTAGCAATAGCGTTTGCTAAGAGAAACACATGCTTGAGACTTTCAGTCTCACACAGCGTGGCGGATAAGGCTTTAGATAACCTGACGGTAGAGGTATAGCGGCTGTTGGTCGAATCGCTGTCTGCGCTGCCATTAGCTGCTCATGGCTGTTACGTTGGGTGTGCAAGAACGAAGTAGCTTTACCTACTGATATGCTTAGCTTAGGCCATTTGTAAGTAAGTTTTTTACCAAAATTGAAAAATATGATTATATGAGATACAAAAAAGTCACTGTCCTGTTCAAGAAATTTTCTTTATATCGAGCATAAAATGGCAAACCAAATGCAATTTTTTTCTTCTAATTCTACACCAGCTGGCCATGCCTCTCTGAGGGAAACAGAAATTTTGTCAATTATCTCACTTATTCAGTGTATTAGGCGTAGTTTCCAAGGCAAGTCACTTAACAAAGCAAAGCCTCAGATCTACTCTAGTCTGTATTGTTTGATCGCGCATTCAAATTGCGTATGCTGCTCAAACACGGAGAAAGTGAAGACGTAGGTAGTGCAATGGAAGCCTAGATATGCATGGAAATCAAGAGTTGGCCTAGTAAGTCTGCTCTTGTAGGGGAACAAATTTCATTACTCAGACAGCAAGAAGATATGGAAAAAACCCTGTACATCGGATCCCGCCCACGGCGCCGGGTGATGGCAAGAACGATGTCAGGGTCCTTAGGGCGCCTTCTGGATCGGACAAAAACGACACGTCTGCCCGGACGACACGCCATGGAGACTGCCTCATGCTCTGCACCTACAACGCAGGACAGTCTCCACAAACGCCACCTCCACGCTCTTCTCGACGCCGCAGAGCATATCAAGTACCACATCATCGCTCTGCAGGAAACGAAGTCCAGGAAGAACGACGTGCGACAGATGAGTGATGGGACCCTCATCATTCGTGGTGAAAAGGTTCCATCACGAAACGTGGGAGGCGTCGGCTTTGTCGTCCACCCATCTATCGTCCATCTTGTCGATTCATATGTAAATGTCTTAGATGGGTAGCGTTTAGTGAGCAAGTTAGAATTTTTGAAGGATTTTTTAAAATGGAGTTATGATTTTTTCTCGCTTTTTCGCGCAGTCAAATCTCCTCAGTTTTCGCCTTAAAACTCGAGATGGATCAGAGCTGGTGCAAAAGCGAGATGGTCTTCTTGTAGAGCTTGATTTGCTCTACTGAATGGTACCTTGCAACCTATCTAGAAACAAGAAGCTCATGATTTATTGCGATTGAAAACCAAAAAGGACGGAACTTATGGGACAACGTGATACTTCATGCATTGGCCCCGCCCCTTTTGGCAAACTCCGCCCACTTCCATGCCTCTCACAAGGACCCTTTCCGTTCATAGAAAGCATGGATGAGCCCGTATAGATGGACGCAAAGACCTCAGGCAACTTTTAGCCGGCCCCGCCCACCGTCAGGCAAACTCTGCCTCCCAAGCGGCAAGCTCCGCCCACTTTGCAAAAGTTGCGAAAATCGCTGAATTCTTAAAATCTGGGCGCTTTCCAACATTTTTGGCCGAGTGGGCGGAGCTTACCACATGAAGGCGGGCTTGCACATTCTATATTTCGTGCATGGATGCATGCATACATACATGCGGCCAGGCATAGGAATGCACGGAAACGTCTCGTCCATAGGGACAAACCTCAAAAAAATGGCTCGTCGTCAACGTGTTAGAGGCTGCTTTCACCATCAGAAAGCCTAGCCTTCATCATTCTTTCTATACACCATCAGAAAGCCTACGGAACACGTACTGGACATAAACCGTTTCCTTTTTACTACACTCCCCCCCCCCCCTCCGAACTGATTTTGAGCAGGCCGGTTGCGGGAATCGCGGCACCTTCAGTCCGCATGTGAAGTTTACTCTTGTTTTCTTCCTATCTATCGGTTGCTATAGTCGTCCTCTCCCCACTAGACACCTAGTGGACGAATTGGAATTTGAACTAGAACACACCGGCTGCGGCAGAGCGCGGCACCGTCAAATGCATTTCAAGCTAATGCAGTACTCTTTTATGTTCTATCGTCGTTGCATTGTAATTTTTTATTTTGTTTCAATGACGACTGTAATCAGAAAAAGAGTTTATTGTTGCTTAGCGATGTTTCGTACTACTATGCTCGTTTCTTTGCTCTGTTTTTAGTTAAGGTTGCAAAAACGATGCAAATGGGGAGTTTTTGATGAAACAACGGTTCAAGACTTACCGAGAAAAATTTCACCAATTTTCAAACTTGGTCGTTTTTCCAAGCTCAACTTGGCATAGCCAAAGAAACGAGCATAGCAGCACGATTCATCGCTCAAACAAAAACAACACTCTGATACAAAGTGAGGAAACTGTCAACATTCACAGATTAGATTGAAACGTCGGGAAAACAGAAAGAAATTTGTTTGAGAATAAGTAAGAGCTGCAGTGCCGCGCTCTGCCGCAGCCGGCGTGCTCTAGTTCAAACTCGATTTCGTCCACTGGGTGTCTAGTGGGGGAGGACGACTATACATGCTATTTTTTGTGTTTTAGCTATGTCTGAGGCAGAATGGGCAACTTCGTTGTTGCTAAGCGATGTTTCATACTGCTGTGCTCTCTTTTCTAATTTCAGTTAATAAGAAATGATGCAGATTGGGAATCTGCGACATTGATTTCACTGAAAAAAAAAACCCTTTAGCGCATGTTATTTTCCAAAGAGGACTTACGAGGAAACATTTTCATCATTCAACGTTTCTTCATGACTATGTACCTGAAATTAGAGTCAAAGAGCAGGGCCCGGCACAGATCGTCTTGAAGCAGGCTGGACTTCGTTTTTACAGCAAACAACAAAGGGGATATCGTTTCTGACGAGTCGGAACTGAGCACCAAGAATAAGCGCCATTTAGTCGAACACAAGCTTTTCGGACAGGTTATCACAAGATTGACATGCTCTACCGTGCACGGCGAAAAGTGCGCGCGATTTGAAAGCAAGGCTTAAATAAACAAATTGCTTGTTTACAGCGCGCACAGAAGCATATGACACCAAAATTGAACTGTATGTATAAAAAATTATTTGCGAAAGCATTATGTAAAAGATTTGAAAACTTATGTGAAGTAATACCTTTTCCAAAAATAGATCGTCTCCAGACGGTCACCAGACGATCTGAGATCGTCTGGAGCATATATTTTCGTCACTTCATATAAGTTTCGGATCTTTTCAGCATGCACGGATTCCCCGCTCATAAATCTCTCCCTGAGCATGAAGACATTTTCATATTATTGCCTTTCCTTTGTTTTTTGCCTTCTTCTCGCTTTGTTAAATATCGCGCTCTAACGCCAAAGTCTTGTGCATGCGTAGATTTCAGCTTCAATTTGATTTTCACTCTTATCTTATATCTTTTCTCTCAGTAGTAAATTTTTCTTGTTTTCATCTTCTCTTTAGCAGGTAGGTCAAAGGGGACTTCGTAAAACTTCCGAAAGTCAGGGGAGACTTCGTTTTCAGAAACCCTAGAAACCGACTCGCGCCGGGCCCTGTCAAAGAGACAAGCACAGCAGTATAAGATCCTCATAACAAAATAGTCATCAGTTATAATCACGAAAAATGTTGAAACACAAAGCAGCGACGAAAAAACAGGAAGAAAACATGCGTAGGCTTGAACTGCGGCCAGGAAGTGCCGCGTTCTACCGCAACCGGCGCGCTAATTCATTCGAATTTGTCCACCTAGCGACTAGTAGGATGAGGACGACTATACACAGCAAGAGTGCCAATAACGCAAATGGTTTTTTTTAGCCTTCCTCTTCCTTCAGAAACGGAGCGCAAAGTGATCGCATAGAATCAGCTGATGTTGCAGCTGGATAAAATTTCTAGTATGTGACTCCTCAGGAGAGCTGAAAAAAGACGGTCTCGTTTCTATACGTCCATTGACTGATAAGACATAAAGCTTTTGCATCGAAAAAGTCTCTTTTCGATGACTATCCAAAGCCAAGCATTCAAGGATTCTCCATATTATACCCCTATACCACTTATTCTCCTCCTTTTCACGATTATTCCCCCTCGACATGTAATCTTACGGCTGCGATCACTTCAGGTCAGTTATCACTTTCACATTTCATGGTTGGAATAGCCGAAAAACCCCTTCACTTGGGTGTGACCCGTCCTCCTATCGCACCTATGACCTCATCCCTTTCACTGTGCCCTTTAAACTCGGTCTTTGGAAGTAAAGTCCAGTCTTTGCGTGCGATGACTCACCTATAGCTAAGATTAACATAGCCACTTGAAATAACAAGTCACGCATTAACCCTACTTGCAATCATAGATATGAACGTAAATAACACAAAAACAGATGGGCGTACCCTAGAACGAACCGCAGATTTTCTGGAACTATCGCCTTTTTGATGCAAACCACTCCCATGATGTGATTTGCGTGACTTTTTCATGCCAGGTGGTACATAATCCGTATCAGCGTCGTTCCAACGAGGACTGCCAGGCATCGGAGATCCCTAGAAGAACTACTCTACTCTTGCAGAATATCTAAAAATTACATCCTTATTATCAGATGTATATAGCATGAAACACCAACTCTTTTCTTTTTCTCTTCGCACTGGTTAACATAGACCTTCCATCGGTTGCGAGTTGTAGGCCCATGTCTGCAAAAAAAATTTCTCTGCACTCTTTTGCTGCTTCACATCACAAAAAAAAACACACGCTTTGCCTTCTCCTTCTCCTCCAGTCTCCATTTCCTCCGATTTCGGCACCTCGCCTCCTTTCGGTACACGATGTCGATCCTAAGCATATTAAACATATGTCAGTAAAAAAGATGCAGCCATACTTACCAAACTGTCCGGCGATCTAGACCCTGATTTACTTGATGCAGAAACTGAGCGTGACAGCTCACCTCCGCCATTTTTACGCTGACTGAAGAAATTCATCATCTGCAAACAATACTTTGAAAGCATTTATCTAAATGATTTCATTGCAGCAACCACTAAGATCGGGATCATTGAGTTCCTCCATTGAACAATTCAAAGACACCTAGAATTCTTTCAAAACAATTCTACATGCAGAGGAATGCCAAAAATGAACTAACAAGGGAAGCGTGTTTAGTTGGCGTTTTTGAATGAGACTCATACCACATTACCCCTACATTGCACGATGACTCCAAATTTGCCTTCACTATCTGCCAAGCGCCTCTATAGGCCGAGTTATGTCGGAAACGACAAATGGATAAAAATTTTGGGTAAAAACAAATGCCACAATTCTTCTAGCACTCAATAAAGCAATGTCAAGTATTAGCATATTAGACAAAATGTATCCATTGCATGAACCGCTCTAATACTTGACACAGGAGCATTTAAGCAAATTTGGGTGATCTTGCTCCAGTTTTGCGTTCAACTTTTTGACCCGAAAAACGCCCATAACTCGGCGTTCTGAGGCGCTTGGCAGATAATGAAGGCAGATTTGAAATCACTGTGCAATACTCTCCAAAGCAGTATGGGCCTCATCTGAAAAGGCCACTTCGACTATACACGCTTCCCTTGTCGAAGACGAATAAACAGAGCTCTGCAAGCCTTATGCAAATTCAATGCTCGCCTTCTTTTTAGCATAACTGCGTTTGGTTTTTGGTGGCAAAAAATTTCAAGGGAGGGTTTTTCTCAAAGAAATTAGTCTGTCACAAGGATATTTCGTTTCGTAAGCCGAACGGCTGCAAGCTAACAGAATATGCAGGACTCACTCCACTCGATACCTAGAAGCATCACAGACAACCTCCAATGATTCATCCCCTTCCTCCCCCCCCCCCTGAACTAAACTCTGTGTCTCGGATACGTCTAATCTCCTATCCCTGAACCTGCAATCAGAAAACACGTTGATGCAGTATTTATTTTCTGACTAGAAAATTAGAAGACAAATAATGGAAATATCAAAAGAATGGATTCAAAGGCAATGTCTCGGCAGAATTTCGTTTTCCAGTTTCTCAGCTTTTCGAAGCCTTCTCGCCATGGGGAATTCATATCTGGGCTTTTCAGCGCATGAATGTGGTGAAAATGAGCTTTTTCTGAGGCTTTTCAAGGCCGCATTCAGTGAAGGTACGCCGGAGGTCTTATGCGCCCCGCCTTCCTCGTTCCGGGCCCTGCCCACTCACGCTCACGTATTACTGATTGCGGACCTGGAAAGCTTCGGAGAAAGCTCATTTTCGCCATTTTCATGCGCTTAGAAGCCCACATATGGGTTCCTTATAACGAGAAAGCTTCAAAAAGGTGAAAAACTGGAAAACGAAATTCTGCCGAGACACTGCCTTTGAGATAACTCATAACCTGGAGGGAGCTCTTTTCAAAGGTTTCTTCATACTACGCTGCAGCAGAAGCATCAAAAATATACTCACGCCACCGCAGCTTCGCGGTGTTCTTCTTTATCTCCCGTGTACTTCGCATTCGAGAGTATTTATTTAGAGTTTGCAGTCTTCCTTTTCTTTTGCATGTCTCATCATAGGTTTGATGGTTTTCACTCAAATTTTGGGCGCCTTCTCAATTTCACCAAATCTATTTCGCTTTACTTATTTCTGTCAATGACTTCAATTCCCATTCTGCATCTAGATTTTCGTGTTTTTTATTTTCACTGCGCCTGCAGCGGTGTGCGCCGCAGACTGCGGCAGGCTGCCGTTCAGGCGGTGTGTGGTATGAAGGAACCCTGTGAAAGATAGATAGATAGATGACAATTCAAATTCTTTGGATATGTATGCAACCATGATTCAAATATAATCGCCCTAATTCTTCCTAGCCGAATACTGCTTAATATACGAATGATTTCCATAGATTGTGATGGCACAAGGAATCGGCGCACTTTATTAACGGATCGAAAAGCAGCCAAAACTGGTGAGAGAGGAATTACAAAGCTGCTCTGTGCATGTCAAAGGACGTTCGAAATTAGTTTCTCAAGTTATTATCACGGTCAAGCGTGAGGTGTGGCACGCCACACCTGGGGTGTCGTATTGAGGAGTCAAAAGAGGAGGGGTCGTAGTTGGGTGATCTGATAATAGTCATAATCTTATATTCGTATCATATCTGTAATAAGCATGTCAATTAACCCCTATAGACAAAGTTGGAGCGAATTCTGAAGACACAAGATACTTGGCTACCTACGTGAAATGGTTATATTCCAACATGTTAACTTTGTTTCAGAGGTGAATTAAGTATCCGTTTTTGCACTCAAGACAAAGCGCTACTTCTTCGTCCACCTCAGAAATCCCGCTTTAAAAGACCACCACACTGTGGAATTAGAAGCCAACCAAAATCACATTTTTCCCATTTTTTGTTATTGATGGCTGCGCTTTCACCAAATATTATTCAGTGCTAAGAGGACGAATCAGGCTCAAACCACTCCTGTGAAAACTAGGAGATCTAGGCTATCGATCCATATAAATACGGTTTGCTAAAAATGTTTTTTTCTATATAGTTAATGGGATGTGGCACACCCCCTTAAAAGCTGTAGCCGCCACAGCTTTTAGGGGGTTGTGCCACACTGCTGCGTAGTGCTTTGTCCTGAGTGCAAAAACGGATAGCTAATTCACCTTCAAAACAAAGCTAATCATGTTGAAAATGACCATTTCACTTAAGTTCAGAATTGGCTCGAACTTTGTCTACAGGGGTTAATTGACACGCTAATTATGGATATGTTGTCCATTATGTTTGACAGGGCCTTCAAGTAATGCTATCTTAGGTATATAGTTCAAGGGGGGGGGGGGTCTTATCAAGACAGCAAACAGGGGGGGGGGGTTAACCAGCGATCGTCCACACCCCTTGCTTGACCCTGATTATTATAGAGAGCAACTGAAACGTTTTATCGAAGATCTCTGCTGATTCTTGAGTCACGAAGAGTAAGAATTTGTATGCCACATAAATCCTCATGTGAAAATCCTCAGTCTAAAAAAGGGAAACTTATGGTTTTTCAATGATTGGCAATCAGGTAAATCTCTTGGAAATGAAAGAGTCCAGTTATGATAGAGCAAATCACAAAAAATTCATCTAGAATACGTTCACAGAAAAGTAATCTCCTAATGCTACGCAACAGCAACAGAAGCATCCCCTAAAGCAATCTCACTAAAGCCCGTATGCACGTACATCCCCGCGGGGAGGGGAGCGGATCTCAGAGGGGAAGCGTCATATTTCGTTACTCTGTACATCTTTCGTCTTCCTTCTTTATCTCTGATATGAAGGTTCTCATACCCTATACCTGCGCATAATGGATGCCAGGTTATTGCCATACATGATTAGATTTTTACAACTTTGTATGATCCCCTGGGGATCCCCAGGGGATCACCTCTCAATTTCAAAGTCATTTATCTTCCTACAAATTCAATGAAAATGTTCTAAATTTGTGCTGAAGGTATAATATGGTTGCAAACATGTCTATAGTAGAAATAAGAGAAATCTCAGGATTTGAAAATTTCGACGAACCGCTGCTCGCGAGCCAGGGATTATCGAAAAAAATTATAATCTTCAGATTCCATTTCTTCTGCCAAATACATGCTTAGCAGTGCCGTAGTATATCCTTTACAACTTTACGGCATTTTCATGGAGTTTTCAGAAAGATAAATGACTTCGAAAATGAGAGGTGACCCCTGGGGATCCCCAGGGGATCACACAAAGTTGTAAAAATCTAATCTTGTATGGCAGTAACCTGGCATCTATTATGCCTAGATATCAGGGTATGAGAACCTTTATTACAGGTAAAGAAGGAAGAAGAAAAATATACAGAGTAGCAAAATATGACGCTTCCCCTCTCAGATCCCCTCCCCTCCCCGCGGGGATGTACGTGCATACGGACCTAAAAATATTTTCCCTATGTGACGGAAGTAACATCCTTCTTAGCAGCACTAATCCTGAAGTACGAAATACTATGTTCTGCGAAAATCTCTGAGATAAACAAGTATTACGTGCATTCTCATTTCAGGTTCGCACAACTTCTCTGAATTGCGATAGCACTTAGTCATTTTCGTTTCATATTCAAGTAATGAATTGACTCGAATAAATAGTGGAAAGAAGTAGATATATCTACAAATGATTACAATGGGCGACGTGGCGTTATGGAGCAAAGCTACGCTATAGATTTATGTAGAAATTTTGAAAAATTATGTAAGTGGGTAAATTATGGCTTTGTCTGGTCCCGCGCAACCTCAGGGTGCTCCCAGATTGCACGGGAGCAACTCAAAATAGAAAAAGCACAACTTCCTTCATTCCATAATTTTTTCATAATTTTTCATACTTTTCTTTTCCTTATCGTCGCGAAGCTATAGACCAATTGGTGGCTCAATATTGCTTAACCGTTGTAAACAAACTGATCGTTGAACTTTTTGTGTATAAAGATCATGTTTTGACAAGTTGGAAATTGCGGGAACACAAGTTGGTGCACTGATCGTGTTTGTAACATGTTAACTGACTGCTAGTGGTTGAATGACGTTAGAACCTCGAATTCAGGCTTACTATGATTGTCAGGGTCAAGCAAGGGGTGTGGCACACGATCGCTGGTTACACCCCCCCCCCCCTGATTGCTGTCCCAATAAGACCCCCCTCCCCTGAATTATATACCTAAGATAGCATTACCTGAAGGCCCTGTCAAAAATGGGCAACATATCCATAATGAGCATGTCAATTATCCCCTGTAGACAAAGTTTGAGCGAATTCTGAAGATTCAAGATACTAGGCTACCTGAGTGAAATGGTCATTTTCCAACATGATTAACTTTGTTTCGAAGGTGAATTAGCTATCCGTTTTTGCATTCAGGACAAAGCATTACTCCTTCTTTGTCCATCTCAGAAATCCCGCTTCAAAAAATCTCCAAACTGTGGAAATATAAGCCAACCAAAATCTCGTATTTCCCATTTTTCGCTTTTGATGGCTGTGCTTTCACCAATTATTACTCAGAGTAAAGAAAACGAATTAGGTTCAGATTACTCCTGTGAAAACTAGGAAATCTAGGCTATCGATCCATATAGATACGGTCCGCTAAAATTGTTTTTTTTTGATACAGTTAATGGGGTGCGGCACACCCCCTTGAAAGCTGCGGCGGCCGCAACTTTTAAGGGGGTGTGCCGCACCCCATTAACTATGTCATAAAAACATTTTTAGCAAACCGTATTTATATGGATCGATAGCCTAGATCTCCTAGTTTTCACAGGAGTGGTTTGAGCCTGATTCGTTTTCTTTGCTCTGAGTAATATTTGGTGAAAGCACAGCCATTAAAAGCGAAAAATGGGAAAAATGAAGTTCTGGTTGGCTTCTAATTCCACAGTTTGGAGGTATTTTGAAGCGGGATTTCTGAAATGGACAAAGAAGGAGTAATGCTTTGTCTTGAGTGCAAAAACGGATACCTAATTCACCTTCGAAACAAAGTTAATCATGTTGGAAAATGACCATTTCACTTAGGTAGCCTAGTATCTTGAATCTTCAGAATTCGCTCACACTTTGTTTATGGATAGGATACGAATATCATGTTATCACTATTATCAGATTACTCAACTACGACCCCCTCCCCTTTTGACTCCTCAATACGACCACCCAGGTGTGGCGTGCCGCACCCCACGCTTGACCCTGATGATTGTGCTTGCCATCCTATCAGATCCGGAGCCTTTTGCTTTTCCCTAGAGAACGATATCCAGCGTGTGAAAGCCACCTCTGCTGAGCCCTGCCCTTCTAACCAAACCTCTATTTCCCTCCTCTCAAACAACTTTGATTCAGCATTTAATTAACATCAGATTCAGCCTTTGATCCATCCCTAGAATGCATCTATTTCTTCGATTTTTGGTTTCGTTATTGCATTTATATGGTTCAAAAAAAGGCGTAGCAACAGGGCGGCGGCCTAGGAGTTCCAAAAGCCCAGCCTTTCCTTGCAAGGGTCCTGCGAGGAAACTTGGAGGGGACTTCACGCCTTCACAGGTTTAGGGCAGCTCCGCCTCATGCTCCACCCTCCAAATCCGCTCATACCGAAGTGTGTACAGATAGTAGAAGGTGATAGAATGGAAATTAGTAGAAGATGATACAATGGGGATTGGAGATGAAAATGTGTAAATTCTTTAGATTCATTTGAACTACGAGTGAGTGGGAAGCTAAACTCCTGAAATTTCGAGCTATTCGGTTGAGGAAGCTGGCGGTTCAGCTAACCACAAAACATAAAAGAGAAATCTGTCACCTTTGAGTGACTCCGTTTCTCATCACTTTGCACCGAGATGCTCAACAGTATTTTGCAAGTGGATCATCATATACTGTCCAAGTTCGACTCTCCATTAATCTCGGCATGTTGCAGATGGTTGTTATGGCTTGTTTAGCTGAACACCGGGATTGGTACAGTGACCGCCAAAAAGTTGCGGACAAACCCCTCTCCCTTTTTCATCGCTCTTTTTCAGAGGAAAAACAAGGATGAAAAAATGTAATAATTGCATGAGGTGATGGAGCTCTTCAAGATCTACAATTTACACTTTGAACTTTTTGAGAAACATGTATTCTAAAAATTTTAAGCATCTTTTTCTAAAAATAGTCCGAAAATGGCCGCGTCACAATGTCGCGGACAATAATTCTTCGAACGCAAAAATTTTCTTTCGAGTCCTATTTCAAAGCGGAAACACAAGTTATCCAAACGGGTAAGCATACTATTATACAGAGCTCGTCAGGAACTACACAAAGGTTATGGTTGCTTCCCCAAAAAACGCAAGCATGAGTTTTATTTTGCTTTTTTCAAAAAACAACTTCTAATTTCCTTTATCAAGCCAAATTTCTTCACAAGAAACCTGTTCAAGACATCCAACAAAGCCGTTTGGATAAAATGGATGCCCTTTGCCATCCTCTATGCATCGGACGTGTGCTGGTGAGTTTCTTTGCTGAAAATGGCTCTCGACAGTGCGTGCACATGACCCCACCTGCACCTCACCACTGACTTGTACCGCTTTGCAGGCTTGTAACACGGCCTGCAGTCAATGTTTGAGCCTGCAATTAGGCTCATTGGGAAAGAACGAGACTTCCTGGACACGATGATATGCGAATGAGTTGAGTTTGAGAAATCGAGATTTGGCGGATGGGGTGGAAGAGAGCAGCTTCTGTTGTAGGCTAAGCACTTTTCAGCTAAATTTGAAGAGAGCTCCTTTCGCTACCAATTTAATCCTGGAATTTTAAAACTGTCGATTTTCTTATAATAGATCCATTTCGAAGTTCCAAGACTGTTCTGGTGTTCATAAGAGCTTTCACTCCAATCTTATATATAAAGCTGAATGTCTGTTTGTCTGTCTGTATGTCTGTATGTCTGTCCTGTCTGTCTGTGTGTACGTATGTTCCGAATAGAAAATTCCATTTCTGAACCGATCCGGACCAAACTTGGCACACATACACTACGGGCCCCGGCGGGTGTCATAGGCTACTTTTCGTCATCGATCGATATCGATTTTATCGATTTTTATCGATTTTTTTGCTGAGTTCACCTACGGGGCTGGAGTTTGCACAGGGGGGTAATCGAGCATGGGGATTCCGAATACAATATTGGTTTTCGGGATTATCGATTACTTTTATCGATTTTATCGATTTTTTGCAAAGTTTGAGCTAGGGGGCTGGGAGTTGGCACAGGGGGGTAATCGAGCATGCTGATCATCCCCAAGGGGGGTGATCAGCATGCTCGATTACGCCCCTGTGCCAAATTCCAGCCCCCTAGCTCAAATTTTCAAAAAATCGATAAAATCGATAAAAGTAATGGACGATCCTGAAAACTAATATTGTGTTCGTAATCAGCATGCTCGATTACCCCCCCTGTGCAAACTCCCAGCCCCGTAGGTGAACTCTGCAAAAAAATCGATAAAAATCGGTAAAATCGACATCGATCGATAACGAAAAGTGGACTGTGACACCCGCCGGGGCCCGAAGTGTATGTGTGCCAAGTTTGGTCCGGATACGGCGGAGCCGGGTAAGCCAGCTAGTCACCTCTAAGGCTGCACTTTTTCACCCATCCGCCAAATCTCTGAAATTCCTCAAACTCAACTCATTTGCATATCATCGTGTCCAGGAAGTCTCGTTCTTTCCAATGAGCCTAATTGCAGGCTCAAACATTGACTGCAGGCCGAGTTACAAGCCTGCAAAGCGGTACAAGTCAGTGGTGAGGTGCAGGTGGGGTCATGTGCACGCACTGTCGAGAGCCATTTTCAGCAAAGAAACTCACCAGCACACGTCCGATGCATAGAGGATGGCAAAGGGCATCCATTTTATCCAAACGGCTTTGTTGGATGTCTTGAACAGGTTTCCTTGTGAAGAAATTTGGCTTGATAAAGGAGTACTCTGCGTTGATACCACTGCTTGCAAAATAAAACTCATGCTTGCTGTGTAGTTCCTGACGAGCTCTGTATAGTAGTATGCTTACCCGCTTGGATAACTTGTGTTTCCGCTTTGAAATAGGACTCAAAAGAAAATTTTTGCCTTCGAAGAATTATTGTCCGCGACATTGTGACGCGGCCATTTTCGGACTATTTTTAGAAAAAGATGCTTAAAATTTTTAGAATACATGTTTCTCAAAAAGCTCAAAATGTAGATTGTAGATCTTAAAGAGCTCTATCACCTCATGCAATTATTACATTTTTTCATCCTTGTTTTCCCTCTGAAAAAGAGCGATGAAAAAGGGAGAGGGGTTTGTCCGCAACTTTTTGGCGGTCACTGTATATCCTTTATTCGACTAACGTTTCGGCGGTATCGCCTTCTTCAGAGTCTGAAATTATCGAATGCATAAGTGAACTATCCCATCAAAAAGCGCCTCAAGACAGGAAGACGCCCAATGCGTCAGTGAACTAAGAACTCGAAAGTGAATGCAGGATTGAACTAATTTTTACCTAAATAGATGCCGACAAAGTGGTATTGCAGACCATTATACCAGTAACTGAGCTCTTATTTTCTTATATACCTATTCGCCTGGCCTCAACTTGACCTCAGAAGCCGCAAAGGCTCTAATAAGGCGCCAACTCATTATTGATGTCTATGCACTCATCTTTTCGATTCAAATTTGGACTTTTGGCGGTAATTCCAAAACGGTTCTAAAGTCTTGCGCGCTAGGATTTCGGATTCGTACGCTAAGACCGTGACCTCCACGCGTATCCCTGCGTCACTATGGAACTCTCTGCAATGCTTGCCCAGTGGAGTTGCCGTGTTCGAATTTTTGAGCCCGTCTAGGTCTTCTTTGACGCGTATACATAGGGGCCGCCCCGTCTCGACGATGTACGTGCCTCATGTCTGATAGGTGATAAGGTACACTACCCCCGCAACCATGCAATCGCCTTCCCTGCTCTGAGGGCATATGATGCATCTTGAAGTCATGCAAAGCCTATCATATGCCCTATTTCGTAGTAGCTGATGTTTGAGGTTTTTAGGGGTATGTGAACTACCCTTATCCAATCCTGAAGGTCTGCTTGTTATTGATCTTCTGACCGTCTTGCTCAACTCCTCTGAGATATGAGGCAGGCAGAAAGGGATCTTTCGTTTTCTGTAACCACATTCTCCTGAACTCGGTGATGTTTTGCGCAAGTGTGCCCAAAGGTCTTGTAACCGTTACATCGAGCTACTCTGTCAGCTATCGCCATGGAATAAGCCTTTTGTTGCCTGTCAGAGGAGACCTTCACAGCACTTCTGAACATATTTCCTACAACTGATTTCTTTAACTTCCCAGGGGTGCGCTAAAAAAACAGTGTATAAGAATGTTCTTACTGCTGGGCTTTCGATACGCTGCTGGGCGCGTCTTCCTGAGCCTTGAGGCAGTTTTTGATGGGATAGTTCACTTATGCATTCGATAATTTCAGACTCTGAAGAAGGCGATAACGCCGAAACGTTAATCGAATAAAGGATATACCCATTCCGGTGTCCAGCTAAACAAGCCACAACGATCATCATATAGTAGCAGCTTAAATGAGTCTTCAGTCATACCTTAAAGGCAGTGTCCAGGCAAATCTGGACGCATGAGCTTTTCGCCTGGACATTGATGAGAGAGCCCTAACTGAGGTACTGCCCAAGTGGCAGCGCAAATGATTCATTCACGGCTGAGAAATCCGTCCCCAAAAGCCCCGCCTGCGCTGTCCGAAAACGACTTCGCTCACTTTAACACTACGTTCGCGCTACGACCCACCCTGAGTGTTACGGTTACGGCGCAGGCGCGGAATGTTTGGGGATGGATTTCTCAGCCGTGAATGAATCATTTGCGCTGGCGTTTGGGCAGTGCCTTAGCTGGACCCTCTTATCAGTTTCCAGGCAAAAAAGCCAAAGATTTGCCTAGACACTGCCTTTAAGGGCCGAGCATACTTCACGCTTCAGTCGCGACGCGATTTGGTATCATTTCAACTGTCCATAACTCGATATAAGCACATTTTACATTTACAGGAGATAGGACATTTTATCAATCCACATATGTTATCACTGTCGGTTGTGAAGACTTCTGGCGAACTCCATATTGTAAAATTCGAGTACAGTTTTTCGTCGAACTCGAGTGATTGACACAAGGACAGGTCATGAACTAATCTGTTAGGTCAAAAGCTACGTTTCTGCTAAATTTGATTTATTTCTTAGTAGTCCTTGAAGGCAGCGTCTACGCAAAGTAGGGGTTGACGAGATCATGTTGGCATAACTAGTGTGGGCCCCCACACTAGGCAAACCCCAAGTTGCGCCGTAAGAGATTTCCGGAGCGAGAAATCCGCTCCGGAAGGAACGTATTTCCGGAGGTCATTTCGTCGTCTGGTCGTCCGCCCATTTTGCAGGTTTGGCGGGCTGCGGCGCTGATATACGCCGGGCGTATAACAGCACCGTAGGCCTGCGATTTGCACCTGCACCGCCAGCCAGGTTCTCCAAAACGGGAATTTTGGGGGGGGGGGGGTTCGGGATTTTTCGACTCCATACTGGAGATCAAGGCTTTCAGAAGGCCTGTAAGCGAACATGGAAGTCGAGGATTTGACGGTGCTTTTGGACGTTTGTACTGGACCTCAAAATTTTTCACATTCCAAGCTCTCCTGTGAAAGAGTTGCCGAACATGATGTGTACACTTATTTCTACTGCACAAAACATTGA
Organism: Cylicocyclus nassatus; assembly: GCA_958299035.1. Lineage (NCBI taxonomy): Eukaryota > Metazoa > Nematoda > Chromadorea > Rhabditida > Strongylidae > Cylicocyclus > Cylicocyclus nassatus. The sequence continues at coordinate 88,676,280 of CATQJL010000112.1, forward strand.
AATATATATCTCTGGGATTCACTAATAAAATTAAATCTTTGTTCTGCACTTCTATTCATTTTCTCACTTGTCATCCTCATATCTGAGTACATGCTCTTCGCACACTTTACAATGAGACCAGTCAATGGGTTGAGCAGTGGGCGGTGTGTGACCTCTGAGGCGCGGAAGTGCTAGAACCCTTCTGGGTGCGAATGTTGGTGCTAACTATGGTGCGAAGAAAGGAACTCCTGCATCCCCTCCTAGCGACAGGGAATGGCTCGATCCGCTGGCACGTTTTGACTAAGAGTGGGTTTTTTATAAGGTCATTAGGCAGTTTCTTCTTGCAAGTGACGGTCTGTAAGCGCCACTTAGGACGTTCTGAGAAATTTTCCCAAGATCAACGCATCACTCTGTCAGCATTGAGAGTAATTTACCTCTAAGATTGTAGGGTACCTTTTTTCAATGAATAATGGCCTGAGGCAAGTGGCTTACAGAAAATCAGCAATTGAAATACATTTTGAGCAATGAGAGTAAGTTTCTTGTAAGACCTTAACACAATTCTTTTTAACGACGTTCTGTACGCGGCAGTTAGGGCATTTAGAAAAAAGCGTTTTCGTTGCCGAAATCCAAAAATTGGCAATATTTGGATAGTTGAAACTTTGTACTCCGGTAGAACGTTGCGGAAGTTTGGCCCCAAAAACATACTTTGAAGAGGTTTTCAGAAAAGCCGACTAGTCATTGGGTACGTATGTGGATGTCAATTAAGGAGGCACCGTGCGCGACAGGCTGGCAAAAACCAGCGCGCGGAGATCTGGACGGACGTCAGGCAGGAGGCAGCAAAGGCTGGCCGCATTTGCTTCTGGAGGTGTCTGGGGAGCCCTAGAGTTTCTCGCGCCTCTAATCATTCTTCGCACCTTTGATTACATCACAAGCAAGAAAATCAAAAAAAAAGCTCCTTGAAGAGTATTCTACTTTAGATCATGTTAAAAATCTTGCAACTTCTTTCAGTCTCAGCTATAGTCGGTTTCAGCCTACAGAAATCGGGTTCAAAGCAGTTTTCGTCAAAATTCTTGAAGGAGAAAGGATTAAGGCTGTCGCAAAATAAAGAACGTGGCTATCAGTCTCTGAAGTCTTTGTTTTCGATCGGAATTTTCATGACGAAAAAGTTACAAGAATATGCTAAATAGTCCTGTTTGAAGATTTGATAGATCAAGTTATACTTCCATATCCACTCAAAATTCTGACGTTTATACCGCCTTCGATGTTGAATTGGTCTAATTCTATAAACCTTTTTTGAAACTTACAATTTCATTCGCTTTGAATATGAAACATGAAACCTATATCTCGCAACTACCTCACTTAAAAAGTTTACGAATAATTGGGCATAGGCCATATCGAATAGATTCTTAGAGGTGCGAAGAAGTAATTAGAAGCGTGAGGAACTCTGCAGCTCCTCAGGTACTTCCAAAAGCAGAAGCGGCAGGCGTTTGCTGCCTCCTGCCCGACCGCCGATCTGGACCGCCAAAAATAACGCATATTTTACCACGATTTGTTGAAGTTTTCGGTAATTCCATACTAGCACCTACTAATTATCGAAGTTCGACCGCAGAACTTCAAAATTAAGTAGTTATTTCGCACATTTTATAGGTGTTTATGAAGTGATATTCTTGAAGTCAATGAAAATTCAATATCAGCTTGTTCTCTGCAAAGCCCTCCCAGTGCGGTTTGATTGCGGATGAGCACAGTATAGATTTTCGGAAAAGAAAAGCTTCCGTGATAAGCATTATTCGGTGGCAATATATCAGTCTTATTCACAGAACAGAACATTCGAGTGTCATAAACATTCTTCGCTATTGATCGACATCGATTTACTAATCTCCAGCAAACTAACTTACGGAGTTGCTGTTACGAAAAACCCCTTGGTGATCGATCGTCTATATCGAATTCATCGTGTTTTTTTTGCAACTTTTCTGGAGAGCTCGGAGTTGGTAGAGAGAGATTAGTGTCTACCAATTTTATAGACTCTTCTTTCAGCTGAGGCTTTCAGCTTTCACTGAAGAGATGATGCAAGGAGGTGAGCATGCTGATCAAAAAATTCATGAAATCCGGCATATGTTTGCGATGACAACAAGAAAACCATTTCCACTTGGTAGAACACAAAAGAGTGTAAGAAGTCGGATGAGTTAAAGGTGTCAGAGAAGCATGCGAGCTTCAAGAAGCTTCAAGCACAAACACTAAGGGACCGGCCATACTATTCCAGTATGTGATTCCTGTGATTTGTGTAATTTCTGCAACTCCTGTGATCCCTCGAATTCCGATGTACTGCACTACGGAGGGCTTTGCGAATTTCAAAATACATTGTTTTTTCGCAATGTTACGGACTTGTTACGGAACCCGCAGGAATCACAGGAAGTGCAGAAATTGCAGGAATCACAGGAATAGTATGGCCGGTCCCTAAGAGTGATAAGAAAACCATACAGATGCATGTTCACTATATAATGAAAAAGAGTATCAAATTGTGCAAATCTTGCTGCTGTTTGCTTGATTTAGCGGACACAAAAGGCATTGAAATTAGAAACCCTCATCTCTGATATGCATAAAGTCCAGACGGCACAATCCCGCAAAAATTAAAAAAGGGTGATTAACCACATATGAGCGAGTTCCAAAGAATATCGGCAGCAAGGATGCCTTACAAACCGATATTAGAGTGCCTATAGATTTGCAAGACGGGATGAGATGACAAAGAGATATGACTCTAGGATGGATACCGCAGAGAATGCAAAAAGCAAAATTTGATTCCGATTCAGTCGAATATGGGGGGTAGCACGGACATAGAGTACGGCAAGTCTTAACAGAGGACATGAAAAGCATGAAAGTTGCGAATTCGGAGGAAAAAAGCTGTCGTTATCCGATATTTCATTAGCTTTAATATCTAAGATATTCACGTATTACCATTATAGATCGCATATACTGCGGAAATCTATATCAAATCGCTTAGAAATATATTCTGAGGAAAATGCTATGAAATTCCTCTGCACTCAGACGATCAGCATGACTGATTTTGACAGCTATTGACATAGAAGGAATATGAGACCTCTCTGATCAAGAAAGCCAACGAGGTAAAAGCCCCGAAAACCCAAAAAAGCAAAACTATAATTCCTCAAGGTTCAACCTGAGGTCTCTTTTTTATCTTTTTTTCCGTAGATGAGAGACTATGTAAGTTAGCAGATAGGCGATAGAAGAAAAATAGAAAAAGCTCTAATGCAATGTTCCCGGAGTCAAATAGCAACTATAGCCTACCAAAGTCTATCGTGTTTGTCTCAAACATTTCACGTCCCTTTTTCGAACTAAACACGACATGACATAAAAAGAGTGGCTGTGGTCGAGATGGGAGACAGCATGGGAGGTCGATTTACTCGTGTATCTTCACACGCAGCGCAACCGCGTCGCGAACAAATCCACATTGCAATCGATTACGACAACGCTAGGTGTCAACAAAATAGTGGCAGAGATTACCTTGCTGTGCGTAACCGTGTGCATATAGTAGGGTACATCGTTGGGAGTCCAAGACGTTGGTTGCTTTACCGTTTTCAGCTGGGTGACTTCCATTATCGCTTCAACATCTAAATCTATGCTTTTCAGATCAGGTCGAAAAACAATGATGTTTAGAGCACCGCACAAGAAGGATATTGGAGAACTAACCTCCTAGATTACGCATATTCACTCTTTTTGTTCCAGTCGCATAGGCCTTCGTTGAAATAATTCGAGTCCCTACATGACAATCAGCTAGCATATTCTTTATATGAAGGTCCAATTCCGGCTCGAATGCGTAATTATTGATGAAGATGATCGTAGCTTCCTATATGAGACAAAGACTGTCGAAGCGAAAATAGCGAATACTACAAAGTATGACAAATATAGAAGTATATACTCTTCCTTTGGGCATTTCCGAGAGGCTAATACTTTGTGAAGAAAGTTTGGAGAGCAGGAGCGGACGAAAAATGAAGTTGTACATGTTCAATAATTTTGTTGAGTTCGATCGAAACTCAACATTTTCATAGCCCGACAAGTTTGTTCAGCAGCAAAATCTAACACCAAAGTTTTGACCTCAGCGATGTAAATAGGATATCATAGCCAGGGTAGAAAATGGGCTCAGGCGTAGTCGACCTGGGAGGGAGGGGGGGGGGGTCGTAATTAAAGATCGAACATGTTCAAAAAATAGAGGAAATACTTAATACTAGGTTGGTGCAAAAGTGATGCCGTTTTGCGAGTTCTCACTTTGACGTGCTATACCGAAACCTCGTTTTTAACTGATCATATCTCTTCATGTTAGTGTAAATGGTAAGTAACCTATTTTGCGCTCAGATAAAGACGATTTGCGAAAAGGAGAAAATTAAAATTCAAAATTGTCCGCTTTTTCCAATATTTCTTTTCAATATTTTCCTAGGCCTCGTCCCAAATTATGAAGTTTTGTGATTTTCCGCGTATTGAACGGCACAACATTTGTGCAAAGACTATCAACAGGAGACCCTCCCCTATGCTTATAATAATGAGCAAAGCTTTGGCGATTGCCTTCTTCAAACGAAATATATGGGCCACGGAATGAACAAAACGATTACCCCTGTTGGGGCGCCGAAATCTCAGTCTAGATAACTTTCAAGAAGGCAATAGAGTGAATATAGACAGTTGTATTACATACAATAGTCAGATTTTCAAAAGATTGCCATCATTCGCGCCTAAATTCTGCCCGGAAGAGTAAATGCACTGAAAATCTGGTTTCGAGTGCGGTTGTGTGAAGCCCTATATTTAACGAATGAGGCAAGAAGACAGTTCAACCACCTTCGGACAGAGCATGAAAAGAGCTTCTTGGTAGTATAAGATTTTTTCAAAACAAAAATTTTGGAAAGAAAATTGTCATGAAACAAGGAATAGAGAAAGCGTATTACTTTCGCACCCACCTAATACTATGGACTAAGATGAGAAAAAGTGCTAGACCGATGAATATCACAACTCTACCAGAGAAAAAACGACTGTCTTGAACATTCATACTGAATGACATCATTAATTAATCTCGGTCAAATTTCAGTTCTATCTCTTATATTACACATACCGTAGGGTCAATAAAGAAGTCTGCTGTGCAAATTGGGTATGATTTCCGTAATCAGATTGCCAAATTACCAGTACGATCTCTGCAAACCATCACCTATTACATTTTCTAGTGTTTCCTAACGTCTAAAAAAGCATGATTTACAAACATGATTAAGTAGGTCGCAACAGTGAAAGAAATCGGCTTTTTTGTACTTATTACAAAGTAATACTCTTTATCAGTATATGGTAGAAATTAGACTTCTTATCGCTCACAATAGTGTATGAAATGCTGCCAAAATTTCAATCACCGCGTTTCCCACCTTGAGCTTTGACTCCACCGATCACAACAAAGCCTAATCAAGTCGAGGTAAGCTCAAACACCAACTGTAGAATCTTTAAAGCTTGTGCTGGTGAATCACATAAAATTAGCTGGAAAAGCTTTTTTGATAAAGTTAATTGCGTCAGGCACAACCCCTCAAAAGGTCAGGCTGCCTGGCCTTTGTAGCTTTGTGCCTGACCCCTTAGCATGTCTTAAAAGTCCAGTGGCCGTATTCATCAACGAACCCCGAGGGTTAAGCTTACCCTCCAGGGTTAGTTTAACCTTCAGGGTTCATTAGCCGTATTCATCAACCATAGGTTAGGGTTTACCACGGAACGCGATCGACCCGTATCGATCAACGAACCTATGGCCGTATTCATCCCTGAGGGTTAAACTAACCCTGGAGGGTTAAGGCGTCAGTTACGCGTGCGCTGTGCAAACTCACATCACAGAATGCCTAAGTACGAGCTAAATTCACTTTATACTTCTATTCTTTCACTGTTATAGTAGTGTAGTCAACGAATAAGCTTCTAACACTAGTTTTTATAATACATCTCTAGCATACTTGTGCAGCATCCAATCTTATAGCGTGAGTTTATTTTCATGTGCGCAATTGTGCAGTGTAAGTTCTACTTTTGCGCAGTTCGTTTTATACCGGGCTTGTGTGCTACTCTTTTAGGGGTCAATGCGTGTTATTATAGAGGGATTCTTCTGTTCTGGCACTTGTCAGAGTGGAATGCCATTTTTCCTCGTCGCATTCATTTGTCACCAAAGCTAGAATTCTTTTTCTCGCGAAGTCAGTGTTTCGTGTACTTCGAATATGAACATAAAACGAAGTCGAAACTAAATATAACAACAACCGATACTAAATACTACAATACTCGTTGATCGTTTTCTATAAACTATTAGATGCGAGTAAACGTTTGTATGAAGTGTTAGGGTAGAGTTAACCTTGCTCTGAGCTAGGGTTAAATTAACCCTGATGAATCACGTAAGTTTAACCCTCCAGGGTTAGTTTAACCCTCACGGTTCGTTGATGAATACGGGTTAGTCGCTTTCGGGGTAAAATTAACTCTCAAGGTTAGATTTAACCCTCAGGGTTAAGCCTACCCTGTGTTTCATGAATACGGGTTAAACGCTTTCCAGGGTTAAACTAACCCTCCAGGGTTAGTTTAACCCTCGGGGTTCGTTGATGAATACGGCCACAGAAATCGCTCCACTCCTGGTATATATCTTGAGCACACAGCTTTTTCTTGCTACACTATCAAAATCAGCCTTCAAATTACGTGTGATGTCAATTGCATTCACAGAAAATCCGTACACTCAAAATACAAAAACTTTCTAGAAAAGGGTAATGTCCTCATTGTCACACACTGTGGCTCCGCGGTGAAGAGGATGTTGTTGGGAAAATACCAACTGTGTTTATAGCTGAGCTTAAAGGCAGTGGTTCAGCAAAATTCAACATCTCAGAATTTTAATGCGGTAGACTCCTTATTGCCCAAGTATGAAAAAAGTGCAAACCCGGTTGTACAGCATGCCTTCCTTGCCGAGAAAATTGCTCTCAAACTTACACGCGCAGGCCATTCTTGCACGCATCTGGACGAGTTGGCAATTTCCTTCTCACCATTGGAGGCTGCCCGCCGCAATGCTATAACCATTGGTTCCTGCAACGATTTGGCTTCATCAGCCTTGCAACATTCGTCCAATTCCAAAGGGAAGGACATTGAGAAACGCTCGTTTTCGGCATTTTCTCAAATATGGGTTTTCGAAATCAGCGTATTGAATAACCCCAGATAAGCGAAAATCTGACTATGTTGAGATTTGCAGAGCCACTGCCTTCAAATGCATGAGGGTCCTTCAGCTTCGTTGCAACAGGATACGGAGAGACATGTCTTGTTTGAAGTTCTTCCAAAACCCATTTCAAAATTTTCAGTCTAAAATGACAACACGGTATCTCCTGCTGCTAAGCAGTAATAAGCCATGAGCGCATGCATTAGGAGCGAATATATCCATGAGTAAAATCATAAACATCTGAGATAGATCAAGGATGCAAATACAAACACTGCTGTCACCTGTGTGATCATGCTCCTGTATTGCTCATCTAACATATCACCGTGAAGTAACTGGAACGGTCGACATTTCTTTTTCCACCACTTCATCCACCTAAAATAACGCTGCCAAATCTGGATATGTCACGCGATGTTGGGAGAATACTTGGAAAAATCTTCGCCCATTGCCGCTCCATACTTAGCAGGCAGATCATTGATTTCAATTCCAACAGCCCGTTTCACCTGATAAGTGAGCAAAAAATAGTAAAACATCAACATCCCATTAAAGGCAGTACATCGGCAGAATGAGACCCGTGACAAAACAAGGTCACAGGGTAGGAGCCCCCATATGGAACCTATCGGCCAAAGTCCGATCTTTCTCTGCCACTTCTAACCCCCGAAATTTCAAAGCGAAAGCAGCGCTCATCTCCTCTCCTCTCCGAACCCGCCCACCCCATGGACGAGTGACTTCCGCGGTCAGAGCGCCAGCCGCAATGCTATAAGCATGAGGTTCCGCAACGACTCTGCGTCTTCGCCACGACGGGCTCGCGTTCACTCGTCCATGGGGTGGGCGGGTTCGGAGAGGGCAGGAGATGAGCGCTGCTTTCGCTTTGAAATTTCGAGGATTAGAAGTGGCAGAGAAAGATCGAACTTTGGCCTATAGGTTCCATATGGGGGCCCCTACCCTGTGACCTAGTTTTGTCACGGGTCTCATTCTGCCGATGTACTGCCTTTAAATGATAGTAAGACCAACCCGAGTTCCTCCAGCCACATACATCACTAGCTGCCCTACTCCACAACCTAGATCAAGAAAGACGTCCGATTCGCGAAATCCTATTTGGTCAATGATTGACTGCATCTGTTCATACGATGTTTCGCCATAAACCTAAACGTAACCTATATAAGTAAGTGCTCTTCTGAAAAGGAAAATTATTTACTCACTCCACTACTAAATGGGGCATAATGGTTGTTGAGCAATTGCGGATTTGAAACAGCACTGAGAAGAGATGAATATAGAAGGAAAGTGATGCGATGAAGTACTTGGTAAAGTGGATATTACCGACTGAAGGAAAGACTGCAAATTATTGTCAGTAACTCTACATCAGCTCTGTCTTGACTCCATGATTCAAAAGCCGGATTGGTTTGTCCTTTCCACTAAATTCAAAACAATATATAACAGGTAAAAGTAGTGATGTAGAAAACATACAAGCTTAGCATATGGAGCTGCCACTTTATTGAAGTCATCTATGACACTTCTTACTTCCTCAAGATTTGTTTTGTCCACGTTATTGAAAGTGGATGCGCCATTGTCCAAATGAGCAAAAATGGTAGGCAGAGCACAAGGAAGGCGTTTTATGCAAAGTCTGAACTGATGACATCGATATGAGGAACACGAGTATGATCGATCAGAGACAGATGAAGATACAGATAATCGGCAAAGTGAGAAGTACCCGATGACTTCAAACAATATTGACACAAGTTCCGAATTCTTTTGTGGCTCATCAGGTTTCCAGTCGAAGCAAATAGTTTCGCCACCAAAAATGCTTACCTAGGAGGAACTATCTGATCACTTCTCACCAGCAAACTTAAAGAAAACAGCTTACCATTCGTAGCTTACCCTCACTATGTGAAGCTGAGCCGGTGGATGATGTGGACGGTGACCTCCCGATTTCTGCAGAGGCACACACAGGCAAAGCCATTCCTATATATGGATGTCAATACGATTTTTGCATTTTTTACATCTTGAAGCCAAAGATTCAACGACACACTCAATGCAGTGTTTCGTGAAAGAAGACAATTCGCTCCGAGCTGTCCCCTACTGAATGGAAGGGTATGCACGGAGTAAGGATGGGAATGGGAAAGAAGGCAGAGGACGAGGAGTAAATTCGTGGTTTTGATTTTACTTCTGCCTCCTCTCATAATCACGAGCGGCATAAGCTTATCCTAGCTGTGACCACTAATTCACTTGTGCGTCTGAAACGCAGAGTCGCAGCTTCAGCGAAACGGCTCCTTGCAGCCGCCTCAATCAACTTTGTTCTCGACGCGTTCTCAATGGATTCTTGGGCATTTTCCTAAGTCCGCCTTTGATAGCTTGCAAGGCATGGAAAAAATGCCGAAAAAAACCTTAGAGGATGCGTCCGCGAACGCAACGCAAGACTCGGCTGCGGCGACCTCGAGAACAGAACCGCTGCTGGACATTTTCACTGAGACAGCCTATACAGTGTTTGGCTACAGAGATTTGGAAGATCAGAATCTGAAAGAAATACAAACAGGTTCCGATTATATCCCAAATCTCTTTGCTCAAACTTATAATATAAGCTCGTCCTGTGCTTTTTCTCCTTTTTAAGCCTTCGTCCTCGCTTTTCTTGAAGGGCAGCGTCCAGGCAAATCTGGACCTTAGGGATTTTACGTGGAAAGTAATTTTGGGCCCTAACTAAGTCACTGACCAAACGGCAGCTCAGGTAATGCTCTAACGACTGAGATATTCCCCTCGAAACTGGACCCCAGGATCGTATTTTGCATGAATTCATGGCGCAACGCCTGGGTCCTCGCGTGAAATTGATGGATTGCGCCATGAATGCATGCGAGTACGCTGAAGTCTAGTCTCGAGGGGAATGTCTCAGCCGTTATGGCACTACCTGAGCTGCCGGTTGGGCAGTGGCTTAGGGCCGCATGCGCTAACATCCCCCCAGGAAGGGGATCACAGTTCAAATGAAAGCTTCATATCCTGAAGCTCCAGATATCTGGATTTCACGCTATCTATCTAACAGTAAGTATTCCCACCATCCTTCACTATAAACATATCGAGCAGAAGCGAGAAGCCGTACAAGCCGCATTTTCCAGCTTTTTGTGATCCCCTATGATCCACAGGGGACGATCATCTGTTCTTTAGCTTCATTCTTCTTCCTTCAAGTTAATGAAAACATTCCAAAGTTGTAATGATTACCTCACCCAATAGTGCTAAGCATACTGCTGATGAGAACAAATGAGTTTCTGAAATATCGAAATTTTCGATAAACCCCAACTTTCGACCCGTGCTTCATCGAAAATTTCATGAATCCAAAACATCATTTGTTCTTATCAGCAACACGCTTAGCACTGTTGGGTTAGACGAACAGTACAACTTTGGAAGCTTTTCGTTAACATCGAAGAAAGAAAACTGACTTCAAACAATAGACGGTCGTCCCCACGGGATCATCAGGGGATCATACAAACTGCTGAAAAATGCGGCTTATAGAGCTTCTCGCTCCTGTTCAGTATGTTCATAGTGAAGATAGGTAGGAACGGAATACATACGGATAGCTATACAGCGTGGAGTTCTGATATCTGGAGCTTCGAGGTAAGAAGCTTTCTTTCAAGCTGCGATCCCCTCCGCGGCGGTGATGTTAATGTATGCGGCCCTTAGTTAGGGCCCCAACATAACTATGCACGTGACATCCCTATATGTCCAGATTTGCCCAGACGCCGCCTTTAAGAGGACACATTGTTTTCATGGAGCTTTGCATGGGAGCTATGCAAAGCTATCTCCTATGGCGACTCTTTGAGCAGAAGTAGAGTTGAGCATTCTTTTATCCAAGCGTATAATTTGATTATCACCCACTAGATGGCATATCCGGCTCCCTGCCCTGTCAAATCATTATGATAACGGTTACCATTCCTGTTCCTGCAGAAGTTTTCCCTGTGCCCACTTCCACATGCCAGTTTCCTATCCCGTTTTGCTTTCGTAATCAGCATGTCCACTTACTTCCTTCGTCAACCCCCATCTCCGTAGCTCAAACTTAGCAAAAATCGATAAAGTGCCAACTCCCAGCCCCGTAGGCCAAACTTTACAAAAAACCCTTACAACATACCGACAAACAGACTTTCAGCTTTATATATGAGACTACAAGCGGGTTGGGGCATATGCGCGCCGGCGGTGGAGGAGGCCTCTGAAGAAGACGAATAGCTCGAAATGTTAGGCCGCCACTTACTAATAAATACTAATCTCGATTGGCTTACTAATCTACTCACAACATACTTTCCCAAATGAATTTCCTCATCAGCATATGTATTTCCGCAACCGCTCAAAGCGAGATCATCGGAGATTTTCCTAAAAACTAGACGGAAAGTAGATCATGTTGTTCTGAAATAGTGTTTTGCTCTACAACGATCACTATACAGTTTCCTTCCTGTCATCCTCGCACTCACGTTCATACTGTGATGGGGAAAATCGAATTCAAGAAGAGCAATTGCTCCAAAAGCGAGGTTTTCAAAACTTTTTTTCGAAATTTGGGCGAAAAATGGGTCGTATCGTTCTAAAATAGTATTTTGCCGTGAGGATCACTGTACATTCCTTCCACAATGTCATTCTCGCACTCGCGCGCTTTTTTTAAACGAGTATAATCAGATTCAAGCAAAACAAAAGCTTTCAAGAGCGACGTTTTCGGAGATTTCTTCAAAATTTGACGGAAAAGTGGAAAATAGTTCCAGGAAGAATAAAAAGAACGAGAGCATAATGAATACAGAGGTGGAATGTGAGCGGATCAATAAATGCTTTCATACCTAACTTTCGGAACAATCACCATCTTGCATATTTCAACACACTTGGCACGCGCTTGCGTATCACAACTACTACAGCAGCAGAGGGTACTCTGCGTGTCGTGATCTGTCGTCCGAGCTTAGACCTCTGCGCCCTCTTCTCCTCATGATTGCACCGCCCCGTCTCTAAACGATAAGACACCGTTCTGCGAAAAAAAGAGAAAAAAGAAAAAAAGAGAAGGTCTACGTCGATTCCTCGTGCTCTTAGCTATCGAACGGTATATAAATTGTTGATGCATAAAGCTTTCCCACTTCAAAAGAACCTTGCTCCGGCGACCCACATGAGCCAAGCCATTGAGGGGACGAGGTGGAGGGTCGAGACGCAGACTAATTAGATGGTCCGACAGTCCCACGCCAACTGGGCGGTACCCAGAAACTTCAGATGAGCTGGCGACCCACATGAGCCAAGGCATTCCTCGAGTGCTTGGTGGTCCCCTCCCCAATTCTGTATCCCCCTTTGTGACAAAATAATCTAGTCAGCAATTGTTCTGTTAAGAAGCAAACAACAGGGTAGAGGGATCAAATCCCGAGATTAGCTAACTAAGACATGACAGTAGCAAGCTAATAGTAAATAGCTACATGACAGTAGCAAGCTAATAGTAAATAGCTGAGTTTTTCCATCTAACAAGTTATATACCGTTAGAAAGCTCATGAAACGTGGATTCGAAATAGACCGTCCCTTCTTTCCTAGCGCGCCCCTCTACTCGAAGATAAATGGCATTTAAGCTGAAGACATGGGTGTGTGAGGAAATTTCTACGCAAAGAATGAATGAAGGCGCTCGCTTGTCTAAATATGTTACAGAACAAGACTTTGCCAGTAAACCTAAACAGTCTCTTTTTTCTAGCTTTCCTCTTCCTTTCGGAAATGGAGCGCAAAGTGATTGCATAAAATCAGCTGGTTGCAGCTAGATAAGATTGTATGTAAATTTACGGGAGAGCTGAAGAAAAAGAGACGGCCTACGTTTATTCAACATGTTCCAAGCTTTCGAAACAAAACAAACAAAAACCCTCTTCACCTGAAGGGGACCCTGCTCCCCCTATTGCACCTATGATTGGAGGACCGCGCACGATAAATTTGGAGACATGTGGCAAACTGCCAGGATAACGTCGAGATCTGGCCGAATCGCGCAAGGTATGGTTAGGCCCTACACCGCTTTTTCAGTTATCATCGACCCCCAAGAGTATAGCGGCCGGAGCATTGCCAATGTTTGATAACGTAGACGCATGGCGGTTATGCTAGGAAGTATAAAAAGTGATGCTTTAGATTAATGTTCAACAAGTTTCCAACATGTGTCTGCAGATGCCGCCCACTACACTCTTAGAAGTCGCCTAAATGTTGTAAGCTGTGCATTCTACATTCAGATGGATCTCATTCTGATTTTGCCAGGGCTCAAATCTGCTAACCTCAAGTCATTTGTAACTTAATATGTGAGATTGCACACTAAGCCCTATAAGCGACGGCACCAATACTAATAACTTCCCAGTAAAACATTTTCTAGCCTAACAAGGTGTAGAAATGTGTTCCACTGAGTAAGATATAAAACCAGAACGAAAGAAATAAGGAAACAAGGAGAAATCACTGGAAATGAGCAGGTTCTAGTTTCGCTGCTCGTCAGATAGCATGTATAGTGTGCACTTGGCATATTGAGTTACAAATGACTCGACGATATATGTCAGGAAAAAACTGACATGATATGATCAACATGATGATTTTTAACATGTTATTTCCAGTGACGGAAGCATAGCTTACTGTAATCACGACCGTCCTCAAACAAGAGCAAGATTTCCGTAAAAACATTGTCATTACTCTCTTTGATATCGCAAAAGCTTTTCTCGTCCAGATTCATTAGTTATTCTCAGTAGAAAGGTGAGAAAATATTGCTTTCGAAAACATCTCGCCAATGTGCATACCCTAGATGATATACACAGAGTGTCCCAAAAAATGTTAAAACTGTTTGATCGTTGATAACTCCCTTGCTTTCATGTCTTTCGCCGAGCTTGAGCCACCATTCTGTAAAGCAAGGTTCAACTTAGACTTATGTTAGAATCACCGTTCGAACTTCGTTATTAGATCTTGCAGATTCGTTGAGAATTCAACAAGTTATGAGTTTTCAAATTTGGGCGAAAGAACTTTTGTATCAACCTAATATATTAGGTTGTCCCGAAAGTTCGTTCGCACCATTTTCAAAAAATCATAGCTTCCTTCCCTCATAACGATTTTGCGCAATTTAAATGTTATTACAGGGTGCGGCAAAAGTCTGGGGCCTAGTACTTTTTCGTACAAAACGAGAAGATAAGTACCTAGAAACGAAAAATTTAGCGCACACATAATTCGAACCATTGCAGATACAGCCCTGTTCTTGAATTGCAAAACTGCCTCTTTTGGCTCTCAAGCAGCCCTACAAAATCTTGGCAAGTCCACCGTCATGGCACGCAGGTAGTCGTAATGGAATTCGCCCCACGCCTTCAACGCCTTCACAATAACTGCTTCTTTTACCTTGGCAAATGTGCAGCATCATAGAGCAAGCTTTTATCTAAAAACATGCTTCCAAAAGAATTTTTTGCATTGCTTAGGAATAAAAATATTGGATTTTCAATTAGAAGCATGTATACGTCGCACATCGGAATTTTGGCTACAATTGCGCGAATAAAAATTTAAAATTATCGTTTAAAAGTATAAAAAGTGTTCCCATGGCCGAATTTCAATAGATTCTAATTTAGAAGACGTATGCAAAAAATACTGTCTTAGTCCCAGCGCCTGTTGAGCATTCTATAGCTTTTAAATTTGTTCTGAAGACGGATTTCCACTGGCACGTAGGTTTCGCAAACTTTTATTTTCCGTTTATGCAAGAACAGCTCCTGGCAAAAGCAAAACTGGGATACAATAGCGCAAAGCCTCTTCTTTGTTGTGTGCATCGAAGTTTTGTAAAATATTAACAGCATCTCTAGCTACAGCAAAAATTGTAAATACTATAAATTCTGGTTTTTCTCGCTATGCAAAAGTACTAGTTTGGTAATTTCCATTCTTACAAAAACATGTGGCAGCCATTTCCATCCA
The DNA here is from genome assembly GCA_958299035.1 of Cylicocyclus nassatus. Taxonomy (NCBI): domain Eukaryota; kingdom Metazoa; phylum Nematoda; class Chromadorea; order Rhabditida; family Strongylidae; genus Cylicocyclus; species Cylicocyclus nassatus. Next base: position 88,691,350 of record CATQJL010000112.1, read on the forward strand.
AATAAAGTGTATCTTATAGAGGATGACAGCAGCATCATGTGGCATAAGATTGAGATCAAAACCACCAGTACCTTTGTAATTGCAATACTGCAAAGTTAGGCTCCCAGAATTTTGCCGCACCATGTATATATATAGGGCATACCATTCACCATCGGTTGTGAGTACACTGGGGATTACGCATCGCGCGCGCGCCGCGAGAGAAAGAGATTGCAATCCGAGCGCGGAAGCTGATATACATCACGCACACTCACAACTGCGATCAATTTCTTATGCAGTTCCGGTTGCTTTTCTTTCTTTTGCATGCATCTATTCTTCCAATGTACTTGCCTTGTCTATAGAGTTGATTTTAGTTTATGGGGTGACGCAGTTCTGAAGGTAAACTTCGGAACAATAACATTGCATGCTGTTCTCTTCTCAAAATGACATTTTTAGTTTACTTATGTTATGCTTATGTTTCAGGTGCGGAGATGCAAGCGTATTCCCATCGCTATCGAAAAAGCAGGGAGGAATCGTTATTTATATATTGAACTCAGTTGAGAAGACTCTGAAATATTACAGTCATATCTTATATATAAAGCTGAATGTCTGTTTGTCTGTCTGTCTGTCTGTCTGTATGTCTGTCTGTCTGTATGTCTGTACGTATGTTCCGAATAGAAAATTCCATTTCTGGACCGATCCGGACCAAACTTGGCACACATACACTACGGGCCCCGGCGGGTGTCATAGGCTACTTTTCGTCATCGATCGATATCGATTTTATCGATTTTTATCGATTTTTTTGCTGAGCTCACCTACGGGGCTGGGAGTTGGCACAGGGGGGTAATCGAGCATGGGGATTCCGAATACAATATTGGTTTTCAGGATTATCGATTACTTTTATCGATTTTATCGATTTTTTTGCAAAGTTTGAGCTACGGGGCTGGGAGTTGGCACAGGGGGGTAATCGAGCATGGGGATTCCGAATACAATATTGGTTTTCAGGATTATCGATTACTTTTATCGATTTTATCGATTTTTTTGCAAAGTTTGAGCTAGGGGGCTGGGAGTTGGCACAGGGGGGTAATCGAGCATGCTGATCATCCCCAAGGGGGGTGATCAGCATGCTCGAACACCCCTGTGCCAAATTCCAGCCCCCTAGCTCAAATTTTCAAAAAATCGATAAAATCGAAAAAGTAATGGACGATCCTGAAAACTAATATTGTGTTCGTAATCTGCATGCTCGATTACCCTCCTGTGCAAACTCCCAGCCCCGCAGGTCAAACTTTACAAAAAAAATCGATAAAATCGATAAAAGTAATGGACGATCCTGAAAACTAATATTGTGTTCGTAATCAGCATGCTCGATTACCCCCCTGTGCAAACTCCCAGCCCCGCAGGTCAAACTTTACAAAAAAAATCGATAAAATCGATAAAAGTAATGGACGATCCTGAAAACTAATGTTGTATTCGGAATCCCCATGCTCACTTCCCCCCCCTGTGCCAACTCCTAGCCCTGTAGGTGAACCCTGCAAAAAAATCGATAAAAATCGGTAAAATCGACATCGATCGATAACGAAAAGTGGACTGTGACACCCGCCGGGGCCCGAAGTGTATGTGTGCCAAGTTTGGTCCGGATACGGCGGAGCCGGGTAAGCCAGCTAGTCTTTGATAAAAACAACAATTCCTACCTCCTTTTTCGATAGCGAAAGGAATAGTTTTCATCTCCGCACGCCTGAAACATAAGCATAAACTAAAAACGTCATTTTATGAAGAGGACAGCATGCAATGTTATTGTTCCGAAGCTTACCTTCAGAACTACGTCGCCCCATGAACTAAAATCAACTTTATAGACAAGGCAAATACGTCGGAGGAGAGCAGACGCATGAGGAAGAAATAAAAACAACCGAAACTGCAAAAGAAATTGATCGCAGTCGTGAGTGTGCGCAATGTACATCAGCTTCCGCGCCCGGAGTGCAATCTCCTTCGCTCGCGGCGCGCGCGCGATGCGTAATCCCCGGTGTACCCACGACCGATGGTGGTTGGTATGCCCTATATATATATTTTTATTTATTTATTTAGTTACATGGGCAAGCCCATGTGGACAATGAAGCAAAACAAATTAACAAATTAACAAATACGACCGATGGTGGTTGGTATGCCCTATATATATATATATATACATATATATATACATATATATATCTAGTTGCCTTGTTTTAACGCAGCTAGTTTATTGGAGTTTGTACTTGTTGCAGATATACAGGGTGTCCCAAAAAAAATGTATCGAACGTTTGATCGTTAATATCTCTCTTCCCAAGAAGTCTTTTGCCTTGCTTCAGGTACCGTTTTGTAGAGCTGGCTTCAACTTAGATTTCCATTATAGAACGAATCACCCATCTCTCTTCATTACTGTAGGATTACGGTAGAAACTTGAAACATATGGTGTCAATGTGGAAAAAGCTGCCGTTTCAAAATTTTTCAAAAAATTGTGAAAACTTGTGTAATAGGGTTTTTATAGACGCTGAGTTCAATACTCAACTATTCACAAGATTACGAAGCTTTCTAAACGGTGTAACCGCACTTTTTAGGAATATTGAAAAAATGGCCGCTACCTCTTACCTGGCATAACTCTTCAATGAAGCATCATAATAAATTGGGAACTTTACAGTTATAATTAGCAACTTTAAATAACCTAGAGTAAAAGTTTTCAGGCTGTATTGTTTTCTTTCTGGAGCAAAATATGGCCTTTCGTTGCTTAAAACTCTCTTTGAACTTTCTACCGTAATCCTACAGTAATGAAGAGAGATGAATGATTCTTTCTATAATGCAAATCTAAGTTAAAGCCCGCTCTACAGATTGGTACCTGAAGCAAGAGAAAAGACTTCTTTAGAAGAAAGATATTAACGATCAAACGTTCGATACATTTTTTTGGGACACCCTGTATAATATCATCTGATCATCTGCACTTTTCTTGCTCTTTCTAGTGCTCACTAATGCTTGACAAAACATCTTCGCAGTGATAAAAGTCCAAGCCGCGAAGTCAAGTTGCCCAAATGTAGTCATTCTCAAGAAAAAGTTTCTGTAGAGAGAATTCCCGCAATATTCGTAAAGTCAAATCTTATATATAAAGCTGAATGTCTGTCTGTATGTATTGTAATATTTTATAATGGGTCAGGGTGTAATGGGCTAACATACGCACACTTCACCTCCAACAAAGCGAACATCTTACTTCTTCAATTTCTTTTTCAAAGGTGGAAGATTAGCTATTTGACACATTGACGACCATGCACATTTTGAGTTCTGCCTTCTGAGACCAAGGCTTGTCACAAATCAGTCAACATTTTCCAGATAAAGTCGCGCATAATGCCATCTACAGTACACCTACAGAGCTCCGTGACACGGACTAAACAAGTAGAGGTTATTTCTAGCTCCAAGGCAAGAGAGAACTTTTGAAGTAAGTTTCTCTTGGAATAGTCATCATTTTACCAAAATTCAAGTTCAGTATCCATATTCAAATCCAAAATTCAATTCAAATTTAATTTACCAAAATCAAATCTACCAAAACCCAATGACTACCACGTGGGACCGCTTGACACCATGTATGTCAAGCGGTCCCACGTGGTAGTCACTGTTTGACGGTGTCAAGCGGTCGTCAATGTGTTAAAAAGTAACAACAATCTACATATAGGGAACGGTGGTGCATTCACTAATGCATATGATAGAAATAAGCGAGAGCAAGCCAGGACCATCGGCCAGTTAGATTTATTCGTTCGCGACAGCTAGAAAAAATCAAATATTAGAAAGTCGACCTATTTGTGCGCGCGGAGAAGGGCTCAAATAATGGATTTTTTTTTGATTTGCTCGTAAAAATTTCTGTGCAGCAAAGATAGCCATGAAAGAATTCTTTGAAGTATAAGTTACTCAATGGTAACAGCCAAATATGTCCGCGTATCCTTATATGGAAGCATTAGTACGTCAAAATGGATGTCTTGAGAGAAACTTTGCAAAATTCTCCAAATTTTCTCCTCTTTCTCGTTTGCTTTCTTTATATGGCATACTGTGCTATTGATAGATGTAACCTCGCTTAATCCAACAAAATTTAATTTGTGCGAGAATGTTGTTTTGAAGAGAGTTATAACATTTTTAATCACTGCCTACCGAACAGAACTTTCGGAACAACCTAGTTAGTATATACTAGCTGGCTTACCCGGCTGCGCCCGGCTTTGTCAAAAACGACAAAGGTCCCCTTCCTATTCCTGTACAACCTTTCCCTGTGTACACTTCTACATGCAACTCCCTCTATTCCCGCTGGGTTAGTAATCAGCATGCTCACCTACCTCCCTCAACAACCCCAACCCCGTAGCTCAAGCTTTGCAAAAGATCAAAAAAATCGATAAAAGTGAGGGCAATCCTGAAAACTGACGGCGCTATTTTATCCGGGCCCCAAAATGTTTTTGTGACAGATCTTGCTCAAACTCGGTATATGGGGGTTATTTGAGCCGCTGATGACGAATATGGTAGTCATTTCGCGTGGCAGCGGGTAAAAATCATGAACCTGCCTGACTTTGGCAGGGAATTATTTAAAGTATTGTTTCAAGAATATCGTGCTTAATCCCCACGATGAAAGTAATTCGAGTGGTATAAAAGTTTCCCACGGCCGTAATGCTTTCCTCATAGGACCACTGCCGCTCGCGATACACCCTTCGGCGGCTTTTGCCTAAACAAAAACAGGGGGAGGGAGATTTGCCGCGTGCGTTACGCGTTGGGACAGCTTATCAGGATGGCGCTGGAAACCGCCATGCAAAACTTTCCCCATTTCGTGAATATCTGGGATCTAAATTGGCCTAAAAGCGAAAAAATAGCCATTCAAACCCTGCAACTCACCATAACTTCGCAATCATGCGTTATGATAGCGAGCAAGCATCATATTCATAAGTAGTGTGCTTGTGAACCGTTACAGGTAAGGTTTTGAGCAAATCTGGAACTTCGACCAATCTAACACCTATAGTAACCCAAGCATACATGTGAAAAGGCGAAAATGTGTTCCTACCCCCTTCACACCAGGGCCGGAACCCAGCTGACCCCCCTTCACCCACGGCCGATGAGGAACCGGAGAAAGTGAGACTAAGAAATTAACATTTTAAGCAAAATTAGAAAACTATCCAAATTATTAGAATCAAATTTAGTGACATGTTGATCCTGAATATTATTATTATGATTGTCAAAATTTACTTGCAGGCTCACTGAGAAGTACATCGAAAATTTGCCCCCTATTGTTCACACTTCTAGAGAACGATGAAAAAGCCTGGAGAAGAATTTACGTGTGAAGCCTTTGTGTATATACGTTATTACTCACTTATTTGCTGAAATAATAAGTCAAATAATGGATAACTTTGATGATCGGTGCGCATTCGAATTGCATTCCTTTTAAGGGAATAAATTTTCTAGGCAGATGGCGAAATCCGTGTAAAGTCATTGAATGATTCCTTAAAGAGTCATTGTTCCAACTTTTGATATTATTTCTAAACTCCGACAGAGATCGTAACATTTGCGTAGAGAAGCAGGTGCAACAGAGGAACCTATTACATCCAAGACTTTGTGTAATCAGCGTTAGTCTTACTGTCAAAATGTTATAGCTACGAGGATCGTGAAGTTCTAAAATCCGCCTACTTGGACGATGATAGGGATGAGGAAAGCAGCCAGAGATGCATTTTTCCACCCTGGAGCACTAGACAAGAGGAGAAGGACAATCGCATGTGATACTGCGTGATTATTCTGAAAAAATTTTGTTTTCTATCGAAGAAGATTGAGAAATATAAAAGATCTTAGAAGGAGAACTCAGTCATAATTAGCCTACTCTAGTTTAGAAGTCTACTTTACATCCGCTTTCAGAAAACATACAGCTTGCCAGGAAGAAGAGGAGTTTTTCCTGCTAAATAGAAATAGTTTTAGTCATTTTTTCAAGATTGTAGAATTTTTCTATAAAAATTGTAGATTTTTGAGAGAAGATAAGAGAGTCTCTAGCCGTACATTGAATTTCTCTTGTTGAAAGCTTCCAGAAAATATATAGAAAGAAATACCAAGAAAGAAGGGATTTTCTTGTATTGTGAAGGTGGTCGCAATTGTTTTTCTAAAATTAAGGAATTTTTTATAGAAATTCACAACTTTACTATACTAAAAGCTAGAAGAGTGCTTTGCACTTTATTGGAATCCCCTTGTCGTCCGCTTTCAGGAAATATATAGTCTGCCAGGAAAAAAGAGGATTTTCCTACCGGGTGAAAAGGGTCGCAATCTATTTTTCGGAATTAAGCCAATTTTTAACTTTAAAAACTCATAACAATTTTATATGAGAAGCTAGGAAAGTGATTAGATGTTTATTGAATTCCTCTCGTCGTCCGCTTTTAGAAAATATATAGGTTGTAGGGACAGGGATGCTAAAAGTACGTGGTGAAAGGGGGAGGAACATGGTATAATGGAAATCTTCCTTTCTGTACTCAAAAAGCGTCGTTTTAAGGCTAAAGGAACATGCCCATTGTACCATGTTCCTCCCCCTTTCACCACGTACTTTTAGCATTCCTCTCCCTACAACTCATATATTTTCTGAAAGCGGATGACGAGAGGAATTCAATAAACACCTAGTCACTCTCCCAGCTTCTCATATAAAATTGTTATGATTTTTTAAAGTTAAAAATTGGCTTAATTCCGGAAAATAGACTGCGACCCCTTTCACCCGATAGGAAAATCCTCTTTTTTCCTGGCAAACTATATATTTCCTGAAAGCGGACGACAAGGGGATTCCAATAAAGTGCAAAGCACTCTTCTAGCTTTTAGTATAGTAAAGTTGTGAATTTTTATAAAAAAATTCCTTAATTTTAGAAAAACAATTGCGACCACCTTCACAATACAGGAAAATCCTTTCTTTCTTGGTAAGCTATATATTTTCTGGAAGCTTTCAACAAGAGTAATTCAATGCATGGCTAGAGACTCTCTTATCTTCTCATATCAAAAATCTACAATTTTTTATAGAAAAATTCTACAATTTTGAAAAAATGACTAAAACTATTTCTATTTAGCAGGAAAAACTCCTCTTCTTCCTGGGAAGCTGTATGTTTTCTGAAAGCAGATGTAAAGTAGACTTCTAAACTAGAGTAGGCTAGTTATGACTGAGTTCTCCTTCTAAGATCTTTTATATTTCTCAATCTTCTTCGATAGAAAACAAAATTTTTTTCAGAATAATCACGCAGTATCACATGCGATTGTCCTTCTCCTCTTGTCTAGTGCTCCAGGGTGGAAAAATGCATCTCTGGCTGCTTTCCTCATCCCTATCATCGTCCAAGTAGGCGGATTTTAGAACTTCACGATCCTCGTAGCTATAACATTTTGACAGTAAGACTAACGCTGATTACACAAAGTCTTGGATGTAATAGGTTCCTCTGTTGCACCTGCTTCTCTACGCAAATGTTACGATCTCTGTCGGAGTTTAGAAATAATATCAAAAGTTGGAACAATGACTCTTTAAGGAATCATTCAATGACTTTACACGGATTTCGCCATCTGCCTAGAAAATTTATTCCCTTAAAAGGAATGCAATTCGAATGCGCACCGATCATCAAAGTTATCCATTATTTGACTTATTATTTCAGCAAATAAGTGAGTAATAACGTATATACACAAAGGCTTCACACGTAAATTCTTCTCCAGGCTTTTTCATCGTTCTCTAGAAGTGAACAATAGGCGGCAAATTTTCGATGTACTTCTCAGTGAGCCTGCAAGTAAATTTTGACAATCATAATAATAATTTTCAGAATCAACATGTCACTAAATTTGATTTTAATTATGTGGATAGTTTTATAATTTTGCGTAAAATGTTGATTTCTTAGTCTCACTTATTCCAGTTTTTCTTCTTCGAATTTCAGCGGGTAAAACCCAATACTCGACTTTAACCCGGTATGGCTACAATTTCACTTGATGCATGTGAATGAAAAGAACATGAGAAGCAATGATGACAAACATTGCCCCCCCCCCCGGTCGACGCACCTCCACAGCCGCGGCCGCTCTCCCCTCCCCACAGCGGCCCTCATACCCCCTTCACCCTGGAGAAGCGGGACCCCTATGACCCCCTTCACCTTGGAGAGGCCATGTTCCCCCTTTGCACACGTATGAACCCAAGAAAATGCACTATCCTGCGAAATCAGGATATTCATGTTCAGTGCGCTAAATGACCACCCTAGACGAAGTTTAAAGCAAATCTATGTTTTCGATCCCATACCGTATAACCACCATAACTCTATGAAAAAGTCGCAATATGCAGAGAGCATGAAATTCGTAATCAGCATGTCGAATAAGACCTCTGGACCGAACTCCAGCCGATCATGATTTTGACTTCCTACCGTACACCTATCGTAACCACAAGGGAGACGTTTTGCGGAAAAAGTGTGATATTTGTAATCACCATGTAAGATAACCCTTATACACGAAGTCTGAGAAATCTCTACGACAAAAAAATTTTGGGGCCCGGATAGCCGAATAGCCAAACTAATGTACTCGTAATCAGCATGCTCGATGACCTCCCTGTGCAAACTCCCAGCCCCGCAGGCCAAACTTTGCAAAAAAAATCGATAAAATCGATAAAACTAATGAACGATTTTAAAAACTAATATTGTATTCGTAGTCAGCATGCTCGATGACCTCCCTGTGCAAACTCCCAGCCCCGCAGGTCAAAGCAAAAAATCAATAAAATCGATAAAACTAATGAACGATTTTAAAAACTAATATTGTATTCGTAGTCAGCATGCTCGATTACCCCCCTGTGCCAACTCCCAGCCCCGTAGCTCAAACTTTGCAAAAAATCGATAGAATCGACAATAGTAGCGGATCTAATATATAAAGAAACGTAAGCGCAATTCAAAAATGTGCAAATAACGGGAAACCGCGTGGAGGTCCCGAAGCGAACTGTCTTCCACGCACCTTTAGATTACTGGTTCACTAGTAATTCCAAAAACTAACATTGTATTCGTAATCAGCATGCTCGATTACCCACCCCCCCCCCCCCGTGGCAACTCCCAGCTCCGTAGCCAAAACTTTGCAAAAAAATCGATAAAATCGATATCGATTGATGACGAAAAGTGGCCTATGACAACCGCCCGGCCCCGAAATGTATCGCAAAGTTTGGTTCAGATCGGTTCAGAAATGGAATTTTCTATTCGGAACATACGTACGCACATACAGACAGACATACAGACAGACAAACAGACATTCAGCTTTGTATATAAGATGGCTTTACCACATCTTTGTGCGTTATGCACGCTAGGTAACTATTCGTTTCACTCTTATTATTTATGGTGTAGGGGAGTCATCGCCATGCATTCCCCAGAATTGTTCCCATATTGACCATCAACGTGGCTGCCTTTCGGTCGTATTAACACGTTGACTTCGGCAAATTTAAGGCGCTTATTCGAAGTGGACATGTTAGACTGATCGAAAGACAGCTATGTTGATGATTTATTAGGGAACAATTCTGGGGAATCTTATATATAAAGCTGAATGTCTGTTTGTATGTATGTATGTCTGTCTGTCTGTATGTGTGTACGTATGTTCCGGATAGAAATTTTTATTTCTGAACCGATCCGGACCGAACTTGGCACACATACACTTCGGAGACGGGCGGGTGTCGTAGGCTATTGTTCGTCCTCGATCGATATCGATTTTATCGACTTCTTGTAAAGTTTGACCTGCGGGGCTGGGAGTTGGCACAGGGGGTAATCGAGCATGCTGATTACGAATACAATATTAGTTTTTGAAATTATCCATTACTTTTATCGATTTTATCGATTTTTTTGCAAAATTTGAGCTGCGGGGCCGGGAGCTGGCACACGAGGTAATCGAGCCTGCTGATTACTAAAACAACGGGAAAGTGAATTGGCATGTAGACGTGGGCACAGGGAAAGGTTGTACTGGGTTAGGGATGAGAGCTTTATCATAGTGTTTTGACAAGGCCGGGCGGAGCCGGGTAAGCCAGCTAGTGCGTTATAGTTAGGGGGTCAAAACCCCAGATACTGCTATAACTTCTTATAGGAGTCATTTGAGACTGATTACGGATATCACGCCCTTTTAGCATGTGATCCCTTTTGGTAGAGTCTCGACAATTATATGGGAAGATGCGCTTTCGTAGAATTATGGCAAACAGCTATAGCTCAGGCCATTTTGCTTTTAGAAATCTATGATCTATGATAGGAACGTATGCGGATTGAGTGTAATATTCATGGGCAGAACATTAGATACCCCTCCCCCACCCCCCCCCCTTCCTTCCACGTTCCAAGCAGATACTGATTTTGGCCCCTTATGTATACTTACCGCAACGCTACGATAAGGGCTATCGTAGTGAACGAAAGTCATATCTGTGGTCAGGTCAAATAACCCCTCTAGACGAAGTTCCAGCAAAATCTGTTTTCCAGTTTGCGATCCGTATGCTAGATTAGCTCCCTGTTTATAATGTTTTTGCTAGCTTTGTATGTACTGAGTGCATTAATGGCAGCGTCCAGGCAAGATCCTTCCACCCAGATTAGCACATAGTTGAACAGAGGGGCCATGAGTATCCGATCTGCATTGGTCCGATCCATTGACGTGGCCTCTGAAAGGAGATACGGGCCTGTGATACGTATCACAAACCGCCCCTTCGTATCACAAACCACCCCTGAGGACGAGTGCTTACGCAGGTGTGCGGTTGCATTGCAATTGCATTGCAGTTGCACTGCACACTGCAGTGCAGCTGCATCCGTGCAGTGCAGCTCCTCAAGCTGGTATGCGCTGGGGACGAGCAATCCGAAACTCGTCCGCTCCTCGAAGAGGGAGTCCCCAAGAATCGGATTTTTCGGGGGTTTTGAACAATTTGGACTTCACAACTGTGATCAGGGCCGCGGAAAGGCCCCAGAATGGCAGAAACATGAGAGGCGAAATTTTGCCCGGACGCTGCCTTTAAACTGTTGTACAACTGTTCCTACCTATGTTCCTCACACCCGCTAGCTGTGGTGCCGCACGTGTACGAGGAGAGTATGATATTTCGCTCGTGTTGTACTTGTTGGTAATTGTTAATGTGTTCCAATCATTGAACGCGCAAGCTAGAAATGTCCACGGAAGCCGAACAGAACAGTCCTCCATGGTAAAGTTACAAAACAAAGCGGTTTTTGTCAGTGCACTTGTATAACTGAAAAAAGCATCATGAAGTGAAAACACAGCTGACTGAGGGTCCCTTCATACCGCGCCAGCAGCCGCCGCTAACAGCCCGTAGCAGTCCATAGCAGCCGCTGGTCGCTTTTGTCATAAAAGCGCAAAATCACCAGATTCTTACTATTTTGAGTGCGCCCGCCCACGCTTTCCATCTTCCACGCTTTTTCCTTCCTACTGCGGCACGTGCAGTTCCACTCTCACACATCACAGAGTTATACACACATACTCAGATAATCGCCGGGGGCAGGCGGTCCGCAAACTCGCGCTTTTCTGCAGGCGGTCAGCAGAATTTTGGGGCGTGGCCAAACCTTCAGCGGGCGGTACTTTCGTCTTCTGCCAGCGGGCAGCAATACAAGATTTCCTGCAAGCGCTCCGCAAATAATTTCTTTCAGCGAGCGCTGGCCAAATTTTCAGCAAGCGCTCGGACCCTTTTTAGGCATTTTCGGGCGTACGTCGAGCGCAGGTAAGACTCTGTGTGGCAGAGGTGTCACCGTTGGTTTAATTACTCAAGTTTGAGGTACTTTCTCTCAGCGGAAAGTACCTGAGGGTTGAGCGGTCCTCCACAAAGGACCGTGCGGCCCTCGAAATTTTTGCATATTCTCGCGGAAAGTCCGCGAGAATGCGGCCACTGCGCCGCAGCTAATCCATAAAGAAACCGCGATTGTTCTTCAAGCTTTCGTCACTAATTTCGCCAACTTTCTTCCAAATTTCTGCAAGCGGGCCGCAAAAAATCAACGAACTATTTTTCCGGTGCCCGCCTGCCCATAAATCGCATCGCCGCTTGCCCCCGGCGATTATCTGAGTATATATATGTATATATATATATATTTTAGGATGTCCCGAAAGTTTTGTCGGTTTTTTCAAACCACAGTAAAACCACGCGCAATAAAGACCTGAGTGAGTTTTAATATGCATTTGATGCAACTTTTCCTTCTCTTTCTTATGGATACATTCTCATACCATAATCTCGAACGCTTTTTTTTGATAATTGCCGAAATTCTCCACCTGTCAATTTCACCTGCTCAAAGTTGGGCCACTTTTTAAAAATTTCATTACAAAGTCACGAAAAGGGTTAAGCAAGGATCAAATAGAGCAACTCTCGGACTATAAGCTGATAATCTTGAATTCTCCTAATCTGCTGCGTTTAGCCTTAAAAAGATATTTCTTTAGAGGTCTCGATTTCTGGCAAAGTCATAAAACACGCAACTGCATAGAACACACGAAAGCTATTAAAGTTTCGCGAATTGAGACGTGATTCTTAGTAAACATCATTTATGCAGCATAACCAAGTTTGATTTGCTTTGAAAAAGCAGCTTTTTGGAATTTTCGGTATTTTTACGTGTTGAACTTATTCACCAAGCCGCGGTTTTTATTGAACAAATAATTATAACAAACTTGGTAAACGCGATTCATGTAATCTAAAATGGACACTATGTAGCCAAAGGTTTGCTCTACATAACAGTTACCAGTGCTCTTTAAAAACTTCAGAATAAAAAATTTTAAAATTCGGGAAAGATTTGGCGTTACCGCTGAGCTGCTCAAAAAGCCATGACGATAACATTGCAAAGACAGGGTAGATCAGAGAGCAAGTAAACTATAAGAAAGAGGTTAAAAATCCGAATCAAATGGTGCCTAAGCCGTCTATGGATTGGTGTTCTGTGAGTTTTAGTGAGCGATGAAAGAAACCGACAAAACCTTCGGGACAACCTAATATATATACTAGTGCGTCACCTCTGCTTCGCAAAGGCTCGCATGGTCCTATTTTGTATGCCTCACTCATTCTCGCATAATAATGACGTTGAAACTCATCGCGCTATGTAGGCTATCACGAATAATTCGTAAACAACTACTCATTCGTAGAGGTTTTCCATGTGAAATCGGTATTTTCGCGTGGATAAAATCTTTCCCAGAAGAACAGATGCAAATTCGAATAGGCTTTCAAAATTTTTATGGCTTGGTAGTCGCCGTAAGGACAATAAACTTAGTGGGCTACACCTCTGCGCAAAAATCTTCTCAAATAATCAGGTAAAATCTTGAAAAGTTGACCGTTTACACAGCGAAAGCTTTTTGGCGCTGTTTTCGTAAAGTAGTAGACTTTTCATCACTTTTTTAGGCTAACGTCCATGGCTTGCACATTAGCTTGTCAAATATATCCTTAACTCTGCAAAAAGTAGTACTACGGACCCAAATTTGCTGGCCAGAAGCCAAGCGGATCCGTTTGGCGCGCAATTTTCAATGGATCCACTCAGCGGATTTGCTCATGCTTTTGTATAGTAAGCTTTCATGCTGATAGCGTGCGCTATGCAAAACCTGGGCTCAGGACGTTGGCTGGAACACGCTCTACGAATTTCGTGACAGACAGAGATTCACATATACACACACACACAGAATATAAGTTACTAGCTGGCTTACCCGGCTCCGCCGTATCCGGACCAAACTTGGCATACATACACTTCGGGCCCCGGCGGGTGTTACAGTCCACTTTTCGTTATCGATCGATGTCGATTTTACCGATTTTTATCGATTTTTTTGCAGAGTTCACCTACAGGGCTAGGAGTTGGCACAGGGGGGGAAGTGAGCATGGGGATTCCGAATACAACATTAGTTTTCAGGATCGTCCATTACTTTTATCGATTTTATCGATTTTTTTTTGTAAAGTTTGACCTGCGGGGCTGGGAGTTTGCACAGGGGGGTAATCGAGCATGCTGATTACGAATACAACATTAGTTTTCAGGATCGTCCATTACTTTTATCGATTTTATCGATTTTTTTGTAAAGTTTGACCTGCGGGGCTGGGAGTTTGCACAGGGGGGTAATCGAGCATGCAGATTACGAACACAATATTAGTTTTCAGGATCGTCCATTACTTTTTCGATTTTATCGATTTTTTGAAAATTTGAGCTAGGGGGCTGGAATTTGGCATAGGAGTGTAATCGAGCATGCTGATCACCCCCCTTGGGGATGATCAGCATGCTCGATTACCCCCCTGTGCCAACTCCCAGCCCCCTAGCTCAAACTTTGCAAAAAAATCGATAAAATCGATAATAGTAATCGATAATCCCGAAAACCAATATTGTATTCGGAATCCCCATGCTCGATTACCCCCCTGTGCGAACTCCCAGCCCCGTAGCTCAAACTTTGCAAAAAATCGATAAAATCGATAAAAGTAATCGATAATCCTGAAAACCAATATTGTATTCGGAATCCCCATGCTCGATTACCCCCCTGTGCCAACTCCCAGCCCCGTAGGTGAACTCAGCGAAAAAATCGATAAAAATCGATAAAATCGATATCGATCGATGACGAAAAGTAGCCTATGACACCCGCCGGGGCCCGAAGTGTATGTGTGCCAAGTTTGGTCCGGATCGGTTCAAAAATGGAATTTTCTATTCGGAACATACGTACACACATACAGACAGACAGACAGACATACAAACAGACATTCAGCTTTATATATAAGATCTATCTCTATATATATAAAACTCAAAAATTGTCTGTTTGGTATGTGAGATATAGAAACGCCCGCCGCTCAACCGATTGGGCTAAAACTTTGCATACACTCAGATAACCGCCGGGGGCAGGCGGCCATGCGAATTTTGAGCAAGCGCGCACCGGAAAAATAGTTCGTTGATTTTTTGCGGCCCGCTTGCAGGAAATTGGAAGAAAGTTGGCAAAATTAAAGACTTGCTTGAAGAACAATCGCGGTTTCTTTATGGATTAGCTGCGGCGCAGTGGCCGCATCCTCGCGGGCTTTCCGCGAGAATATGCAAAAATTTCGAGGGCCGCACGTTCCTTTGTGGAGGACCGCGCAACCCCCAGGTACTTTCCGCTGAGAGAAAGTACCTCAAACTTGAGTAATTAAACCAACGGTGACACCTCTGCCACACAGAGTCTTACCTGCGCTCGACGTACGCCCGAAAATACCTAAAAAGAGTCCGAGCGCTTGCTGAAAGTTTGGCCAGCGCTCGCTGGAAGATATTATTTGACGAGCGCTCGCGGAAAATTCTGTATTGCTGCCCGCTGGCAGAACGCGGAAGTACCGCCCGCTGAAGGTTTGGCCACGCCCCAAAATTCTGCTGACCGCCTGCAGAAAAGCGCGAGCTTGCGGACCGCCTGTCCCCGGCGATTATCTGAGCAGATGTTCTTGCCCCCGGAGACGGTTTTAGGATACTATTTACTGAAATTCGCTGAGTCCTTTTACCGATTTATTGGTTTGTTTACGTTTTTCTAAGAAATTGGAGGCTTATCATGTTTCATCAAGCATTTCCTCATAGTCATGGTAAAGGAGGGCGGTGAAGCTCATTTTCACCTCAGGATCACGACGATGCAGTTTCGAAGCGGATGTCTCACGGTAAGTCATCCATAACATATAAGAGGGGGGGAAGGGCTCCAGTGCAGGTGACCAATGGCCCGGGCTGGGCCGGGAAAGCCAACTACTCAGATAACCGCCGGGGGCAGGCGGCCATGCGAATTTTGAGCAAGCGCGCACCGGAAAAATAGTTCGTTGATTTTTTGCGGCCCGCTTGCAGAAATTTGGAAGAAAGTTGGCGAAATTAAAGACGAATGCTTGAAGAACAATCGCGGTTTCTTTATGGATTAGCTGCGGCGCAGTGGCCGCATTCTCGCGGACTTTCCGCGAGAATATGCAAAAATTTCGAGGGCCGCACGGTCCTTTGTGGAGGACCGCGCAACCCCCAGGTACTTTCCGCTGAGAGAAAGTACCTCAAACTTGAGTAATTAAACCAACGGTGACACCTCTGCCACACAGAGTCTTACCTGCGCTCGACGTACGCCCGAAAATGCCTAAAAAGAGTCCGAGCGCTTGCTGAAAGTTTGGCCAGCGCTCGCTGAAAGAAATTATTTGCCGAGCGCTTGCAAAAAATGCTGTATTGCTGCCCGCTGGCAGAATATGCGACCGTAAAGGAAGTGCCGCCCGCTGAAGGTTTGGCCACGCCCCAAAATTCTGCTGACCGCCTGCAGAAAAGCGCGAGTTTGCGGACCGCCTGCCCCCGGCGATTATCTGAGAGTATATATATAAAACTCAAAAATTGTCAGTTTGGAGGGTATGTGCGTTATAGAAACGCGCACCGCTCAACCGATTCAGCTGAAACTTTGCACACATATGTTTTCGACCCCTGCGCAGATGATAGGCTACTTTTTGCAGCGATTCGTTGGGTCCTTCTATCGATTTATTGATTTGTTTACGTTTTTCTAAGGAATTGAGGGCTTATCATGTTTAATCAAGCATTTCACCACAGTCATGTAAAGAAGGGCGGTGAAGCTCATTTTCACATCAGGATCACGAGGATGCGGTTTCATCAAAGCGGGTCCCAGGGTAAGTCATCCACAATGTATAAGAAGGGGGTGGGGGGGGGGCTTGCAGGTAGGTGACCAATGACACGGGCTGAGCCGGGAAAGCCAACTAGTCTATATATATAAAAATCAAAATTGTGAGTTTAGAGGCTATGTGCGTTATAGAAACGCGCGCGGCTCAACCGATTCAGCTGAAACTTTGCATACATATGTTTTTGACCCCTGCGCAGATGACAGTCTACTTTTTGCGGCAATTCCTTGGGTCCTTCTATCGATTTATTGATTTATTTACGTTTTTCTAAAGAATCAAAAGATTATCATGTCTAATCAAGCATTTTCCCATCATCATGTGAGGAAGGGTGGTGAAGTTCATTTTACTTCAGGATTACGAGGATGCGGTTTGGAAGCGGATGTCCCAGGGATAAGTCATTCATAACATATAAGAGGGGGGAGGCTCGCAGTGCAGGTGAACAATGGCCCGGGCTGGACCGGGAAAGCAACTAGTGATATATAAAACAAAATTGTGAGTTTGGAGGCTATGTGCGTTATAGTAACGTGCGCCATTCAACCGATTCAGCCGAAACTTTGCACACATATGTTTTCGACCCCTGCGCAAATGATAGTCGTTGGGTCCTCCTATCGATTTGTTGATTTGTTTACGTTTTTCTAAGGAACTGAAGGCTTATCATGTTCAATCAAGCATTCTGCCATAGTTATGTAAAAGAGGTCGGTGAAGCTCATTTTCACCTCAGGATCACGAAGATGTCTATAGTCCGCACACACGAAAAACAATTGATTACTTAGAGAAGGTTCAAAATAGTTTTACTAGGAAACTGTTGATAAGAACGGTCGGATTCAGATACGATCAGATACCGAGCAGTCGGGTTCGTAACGCAAATCTGGGTATACCTACTCTTGCTTACAGAAGGAAAAAATTCGATTTGATTATGGTGCATAAAATTCTATTTGGTGAATGTAAGCTTGACGCAAGAAATTTTATTGCTACTAGATGTTCCAATACTAGAGGAGGGACTAGGAAGCTTATAATACCAAGGGCAAGGCTAAATGTAAGGAAAAATTTCTTTACGTGCCGAGTGGCCCACGATGTGGATACGATTATGAGAAAAAAAATGTTCGTAGCAAAGCTATCACTGTTTAAAAAGTTTCTAAGAAGCTACCTTCAGTCTTCGTATTAACAATTCTACCTTTTTGTCTGTTTGTTTAGTTTAGCAGTTCGTTCTATTTGTTGAGTTTCTTCCACATTTTTTCTTTGTTGTTGTTTTATGTTGACATAGGAACTTTCCTATGCAATAAATAAATAAATAAATGTGGTGAACCGACTTGGGCGCCGCAGGTAGGTCATCCAATACATGAAAAAAGGGGCGGGAGGGGGGGGGGGGGGGTTCGCAGTGCAGTAATTTTGCTGGCAACCGCACCATCTACCTCATGTTCTGTGAACAGTAGCCCGGGCTGGACCGGGGAAGCCAAAGTTCAAGATAAGCACCGGCTAAGGATATGACTGAAGCCGCAGAACCATACTTAAAAAATATACAAATAGCACACCTGCAGAAACTGAACGCATCCAAAGTCAGAAGAAATCACACCGCGAAGAAAGTGGCGAAATATGGTTCAACTGTGAGAGGGAAACTGAGCACAAATAGGATAAGCAATGTACGGCAACAAGATAATAGCAACAATGGACACAGATCTTACATTGAGATCGAATTGCGACAACAGAAAGGAAAAAGCGTGGAAGATGAAGAGCGTGAGCGATCGCACTTAGAACAGTAAGAATTTGGTAGTTTTGCACTTCTATGACAAAAGTGGCTGCGAGCTTCTGGCGGCTGCTACGGGCTGCCAGCAGTGGCTACGGGCTGCCACGGGCTGCTAGACGGCTGCCGACGCGTTATGAAGGCACCCTGAGATAACCGCAATCATTTCCAAACTTAGTAATGTTCGATGAAAATGAGGAGGTTTAGCTGAGATACTGCGCGTTTCTTACAAATCATATTTAGCATGCTTGAAGTCCGTCACATGGAGAGTAAAGTTGCAGGTACTTAAAAGACACAAAAAGAGTTTATTCGCAAAGCCGCCATTAAAGTCGGGTAGGGATAACGTGCTCCAAAAAAATTCCTGCTCCAATCACAAGTAATCGCTCCATAGGCACCCGCCATACTTGATCCGCTTAATCCACTTGATCCACTTCATCCACTTCACTATTGGCCAGTTCACTGAATTGACCAATGATGAAGCGGATCAAGCGGATCAAGTGGATTAAGCGGATCAAGTATGGCGGGTGCCTAAGGTGAATCTACGGTTACTAGATCGCTTATGTAAATGAAGCTTGCGTTGCAGCCTGCTTATTGTTCATCGAAACAAATTTCTCGAGATCTAGAAAAAATCAAGCCGTCCCATTATTTTCCGACCACCTTAACATTAGAAGAAAAGGGCTCTACGTCAGCTAGTTCGAGATTTCTGAACAGAAAGTGATTTTTTTCCGAACAGAAAATGTCAAAATGTAGATGACATGCCCGATTTTTCTTATACGTACCAGTTAGTTGTACATAATTTATTGGTGATACCTGCTTCTAGGTCAAATACCATGATTGGCATAGCAAAAGAGACAAAATTCTTTGTGAAAATGGAGACCAAATGACTAAATAAGATTATAATTTTTACCAAGTTTAGCCTGAAATTGCCACACTTGACAGCAAGTTACACCTCGCTCAGGAACTTCAGAGCATTTATTCAAATGGATATTGAAATCGCGCCGCTCAAAAAATCTTTGCGAACTTTGCAAACGATAGAATATCCATTCCAGAGGACGAAGATATCTGTCAAGAGCAGCGCTTAGTGAAGGGCAATAATGTAGGAAGAATATGATTACAAGTAGTAAGAGCTAACAAAGCAAATGAAGGAGAAGTGATGATCACCAAAATATTCAGATGACCGAAAACACTTAAAAATGGATTTCCGGATGATCTATAAACAAAAAACGATTCGCCATGCTGCAGGCATTACAATGACTCTACGTGCAATTTAGTACTCCGCTCAAAAAGCTGCGTATATTTTCAATAAGCATGGATAGAAAAACTAGTAAAATCTTCGCACTTCCCCATATGGATCATCATGCGGGAAGTTTTGACAAAAATGCAAGTACGAAGCACTGGAAACTGGTAGCTGGACTTTCCATGTGGAACAAACCCAGCCGACAAATGGAGACGCAAGCAGACAACGAGGTTCGGCAGCGCCCCCAAATCGATCGCTGATGTTGAGCGTGCCGAATACACCCAACTAACGCAAAAATGCACGCACCTTGCGCGAATGAACTACGATCCCTTAGAACTCACCATAGATACTTCATCCACTTTGTCCGCTTTGCTGTTCGTCAAATCAATGACTGCCCTTGTAAAGATTAGAGGCCCAGTGACTTTGACATGGGAGAAATTCCGTCGGTGGGCCAGAAAACCCTGGACAGAGCGCTTCTCTAACTGCTGTGAAAGTTTGCTGCTCCAGAAAGTCACGTTGCAATTTTGTGTCCCGACTCTTGATCACCCTAACCTGACTCGAGAATACAACAGTTATGTTGCCGATCACCTTGCAAAAGAGTTTGATAGTTTTCCAACTCGACTAATCATGAATAACTATCACAACCAAGCAAGATTAGGGTATGCAATGGACTCATGTCGGGAGAATTGTGAGACGATGAAGTCGAAGTATCCTCAATTCATTTATAACTTGATATGTGGAAGTGCGCACTCTGCACTGCATGCGACGGCTAAAACCTTTCCTAGTCTAACGAACCTTAAATTCGTGTTTTACTATCTGGCATATATCCAACAAAAACAAAAATAGACAAACAGACGAGGAGAAGTCATTTGAAATGAGCAGGATCTAATCTTGGAGTTCGTCAGATAGCGCACATGGTGTGCACTACACGTATTAAGTTACGAATGACTCGACGATAAATATACGCGATTCACAGCACGCGAAGACTGCGGACGTATCCGCGTTTCTCCGATCGAGCGCTCTTTCGTTTCTCTTACCATCTGCTGTCTCTCCCACGCAGGAACTATCTTGGTCGGATGCAACGGCGCTCAGTCTTTGCGTGTTATGAATCGCGTATGCTTCCTTTAATCGGCCCTTCATACACTACTTGGAATTAGGGAGAGAACGAGTTCAAGTTTATCTAGACATTGTGCGTAAGCGCACTCGCGTTTGCTTTCTCAGATGGTAGAAACCCATGTCCATGCACGAAATTAGAGCCCTGGCCATACGTACAGCGATTTCATCGCCGAAGAATTTCGTGATTGCAGCGACGAAATCGCGACTATCAAATCGCTCATCGCGGGTTCTAGACCTACCATCCAACGATTAGGGCAATTGCACAAGCACACATTTTACGTAAACCTTTGTGCAGTATTCACATTTACCTTGGTTTACTGATCTGGGGCGGTATGCATCAATCTCCCGTTTTGAAAGCGGGCTATCATTTTCAATAGAAAAACGATTGCCCGGCCGGGTTGGCCGCCCGACCTGTAATGATGAAGCTGCGTTTTTCTATTGAAAATGATTGCCCGCTTTCAAAACGGGAGATTGATGCATACCGCCCCTGATGAATCTGCCTTCTGCCTATAAATGATTGTGAAATCAATACACAGACGCGTAGCCATACTCCAATCTCAATATTCCACTGTTTGAGTTTATTAACTGTTGTAATGGCTAGGAGGAGTACGCCCGATGATACCGGGCGCAAAGCATCCCGGTGCTTGCAAAGACATCAAAGAGGCGAGAACTTTCATACCGCTGATCAAGAAAATTTTTCGTCATTGTACTGCAGCCGCGAGTACTTTTTTGATTATCACGATGTAGAGCAGTCGTTTTGGCTTCGCTATGAAGAATCCAAAAGTGTTTCTCAGATTTTAAGTAGAGAATCAAATGAACAAATGGGTGTTGAATTTTTGAACTTGTCATGTAGTATCAGAACTCATGCTTATAAAGATTTACTCTCATTTATAAGCTGTGAATGGAGGCTATCGAACGCAAAATTGATAGATCAAGTAATAAATAGCGTGCTAGCACTCCAACTGCGCTAAAGGCATTGTGCCGTGCCAAACTGATGTGATTGTCGTGAACATTCTGAGCTATCGAATTCAGTGATTCAAGTTACTCACCTTCAAGCTAGTACCTGAAGGCAGTGCCCAGGCAAGAAGTCGATTTTGAGACTTTGTGCTTATGCTGACATATATTGTGTTGTGATTGAGGAACATTCAATGGAAAAATGCGAATAGATGATCATTCAACCAACGAATGCACTTCCTTTGAAATCCTCCTTCAGGTAAAGTTTTTCTAAGCGTTACTTGCGCAGCGTTGAAAGTTGTGGAATGTGCACACCTTAACGACAGGTTTCGAGCAAATTTGTTTCGGGTCAGGGAGCGCGCTCTCCGCAGCCAGCGTGCAACTAGAGACGCGAGCATGTTTGCAGAACCAAATAAGTCAGAAAAAGTAAGAACTGTAGTTGATGATTAGACAGAGAGGGATGGAGAAACTTCACTTTGTACCACTCTGTATACAAGTACAGTCGAGTAGATTTCCTGCTTAATATAGTGTCCCTGCAGACGCGACAACGCTGGGGCGTCAATAAATGCCTTGCGAGTTTCCGAGCCAGTGTTTTCCAGTGTTTTCTTTGCTTATTTCATGCTTTTTAGTTGATTCGTTGCTGATAAAGAGGAAAAGGGTAAGTTAAAGAGTAGTGTTTTCTGAGAAGTTCTATCATCGCATATTCACAGATATCCACGTGGAATCATTTCGCGTCAGCTTCTTGTCTATTTTTTTTTGTTTGTTTCTTCTGTCACTTCTTCTTGCAAACCTCCTCCTTCTTGTGAGGCGTTTCTTTGAACGCTAGTTGGCTTGTCTTGCAGCAACTTCGGATTTCATCCATAAAAAATAGCATTTTAATCAAGTACTTC
The DNA here is from genome assembly GCA_958299035.1 of Cylicocyclus nassatus. Taxonomy (NCBI): domain Eukaryota; kingdom Metazoa; phylum Nematoda; class Chromadorea; order Rhabditida; family Strongylidae; genus Cylicocyclus; species Cylicocyclus nassatus. The sequence goes on from CATQJL010000112.1 coordinate 88,713,837, forward strand.
ATGTGATAAAGACAATAAGTCAATCGTAAAAACCCACTAGCGTTCAAAGAAGTACCTCACAATAAGAAAGAGACATGAGGTGACAAAGAAATAGACAAAAAGCTGAAGCGAACTGTTTCCACGTGGATATCTGTGAATTTGCGATGATAGAACTTCTCAGAAAACAGAAACTACTCCTTAACTTACCCTTTTCTTCTTTATCAGCAACGAATCACCTAAAAAGCATGGGATTAGCAAAGAAACAATGGAAAACACTAGCTCGGGAACTCGTCAGGCAATTATTGACGCCCCAGCGTTGTCGCGTCTGCAGGGACACTATATTAAGCAGGAAATCTACTCGACTGTATAGATGATTTTATGATAGATGGACATGAAAATTAAGAAGTTTATCTAAGGAAGGAACAAACTCTATAGAATCGAGACAGTAGATGATTTAGAACTGAGTCGGACGAAGTTATCATAAACAATAATCATCATGAAATGCAGGAAGAAAGCAGATCCTTCCTAGGTATTTGTGGAGAAAATGGGAAATATGGCGAACAGGACGATGTAGCAGGTGTAACTTCCACCTGAAAACATATTTTTATGGAAAGTCTAGCACACAGTGTCACTCATGTGCTCCCTTTTCTGGCTTGGGGTCTGCCTTGATGATTAGAGGTTCGCACGCAAGACATGCAACAGGAAGTACGTAATTGACACTGATTTTAGAATGATATATACATGTAAATTGGCAAAACTGATGTGCGGGAAAGCATTTGCTTGGGAGGGGACAAGCAAATCTATCGTCAAATCGCCGACCGCATGGACTGTACAAACGCTGCGGATCACGCGCAGCCAGGCTGAAAGTTGCGAGAGCACGAAATGTACAGTAAATTTCGACCCGCTTTAGGCCCCGGGCAGACTTCACGCGATTTGATCGTCGCGACTGAAACGCGACGAGACAACTGTTACAACATCATTCCATGCCGATCAACTTGCATTCGGTTGTGATACTTTTCCAGACCGAAATTTTTGAATGTGAAATGAAAATGAATGGAAATCTTGGCGATTAGATCGCGACGATTAAGTCGCGTGAAGTCTGACCGGGGCCTTAGGCGGAAATTGGATTGGCGGGCGTCCGCCTCGCAACAGCTCGCGCCATTTCGCAGCTACAGTATAACCTATCGTGCTGAGAACCGAGGTCTGCGCCTCTTCATTCTTCCCAGTCTTTGCTTGGCAAAATGCCACCGCTGTGCGCTCGCGAAGCCTCTAGCGGTGCGCAAGCGCGCTCCTCGTGAAATGTTCCGCGCCTAATCCGGGATGAAATCGACTGTACAACAGCGAATTTGTACTGGGACAAGTACATTACATCGCGGCGCGTGCTCCGCAAAAATGTCCAGTCCGTGCGGTTAACGAAACGACGGTAGCTGGCTGGCCGATAGGGTGACGGCAGAAAAAAAATCAAACAAATTCGTGATGGTGCAATGTTCAATGTAAAAAGTGACAATAAAAAGGTTAAGACCGCAACTGTAAGGAAAAAAGCAGTGATACGATTAATACCTGAACAGACTGAATTGGCAATGATCCATCCTTCACTTCTCGATACGTACATGTTTTCATGAACATTAGATAGGTTTACCTTGGCCGTCACTAACAGAGATTTGGCCTATATGCAGAAAACACCCTAAAGTTGAAAATCGAAATGCACATAACGTACCATTCTCATCAGCCAATTTCTTAAGAACTTTCTTAGGGATCGTTCATACCGCGCACAAAGGCGGACGAAGGCGGACGAAGCCGGACGAAGTCGGACAAAGGCGGACGAAGGCGGAAGAAGGCGCGTCTTGTCTCGTCTCGTTTCTCTCGACACACACATACACACACTCACACACGCCTCGTCTCGTTTCTCTCGACACACACACACTCACACATGCCTTCGTCCGCCTTTGTGCGGCTTCGTCCACCTTCGTCCGCCTTTGTCCGGCTTTGTCCGGCTTCGTCCGCCTTCGTCCGCCTTTGTGCGCGGTATGAACGATCCCTAAGGCCTCGGACAGAGTTCACGCGATTTGATCGTCGCGATTCCATCGCCGCAATTTCCATTCATTTTCATTTTATATTCAAAAATTTCGGGCTGGAAAAGTATCACAACCGAAATGCAAGCTGGTCGGCATGCAATGAACTCGTAACGGCCCGAGGCCTTAAAGGCAGTGTCTCACCAAAGTTGAGGTCGCGGGGATCTTTACATATTCTATTATAGGGACCTCTAGATAGGCCATTGCAACAAGTCCCACTCAATTTGACCCCCTCTACGCTGAGAAAAATTCGCGCAAAGTGGTACGCGGAGAGCCAGTTGGTACGCGCGAACGATCCTTCGGTCTCCCCCTTCACGCGTTTGAACATGTCCCTCCACTTGGCATCCACCTCCCCTCTGTTGCTGCCACTGTGGCTGAAGCTGAAGTTGGAAGGTACAACTCGTCCACGTTGCTTCCGCGGGGCCTCCAGTGGCCGTATTCATCAACGAAACCCGAGGGTTCCGGAACCCACTGGGTTAGTGCTTTTGATGAATATCGATTCTACTCCAGGGAAGAATCGATATTCATCAAAAGCACTAACCCAGTGGGTTCCGGAACCCACGGGTTCCGTTGATGAATACGGCCACAGAAAACGCGGTTTTTGGGAACTTCGTGCGATTTTAAGCCCATACAGTGCTAGACAGGGTCCAACAGGCTTCCAAAATGCAAAAATTTCGGCAACTAAATTTTGGTGAGACACTGCCTTTAAGCAACAATCATCCGCGCGACTGGACTTGCTTTGTCGCCATTAAGGATCCAGAAAAACAGCTGGAAGTAAAGCAAGTACAAAATGCGCATATGAATTGTGAACTTACGTCGCCTTCGGGGTCCATAGAAGTGATCACTGCTAAACGAACATGCGACATCATACATAGCATGCGAATCGAAAAAGGTAATTAGGGTCCTAAAGATGGAAGGCTGCACGAGCGAAAACTTTTCACTCAAATGGTAAAAAGATTACCTACTTCACCGTTTACTCTGAAGTAGATAGATGTGAAGAAACAGCAATACTTAGAAGGCTCTACCACACACTGACATGCTGTGCCCTAAAATTCGGTAGTTCAAGTGACCATGCTGCAATCGGTCGTGACTATCATCGAACCAATTTCATCCATTCACTGACTCCAACACCAATAAAAACATGCTGATACTGCTCAACAGTTGAATCAAAAGTGTACAAAGAAGTGGACTACAGTATTACTCAGTTAGAAGTTTCGAACAAAGGGAACGGCCATAGGTTGTCGGTGTTGTCGATGTTGTCGGTGTTGTCGGTGTTGTCGGTGTTGTCGATGTTGTCGGTGGGGTGGAGGAACGAACACCTCAATTAGGCACCGCCTCCGCGGACCACTGGTCCCAACACGATGCACAACAGTAGGACGAAAGGACCAGCAGCCCGCGGAGGCGATGCCTAATTGAGGCGTTCGTTCCTCTACCCTTGTCGGTGTTGTCGGGGTTTCCGAGGGCCGGTCGTTGTAGGACCTCATGATAGCCTCCACGTTTCGCGCGCTCTCTAAACTGTCTCTGACCCCGACAACCCCGACAACACCGACAACACCGACAACATCGACAACATCGACAACACCGACAACCTATGGCCGTTCCCAAACACAGAAACACTCGTAATATCTGCTCCGAGACGAAGGCGGTCGCCCAAATAGGTTTAAAGCATGCGAAGCTGCAGCGCGCGCAATTGTCAACCACAGGGCGCGCGCACGCTCGGTCAGCGGTCGCTCACGGGAGCGTGCGCGCGACCCGTGGTTGACAATTGCCCGCGCGCCGCGTGCGCGTTAGCCTTGTATGCTTTCAACCTATTTGGGCGACCGCCTTCGTCATGGAGCAGATATTACCTATAGTTACAAATGGCTGCGAAGAGCGCGGCCCATGTCCCAGTGCAAATCTGTATTCCGCGCGGGAACCCTGGCGGTTAAGCGCGCACACCCTATAACTTTCAGCGCGAAACAAGTGACACTGAGGGAAAAACGACTCTTTTCTGCAGGAGAATCAAAAAAAACAAGTGGTTGTTAACGTGCATGATTCATCCTTCATCTCTTGCCATGTAGATCATTTTTCATTGATATGGTACCCCAAGAACTTGGCACGGATAAGAAAGTAATTTTGTGCTTAAACAGAGAGAAGCTTTCTACCGAACATGTTTCTTATACGCCAGCCACAAGAAGAAGAAAGCGCAGATCTAAGCGTCAAGAGGTAAGTATCATTTACTCTGAGACTAGAAGACCCTAGAACGTTTCAATTTCAAAAGCACTTTAATATATCTCATTCTTGATGATAGACCACTGGATAAAACCAATTCGAGCATGTTTAGAAAACTTTAGGTACAAAGCGTTTTTGAGTTTTCTATTCCCAGAATGGATAGTAGCTTGCAGGTGAGCATTGTAAGTTCAGATGGATCTCGATAGCTCAAATGTTTGGGAAGATTATTGTGTACGTCAATTTCGGCAGCTTAGGTTAGGCCTAGGTACCTCCAGCTCAAGTTGGGCGCTATCACGCTTTCCACTTTACTACTTATCACTAGATTTTGGTACTTAGTCTTTGATCATATTTGATGGGTGGATAAGTGTACAAAACATGAGTACGGCCTATGAGAAATATGTTGTTCAGATACTTCTTGCTTCTTTGCCTATCAATCCTCATCTGAACGCATTCGGAATGGTCAGAAATCAAATTGGCTAATCCAGACATGCTGCATACCGTTAGATGAAGCATAAAATGCTGATTTCGAATCTGTATCCCTTATTTGCTTAGCGCCATTGTGGACGAAGTTATGAGCCGTCAAAAGCCATTATGTTGCTAAGAAATCATGCATGCAAAGCGCAAATCCAACAGTAGTGAGCCATGTTCTGCTTGATGCTGTGCTAAAACATGCAAATGGTTTACTTTATACTCTTGAAGCCTAGAGGTGAGCTGAAAGGGCAATAATGTGCTGAATTTCGCAAACATGTGCGATTTTTTCACAATAAAACTGCTCATAACATAGTCCACAAAGGCGATAAGCAGATAACGAATACGGATTCGAAGTCACCGTTAATTCTGCATCGAATAGTAGGCAGCTTGCATGGATTGGCCACTTCGACTTCTGACCATTTCCTTGTTAGGTAGCTATTGCGAGGCACTGAGATAAAACTGCTTCCCATGTTGTCATGACCAAAATTTTCATGCATGCAGTATAATGAACTCAACGAACCTTCTTCACGATGTTTGATGGTGCAGATCACTTTTCACTTTTCTGACAGTGGAAAGAAACCCTGTGTTGTTGAACGAGAGTCCACCTTTCATAGTTGTTATAGATTACTTCAGAGCATGCAGATACTGTCCATTCTGCATAAGAAACAAGATGTGGATCCAGGACCCGGCACGAGGTGGGCAAATGACAAGCTAGAAATCGTTTTGATCAAAAGCAAAGGAGATATCGTTTTTGCGGGGTCCGGGATCCTCGAAAAAATTGATAGTTAATGCTCTCGCGTATCTCAACATGCTATATGCCTCAACAGAAGCACAGCAGAGTTCGCGCGCGTCAAAACGCGCCGTCGCTAGCTGCCGAACGCGACGTCGCTAACTGCCGCACGCGCGACGTCGCTTAAACGATGCTATTTGTAACAGCGTATATGAATAGTCTCAATGCATGCGTTATTACATGGCACCAAATTTCGTAAGCGAACGAAGAGAGGCTAGTGGAAACAAAGTATGAAAGATTATGAACAATATATATGAATGGAAGGTGTAATAAGCATTTTTTCCAAAAATTTTGCATAAGTGGTGAATGAAGACGTGAGCTCAAATGGCTCGTTTGCAACGCACAGATGACGATATGGTATGAGACTTGGTAGGTACATGGACACGGGCCTGCAGTGCAGAGGTGAGATAGTGGGAGCCAATTCTCCCCCTACCTTCACTTTTGAGCTGGTACAGGGTGACCACCTTCACTTTTGGAATAAAAAATTTTCTCGCTGGATGTTAAAGAAGAAAATAAGCGAAACAAATGCAAAAGAGATCATTGAAAGCATATTTTTATGTATACAGCGTCATAAATATCCAAAATAAACGTGCTCATCAAATAGTGTATTTGGAAGTAAAACTCAGCGGAACTGTACGTATTTTATTAACTAAATTTTGTTATAATATACAGCGAAGAAAGTAGATCGATCCAGACAGTAACGGCCGAGAACCAGAATTTTGAATACCCTATTTTCCGGCTTATAAGCCGCACCTTACATAAGCCGCACCCGTCGCAGCGAACATTGACGCGAAAGCGTCTCGAAAAGAGTTATTTTGCCAAGTGAAAACTTAGTGCGTTTCATGAGTCCTCTTCAGTGCAAATACTCCTTCTTCAGCTATTTTTCACTTTTCAAAATGCTTGCTAATTTTGATGTCACAGGTGGGAGGAATTTCGATACAGCCGATTTCAAACTCTGAAAACAGTTAAAGCAGCAGCAGTGAGCTTATCACCATTTGATTAAGATGTTACTACTAGTATTCAAACCTTCTTTGTTTCGCGGATTCTTGATGAATAGATTAAGATGGAATACTGTTACTCTTCGACTGTTTAGCCACAACCAAGATTGGTAATTTATTTATTTAGGCTAACGTTTCGGCAATAATTCGCTTTCTTCAGAGCCTGAAATGGGCGAAAACAATTTACAGACTACCCGATCAAACATCTCCTCAACCCTACAGGCAAAATTCTAAGCTTTCTTTCGACCACGAGTAGGCTGCCATACGCAGTACTCACCTTTCGTTCGCCGGTAAAGTTCTGGTGAGTACGAGCGAGTGCTTACTGACCGCTTGAGCAAGGAATTAAACATGTCTTCACTTGATCTTCATATTTGCAAAATATTCCATCTTTTTAAGATGGAATATTTTGCAAACAAATCACAGTTGAGAAGAAACCAAATGAAGATCGAAAGCAGAAAGCCAGCGATAGGTTGTTAGGCGAGATAGATAGTCCCCCAATTCACGATACAGGACGCACCCTATTTTTCTCCTAAACTCGACTAGCATGAACGCACCAAGAAGTTTCGCGACCAAAGAACCCTCTACCTGCTCCTTACATGGAAGAATTGTAAGGGAGAGTGAGCATTTCGCAAGGAAAAGTGGTTTGGTCAAGCTGCTTGCTTGAAAAAATGGAAAAGGTGCGTCATGTACTCGTGAAATTAGGGTTGGTGCTTGTGCAGCTTCACACATCGGGAACGACATCGCTTCAGCCCGCGCGCGATGAAAAGAACTGCGGCTTATACGCCGGAGAAGAGGGTAATTAAATAGTGAAAAATTGTGCGAAATGTCCACTGTTATAAATCTGTTGTTTGAAGATGTCACCAGTTGCGACTTTATAGGTTTTGAAGAGTAAATGGTGCTCTATCAGACAGTGAAAGAATCGAGTTGATTTGAGAGATAGTTGTCGAAAACCAGAATTCTAAAAATTTACGCCATTTTTGCGTGTTTTTTGACAGCTGACAGTTAAACTCATATAAATTTTGAATGTGAAAGTGCATGATGTTGCGACCTCATTGGTTTTGTAGAGTAAGGTTTGCCTTATCAGAATAATTCTTAGCCGTACCAATCCATTGAAACAGCGCCGAGATCCAGAATCTTGAAAAAGCAGGTAAAAAAGCGCTTTTTGAAATTCAACAGCTCATAACTTCTTCAGAACTGCATGAATCGTGTTGCGACTTCATAAGTTAGATTCTTCTCATCAAGAGCTTCCAGACGATTTACAATATGTGGGGGTTTGGGGCCTCCCACGAATTATGTCCTGGGAGGGGGGGGGGAAGACTTTTCATACCAGTCTTCCCTGGCGGCCTCCCTCCAATACATTAAAGTGGGCTAGGGGCCCCAAACCCCCACATATTAAAATCATCTGAAAGCTCTTGATGAGAAGAATCTAAACTATGAAGTCGCAACATGATTCATGCAGTTCTGAAGAAGTTATGAGCTGTTGAATTTTAAAAAGCGTGTTTTTACCTGCTTTTTCAAGACTCTGGATCTCGGCGCTGTTTCAATGGATTGGTACGGCTAAGAATTATTCTGATAAGGCAAACCTTACTCTACAAAACCTATGAGGTCGCAACATCATGCACTTTCACATTCAAAATTTATATGAGTTTAACTGTCAGCTGTCAAAAAACACGCAAAAATGGCGTAAATTTTTGAATTCTGGTTTTCGACAACTATCGCTCAAATCGACTCGATTCTTTCACTGTCTGATAGAGCACCATTTATTCTTCAAAACCTATGAAATCGCAACTGCTGACATCTTCAAACAACAGATTTATAACAGTGGAAATTTCGCATGATTTTTCACTATTTAATTATTCAAAATTCTGGTTCTCGGCCGTTACTGCCTCGATCGATCTACTTTCTTCGCTGTACATTATAACGAAATTTAGTTAATAAAATACGTACAGTTCCGCTGAGTTTTACTTCCAAATACACTAATTGATAAGCACGTTTATCTTATATACATATAAAGCCGAATGTCTGTATGCACGTATGTGCGGAATAAAAATCTTTATTTCTGAACCGATTTGGACCAAACTTGGCACACATATACTTCGGGGCGGGGAGCGTGCCATAGGCTACTTTTCGTTATCGATCCATATCGATTTTATCGATTTTTTGCGAAATTAGAGCTACGGGGCTGGGAATTGGCACAGGGGGGTAATCGAGCATGCTGATTACAAATATGTTATTGACAGGGCCGGGCGGAGTCGGGTTTGCCAACTAGTTTTAGAAATTTATGACGCTGTATACATAAAATATGCTTTCAATGATCCCCTTTGCATTTGTTTTGCTTATTTTCCGCGCACTGGCGGCAACGACCTGGAGAAGACGTTAATGCTCCCCCCGGTCGACGTTTTTAGGAGGTGAGTGTCCGGCGCTACCACCTTCACTTTTGGCAGGCCAGTGGTAGCTGGGAAGACTTCACTTTTAGCGGGCCCGGCTCCCCCCATCGCACCTCTGCTGCAGGGATTAACTGAGAAGTTTTATCAAAAAATTATATGACTCAAGGTTTGGCAAGCTTTTTTCTGAAAATTTCTCGCTACCAAAATAATGGAAAATGGCTCGTTTGCAGCGCAGAGATGATGAAATCGCGCGAGACTTGGTGTATATACGCGCAGTATAACTAAGGAACAAAGTATGAAAAAATATGAAAAACTTATTTGAAAGAAGAGCGTGCCCAACTTTTTTTCCAAATTAGGTGGGCATTTGCCCACCTAATGCCCACCTGAGGTAAGCAAAACTTCCACTTCACATAATTTTTTCAAAATTCTTACATAAATGTGCTCTGCACCTAAAGTTTAGTATATAGTGACATTTTGGTTCAAAAACTCCTCCTCTCCTTCTTGTTAGAATCCGAAATAGCAACGATGCCAATCCTTTTGAGGAAGAAAGCGCGCTCTAGTCGGACAACCTACAAAGCTGGCGGGATCAAGTAGGAAATCGTAAAAATCGATGGAGGCAAAGGTGAAATCGTTTCACCGATGTCCATTTGCCACCCTCGTGCTGGGCCCTGTGTGGATCCTCAATTTGCCCATCGTGACTACGCAAAAGGGGAACCAGATTTGTCTCCAAAACAAAAGCAAAAGCAAAAACGCCTATACGAGGCTCTTTAATCCTTAGCATCAAGAAACGGAGTCATGCTGCACTAAAGCTTGCTACTAGAAAAAGGTCTTACGAGCAAGTACATGCAAGAAGTTCACAGAAAAGATCAGTCATGTACAATCCCTAGTCTTTCATGGCTAACTTGCTGGTGCTGCTCAACGACACCCTCCCCAGCTCGTGCCATGACACTGATAAGCTGTCATCGGTTTAAGATCTTCGTTGGTTAGCCTATGTACTAGCTCAGATAGTAGACATCTGTGCTTGAATTGCACGCTTCGACACCAAACGCCCTGCGCGCTGGTCAAATTTGCAGGCCCCATTTTCTTTCGACTTGTTTCTTGGCGGAAATGTCAAATTTTCCTAATTTGCACTTCTTTCGTACTGTGATGCCCGTCGTGCTTCTAATTCGTGCCATCAGTTGAAGTTTCTGTGGACTCGTACCTATAGTTACAAATGGCTGCGAAGAGCGCGCCCCATGACCCAATGCAAATTTGGCCCCATTTAAATCTACAGTCGGTTTCACCCCGGATTAGGCGAGACATTATGCGTGGAGCAGCGCATGCGCATCGCTGGAGGCTTCGCGAGCGCATAGCGCTGGCATTTTGCCAAGCAAAGACTAAGGAGATTAAAGAGACGCAGACATGGGTTCTCAGCACGATAGGATATACTGTAGCTGCGAAACGGCGCGAGTTGTTGCAAGGCGGATCCCGCCAATCCAATTTCCGCCTAAAGCGGGCCGAAACTTACTGTACAGAGTCGGCTGCGCGGGCGGTCGCGTCGCGCGCGCAGCCTTTATCATTAGGTCATGCTTGCCGTGTGCGCAGCCGACTCTGTGGATTTGTATGCTCAGTCAGCTCATTATGTAATGTTCGGTTTCTTATTAGCAAGACTGACGGTTTTCGTGACAATCTATAAAGTTTGGTAGCATTGACACTGCATCGTTTTCCTTCAAACTGATTTTGTATCGCTTCTTGCACCAACCATCCACTAAGATGTTTTTGTGTTGATAGTCCGATTTGGCTTATCTTTCACTACAATTGCGATGCCTTTTCTGCGTTTGAATCTATTGGATCTCATGTTCACATCATTTGTGTGTAGTTTTCTCTATGTACTGGTAAATTTTTTTTTATGAATCTCACTTGCAATATTCATACTCAGTTGCGAAATGGACTGCACAGTTTCTGTTCGCCTTTCTTCATCAGTTGCAATCTTGCTGGATTTCCTCATTGGTATGTGCTTTTTATCGCGCATGCTTACAACGAGAATGATGTTTTCAGTCTGTGCACTCGTCATCTTTACTCTCACTTGCAACTGTCTCTGTCGCTTTTTGACGAATCCCAAGAAGGCGTAAAAAGTAATCCCTTTAGTTTTGGAAGTTTTGCTTTGGTGCATAGATTGTTTCAGGAGTTGGAGCTTCTCAAATGTAGTGTTTTTCATGGTCGCCTTTCTATGGTCGTCTTGAGGGCTGCTTCGACTATTCTTTCCGCAAAAGTAAGTTTTCCCTTATTCTTATCGATAGCAGGAACGAAGTTCCAAGTTTGGCTTAAAGGCAGTGTCCGGGCAAAAACTCGATTTTGAGATTTTGTGCTTACTTGGGCCTATTCGCTACGCTGAATCCGAAAATACACATTGTAGAGCGCAAAAATGGCGAAAAACGGCTCTAACACAGGAGGGAAATGAGCAGGTGGGCGGGGTCCTCCCCACTGCGAATTCACGTCCCCTGCTTCTGAAGCGACCTTCTCGCTTCCGGTTTCAAGTCAATCATTCGCACTTGATCGGTAGCGATGTCAGGACGGCTAGCGGATTCGAGAAAATCGCTCCGGGAGCTGGGAGCGTAAAATCGCACTGGGGAAAGCCCCGCCCACCTGCTGATTTCCTTCTCAGACAATCGCCGGGGGCAGGCGGGCACCGGAAAAATAGATTGCTGATCTCTCGCACCCCGCTCGCGGATTTTTTGCAAAGCAATCAGGACTTTTCGGAAGACCGCTTGCTGAATTCTCGATTTTTCAGAGATTCAGCAATATATCTGCAAAAGATAAGAGCGAAAAAGAAATTCAACAGGCGGTCTCTCAAAAATCCGCTGACTCAGCAAGTGGTCTTCCGAAAAGTCCTGATTGCTTTGCAAAAAATCCGCGAGCGGGGTGCGAGAAATCAGCAATCTATTTTTCCGGTGCCCGCCTGCCCCCAGCAATTGTCTGAGTTCCTGTCTTAGAGCCCTTTTTCGCCGTTTTCGCGCTTTCCAATGTGGATTTTCGGATTCAGCATGGCGAATAAGCCCGTATAAGCACAAAATCTCAAAATCGAGTTTTTGCCCGGACACTGCCTTTAAGTGATTCTGTTCAACCGGCCTGTTAGGACCAACCGAACATAAGATTTGATTGAAATTACGCGACAGTTTCCTAAGCTAACAACATTCGTCATGTCATCGTCGTCCCCGAAGCTGTCGGATTTCCCAAAGTGCACGAAGATCACGCTTCGCAAGAATTTGTTTTCACACCTGAGAGTTGTACATGAACTCTCAGATATTGAACTCAGTGAGTTGAGGACAGCCGTAACCTGTCAAGCGTCAGCTAGTGCTGATATTCCGGTGCTTTCTTGCCCAGTTTTTGGCGAATGCTGTAAAGACTATATGGCTCTCGCATTTCATCGCCATGATATGCATAGCAGTGACGGGGCAAATGGTGAGCCGCAGGATCATAGCATCTTCTCGCTGCTTCGCAAACGACGATCACTTTAAAGTAAGGCTTCAGTGTCCCTACATGAGCATTAAGATAGCTTAGGCGATTCTGGTTTTAAGTGGAGAGGGGGAGGAGTGGGTAGAAGAGAAGGGTAATAAAGGCTTTCAAGGGCGTGGTTGAAGATTAGCTACAATTTCTAAGCATGTAGAGTGCCGTTGGCTTGAAACCTTCCCACCCTCCCTTTGCTTCATCTACCAACTGTGGTTTTGTCGTATACAGCTAATGTTTAGGTTTGGCTGGATGCCCAGTGGAGAGAACCGGCACGACTCTTTATAAACGAACAAGCTGTGAACTCCAGTCTCAAACAAACTCCAATCTGCAACACAAGAACATCCGGCCTTAGCTGTTAGGACGGAGCTTTCTAAGCCAAGGGAAAGCTTTTAATGACTAAGGCCGAGCTTTTCACGGTAAGTGTTGGATAACAATGGCAGAAAAGCGATACTAAAGCAGATAGTTTCAGCGACAATCTCGCATCAAAAAGAAACAGATCAGAGAAGAATGATATTGTTCGGTGAGTTTTGATCATGGTTAGTTTACTGAATCCTCATCTCTTTCTAATTTTCAGTCCTGTTTACACACCACATAAATATCGTTAGTATCGCGTGCAATCTCCGGATGAAGCTGCCACTTTCATATGACGTGCTCAATTTCAGCTATTTTTTCCTTTGTGGCCTTTCAGTTACGTTTATACATACACTAGCTGATCTGCCCGGTCCAGCCCGGGAATGATCACTGATCGGGAATGAAGATAAGGTATTCGGTGGCATTGTAGAAACTGTGTAAAGAACAAAAACAAAATGTGAACACTTATTAGTCGGTAGCATATCTCTCTTTCTCCAAATCAAGTTCAACACACAAAACCTAAGCGAGCAGCGCGAGTTAATTGATAGCAGCGCTCATTGTTATTATGAGGATCATTTTTTGTGAAACTTTGCCGTTAACCGGCTACTTCATCTTCATTCACTGCTTGCCGTCAATTTTTTCGGCAGTACTTTGCACTCGCGCACTTTCCTGGTCCCAGGGATCAACTATAGCGAATGTGAGTTGTCGCTTGTCTTGACATTATTTCTGGTATTGACAAATAATTTGTGCGCAATCTCATGAAAAATTTTGACCTCTCATTGTTTAAATTGAGCATGTAACGAAGAAAGCATTGATTATAAGCGTAAATTGAGCACGCTTCCGTACAAAACACTCGCTACAAAGCACTCATGGTCTCTTGCACGCTAAGGTTTCCGCATAAGATACATTTAGTGCATCCATTTAAATGAGCAATTGAGACTCACATCAAGAACACTTTTCACTGCACTTCGTCAACAGAAGTTCACAATGAGACATGCCAGCCTTGTTTACATACCCCTGTTTTGATAGCAAATGATAAGAATCATTTTTAATGCAAAGTGCTGCAAATCAATAAATCGATAGAAGGACCCAACGAATCGCTGCAAAAAGTAGCCTATCATCTGCGCAAGGCTCGAAAACATATGTGTGTTAAGTTTCAGTTTAATCGGTTGAGCGGCGCACGTTTCTATAACGCACATACCCTCCAAACTGACAATTTTTGAGTTTTATATCTATCATGACTTATAATAACGGGCTAAGGATGTTTACGTGACTTTGTGTGTGTGTTTGTGTGTCTGTTACGAAATTCGTGGAGCGTGTTCCAGCAAACGTTCTGGGCCCAAAATTTGCACAGCACATGCTACCAGCACAAAACTCCACCATGCAAAAGCATGAGCGAATTCGTTGAGTGGATCCCTCAGAAATTGCGCGCCAAACGGGTCCACCTGGCTTCTGTACCGCAAAATACGGTCCGTATCACCTCTTTTTGCAGAGCCGTGGATGAGTTTGTTAAGCAAATGTGTAAGCGATGGAGTTTAGCCGAAAAAGTGATTGAAAGTTTACTACATAACGAAAGCGGCGCCAAAACGAATTGGTTGTGTAAATGGTCAATTTGGCAAGGTTCTAGCTAAGCGTTTGAGAAGGTTTTCGCACAGAAATGTACCTCACGGTTACTACTGCCTTTATGGCGACTACCAAGTCATGACAAATCCAAAAACCTATTCAAATTTGCGTTTGTCTTCCTGCGAAAAGTTTCATCCACGCGAAGTCACCGATCTCACGTGAAAAGACTTTCTAAATGAGTGGTTGTTTACATTATATTCGTGGTAGTTGGCATAGCGCGGTGAGTTCCAGTGCCACGATTTTACGAGAATGAGTAAGGCACATAGATAGTAGAGCCAGTGCGAACCTCTGCGAAGCAGAGGTGATGTACTGGTATATATATAAAACTCAAAAATTGTCAGTTTGGAGGGTATGTGCGTTATAGAAACGCGCGCCGCTCAACCGATTAAGCTGAAACTTTACACACATATGTTTTCGAGCCTTGCGCAGATGATAGGCTACTTTTTGCAGCGATTCGTTGGGTCCTTCTATCGATTTATTGATGTGCAGCACTTTGCAATAAAAATGATTCTTATCATTTGCTATCAAAACGGGGGTATGTAAACAAGGCTGGCATGTCTCATTGTGAAGTTCTGTTGACGAAGTGCAGTGAAAAGTGTTCTTGATGTGAGTCTCAATTGCTCATTTAAATGGATGCACTAAATGTATCTTATGCGGAAACCTTAGCGTGCAAGAGACCATGAGTGCTTTGTAGCGAGTGTTTTGTACGGAAGCGTGCTCAATTTACGCTTATAATCAATGCTTTCTTCGTTACATGCTCAATTTAAACAATGAGGGGTCAAAATTTTTCATGAGATTGCGCACAAATTATTTGTCAATACCAGAAATATTGTCAAGACAAGCGACAACTCACATTCGCTATAGTTGATCCCTGGGACCAGGAAAGTGCGCGAGTGCAAAGTACTGCCGACTCCACAAAAATTGACGGCAAGCAGTGAATGAAGATGAAGTAGCCGGTTAACGGCAAAGTGTCACAAAAAATGATCCTCATAATAACAATGAGCGCTGCTATCAATTAACTCGCGCTGCTTGCTTAGATTTTGCGTGTTGAACTTGATTTGGAGAAAGAGAGATATGCTACCGACTAATAAGTGTTCACATTTTGTTTTTGTTCTTTACACAGTTTCTACAATGCCACCGAATACCTTATCTTCATTCCCGATCACTGCTCATTCCCGGGCTGGACCGGGCAGATCAGCTAGTATATATATATATATATATATATATATATAGATTCTTTATGGTCATCGCTGTTATCTCATACTATATCTCTCGAAAATTGCGTCTGTGTCAAACTCTGAGTTATGAGAACATCACTGTTCGAGTCTAACAAGGGAAGGATAGTTGGATGCCGCGGCCATTCCTAATGATTTGTATACCAAAAAATGCGCCTTCGAATGCAGATTCTGAATCTGTGCTTGAGATCTGCGAAACGATCTTTTGAAGAAAGTTATGAACTTTTTTCCTTGAAAATTTAGCCTACTTTTGGGTAGTAAAAATCATCAGATTTGATCTAGCCTACCGTTTGATGCTACTGAAAAAAATTTTTAGACGTAGTAATATTTATTTAGACTATCTGCATCATACTTAGCATTTGGAAAGGAGAGAAAATTTTTTATTGATGATTTTGACCCTCCGCAGGAATGCAATTTTTTTAATGAAAAAAATCATAACTCCATTCAGATTATCGTTTCGCAGATATGAAAGACAGTCTACGAACCAGCATTTAAAAGCGCACTTTTTGGTATACAAATCATTATGAATGGCTACGGCATCCAAATATCCTTCCCCTGTAAGTTTTCCAGCTTGGAACTAAGTTGTTGACTGATTAAGTTGATGCTGAGAACGCTGTGCTTCTACGGCTCTTTATAATTCATTCGTTAATTCACTCAGAACTCACTTCAACAATTATGCTAGAAAGCTCTTCGAAAGCCTCAGGTGCATGATCTGATATTCATACTGTGTTGGTACTCTATGATTGTGATGATACTCTGTGATTGTTCTTGCACGATTCTTCTGACCGTTATCAGCCAAACACTTTCTCAACAGTTAAGAATGCAGACTTCATAAGAAATAAATAACTATCAAAGCTTTTGAACTATGATCTATCCCAGATGATTTACCTAGACTTACTGTTTCACTGCCATTCTGTGGCCACCAACCTCAAGATTAAGACTGACGTCTGGATATCATAGCATTCGTATTCTGAAGCTGGAAAATCAAGTCAGTACGCAATTATGATGAACGGGTAGCATGAAATGGCTACAGTCAACCTTTCTCGGGTAAATCTGACAAGGTTTATCCATGAATACGACCACTATAGCAGGAGATGGGTGACCGCTGCAAAATTACATGTGCAGCATTGACTCATGGTAGCCATCGTAATTTTCTGTAGATGTGCGATTTATTGTTTAATGGATGTCTTCACAAAGGGCATCCAGTTTTCGAGTTCTATTTTTGATACTAACTTCTCCGGAACTGACGCACTCTGATAATCGCTGTCGTGAACATCATCGTAGCTACGAAGAGAGCAGAGATCGCCGAACAAGTGGAACAAACTGCATCCAAGCATTTTCGCCTTTTGGCGTCCTTACGTAACGAATGGATCGCCGCGCGCTACAATATGATCCGCCATAAAACGTTCCGAAAGCACCGTTTCCACGAATTCTCGTATTGCGACTCTAATCCGAAAAAAGCGAAATCCACGAAATCGAAACGCATTGCATGGATGGAATTGGTATCGTTCGTATTCGCCGCGACCCAGCAGCTATTCGTAATGATCGCATTACAAAGCCAGTCAGTTGTAAAGCCGCAAAAGCGTTTTCTATATATCGGACGAGTTATGTCTGCTATGTAGCGTCGCCAACCCAATTCGTAATGACTTTTCCGCTGGATACGTTGGGGTCTTTCATCAGTTTCTCGCGGGTCAAGGCGACTCTGACTTCATAAGAAACACACAATAGTCAATGCATTCGCCAAACTTAAGGAGAAATAAAGTAGTGGTGGTTCAAGCAGCGATACAGAGAATCAGTCTCAAGGAAAACGACGCAGTGTCAATGCTACCAAACATTTATAGATTGTCACGAAAACCGTCAGTCTTGCTAATAAGAAACCGAAAATTACATAGTGAGCTGACTGAGCATACAAATCCACAGAGTCGGCTGCGCACACGGCAAGCGTGACTTAATGATAAAGGCTGCGCGCGCGACGCGACCGCCCGCGCAGCCGACTCTGTAGATTTAAATGGGGCCAAATTTGCATTGGGTCATGGGGCGCGCTCTTCGCAGCCATTTGTAACTATAGGTACGAGTACACAGAAAGTTCAACTGATAACACGAATTAGAAGCACGACGGGCATCACAGTACGAAAGAAGTGCAAATTAGGAAAATTTGACATCTCCGCCAAGAAACAAGTCGAAAGAAAAAAGAACTGTTCCAAAAAAAAAACAAACAGGGAAGAAACTCAGTTTCAGCGATATCGCCCCGTCGCTGGTTTCAAACTTGCGACGCAATATCGCAAGATTTCGACCAAATCGCGGCGATACCGCTGGAGTAGGGTTGTTTCAGACTGCCGCACTGACTGCAACAGACTGCAGCAGACTGCAGCTGACTGCAGCTGACCGCACTGACCACACTGACCGCACCGGTCGCAGGCCTCTTTCCTTGAAAGGAAAAACAACCGCGATTATCAAAACAGCGTGATTTGCTCATGAGAAGATCATAAGTTCCATCAGAATTCTTCTCAATCAAATTTTGGATAGTTTTCTTTGGTATGTTCGTATTTGTTCTAATTCTTCCTATCATTGCATAAACCTGTTTTGTAACATTCTAAACCTTGTTGCCTTTTGCTTTTACGTATATATTGTTGTTGTTTGTTTAAAGCACAACTATTTATCCTCTCCGCCTGCAGACTTCAGCCGCTGCGGTCGTTGCGGTCAATGCGGTCAGCTGCAGTCTGCTGCAGTCTGCTGGAGTCTGCTGCAGTCAGTGCAGTCAGCTGCAGTCTGCTGCAGTCAATGCAGTCAGCTGCAGTCTGCTGCAGTCAGTGCGGCAGTATGAAACAACCCCTAGGTATACCTATGGCCCTGGGCAGAGCTCACGCGACGAAACCGCGCGATCTCCGGTCGCGTCGACTTGCACGAAAATGGCGACTGGGACGCGACCACCGAGTCGCTCAGTCGCCGGAGGCGTGCATACCTCCGACGCGATTTCATGCAATTGCACAACACTTCACACATTGTACGTACTCTGATTTATGAGTGAAAATCAGTGCTCTCGCTGACTTTATTACATCACTGTCTCAAAAAAGGTGTAACAGCAGACAAAGGAAGTTCGAAAGTTTATCAAATAGCATCCGACTTGACACCAATCACAACTATGCACCCAAATGGTCAACAATAGGAGGAGAAGTCAACGACATCGTGATTCTGGAAAAAATTGCTCATTCAAATGAGTGTGGAAGCATCAATTAGGAATAGGAAACAAGTACCAGCAAGGCCACCAGTGGCTGCGGACATTCCGAAAGAACCGTCACGCGACAAAACGATGATTTCAGAGCTAGAAACGTCATCCATGTGCTGCACATGATAGACGAAAATACTGCTAACCTCATGCAAAGTCTCGTAGTTTGCTGCATACAATTGTCAAGGTAGACTGTGAGCATATTCTTCAAGTCGATGCGCAATCGAACAGGGTAGGGCTTGTAACGGATTTTTTTGGCAGCCTAGGATATTAGATGTAGGAAAATGTAGATGAAAGACAGGAAAAAATGCGAAATGAGGACTAACTGTTTTCATAAAACAATGCAAGGATAGGCATAAATTGGCATTTGCAACATTTCATGCAAAAACACTTATAATCAAAAGAAAAAACAGCAACTTACAACAACAACATCGAAAATGCAGTCCAGAATCGGCGCGACGGTCGCCCCGTCGACTCGCAACGAGCGACGCGACATCGCGCCGATTCGGTAAAATCGCGACGATATCGCCAGGTGAGCTATGAACGCCGAAAAGTGTGGCGCGATCCGTCGCGCCGCGCAGCCATCACAAACGCGTCGGGACCCACACTCTAAACAGCGTGGCGTGGAACACTTGTCCAAAATGAAATGTCCTCTCACTCAACATGGCGCACCCAAATTTTGCCACTGTGTTGGGTATGACGTAAGCTACAATCGCAGCTGCTGTTCTGCCAAACTCTGACATCGCAGTGAGGGTTACGGTAGGTGTATGATAGGAAGGGAAAAATTATAAAATTCGACAGATTCTTCTGAAACTTGGCATAGGGGGGGGGGAGGTTATCCGACATGCTGATCACGAAAACGATACTGAAGTTGCGCGATAAGGGCTTTTTTGTAAGATCACTGTAGGTGTACGATATAGGGTCCCATCCTAAGCAAGGAAAGAGGCGTTTATTAACAATTGAATATGATATTCGTGTTTACCATGCCAAAAAACCTTCATATGTAAAGACTCGGGTAACTTTGTGGTTTTCACTCCTTATTCATTGACGGCTGTCACCAGCAGCCTTGCGTACAGCAACTCTCATGAAATGTTAGGGCGCCAAATCTCGACTTGGCCCTAAATTTTATTTCTTTTTGGGTGACCCGGTTAATTCATCCTCTAGCAACAATTTAAACACGATTCCGGATGATTGCGCATGGTCTAGACTGCTAACAACATCATTTTGCATTGAAACCCCAAAAATTTTCAAAATTTATAAGTTTTCGAAAAATGCCTGAAATTTCTCTAATTCGTTTTCAAAGTCCAAACAACTTTGGTGAGTTGTAGCCCACACTACGCTCTATACACTGCCCAAGTTTGAGTGCGCTACATCCAAAAAGAGTTAAGTTATGGAAGTAGTTGCAAAACTTAGTTTCCAGCCTATTATCTTTTGGAATCTGCCAAGGCAATACAACGGGGCACTCTCCTCCCCCATATGCTTTATTGTTGTGCTATACGTTCTCCTACAATGTTAAGAAGAGATTCACGCTAACGAGAGCAGGCCAGATTATACGTCGTACGAAATATAACTGCGATACATGAACTAACAAGGATGTGCAGAGAAACGCCCCGCCTCGCCGAGAGAGTACCTAATTATGCGCGCATGCACATCAAATAAGGAGCCAGATGGTTTGCAGAACAGTGACGTAAACTCTTGACGGTGTTCGTAGTCAGTTTCCAGACTGTATGCACTTTAAGTGCAAATTATTGAGCTTGCTTGAGCTCCGCATGGAAAGTGCAAATATAAGAAATTTCGAGCAACCGTCAAAGATCACATCCTCAGTGACAAACAAGCAAAGAGACCAGGTGCATGTCATGTACGAAGCTCAACAATAACGAAACATTGATTCCAGACTACCAAATTAGTACAAATGTCTAACCCCCATTCCTGTCATGGATTGGAAAAATGTTGCCCTATTTTGCTTTATCCAGCCTAATGCTTCTTACAATTACAATTAGTTTTCGAGGGGAACCCTATGATTTTGAAGCAATATGAAGGTTAGGAAAATAGGAAAATATAATTTATCAGTTTACGGGAATTCGCTGAAACCTCACTTTTGGGCGCTTCTACATTGTGAAAATATTGTTTTTGCCTCTAAGAGCAAATGAGCAACTTCACACATTTTTACCGATTAGAAATGACTTTGCGAGTCATTATAAGGAGAGTATAGGACTGTGCATGATCGCGAAGATCGGTGGTTTGCGGCCGTTGCACAGCTCCTGAGAGTCAGCCTAGATTTCGAGTTGAATCAGCTGTTCTACAGAAATGACTTTTTAGGTGAATCCCATGTTTAGGAGCTGTGGTATCTGGGGCAGGGTATTTGCAAGAAGAACAGCGTAGATGATTTCGGGGTTATTTATTAGAAGAAGTTTCCTTGACGTACTTAAGTTGCGCCAAAGATCGTTGAAAAAATGAAAATTCACTTCCTCGCTATTCTTAGTTGCACGCAAACAGTTATCAATGTATCTGCCCCAACTCACTTACTAGCGACCCGTAGGTCGCTAATGCCGCAGTACATTTTTGCTAAGAACTCCTTGTTTCAGAACTAAGTTTTAGAAATACTGCTTAAAATCCATTTTAACCGCTTCTCTTTCGCCAAAATTATATTTCTGCTTTCAAAAGCAGAAAAGCAAGAGGGCTTAGTCTCAAAAGAAGGATAGAGCCATGGACTTCATGCGGTAAGACCTTTTTGCTAGATTATCCAATAGAAAGCTTTAGCGAGTTTTAGTCTCGCTATGAGAAGTGACCTCATGTACTGGGAGACATTATCAAAGTGTAGAGCTATGCATGATCGCGATCGTCGGGGTGTTTGCAGCCATTGCTTGAGAAGGATTCCATAAGGTTTCACCCAGGTAAACAACCTCCAAATCTTTCAGTTTCGCTACAGGTAATCAAAAGCTAACGTATGATTACAGGAAAGCGTTCAAAAGAAGGAAGAGAAGTGAGAGAGTTAAGCAATAGTGAACTGACCGGTCTTTCGATCGTGCAGAGCTTTATTTTCGTTCGGGATACTTTTACGAAATTTGGTGAAAGCCGGTTTGAAAGATTTAGGTGCCTGGGTTTTTTTTGTTGCTGGAAGCTTTCTAAGACATGACGCAGTTCCTGAAAATCAGCCCAGTGTTTATTTATTTTATTTATTTTATTTTAGTCAATACGCTCATGAGCGTTCCATTACAAGCAAACAAAAAACATACATAAACAGATATTCATAAACAAACCACAAATAGATCATCCAAAAATGCTCTGAGTAATAAAATGAGCAAAGCAAGGCTAGGTTGGTGGAGTAATAATTAGCCTTGCACAAAAAATTCCGGGGAGAGTCCAAAGACCCCAAAATATGTCAAGTAAGTATCACGTTTTGTAACTCAGGATAATCAAGTCATCAAGCTGAACCAATTGGAAAATAGAAAAAGTGGTTGATTTACCTGAACTAACATGATGACAACATATGGTTAGTAAGAAATATAGATAACTAGCTGGCCTACGCGGCTCCGCCTGGCCCTGTCAAAAACGATAAAGGTTCCATTTCTATCCCTGTACACCTTTACCTGTGCCCACTTCTACATTCCCTATTCCCGCTGCGTGAGTAATCAGTATGCTCACCTACCTTCCTCACCAACCCCCCAGCCCCGTAGCTCAAACTTTGCACAAAAAAAAACAATAAAATCGATAAAAGTAAGGATAATTTTAAAAACTGATGGCGTTATTCGGCTATCCGGGCCCCAAAATGTTTTTGTGACGGATCTTGTTCAAACTCAGTATATGAGGGTTATTTGAGCCGCTGATGGCAATATCATAGTCATCGCGTGGCAGCGGGTAAAAATCATAAACCTGCCTGAAACCTTGGTAGGGAATTACCTAAAGTGCTGTTCGAAGAATATCGTGCTCAATCCCTGCGATAAAGGCAATTCGTGTGGTATAAAAGTTTCCCGTAATGCTTTCCTTACAGGACCACTGCCGCCCGCGATACACCCTTCGGCGGCTTTTGCCTAAACAAAAACAGGGGGAGGAGATTTGTCGCGTGCAATACACCCTTCTGCGGCTTTTGCCTAAGCAGAAATAGGGGAAGGGAGATTTGCCGCGTGCAATACACCCTTCGGCGGCTTTTGTCTAAGCAGAAATAGGGGGAGGGAGATTTGCCGCGTGCAATACACCCTTCGGCGGCTTTTGTCTAAGCAGAAATAGGGGGAGGGAGATTTGCCGCGTGCGTTACACGTTGGGGCAGGTTATCAGGATGGCGCTGGATACCGCCATGCAAAACGACCGTTTCCCCATTTCATGAATATCTGGGATCTAAATTGGCCCTGTCCATTCAAATCCTGCAACTCACCATAACTTCACTAATGCGTTATGACAGCGAGCAAGTTTCATATTCATAAGCAGTATACTTGTGAACCGTTACAGGTAAGGTTTTGAGCAAATGAAACTTCGACCCATCTAACACCTATCATAACCCAAGAAAATGCACTATCCTGCGAAATCAGCATGATATTTATGTTCAGCGCGCAAAATTAGCACCCTAGATAAAGTTCAAAGCAAATCTATGTTTTCGACCCCATGCCATATAACCACCACAACTCTATGAAAAGGTCACGATATGCAGAGAGAGATGATATTCGTAATCAGCATGTCGAATAAACCATATGGACCGAACTCCAGCCGAATTCATGATTTTGACCTACCGTACACCTATCGTAACCACATGGGGAGACTTTCTGCGACGAAAGTGTGATAT
This sequence comes from Cylicocyclus nassatus, assembly GCA_958299035.1. Lineage (NCBI taxonomy): Eukaryota > Metazoa > Nematoda > Chromadorea > Rhabditida > Strongylidae > Cylicocyclus > Cylicocyclus nassatus. Next base: position 88,737,446 of record CATQJL010000112.1, read on the forward strand.
CTGTAATCAGCATGTAAGATAACCCTTATACACGAAACTGAGCAAGAACTACGACAGAAAAAATTTTGGGGCCCGGTTAGCCGAATAGCGCCAAACTAATATCGAACTCGTAATCAGCATGCTCGATTACCCCCTGTGCAAACTCCCAGCCCCGTAGCTCAAACTTTGCAAAAAAATCGATAAAATCGATAAAAGTAATCGATCATCCTGAAAACTAATATTGTATTCGGAATCCCCATGCTCGATTACCCCTGTGCCAACTCCCAGCCCCGTAGCTCAAACTTTGCGAAAAATCGATAAAATCGATAAATATAATGGGCGATTTTGAAAACTAATATAGTATTCGTAATCAGCATGCTCGATTACCCCCCTGTGCAAACTCCCAGCCCCCGTAGGTGAACTCTGCCAAAAAATCGATAAAAATCGGTAAAATCGATATCGATCGATGACGAAAAGTAGCCTATGACACCCGCCGGGGTCCGAAATGTATGTGTGCCAAGTTCCGGATAGGTTCAGAAATGGAATTTTCTATTCCGAACATACGTACAGACATACAGACATACAGACAGACAAACATACAAACACGGGGGTGATCAGCATGCTCGATTACCCCCCTGTGCCAACTCCCAGCCCCGTAGCTCGAATTTTGCAAAAAATCGATAAAATCGACATCGATCGATAACGAAAAGTGGACTGTGACACCCGCCGGGGCCCGAAGGGTATGTGTGCAAGTTTGGTCCGGATCGGTTAAGAAATGGAATTTTCTATTCGGAACATACGGCGGAGCCGGGTAAGCCAGCTACTTGTATTCATAATCAGCATGCTCGATTACCCCCCCCCCGTGCAAACCCCCAGCCCCACGTGTCAAAATTTGCAAAAAAATTGGTAAAATCAATAAATGTAATGGACGATTTTAAAAACTAATATTACACTCGGAAATCCCATTCTCGATTACCCCCCTGTGCAAACTCCCAGCCCCGTAATTCAATCTTTGCAAAAAATCGATAAAATCGATAAAAGTAATCGATTATCTGAAAACTAATATTGTATTCGGAATCCTCATGCTCGACTACCCCCCATGCCAACTCCCAGCCCCGTAGGTGAACTCTGCAAAAAATCGATAAAATCGATAAAAGTAATCGATAATTCTGGAAACCAATATTGTATTCGGAAATCCCATTCTCGATTACCCCCCTGTGCAAACTCCCAGCCCCGTAGTTCAATCTTTGCAAAAAATCGATAAAATCGATAAAAGTAATCGATTATCCTGAAAACTAATATTGTATTCGGAATCCCCATGCTCGATTACCCCCCTGTGCCAACTCCCAGCCCCGTAGGTGAACTCTGCAAAAAATCGATAAAATCGATAAAAGTAATCGATTATCCTGAAAACTAATATTGTATTCGGAATCCCCATGCTCGATTACCCCCTGTGCCAACTCCCAACCCCGTAGCTCAAACTTTGCGAAAAATCGATAAAAATCGATAAAAGCGATATCGATCGATGACGAAAAGTAGACTATGACACCCGCGGGGACCGAAGTGTATGTGTGCCAAGTTTGGTCCGGATCGGTTCAGCAATGGAATTTTCTATTCGGAACATACGTACAGACATACAGATAGACAGACATACAAGACAGACAGACACACAGACATACAAACAGACATTCAGCTTTATATATAAGACTAGCGACCCCACGGGTCCCTAGTAGGTGGGTGGGGGCAGATACATTGATTTCTGCCATTAATTAACTAAAAATCCCAAGAAAGAGAATTTCCATCTTTCCATCGACCTTTCGCGTGTTGTGAGTAGTAGAAACAGAACACTATGCTCTTAGGAAGAGAAGCTTCTACCAGTGACTATCAGCAAAGCATTTCTGCTATTCCTCTTGCAGATACCTTCGCTCAGATACCACAGCTCTTAAACTAGGAAGCTACCTCCAAGCACCCGTTTAAATCAGCCAATTCTTTCCAAAACTCAGATTGATTTCCAGGAAAGGGCCATGTAAAGGAAGCGTCAAGTTATGTCTTCCAGCAGCCGAAAACTCGAGCAGTATTTTCTTCGATGACATCTTGTCAGTGAACGGACTCATTTCTTAGAACAGACAAAAGCTGGTCCAATGCCTTCTTTTGAAGGACAATCTTACCGAAACTGTCCTGTCGCATAAAACCCTAGGTCTTTCCTTCCCTCGAAAAAAAGCTCCTTATGCTTCCGCTTTTAGGGGCAGAAGTATGGTTGAGAAGAAGGAGCCGTAATTTTTCTAGCAACTCAGACAATCACAGGCTCTCAGCCGGCGGCCACAAAGCCACCGCGAAAGCCCACCAAAAGCGCTGTGGCCTCATCGCGGCCACTTTCGCTTCCCGCTGAAGCCCTCATAGCAGTCCGCCCGCTGCCAGCTTTAGCCTCCCGCTCATGCCATATTTGTAGCCCGCTCGCTTCTACATTTTTCAGCGGGAAGCGGCAGTGAGGCGATAAGGCCACGGCGCTTTTGGTGGGTTTTCGCGGTGGCTTTGTGGCTGCCGGCTGAAAATCTTGTCTGTGTAGCTTCTTGTTATGCTTGGACTATAACGTAACTTCAATTGATTCATTATAACGATGACAAGTAACAATGAAGAACATAACCATCTGGAGATATGACCACATGGAGAAATAGATATGGCCCCAGATGGTTATGTTCTTCATTGTTATTGCCATCGTTATAATGAATTAATTGAAGTTACAACGTTGTAGTCCAAGCATAACAAGAAGCTACACAGACAAGATTTTCAGCCGGCAGCCACAAAGCCACCGCGAAAACCCACCAAAAGCTCCGTGTCTTATCGCCTCACTGCCGCTTCCCGCTTTTTGAAGATAGGATGTGTCGGTAGCCCAAAAGCTTAAAGGTTAGCTTAGATCGTATACTACGACTATGTACGGCCACGTTTGTAAACTCTGAATAAAGGTTATAACTAATGAAATGGCAAGTAACAGTTAAGTGGATGAGTACGCAAGTACGCAGTGATACACACGCATAGATTTACGTTCTTTAGAACAGAAAATATGCTGATAATAGACCTTGAGGGTACAAACATTGATAAAACGATCCATATGGGGAGCGGCGACAAAGCAATACACATTCCACCGCGATAAATATATTCACAAACATGAGTGGAAGTATGAAAAGCCCTAATTTCATTTCTAGGAGGTAGGGAGACTTTATCAAGCCTTGACGATAAAAAGAGACAGAAACTAGTTCCACATCACAGCTGTAAATAACTATCGTCGATTCGTTGACTGCGCGGACTGGACAGCACGCGCCGCGATGTAAAACGCTTGCTCCAATACAAGATCGCCATTGTTCGTGCTCTCGCAACATGTTAACCGCGCCGCATGTGGTCCGCAGCGCTTCAGCAGTCCGTACGGTCAACGAATCGACGATAGCTGCGCTGACGAACGACTGCGTGCCAAACAATTTTCCGTAAAACTGTAAACCTTTTATGTGCTCACTGTACAAGTACAGTCGATTCATTTCATATGATCATGTGTGCACCCGCACACACCGTCCATCTTTGGCGTCCCCATCTCGGATTTGCGATCGCACGCGAGAGAGTGAGCAATTGCTATCGCTTACATCATTTAGAGATAAATAGTACCTAAAAAGAAAAGAAAACAGCGAGAAAACATCAGAATCGCTTAACGGAAGGGTTGCGTCCCCCAAGAATCCAGGATGGGTACGCCAAAGATGGACGGTGTGTGCAGTGGCACACATGATCATATGAAATGAACCGACGGTACATCATTGAAAAGGTGCGCACTGTGTTTCGATGAATGCACTTGGCTTCGAAATGAGAATTTTACTTTTTGAAAAGGCCGATCGGTAGAAACACGTGCGACGAAAACAACAACATGAACACAGGATTGAAGTAGCAAAGCATAGCGACGCCCTCTAATCAATAAGCATTTCGAAAATGGACGCATGCGAAACGCAAGGATGCAGATCTTTGAGCGCAAAGAAAGCACGCTTGTAGTCGAATGATGTGACAGCGGCGAAAATGTTGAGAGAAAGGCACTTTTATGTTTACATTCGTAAAATGAGTGAATAGATGGTTTTTTACGGTTTTCGAGCAGCGCCTAAAGAAGAGATATGTACAGACGGGGGTTGCGAATGTATGTAATCGCATAATGAGCGATTTTTCTGGAAGAGTTGAGCGAAAAAGTAGGATTTTGGCGGTTCATGTCCCTGCGGTGTCAGCAATATGCTCGTGTGAAATGGCCATGGAGCATATTTTCAAATTTTGTGCCCAATTTCATTTGCTCACGGTGTTGTTGGCAGCACAGGGGCACTTTATGAATGCCAGCCTACAGATTTCTGCACACTTGTAGTTCCCCTCGAAATACATGCCCAAAGGATTTGAGCAATGTTGAATAATGGACGAGTTATTAATGAATCATCACTTATTTATAGCATTTTTTTTCTGTGCAAGTTAAAAACCCATTAATTATGTCCTTTTTCGCACGCTTTTTTGCAGTAAATCGAAAAAGAGTTTCTATTACATTGTGCAGTGGATGTTTTGATTCAAAAACAAACGGGGCTTTCATTAAGCACTTCTTCCGGTTGGATAGACAGTCAAACATAGAGAACAAAAAAATCTGATATACAAAGAATCGCTAGCTCAATTCAAAAATCTTCAAATAGCGGGAAACCACGACGAGTCCCGAAGCAAACGCTCTTCCAAATAGCGCCTGTAGGTACTGGTTCACTAGTACTTGAAATAAAGCACTGAATGATAACGAAAATGAAAACAAAGAAAAGCAAAGATGAAAACAAAGATTAGGCAACAAGAAATGAAAAAATGACGCGAGCCCACGCTGCCAATCTAGTTTGCCTGCACATCTAACTTTTCTGGTGCGATCAACAATGTCTCGAGCGGGCAACGATATGGCTTCCAGTTGGCAGCCACAATACGGCGTTATGAATTAAGGCTGCCTGCTCAGAGCATTGATGCGGCCCGCTGACAGAAATCTTGTATTCGCAGCCCCATCGTTTCACGGTCGCTGCCGGCTTAACGGAGTCGCTGCCTCATCGTCGCCTTTTGGCTGCTTTTGTGAGAATGAATGCGCTCTGCAGCTATTTTCTGACTCATGGAAGATTATAGCTGCCCGCTGGTAGCCCGTCGCTGCCCGCTCACCGCCATTCCTACAATGTCGTCGCCCGCTCAGTGAAACTGCCCTTTATCGCCGCCGGCTGAGAGCCTGTGATTGTCTGAGAAGTTTCTTTATAATTGAACTAGCTGGCTTACCCGGCTCCGCCGTATGTTCCGAGTAGAAAATTCCATTTCTTAACCGATCCGGACCAAACTTGGCACACATACACTTCGGGCCCCGGCGGGTGCCACAGTCCACTTTTCGTTATCGATCGATGTCGATTTTACCGATTTCTTGCAAAATTTGAGCTAGGGGGCTGGAATTTGGCAGGGGGGTGTAATCGAGCATGCTGATCACCCCCACGGGGGTGATCAGCATGCTCGATTACCCCCCTGTGCCAACTCCCAGCCCTGTAGCTCAAATTTTGCAAAAAATCGATAAAATCAATATCGATCGATGACGAAAAGCAGCCTATGACACCCGCCGGGGCCCGAAGTGTATGTGTGCCAAGTTTGGTCCCGATCGGTTCAGAAATGGTATTTTCTATTCGGAACATACGTACAGACAGACATACAGACAGACAGACAAACAGACATACAGACAGACAAACAGACATTCAGCTTTATATATAAGATAATGACAAGCTAGAAATTTTTAGCGCAAACATCTTGCTGTCTGAACCCTGAGTTTTCTTCCCTCGAGACCAAGCTCCCTGTTTTTTTTTGCTTCTAGGGACAAAAGTGTGGTTTTAGCGAAGTTCAAAAGGCCGAAATTTTCTGAGAAAATAATTTCCTGTCGCAAGAAGCTCATGGGTCTGTCTTTCCTTCGGGACCACTTTTCTTCCTTCAGAGGCAGATGTTTGGTTTTTGCAGAGTTGAATGGCCACAAGTGAATTTCAAACAAGTTTCTGTGGAATAAACATTGACACCCTGAAATTCTCAGCGAAATATCTTGCTGGCTGAGCTCATGAGTCTCTTCCCCTCGAGACCAAGCTATCTGTGCTGTTTTGCTTTTAGGGGTAGAAGTACGGGTTTTGCAGAGTAGAATGGCCACGAACTTCAAACAAGTTTCTGTATAATAAAACATCGATACCCAGAAACTTCTGGCGAAAATATCTTGCTGCCTGAGGCCATAATTCTTTCTTCCCTCGCCTCGAGCCCAAGCTCCTTGTGCTTTTTTGCTTTTAGGGCCAGAAGTGTGCTTTTTGCGAAGTTTTGGAGTCCAACGCCTTAGCGAAAATGTCCTGTCGGATAAAACTCATGGGCTGCCCATCCCTAGAGACTAAATTCCCTGTGCTTTTCTGCTTTTAGAGGCAGAGGTACTGGTTTTTGCGAAGTCTAGGGGGTCAAACGCCCTAGCCAAAATGCTTGTCGCATACAGCTCATGGTTCTGTCTTTTCCTCGAAACCAAGCTATCTGTGCTGTTTCGCTTTTAGAGGAAGAAGTGTGGTTTTTGCAAAGCAGAATGGCCAGAAGTAAATTTTAAGCAAGTTTTTGTAGAATCATTAACACCCAGAAACTTCTGGCGAAGATATGTTGCTGCCTGAAGCCATGATTCTTTCTTCCCTCAAGACCAAGCACCCTGTGCTTTTCTGCTTTCAGGGCAGAAGTACTGGTTTTTGCGAAGTCTAGGGGTTAAACATCTTAGCGAAAATGTCTTGTCGGATAAAGCTCATGGGTCTGCCCCTCCTTCGAGAGCACTTTGTGCTTTTTTACTTTTAGAGGCAAAAATATGGTTTTTGCAAAGTAGAATGGCCAGAAATAAAATTTTAAGCAAGTTTTTGCATAATCATTGACACCCAGAAACTTCTGGCGAAAATATGTTGCTGCCTGAAGCCATGATTCTTTCTTCCCTCAAGACCAAGCACCCTGTGCTCTTTTGCTTTCAGGGCAGAAGTACTGGTTTTTGCGAAGTCTAGGGGTTAAACATCTTAGCGAAAATGTCTTGTCGGATGAAGCTCGTAGGTCTGTCCATCCTCAGAGACCACTTTTCTGCTTTTAGAGACAGAAGTATGGTTTTTGCAAAGTGGAAGGGACAGAATTAAATTTCAAGGAACTTTCTGCATATCTAGAATTGACTCGTAGATTCTTAGCGGAAATGTCTTGCCACCTCAGTCCATAAGCCTTTACTTCCCTCGAGACCGAGCACCCTGTGCTTTTCTGATTTTAGGGGCAGAAGTACTGGTTTTTGCGAAGTCTAGGGGTTAAACATCTTAGCAGAAATGTCTTGTGGATGAGGCTCATGGGTGCCCCTCCTTCGAGAGCACTTCGTGCTTTTTTACTTTTAGAGGTAGAAATATGGTTTTTGCAAAGTATTAGGTTGTCAAGAAAATAATGTCGGTTTTTATTTTCCTTGCTTTAACAAAGCAACCAGACTCAACCCAACAAAGGGTAAGGGGTACTGTTCGATAGAGCAAAGCAAGCTCTACAAGATGGCTCTCATGTCTTTGCGCCATGCTCGATCCACGGAAAGTTCGAACTCAAAATCTAAAAATTTCCAAATGCCCAAAAAATCAAAAAAAATCAGATCTTCGTCCAAATAATTTCTACGGACCTCCCACTCACTCACGTCAATACTATCGATATCTGATATCCATATGTGCGATTGCCGTATTTTTTCCTGGACTAGAAAGTGAGAAAACGAAAATTTCCTTGATTTTCTCAAAGCAATGCTGAGCCGTTTTTGCATATGTAGTTCTATACTACAAGCCTAGGTAAGCATAACTGTAGGTTTTCAGCCCATTCCAAGCGGTAGTTTTCGAAAAATAACAAATTCGGATTTTTTCGTTTCAGTTTCTGTGCTAAAATCGACATTTCTCGAAAAGTATCGCTCGAAATAGGCTGAAAACCTACAGTTATGCTTACCTAGGCTTGTAGTATAGAACTACATATGCAAAAACGGCTCAGCATTGCTTTGAGAAAATCAAGGAAATTTTCGTTTTCTCAGTTTCTAGTCCAGGAAAAAATACGGCAATCGCACATACGGATATCAGATATCGATAGTATTGATGTGAGCGAGTGGGAGGTCCGTAGAAACTATTTGGACGAAGATCTGATTTTTTTCGATTTTTTGGGCGTTTGGAAATTTTTAGATTTTGAGTTCGAACTTTCAGTGGATCGAGCATGGCGCAAAGACATGAGCGCCATCTTGTAGAGCTTGCTTTGCTCTATCGAACAGTATCCCTTACCCTTTGTTGGGTTGAGTCTGGTTGCTTTATTATAGCAAGCAAATAAAAACCGACATTATTTTCTTGACAACCTAATAGAAGGGCCAGAAGTAAATTTTAAGCTAGTTTGTGTATAATCATTGACACCCAGGAACTTCTGGCGAAAATATCTTGCTACCTGAAGCCATAATTCTTTCTTCCCTCGAGCCCAACTCCTTGTGCTTTTTTACTTTTAGGGCCAGAAGTGTGGTTTTTGAGTTTGTGGTTTTTGCGAAGTTTGGGGGTGAAAAGTTACAGTGAAAATGTCCTGTCGCAAGAAGCTCATGGTCTGCTTTCCCTAGAGACTAAATTCCCTGTGCTTTTCTGCTTTTAGGGGCGGAGGTACTGGTTTTTGCGAAGCCTAGGGGGTCAAACCCTTCAGCGAAAATGTTTGTCGCATGAAGCTCATGGTCCTGTCATTTCCTCGAAACCAGGCTATCTGTGCTGTTTCGCTTTTAGAGGAAGAAGTGTGGTTTTTGCAAAGCAGAATGGCCAGAAGTAAATTTTAAGCAAGTTTTTGTAGAATCATTAACACCCAGAAACTTCTGGCGAAGATATGTTGCTGCCTGAAGGCATGATTCTTTCTTCCCTCAAGACCAAGCACCCTGTGCTTTTCTGCTTTCAGGGCAGAAGTACTGGTTTTTGCGAAGTCTAGGGGTTAAACATCTTAGCGAAAATGTCTTGTCGGATGAAGCTCGTAGGTTTGTCCATTTCCAGAGACCACTTTTCTGCTTTCAGAGACAGAAGTATGGTTTTTGCAAAGTGGAAGGGACAGAAGTAAATTTCAAGGAAATTTCTGTATATCTAGATATTGACTTGTAGAAATTCTTAGCGGAAATGTTTTGCCGCCTCAGTCTATAAGCCTTTACTTCCCTTAAGACCAGGCTCTTTGTGCTTTTCTGATTTTAGTTGCAGAAGTAGGATTCTAGGAGGTAAAGGCGGGCCAAAGTGGATCTATAACAACTTTAGGTAAATTTACCGTCTTCGTCGATTCCGAGTGTGATTGTAGAATTCTCAGCATGCTCACTTACCCTCGGACCGGTGTCATCTCAGCCTCGTTGCTTCAGCTTTGAAAAAGATGAAATCAATAAAAGTAATGGATATTTTCAATAAAGGTTACTTCTTCGCAGTGAGCGTGCTCACATACAACTTTGTGCCAAAAACCAGCCGTGTAGCTCTAATTTTACGAAGAGTAGAAAAATCGACAGAAATAATAGGTACTTTCAAGAACACTTATTACAATCGTAATCGGCATGCTCGCTTTTCCCATGCGCCAAATTCCACCACTTCCGTGGCTTAAACTTTGCAAAAAATCGATAAAGCAAGTGAAGGTAATTGATAACTTGTAAAATAACGTGTTCGTGAGCAGCATGCTCAATTACCAGCCTGTACCAACCCCAGCGCCGTGGTTCAGAAATTGCAAAAAAATTGATTGAACCAATAGAAGTAATTGGTACTTTTGGAAATTGTTATCATATTCGTAATCAGCATGCTCGATTACCCCCCTTTGCCAACTCCCAGCCCGTTAGTTCAAAATTTGCAAAAAAAATCGATAGAATGATAAAAGTAATGGGTGTTTTTGAAAATGGTTATCATATTCGTAATCAGCATGCTCAATTACCCCCCCCCCCCCCATTGCCAGCTCCCAGCCCCGTAGCTTGAAGTTTCCAAAACAATCGACAAAATGATAGAAGTAATTGACAATTCTAAAAACTAACATTGTATTCGTAATCAGCATACTCGATTGCCCCCCTCCCTTGCCAAAACCCAGCCCCTTAGCTCAAAATTTGCAAAAAAATCGATAAAATGATAAAAGTAATGGGCATTTTTGAAAATGGTTATCATATTCGTAATCAGCATGCTGGATTACCCCCCTTTGCCAACTCCCAGCCCGTTAGTTCAAAATTTGCAAAAAAATCGATAGAGTGATAAAAGTAATGGGTATTTTTGAAAATGGTTATCATATTCGTAATCAGCATGCTCAATTACCCCCCCCCCCTTGCCAGCTCCCAGCCCCGTAGCTTGAAGTTTCCAAAACAATCGACAAAATGATAGAAGTAATTGATAATTCTAAAAACTAACATTGTATTCGTAATCAGCATGCTGGATTACCCCCCTGTGCCAACTCTCAGCCCCTTAGTTCAAAATTTGCAAGAAAATCGATAAAATAATAAAAGTAATGGGTAATTTGAAAATGTTTATCATGTTCGTAATCAGCATGCTTGATTACCCCCCTATGCCAACTCCCAGTCCCGTAGCTTGAACTTTGCAAAAAAATCGACGAAATGGTAAAAGTAACTGATAATTTTAAAAACTAATATTGTATTCGTAATCAGCATGTTCGCTTACCCCCCTGTGCCAACTCCGAGTCCCGTAGTTCAAAATTTGCAAATAATCGATAAATTTGGTGGAAGTAGTAACAATTTTCCATACTGGAAAACGACAGACACGAAAACACCATCGACCAGAAAAACACCATCGAGGACGTACAGACAGCATCCACCAGCGTACAGACAAGTACACCATTCGGTTTTATATATACAGGGTGTCCCAAAAGTATGTATGCACTGCTTGATCGTTGATATCTCTCTTCCTAAGAAGTCTTTCGCCTTGCTTTAGGTACCATTTTGTAGAGCTGGCTTCAACTTAGAGTTACAGTATAAAAAGAATCACCGACCGCTTTTCATTACGGTAGAATTACGGTAGTAACTTGGAACATATTGTGTCACTGTGGAAAAAGCTGCCGTTTCAAAAATTTTCAAAAAGATGTGAAAACTTATGTAATAGGGTTTTTAGGGACGCTGAGTTCAATACTCAACTATTCTCAAGATTGCGAAGCTTTCTAAACGGTGTAACCGCACTTTTTAGGAACATTGAGAAAATGGCCGCTACTGCTTACCTCGCATAACTCTTCAGTGAAGCACCATAATAAGTTGGGAACTTTACAGTTAAAATCAACAACTCTAAATAGCCTAGTGTAATAGTTTTCAGGCTGTTTTGTTTCTTTTCTAAGACAAAATATGGCCTTTCATTGCTCAAAACCCTCTTTGAAGTTTCTACCGTAATCCTACAGTGAACAAGAGATATGGGTAATTCGTTCTATACTGCAAATCTAAGTTGAAGCCAGCTCTACAAAACGGTTCCTGAAGCAAGGCAAAGGACTTCTTGGGAAGAAAGATATTAACGATCAAACGTTCGAAACATTTTTTTGGGACACCCTGTATAGAAGGATTAGTAATGAAACAACACAAATATCATGCGGAGTTCAGATTGTATTAGGTTGTAACAGAATTAATGCAGGTTTTCTGAACTTTGTGTTTAAATCATTATAGCTTTTTACACAAATGGTTTTTTCGTGTAGAACAAAAATTGTTGTAATTAGCAAACCTTTTTCAACTCAGTATGCATTATTTTGTTGTTGTGGCTTCATTGAGAAAGATCTTACAACCCAAGATCTGCCAAGAATTTTTTCGAAAAACCTTTACTTTGAGAAACCATAACTTACTATTAAATGTAGTAAGGTAGCGCAAATATAACTCACTGTGTAGCCTATGGCCGGTTGTGCAGCAGCGCTAAATTCGGAATTGAAAAAGAATTCTCTGCGAGAGGATATTCGAAAAATTTTTGAAAGTACTCGTTTTTCCCACTTTTCTGAGAATTTGAAAAGTTGATTTTCTGAAACTTTTGAATTTTTTTAAAGCTGAATAGGGAAAACGGCCCCCGATTTTTTCAGCCATAAATGTCTGAAATATATTCTTCCTATATAAGGCGGAAGCTCCGCAGTCGCTTCGCGCTAGGGATTTTTATATAGGGCAGGCGGACCACAACGACCGTTGAATTTTGCTCTGGAATTTCTCGGCTCAGGTGTTTCCAGAATTTATGATTCAACATGCACTTTGTAACATAGCTCACTGAAAAATAGTATGTAAATTTGCAGCGAATTCCGATTGCCTTTGATGGTTTTAGAGCCAGATTTATTGAAAGAAAGAATTTCGAGATTTGGTTTCTTAAATTCATGGGCTTAGAACTTCCAGACAAATTCACTTCTGCTGAAACGAAAGAGTGCATAAGAAATTAGAAGAAAAGAGCTTTCAAATGGTATGCAAAACTCTCTGAGAAATTACTTTCCCGTTCTAAACCAGCATTTCGAAAAAGGTGCGCGAAAAACCTGCATTAATTCTGTTACAACCTAATACTTAAAATAGAGATGAATCGCACGCCAGCTATAACAATATAGACGTCAAAGTAGTATCTTTTGATATTGAATGGAGTTACCATGAACAGTAATGTGAAAGAGAAATTCCAAAAGTCGTCATTGAATGTTAGTCGGTGATCGTATCAACGATTTAATCGCACGTCGTCAATAGATCAGAGCAACACAGATGTCGAACTAACATTATCTGTAAATGTTTCATTCAACCTCGGTGTTTTCAGTTTATTTTTGAAAGAGGTACTGTTGTTACACGCCATAATTCCATTAGGCAATTTTTGTATCAACTTTGCTGCGCGATCAAAAAATCGTAATTTGTTAAAGTTTATTTTTCCTTTTGCCTACCGCTCCGCTGATGATGAATGGGAAAGCAACTAGTCCTTCCATAAGTGGTTCTAAAGACCCATTATCTGGAAGGTCTCAGAATGGTCTCTCCTAAAAGTTCTGAAAGCCAGTACTAAGTCATGGACGAGCCTTTGATATGAGAGAGTTTTGAGGCCAAGCCTTTTCAGACGCTCCTCATAATTAGGAAGTGACTGGGGATATCTTGGACTAGAAAAGCAGCGGTAAAAAAGTAGTCGCGTGAAAACTTTCTTAACGTTCTCCAGAGATTGTTTCTGCTTCACCAGAAAGGGACTCCATACCTGATTTGCATACTCTAGAATAGGGATAACAAAGGTTTTATGGAGTTTCAAGATTACCTTGGGGTCGTCAACTTTCGTATTACGATATATGACGTAAGTGACAGAAATTGCGCCGGAGGTAACGGCTGAGATCTGTAGGTCTGGTTTCAAAGAGGGATTGAATATGACTCCTAAGTCTTTCACGTATTTCCAAGTTTCCTCTTTCTTGAACCTCGGCATTGTTAGTATAGTGTGTTAGTATGTAAGTAAGCCTTCCTTAATCGAGGCTGGTCAGGGACTGGTGAAGGATTTTGGTGGGTTAGACACATAATCAAAATTTCCTACCACTTTAGGCCTCTGAAGAAGACGACTTGTTCGAAACGTTAGGCCACCACTAACAAAGACCTGCTAACCTCGGAAGGCTTACTTACATACTAACACACTATTTTTCATGTATGTTTTTCTTATCAATGTTTCACCAGCTTGTTCGTAGTTGAAGTCATTTGTGGCAATACCAATGTGGAATACCGAACTTTTGCTCACATTTACAGAAATGTCCCAAATTTTGCATCACTCGACCATGTAGTCGATGGTCTGCCAGGTGGACCAAGTTTGTCTGGATCGTTTCCTTTCGAAGGCAATAGTAGGATGTTCTAAGAGTAGGAAATCTCAAAAGTGTATTAACGTATTTTGAACGTAGGAATTCTTAGAAAGTAGCAGAGTTTTTTTGCGACGGGAGACTTTTTTTTAGCAATTAGGCTTAAACTTTGCCAAAGGGTACTTTTGAGATTTTCTGCTCTAAAAACATCCTACCTTTGCCTCCAAAAGGGAGCACAGCAGGGCGCTTGGTCTCGCTGGAAGCAAAGACCAGAGACTTTATGCGACAGAACACTTTCCTTAACAGCTCCTAGACTTGTAAATTTTTGAATTACACTCTAAGTTCTCTACTTTTGTCATCAATGGGAAAAAAGCCGGGAGTATCTGGTCCCGTTGGCAGAAAATATCAGGGATGCAATCTTATGAAATTCAGTGAAAGCTTTCGAAGGAGGTATGTATCTGTAGTTGGTTTTTCCCGAGGAAAAAGCTTAACGCTTTTCAAGGCATAGTAGTGTTCCATAAAATCAATCTGAGCTATGGTTGAAAGCAGCTGTTCTTCATTAGAGATGATCTTTGCCGATTTTCAGTGAAAAGATGTAGAGACTGGGATTTTTGGAATAGGATTTCTGCGAAGATGATAGTAAAGATGAATTGCAGATGATTTCCTACTGCTAGATGCTTCTTCTTTCAGAGCGTAGTATCTTGCTTGTACCAATCCTTCCATATATATAAAACCGAATGGTGTACTTGTCTGTACGCTGGTGGATGCTGTCTGTACGTCCTCGATGGTGTTTTTCTGGTCGATGGTGTTTTCGTGTCCGTCTTTTCCAGTATGGAAGCTTGTTACTACTTCTACCAAATTTATCGAATACTTGCAAATTTTGATACGGGGCTCGGAGTTGGCACAGGGGGTTAAGCGAACATGCTGATTATACGAATACAATATTAGTTTTTAGTATTATCAGTTACCTTTGCCATTTTATCGATTTTTTGCAAAATTCGAGCTACGGCGCTGAGAGTTGGCACAGGGGGGTAAGCGAACATGCTGATTACGAATATAGTATTAGTTTCAAGAATTATCCATTACTTTATCAATTTTATCGATTTTTTGTAAAGTTTGACCTGCGGGGCTGGAAGTTGGCGCAGGGGGTAATCGAACATGCTGATTACTAATACAATGTTAGTTTCTGGAATTTTCCATTACTTATCGGTTTTATCGATTTTTTTGCAAAGTTCGAGCTGAAGGGCTGGGAGTTGGCAAAGGGGGGCAAGCGAGCATGCTGATTACGAATACAATATTATTTTTCAAAATTATCAATTACTTTTATCATTTTATCGATCTTTTGCAAAGTTAGAGCTACGGCGCTGAGAGTTGGCACAGGGAGTAAGCGAGCATGCTGATCACGAATATGATGACCATTTTCAAAAACGCCCATCACTTTTATCATTTTATCGATTTTTTTGCATTTTTGAACTACAGGGCTGGAAGTTGGCACAGGGGAGTAATCGGGTATGCTGATTACGAATACAATATTAGTTTTTAGAATTATCAATTACTTTTATCATTTTATCGATTTTTTTGCAAAGTTCGAGCTACGGCGCTGAGAGTTGGCAAATGGGAGCAAGCGAGCATGCCGATTACGAACCCATTATTTCTGTTAGTTTAATTGATTTTTTGCAATGTTTGGACCACGACGCTGGGGGTTGGTACAGGCAGTAGAGGAAGTGCCCTATCTGCCCCCCCCCCCAACAAAGGCAGGGACCGTAATCAGGCTGTTCGTGCAGGGACCAAGCGCGCTTTCTCCACGGTCCTTTAAACTTTCATGCCCCGTCTCAGTGAATCCCGCCAGTACTCAACAGCTGAATTTCCGCTAATTAAGACTGCTTTTCTGATATCAAGCTCCTCCCACAGCCACTTGTCGCCTGTTGAGTCGCCCCACTTCGTCATTGGCATGGTGTCGCTACATCCGTCCACGGCTAATCTCTTCTGACATCTGTCATACACACCACTACATTGTTTCTGCTCTTGTACCTTCAGTACGTGCCATGAAACTTCTTGTTTCCATAAGTGTTCGAATAAACTGATGGAATA
Source organism: Cylicocyclus nassatus (assembly GCA_958299035.1). Lineage (NCBI taxonomy): Eukaryota > Metazoa > Nematoda > Chromadorea > Rhabditida > Strongylidae > Cylicocyclus > Cylicocyclus nassatus. Next base: position 88,753,298 of record CATQJL010000112.1, read on the forward strand.
TGTAAGTCAAGAAGTGCTCAAGTCTCGCATTTTTCAGCCATTCCTTTACAAATTGGTGCATAGGTTTCATATATTCATGCCATTTACTTTGCAGTACTCACAGGATATCTTCACGTGTGAAAAATCAGTGCAAAATTCAGTCCAGTCTTGATTAATCTCAACAAAACTTGAAACTCCTACGCGTAATTACAAACATCGTATCATCTTTGATTTTTGTTGCTTGGTGTTTTGCGTCGATGTTTGTACTCAAGCGTAGGAGTTCCTAATTTTGTTAGGACTGAACAAAATTGGCCTGAATTTCCGCACTAATTTTCGATAGGAGGTTATAAAATTTTGAAGACGTAATGATCATTTTCATGGCGACTAATCTGTGATTTTGATCCTGCCAGGGAAAACAGACCCAAATAGCTTCATGCGACCTCCGATTCCAAAACCCTTTACTAGTCATCCTCAAACAATGGAGTGTCAATCAGAACCCACAAGTTCTGATTATTTTGATTATACTTGCGGTGGGTTTATAGTAGTAAAATTTCACAAAAGGTATTCTATCGGCATTTGAAGAGATTACCGTGACTTGATAGTGCGATACTCTTGTTTGATAGGAAGGTAACACCTCAAACCGCATTTAGCAACATATAAGATTCATAGCTTTGGCTTGATGTTACTTAACGTTGGAATTCTGTTCTGGAATGAAGCTGATGAACTTAGTGACAAATTTGAAATCAGCGCTGAGATCACATCCCCCTGATTGCAAGCATGTGTCTAGGTCGAGTCACTGCTCTAAATTTGCAAACCATACTGCAATCCTTTCTGATCAACCATGCAGTCTTACTTTGAAGTAAAGGGTAAGTCTAATCCGCACCGCGCAAAAAAGGTCTATTGATTTTGACCGCAACAGACGCAATGTTCTTTTCTACATATGTTCTATCCTCTCTAACGATGGGAGACGGAGCATCAACGAAGGAGACAAATTTTTGTCTGTTTGGTTACGCCTATCTTCACTGCACAGACCTTTACCTTACTGCCTGCTAGATCTCACTGTTTAATCATAGTTGTGATGAAAGTAGATTGATTTTTCTCTTTACCATCTGTTACAAAATTATGAGGCAAACTGATGAATTTGCTTGGCAAACTCTTCGCCAAATGGAGCCAGAACGAAATTCAGGCGCCGAAAAAACGTTGAACGCTTCCCATCTTCTCTCATGCTCAATGAAATAAATATAAGATGCACGAGTCGCTTTTGAGTCGCAACGCGTACTGAGCCGAATATGAAGAGTGGGGGGGGGGGGGCGGTGCTCCAAGTTTATATTTGTCTTGGAAAGATATTATAAAGAACAAGTTTCTTAGCCAGCAAAAAGTTATCTACGTAAACAACGAATTCTGATTTTCTATGTAACGGCTTTGCTCACAGTCAATTGATTACGACGCAAGACGGAAATTAAGATGTTGACTAAGGCAACGCTATACTGCTTCAAGTCACAAAACGTCTCAATGACCTTGCACCGTGAATCTGCAGCGCAGAAAAGGATTTTCTGCCAGAACACTTGTGCGACTCCTCAAATCTTTGAAGCAGATACTCTTAAGCAATTCTCCGATGAATTCACTTAAAAGAATTTACTGAGCCTTCGTGGAAACGAACAACGAATTAGATCAGCATATGATACATATAAAATGAGAACAAATTGTCAGGATCAAGTTTGAAAATTCAGGAAATCCTCTCTTTCGGTTCCATGATTACGACCGAATTTCTGCGAATTACTACCATTCCAAGAGACACAGGATCACCGTTTTTTGGGTATTCAATAGCGTCCTGAATTGTAGATTTATGCAAATTTAGACAAACTGACTCATGCTCTGTCTTTAAAACGGTGTGATATTCGCTTTCAGTCAGTTAGTCTTTCAAAAGGCTCACGAAAACAGTCTATTCTGGGTTTGGTTAAAAAAAGAAGTTTGGAGTATGAGGGCTCCAAATCTTTCAGGTCACATAGCTGTCATTACATGTGATTACGCCGTCTGATTTGTAAATTAGAAAATAACTGATATGTAGACTGAATGAAAGCTTTAAGGAATTGGATGGACTGACTGAAGTCCTAGATTCCGCAAAAACAATGGGCCATTTTCGTTAGAATCATCTCTTGGCTCACTTCAAAGCCAAAAATGTTGACAGACAGAACTCTAACCTCGATAACCATTTTCATGAAAGGGTCGAAGCCTCTAAGAACACCTGATACACGACGATTCCCATTGAGCTTCAAGTCCATCTCCTTATCCATATACTTCTTCAACTCTGGCGGATGTGTTTTGCTCATTTTCTGCAAGCAAAATTCTTTGTTGAATATTCGACCCGCTCTACAAACGGCATCAGATCACGAAGACCATCAGGCAGCACATAAAATATGGTTGAAACTACTGATAAAGAACAAAGGCAAGGGATCCAGAGAGGAATTCCTTGTAAGCAGGTACACTCACGTTAAAGATGTTCAGAAGTACAAATGTATCAGTTGCTCAATCGATTTAAAGGACAATGAGAAAATCGCGATCGGGTCCCGGCACGAACAGCCAGATTAGGTCCCTGCCTTTGTTGGGGGGGGGGGGGGCAGATAGGGCACCTCGTAATTGAGCATGCTGCTCACGAACACGTTCTTATTTTACGAGTTATCGATTATTCACTGGCTTTATCAATTTTTTGCAAAGTTTAAGCCACGGAACTGGTATTTGGCACATGGGAAGAAGCGAGCATGCCTATTACGATTGTAATAAGTGTTCTTGAAAGTACCTATTACTTCTGTCCATTCTTCACTTTGTAAAATTAGAGCTACACGGCTGGTATTTGGCATAAAGTTGTATGTGATCACGCTCACTGCAAAGATAGTAACCGTTTTTTGAATACCCATTACTTTCATTGATTTCATTCTTTTTCCAAAGCTGAAGCTACGAGGCCGAGATGGCACTGGTGCGGGAGTAAGTGAGCTTGCTGAGAATTCTATAATCACACTCGGAATTGATGAAGACGGTAAATTTACCTAAAACTGTTATAGACTCACTTTGGCCCGCCTTTACCTTTCAAAATTATACTTCTGCCCCTAAAATCAGAAAAGACAAAGAGCCTGGTCTCGAGGGAAGAAAAGGCTTATAAACTGAGGCGGCAAGATATTTCGCTAAGAATTTGTACGAATCAATATCTAATTATACAGAAATTTCCGAAATCCACTTCTGTCCCTTCCACTCTGCAAAAACCATACTTCTGCCTCTAAAAGTAAAAAAGACAGGCAGCTTGGTCTTGAGGGAAGAAAGAATCATGGCTTCAGGCTGCAAGATATTATCGCCAGAAGTTTCTGGGCGTCAATGATTCTTGCTTTAAATTTACTTGTGGCCCTTCTACTTTGCAAAAACCATATTTCTGCCTCTAAAAGTAAAAAAGCACAGATAGCTTGGTTTCGAGGAAAAGACAGAACCATGAGCCGTATGCGACAAACATTTTGGCTAGCGCGTTTGACCCCCTAGACTTCGCAAAAACCAGTACCTCTGCCCCTAAAAGCAGAAAAGCACAGGGTGCTCGGTCTCGAGGGAAGAAAGAATCATGGATTCAGGCAGCAAGATACAGAGTGGTGTCCCAAAAAATGTCAACACTGTTTGATCGTTAATAACTCCGTTGCTTTTATGTCTTTCCCCAAGCTTGAGGCATCATTCTGTAGAGCGAGATTCAACTTAGATTTACAGTTTGGGGCGAATCACCCATCACTCTTCGCTACTGTAGGATTACGGTTTGAACTTTTAGCATGTGGAACCATTGTGAAATATGCCATTTGACAAAATTTTTTTGAAAAATCTGAAAAATAGTTGATTAGGGTTTTCGCGCACGCTGATTCCAATACACAACTTTTTAAGAGTGCTTTCAGCTTTTTTGAAAGTGTAGTCACATTTCTGACAAATGCTGGAAATTCACTTATCGGTTTACTTGAGATAACCTTGGAAAGAAGCATCATAATAAACTGGAAGTTCCTGTCCGAAATTAGCGGCTTCCATTACCATAGTATAAAAGTTTTTGGCTTGTTTGGTTTTGTTCCGAGGAGAATATGGCCTCATGGCCTAAAATCTTTGTCGAAGTTTCTACCGTACTCCTACAGTAATGAAAAGCGATCGACGATTCGCTCATACTGTAGATCTAAGTCAAACCTCGCTCTTTAGAATGGTGCCTCAAGCTCGGCGAAAGACATAAAAGCAAGGGAGTTATTAACAATCGAACAATGTTCACATTTTTTGGGACACCCTGTATTATCACCAGAAGTTTCTGGGTGTCAATGATTCTACAAAAACTTGCCAAAATTTACTTCTGGCCATTCTACTAAGAACCACACTTCTTCCTCTAAAAGCGAAACAGCACAGATAGCTTGGTTTCGAGGAAAAGACAGAACCATGAGCTTCATGCGACAAACATTTTCGCCAAGGCGTTTGACCTGGCTGCATTTATTTTTGTATGAAAGAGTAACTCATGCTCTTTACAATGACATCTTAGCTGCTTGCTAATGATCATTTGTTGCATAGATAGGAGCGATAGAAGAAAATTAGTCAAAATTTGAATTTTCTGTGTAGGGTCATAAAAAATCGTAAACTTGCAACAAAAATCGGAGCAGTCAGTATTGTTGGTTGTTTCACCAGCATTTTCTGACTGTAAGTTTATGCTGATTGAGCGTCTCCATGAAAAGTTATGGTTCCCCTGAAAAATGCCAAAATAAATCAAATTCGCCCTTTTGTATTGCTTGCCCGAAAAGCATAACTTTTCATAGAGACGCTCAATCGACGCAAGCTTTGCACCATTAGAAAGAGCTGGTAAAAGAACCTACAATACTGACTGCCCCGATTTTCTTGCAAGTTTCCGATTTTTTATGACACTATACGAAAAATTCAAATTTTGAGTGATTCGGGACGACCTAATATTAGGTTGTCTCGAAAGTTTTGTCGGTTTTTTTTCATCGCTCACCAAACCTCCAGAACACCAATCCATGGACGGCCTAGGTGTCATTCTATTCATCTATCCTCTTTCTTATAGCTATATTTGTTCCCTGATCTACCCCGTCTTTACGATGTTATCGCCATGGCTTATTGAGCACCTCAGCAGTAGCGCCAAAGCTTTCTTGAATTTTCAAAATTTTTATCTTGATATTTTCGATGAGAGCTGGTGACTATTATGTAGGGCAAACCTTTGGCTACATTGTACCTATTTCAGATAACGTGGGCCACGTTTATAATGTCCGTAATAATTATTTATTTGAGAAAAACCGCGGCTTTTTGAACACGTTTTATCACGTAAAATTACCGAAAATTCCAAAAAGTTGATTTTTGAAGCAAATCAAACTTGGTTATGTTGCATAAATGATGCTTAATAACAAACAAGTTTGAATTTGCAAAAACTCAGAAGCTTTCATGCTTTTGCTGCAATTACGCGTTTCATGACTTTGCTAAAAACCAAGGCCTCCGGAGAAATGATTTTTTGAAGTTAAAATCAGCAGATTAGGAGATTCTAAAAATATGAACTTGTAGCCCGAGAGTTGCTCTATTTGGCCAATACTTAGTCTTTTTCGAAACTTTGTGATGAAATTTTTGAAAATTAGCTCAACTTTGAGCAGATAAAATTGACAGGTGGAGAACTTTGGCAATTATCAAAAAAAACATACAAGATTATGGTATGAAAGTGTATCCATAAGAAAGAGAAGGAAAAGCTGCATCGAATGCACGTTGAAACTCACTCAAATCTTCATTGTGCATGGTTTTACAGTGGTTTGAAAAAACCGACAAAACTTTCGGGACAACCTAATATATAATTATACCTAATTCTAGGTTGTCCCGAAAGTTTTGTCGGTTTTTTCATCGCTCACCCAAACTCACAGAAAGCCATTCCATGGACGACCTAGGTACCATTCTATTCAAATTTTTATCCTCTTTCTTACAGCTATATTTGGTTTCTGATCTACCCCGTCTTTGTGAGGTTATCGCCATGGCTTTTTAAGCACCTCAGCAGTAGCGCCAAATCTTTCCTGAATTTTCATAATTTTTATACTGATATTTTCAAGAAGCGCTGGTGACTATTATGTAGAGCAAACCTTTATCTACATTGTATTACGTGGGCCTCGTTTATTAAGTCCGTTATGATTATTTATTCAGTAAAAATACGGCTTTTTGAATAAGTTTACCACGTAAAAGTACCGAAAATTCCAAAAAGCTGATTTTTGAAGCAAATCAAACTTGGTTATGTTGCATAAATAATGTTTAGTAACAATCAAGTCTGAATTCGCAGAAACACTAAAAGTTTTCTTGCTTTTGCTGCAGTTGCGTTTTTCATGACTTTGTTGAAAATCAAGGCCTCCGAAGAAATAATTTTTTTGAGCTGAACACAGCAGATTAGGAGAATCAAAAATATCTCCGTGAAGTCCTGGATTTGCTTTATTTGATCCATACTCAACCCTCTCCGAAACTTTGGAACGAAATTTTTGAAAATTAGCCAAACTTTAAGCAGATAAAAATGGCGAGTGAACAATTTTGGCAATTATCAAAAAAAGCATACAAGATTGCGGTTCGAAAATGTAACCATAAGAAAGAGAGGGTAAAGTTGCATCGAATGCACTTTAAAACTTATTCATATCTTTACCGTGCGTGGTTTTATAGTGGTTTGAAAAAACCGACAAAACTTTCGGGACAACCCAATATATTAGGTCATTTCAAAAATTTGTTCGCCAGTTTTTTAAAATATAATAACTTCCTTCTTTCTTGGTGAAATTTCCCGTTTTAATTTCTGTTTGAAACAAGAAACCTTTCTCTTTACAATAGTGTCTTTGCCATGAAATGGCGTGAGAAAGTTCGAGAGTTAGAAGCAGTTGAATAAATTCACTCAAGTGTTGAGGAATGATATGTTAGTGATAATGACTTTGTTGATGTAAACACATTTGGTATATATAGCTGTGACTGTATGGTACTTCTCAGTTTGTCTTCTCGGATAGTAAAGGAATCACTCAAGCCGTTCTCAAGACACAACAGTGGCGATCAGGATCCAACACAAGAAGACCGCTCATCGCCAAGAAGAGGAAGGCCTTCACTGTTCAAGGACAAGAAGAATCCTTCAACGAATCAAGGACAAGGAGGAGCTCTACGCCACAGGAAGACTCACTGTCAAAGACTGTCAAGGATCAAGGACAAGGAAGAGCCGCAGATACGGCAACAGAGCTGCTTAAGATAAGTTATCGCTTCCAGTGGAAGCTATAGTTGATCCACAAAGAGTAATAATCCCTTGCCAGGGAACCGACTATGCCGAGAGTGACAGAAGAAAAGCATGGCCAAGACTCGCAGCTGGAGATCATGGGAATGATGGCGGAACAGTTGCGTCTCCAGCACGAAGAGATGATGACACTGTTCATCAGCCTTGCGAGAGGCCAGAATGCTGCCGTCCAAGATGCTGGGAAGGATCGATACGATCAACTCAGCAAGGAAGTCCAGAAGTTTATATTCGACGAAGACATTGGAAACACATTCACATACTGTTACGACAGGTATGGTCCAATTATAAAAGATGCCGTTTTACCAGACAATAAAAAGCGGGACTTGATTCTCATGAAACTCGATGAGGAATCCTATCGGAAATACGCCGATGACGTCCTTCCGTTGAAACCATGCGAGATTGATCTGGAAGAAACAGTTGCGAATCTGCAGAAGCTATTCGCATCTAAGAAGACACTTATACGCCGACGATATGAGTGTCTCCGGATCACTTGTCCAGCACTGACGTCAACCAACATACCCTTTAGGGAGTACGCAAACACAATCAAGAGAATGGACGAAGACGCCAGACTCAAGGAGGTGGATTATACAGCAATGAAGACGCTACAGTTCGTAGCAGGTCTTCAGGACCCCTCGCTTAGGGAAGTCCGTCTGAGAGTGATCCGCAGGCTGGACACCCACACGGAGGACACACCATTGACAATAGAAGATCTTGTCAATGAGTGCGAAAACTACACCGCATTGAAGATGGACAACACAGACATGGAAGGGGCTCGAGATATTCATGCTGTGTGGAAGAAGAAGATAAAGTGCTTCAACTGTGCAGGACCGCACAAAAGAAGCGAATGCCCTCGCCTCCTCTCTGCTAAACGTAAGAAGCGAAAGGAAGCAGTGACTCAAACTCATGGCTATCAGAAGAGACGGTGTAAGAAGGTTGCCGCGTTTAGCGCCGAAAACGCGCGTACCTATCTTGACGTCACTATTCAAGGATGTCCCATACGGTTCCAACTTGACACTGGCGCCGATATAACATTGATATCACGCCGAGCTTGGAAGAAAGTAGGATCGCCGACCCTAGAACCATACATCCTGCCAATGAAAACTGCGGATGGAAAACCAATGAAGATTGACGGCAAATTCTCTACTCAGTTCTCCGTCAAAGACTGTGTTACAGGGAAGTCGATTCTTGGAAAAGGGACATGTTATGTCACTGAGGGAACAAATCTGGATTGGATGGTGCATTCAGTTGCCTGCTTACAAAGAACTGAAGAACAAGTATCACTGTCGTATGGTGACCCAAGATGAAGAATTGAGGGCAGAAGTAGTCGCTAACTTGAAGAGACAGTACGCAGATGTCTTCAAGAGTGGACTTGGAAAATGCCCAAAGACTAAGGCAAAATTGTACCTGAAGGACAATGCAGTTCCTGTATTTAGGAAAAGGCGACCTGTTCCGTTTGCGTCCAAAAAGGAACTCGAGGCAGAAATCGATCGGTTGGTGGCCGTGGGAGTGATTTCTGCAGTGGAACATTCGGATTGGGCAGCACCAATAGTGGTGGTGAAGAAGAAAAACGGAAAAATCCGTTTGTGTGCCGACTTTTCAACGGGCCTGAATGATGCATTACAACTGCACCAACACCCATTACCCACCGCTGAGGATGTATTCGCAAAACTAAATGGAGGCCAGCTGTCTACGCAGATCGACTTAGCAGAAGCTTATCTGCAGATAGAGGTTGATGAAGCATCGAAGGAGATGCTGACGATAAACACACACAAAGGATTATACCGCTATAATCGCCTTCCCTTCGGAGTCAAATCTGCGCCCGGTATATTCCAGAAGATCATGGACTCAATGATATGTGGACTAGAAGGAGTAGCCGCATACCTAGATGATATCATCGTTACCGGAAAGTCTTATGAAGAACACCAAAAGAATTTGGATGCACTGTTCAAAAGACTTGAAGAATACGGCTTTCACGTCCAACTGAAGAAGTGCAAATTCTTGATCCCCGAGATTTGCTATCTTGGATGCATTATAAACAAGAACGGTCGCCACCCAGATCCAAAGAAGATTGAAGTAATTCGCGAAATGCCTGCACCAAGGAATATTGCGGAATTACGTTCTTTCTTAGGAATGATCAGTTACTACGGGTCTTTCGTTGCAGAAATACATCGGTTACGCGCTCCATTGGACGCGTTGTTAAAGAAAAACGTTTCTTTTGAATGGACGGAAGAATGTGAGAAAGCATTCAATCGTGCCAAGGAAGTTCTTACTTCTGATCTGCTCCTAACACATTTTGATCCGAGTCTTGAGATATTGGTTGCCGCTGACGCTTCAGATTACGGAATTGGAGCGGTAATACTGCATAGAATGCCGGGCGGAACACAAAAAACAATTTGCCATGCAAGTCGAAGTCTCACCGCCGCTGAAAGAAACTATGGACAGATTGAAAAGGAAGGACTCGCTTTGATATTTGCAGTTCGCAAGTTCCATCGCTACATCTATGGACGTCGATTCATACTGATGACGGATCACAAACCGTTATTACACATCTTCGGAGCGAAGGAAATGGTACCAGCGTATACAGCAAATAGACTTCAACGATGGAAGTTGATCCTGCTAGCTTACGACTTCGAACTTCAATATCAGAAGACGACCGATTTTGGACAAGCTGATGTGCTGTCCCGTCTAATCCCTCCGAAACCTTTTCAGACAGAAGATATGGTGACAGCGAAAATAGAAGAGGACACGCGTGCCATCCAAAGCATTGCAATAAAAGCGCTGCCCGTGACAAGAAGTGCGATTGTAGAAGAGTCCCAGAAGGACGAACTCATATCGCAGGTCATAGAGCTACACAAAAAGGGATCATGGCCGCCCAAACCGAAAGGCGAAATTGCCTAATGGAAGGCACTAAGCGGAAATCTGTCAATTCAAGACGGATGCTTGTACTTTGACCACAGGATAGTTATTCCGACTGCTCTTCGACAGACTGTCTTAAGGCAATTACACGAAGGACATCCAGGAACGACACGGATGAAGATGCTTGCAAGAGGATACGTGTACTGGAAAGGTATCGATCAAGACATCGAAGAAACCGTCCGCCGTTGTCGCAACTGTCAAGAAGCGGCGAAAATGCCTGTGAAGACAGAGCTGAGTCCATGGAATTTGGAAGAGAAGCCATGGAACAGAGTACATTTCGACTTTGCGGGACCGTTCAACGGAAAATCGTATCTTGTATTAGTTGACGCATATTCAAAATGGCCAGAAGTTTATGAGATGTCATCCACTTCAGTCAAAGCTACTTTACGAAAATTAAAATTATTATTTGCACAGTTTGGCAATCCTCAAGTACTCGTTTCAGATAATGGAAGTCAATTTACAGCCAAACAATTTCAAGATTTCTGCAGAAACTGTGGAATCGAACATATCCGTTCGCCGCCATTCTACCCGCAATCAAACGGTCAAGCAGAACGGTTCGTGGACACCTCAAAAAGAACATTGCAGAAAATATCGTGGACACCTTAAAAAGAACATTGCAGAAAATAAAGGAGGAGGAAATGTCGGATAAATTAGCTGAACTTCTGCAGAACTATCGAAGGACGCCAAACACTTCGACACCTGGAAAACTATCTCCTGCTGAATTGTTTTTAGGCCGAACAATCCGGACAAAACTTTCGTTATTGGATGAATCAGCAAGGAAGGTTGGAAAACATGATACCAAGATGGAGGAACAGTTCAACCGCCATCATGGAGCAAGGTCCAGGTCGTATGATACGAATGATCACGTATGGGTCAGAGACTACCGCTCGAAAAATGATCATCAGCTGCTGATGGATCCCAGCTGTAGTGAAGAGTCGCTTGGGAAGAGTATTGTACGAAGTCGAGACTGAAGACAATCTTTGTTGGAGAAGACACGCCAACCAAATGCGCAGAAACGACGTGAAGCATCAACGCAGCCAACGAAAACATCAGTCAAAACTGAGAAGCCGAAGAAATCAACGTCGTATTGAAGATACTATACCGCAACCAGATCGCAATCCAACTATGTCGCCAGACTCCGAGACATCGTCATTCAAGAAACATCATGGTAAACATCCAATGAAGAAGAAGACATAAAATAGTTTTGTCTTAGGAGGGAGGTGTTGAGGAATGATATGTTAGTGATAATGACTTTGTTGATGTAAACACATTTGGTATATATAGCTGTGACTGTATGGTACTTCTTAGTTTGTCTTCTCCGATAGTAAAGGAACCACTCGAGCCGTTCTCAAGCCACAACAATTGGCATTTTTTGAGCTGGATCACGAAAAATTCCGAAAGTGTTACTTGATAGAGAAAATTATGCTCTTTACTGTAGTGCCTTTTCCACGAATTAAAACGGAAAAGATCGAAAGTTACAAGCAAATAAAGAGAATTCGTTTAATTTTGCAATTTTTAAGCATGTTCAAAAAAGCCTAAAAATGTCACAGGAAATGCGGGAAAGCCATGAACATGGGTTTTGTGATCTTCTCTTTCTAGTTGAGTAAAAATCGTGCTAATGAGAGCAATTTTGATTTTCATGGAAACGTATAGCAAATTCCTAAAAAATCATTACTTTTCATAGGAACAGTCGTTCAACAAGGAGTTGCCTGCTAGAAAGACGAGAACATAAAACATAAGTTTGTGTTTGTTTCGGTATTTTTTGTAACGTTTTAAGATTTTTGGTGAGCTTTTCTAAAATTAGCAAAATTTGAGTGGTCCTCTTTTCGCATTTTTAACTCTGCCACTTGTGCTTGGTAGAACGAATTCAAGCCATTATCAGAAACTACATGATCTCTTCATTCTAGAAAAAATTATTCCAGCAAAACTAGGCAGATAGCAGGCAGTTACGATTTTTTAGAGAGCAATGCGAACGACCGTTCGAAATGACCTAATATGTATATTAGGTTGATTCAAAATTAATGCACGTTTTTCTCATCTCTTCTTCCAAGAACTGATATTTGATGTGTAGTCAATTTGCTCAAAAACTTCTTAAGCTTTCTAAAAGAGCGTATTTTCTAGTTTCTTACTTAGGTCTTCGCTTTTGTAAAGCTCCTTTCGTTCCAAAGTTCTAAGCCTTCAAATGAAATACACGAATTCTCAAAATTTTTGCTTTTCACTCTTTTTGCCCTAAATTCATGAGGAATGCCTGGATTAATTTCAAAAAATATGCGTAAGGATAAGGAGACTTTGTGCTACAAGATGCTATTTGAACGAAATATTCCATAGATTCTGAGTGAGAAATTCAATTGCGAAATTGAATGATCGTCGCGGCGATTCCGTGCCATATAAAACTTCAAAGCAACAGGCAACTGCAGATCTTTTACACTATTTAGCAAGGGTAGACCTAGTTCATTTGATGATAGGAAAGTACTAGGGTTTTCTCACTTTTGAGCAGAGAAAAATGAAATAATTTCAAAAATGACCAATTTTTGAATCCGCCGAGATGCCAATAAAAGTGAGTACTTTCGACTTTTTTGCGATATTTTCTTTCATAAAATTTCCGTAAAATCCAAACTTGGCATTACTGCTCAAGATACCTTTGGCTACACGACGAGCGAAGTCTGCTTTATCCTACTTCATTTGAAGATAAGTTATGCTCTCTCAAAATAGAAGCTTCTGAAAAAAGCTGTTGGCAATCTTCAGGCCAGAAAATCTTTTTTGTGATAGATACAGTCATTCAAAGGTATCTGTTTTATAGCCACTAAATTGATGGTTACAGTAGTTTTTATTGCGCTCAGAAATGTCTTTTCAAAAAAGAATTATCTCGGTTGAAAGTTGAAGTATAGAAAACGTGCATTAATTATGAATCAACCTAATATCAGGTGGGTCCCAAAGTTCTTGCGCATCATTTTCAAAAAATCATAACTTCCCTGCCACTCAATGGATTTCGACAAAATTGTATCCATTCGAACAAGAAATTCATGCTCTTTACAACTGTTTCTCCCGCATGAATTACTTTGAGCAACTTCGAGAGTTACAAGCAATCGAAGGAAATCAGTCAAGATCGGCATTTTTCGAGCTGAGTCACGAAAAATTCTGGAAGTATTTTCATATGATAGAGAAAATTATGCTCATTACAATGGTACCTTTCCCATGAGCTAAAACGAAAAAGATCGAGAGTTAGGAGCAAATAAAGAGAATTCCTTCAGTTTTGCAATTTTTAAGCACGCTCAAAAAAGCCTAACGTCGCAGAAAAGGCGGAAAGGTTATGAGCATGGGTTTTTCGATCTCCTCTTTTTAGACGAGTGAAAATCGTGCCAATCGAGAACAGTTTTGTTTTTCGTGATTTTGTCGGATTTTCGGGCCTGCGTTTTTCACGAAAATCAAAATTGCTCTCGATTAGCACGATTCACAAAACCCATGTTCATGGCTTTCCCGCATTTTCTGTGACATTTTTTAGGCTTTTTTGAACATGCTTAAAAATTGCAAAACTAAAGGAATTCTTTTTATTTGCTCCTAACTCTCGATCTTTTTCGTCTTAGCTCATAGGAAAGACACCATTGTAATGAGCATAATTTTCTCTATCACATAAGAATACTTCCAGAATTTTTCGTGACCCAGCTCGAAAAATGCCAATTTTGACTGATTTCCTTCAATTGCTTGTAACTCTCGAAGTTTCCAATACCAGTTCATGGCAAAGGTACTGATGTAAAGAGAATGGATTCCCTTTTCGAAGGTATATAATTTTAACGAAATGTATCGAGTGGCAAGGAAGTTATGATTTTTTGAAAATGATGCGCAAGAACTTTCGGACCAACCTAATATATTAGGTTGGGACCAACCTAATATATTAGGTTGGGACCAACCTAATATATTAGGTTGATGCAAAAGTTCCTTCGCACCAAATCCAAAAATTCATAACTTGTTGAAATCTCAACGAATTTACAAGATCTAAATTTTGTATAAGAGAATAACTCATGTTGTTTGCATATTTACCTGAATTGTTCGTGTATACAAATGAAGGAAATAGAAGCGCAAAACCAAAACCACTCAAAATCTGAATTTCTCGTGTAGGGTCATAAAAAATCGGAAATTACAGCAAAAATCGGAGCAGTTGGAATTGTAGGTTATTTCACCAGCTCTTTCCAACGGTGCAAAGTTTGCGCCGATTGACCTTCTCTATGAAAAGTTATGATTTTTGAGCAAGCAATACAAAAGGACGAATTTGATTTATTTTGGCATTTTTCAGGGAAATCATAATTTTTCATAGTGACGCTCATTCGCCGCAAACTTTGCGCCGTTAGAAAGAGCTGGTGAAATAACCTACAATTCCGACTGCTCCGGTTTTTGTTGTAAGTTTCCGATTTCTTATGACCCTACACGAAAAATTCAGATTTTGAGTGATTTTGGTTTTGCGCTTCTTTCTCCTTCATTTGTAAACGATAACGAACAATTCAGGTAAAAATGCAAAGAGCATGAGTTCTTCTCTTATACAAAATTTAGATCTTATAAATTCGTTGAAATTTCAACAAGTTATGAGTTTTGAATTTGGTGCGAAAAAACTTTTGCATCAACCTAAGATTTAGCTAGTATATACATATTATACTAGCTGGCCGGCAAAGTCCCATCGTCACCTCCCCGCGGTGCTGGCTGGCAACGGGGACCAACCCCGGCAAACGACGAGGGCACTGTCCCGCCAGGCGGAGCGACGCGCCGGGGACTGTACGAATCAGTCGTGTCACATGCATCGGACTATTAAGGAATTTTGTCAAGCTGCTAGGGCGTCCCCCGAAGGCGACGCGCGTCATTGCCCGCATGGCGCGAATAGTGAGCTAGGGCTACCTGCCCCCGGACGAGGCAGGCCAAAGAAGCGAGTCCAGGAAATCCGACTAGCGACGATCAATATAGGAACGCTGACGAGCCGCAGTCGGGAACTATGCGATAGGCTGAAGGAACGACACGTCGACATCGCATGTATACAGGAAACGAAATGGAAAGGGAGGCAGGCAAAGGACATCGGCGACGGATATCGCTTGTACTACACGGGAGATAGCAGCCGCCAGAACGGAGTCGCGATCATCGTCAACGGTAGATACCGCGAATTAGTGACCGAAGTGACGCGCATCTCAGATAGATTGATGGCGATGAAGATCGAAGCAGATGATGCCACGCTCCGAATAGTCTCGTGTTATGCCCCGCAAGCCGCATGCACCGAAGCCGAGAAGGACGTGTTTTGGAGGGACTTCGACATCCTGCTAAGGACGTTCGACGCTGCAGACTACATCTTCGTAGGAGGCGATCTCAATGGGCACGTTGGTTACGAACACTATGGATTCAAGCGATACCATGGTGGAAACGGATACGGTCAGAGGAATGAAGATGGAGAACGCATCCTGGAAGCAGCAGAAGCACACGACTTGGCGATAGCGAATACATTTTTCAAGAAGCGAGAGTCACATTTGATCACGTACGCGAGTGGAGAGCGCTCAACTCAAATCGACTACTGGATGCTGCGCCGATGCCACTTGCCAATGGTGATGAACGCGAAAGTTATTACCACGGCGACACATGCATTTGCGCCACAACACCGATTGCTTGTATTGGATCTTCGACTGAACATCCACTTGCGGTCACGAGCCAGAAGGACGACTACAAAGAGGATCAAATGGTGGAAGCTCCCCGAACACCGCCAGCAAGTCAAAGATGCTCTTAACGATTTGAGGGTGTTGACGGATGATAAGGAGTCGATTGAAGAGCAGTGGAATCGGATTACTTCGCAGATACGGTCGAGGGCCGAGACAATCTTGGGAACCACCAAGCCAGGACGCCGGTTTGTAGACAAGCAGATCTGGTGGTGGTCTGAGTCAGTCCAGCAAGTGATCAAGGAGAAGAAAGAAGCCTTCTAAGCCTGGCAGCGCTCACACTCAAATGAGGACCTCCGTCGATATCGAGAACAGAACTCGAAGGCGAAGCGCGCGGTAGCCGAAGCAAAGGAAGCACACTACAAGAGACTTTACGACGAGCTGGAAGGACCTGCTGGAGCGAACAAGGTCTACCGGCTGGCCGCGGCACGACATCGAGCGAAGCAGGACATCGACCACGTCATGCACATTAAGGACGCAGAGGGCAACCTCCTGACGAAGCCGAGGACAATACTCAAGCGTTGGAGTGAATACTACAAAGGGCTATTTAATGAGGAGTTCCCGCACCCGTTAATACCGCAAGGAGCCCCCACATATGGACCGGTATCCCGGATCGAGGAGGCAGAAGTTGTGCAGGCACTGAGGAAGATGTCTAGCGGAAAAGCTCCGGGACCCGACGACATACCTGCTGAAGTGTGGAAGATGATGGGGCAGCGTGGAGCGGCATATCTCACATCGCTCTTTAACCGCATTATCGTAGATGGACAGTTGCCGCGAATCTGGACTACGAGTGTCACAGTCCCTATCTGGAAGGAAAAGGGCGACGTCAGCGACTGTTCAACATATCGACCAATACGCTTGCTATGCCACACGATGAAGATCTTCGAACGAGTCATCGACGCACGCATTCGAAGTATAGTGGGGGTCACCCCGAATCAATGTGGCTTTGTAAAAGGATCTGGCACCATCAACGCCATCCACGCGGTACGATTGCTAATGGAAAGGCATTTGGAGAAACGGATTCCGATTCATTTCGCATTCCTGGATTTAGAAAAGGCATTTGATCGGATACCGCACGGGCTGATCTGGTATGCGCTGAGGAAACACGACGTCCCAGAAGAGTACGTTCGCTGGATCAAACTCCTCTATACGAACACGACGGGCGCCATACGCTGTGCAGTGGGAACGTCAACGCCATTCCCAATCCAAGTCGGAGTACACCAAGGATCGGCTCTATCACCGCTTCTCTTTATACTGTGCATGGACACGGTGACCAAGGACATCCAGCTGCCGCATCCGTGGACGCTCCTTTACGCAGACGACGTCGAGCTAGCAAGCGGATCGAGACAAGAGCTTGAAGAGGCGACTGTGAGATGGAAGACACGATTAGCGGAGTATGGCCTACGACTGAACGTAGAAAAGACCGAGTACCTGGAATGCGGAGAGCAAACCGATGGCACAATTAGCATCGATGGACAGCCGCTGAAGAAGGTCACGATATTCAAATACCTGGGCTCCCGAGTGACGTCAGATTGCGACACGATCACTGATGCTCGTGCTAGGACGAACGCGGCGTGGCTAAAATGGCGGCAAGTAACAGGAGTACTCTGCGACCGACGAATTCCGTTGTATCTCAAGTCGAAAGTGTATCGGACTGTGGTGAGGCCAGTCGCACTGTATGGAGCCGAATGTTGGCCAGCAACCAGAAAACACGAGCAGATCCTGAGCACGATGGAGACGCGAATGATAAGATGGATACTGGGCCTAACGAGAAGAAACTGCGTCACGAACGATGATGTACGACACATTTTCGGGGTTGCACCTATCGCGGATAAGATGCGAGGTGCCAGATTAAGAGGGTATGGTCACGTTTTACGAAGTGAAGATAATACAGTAGCAAAAACAGCACTTCGTCTAGATCCACAGGGGAAGAGACCACGTGGCCGTCCGAAGCAACGCTGGTTGGACACCATTCGAAACGACCTGCACATTGCAAAGCTCAAACCACAAGAAGCAGCTGATCGAGTCAAATGGAAGCAAAAATGCACCACCGCCGACCCTGCACCCGCGGGACAATGGCGAAGATAAAGAAGAAGAAGAAGAAGATACATATTATACTAGCTGGGTTGCCCGGATAGTTAGTATATGTATATGCTAGTATATACATGTATATACTAGCTGGCTTACCCGGATATATCTGGCTGGCTTACCCGGCTCCGCCCGGCCCTGTCAAACACTATGATAAAGCTCTCATCCCTATCCCAGTACAACCTTTCCCTGTGCCCACGCCTACATGCCAATTCATTATTCCTGCTGTTTTAGTAATCAGCATGCTCGATTACCCCCCTGTGCCAACTCCCGGCCGTGTAGCTCAAATTTTGCAAAGAAATTGATAAAATAGATAAAAGTATAGATAACTTTAAAGACTAATATTGTATCCTTGATCGGCATGCCCGTACTCCCTGTGCCAACACTTACCTATATGGGTTATGAAAATTTTGTTTTTATTTTATTTTATTTTATAAATACACTCGAGGTGCACCAGAGCAAAGAAATAAAAGAAGATACAAACAAACAATGAGACCAGCCAGTTCTCAGCCGCAAGAGAAGATAAAAGAAAATACGGAATGAAACAGAACTCGAAGCTCTAGACCCAGCTTGTAACGTTAAACGAAAGTAACTTGATCAAAAACAATCACATGAATCTTGCACACTCTAAAATCAAAGGTGCCCCGTTTTTGGGTGTCAACGAGCCCGCCGGTAAGGCTAGCTGACCTGACCCCATTTAAGATTAAATTTTAGAGGAAGCAAGATTCAGATCAAGAGTGGCAGAGTAAACATCTACCAACTACTGCAGAAGGCACTTCATTAGGCGGACACAATTTGGAGTGCCCTAGATGGGAAACTAGGCTTCGTTAAGGCAATAAGGTGTGATAAAACTTCTGACGAAGGAGCCGGGCTGGTTCAGTTGTTAGTTAATGATGCTTACGGTTAGTAACAACCAATAAATGAAACCAGACTACAGAATCAAGCTGCAACTGAAGAACACCAGGACTCGGCTTCGAAAAATGACCGTGCGGACCGAAAACCGACATGCTAGTAATACCAACAGCCATAAAGCCAAGAAGAGAAAGAACTGGTAACTGAAAAACGACAAAATTAAAGTCATTCCAAAAAGCTTAGGAATGCAAGCTGTGTGTCAGCTCTCATCAACTTAGCCCTGAAGAAGCGTGCAGTCTGAGAACACATAATATCCATAGGCAACCGCTGAAACCATCTAGCAGACCTGCAGAATTTATTACTGTGCATTTTTGCAAGATTGTGCTTTTTGACTTTGGCGTGCAAATTAAATCATCCCGACCTTTCACTAGCTGGCATGAATATCCAATATTTACTTGCCCTCAACCGATTTTCACCCTTTAAAACTTGAAAACAAAACGCTAAATCTGAGAGATTGCGACGAAAAGAAAGACTATGTAATTTGAACATTCTAAGCCGTACATAATCTGGTATACTGTTATCAGAATAGAGTCGCCTGTACAAGAGACGCGTGAATGTTTTTTGCACTTTTTCTATTTTACAAATATCTTTTTTCCGGGCAGGATTCCAAACTTGGGAGCAATATTCTAGATGGGGGCGAATGAGGACTTTGTAGAGACGCGTCACTAGTGCAGGCGAGTTACTCCTTATAGTGCGCAGCAGCACGAATAAGAAGGTGTAAGCCTTTCTTATAGCAGCATCGACATTTTCAGAAAACTTTAGCTTAGCATCAACAAGCACTCCCAAGTCCCTAGCTGAGCCGCATGACCTCAACGCAAGATCCTCAACCACATGAGTACCTGCACAACCATTTCCTATATGCAGTACGCAACTCTTGTCAAGATTGAGTGTTAAATTCCAAGTCGTTGCCCATTCAACCAGATTGGAAAGAGACAATTGTAAAGCTGACTGAACCTCAATTCGATCTTCTGCATCGTACATTCCGTATATCTTTATATCATCTGCATACATTTGCACTTTCACCTTTTGAGAAGTATGGAGTAAGTTAGACAACTCCATAGTATAAAATAATATAGGCGATAAAACTCCTCCTTGGGCAACACCACTTGCGCCAGAATAGGTATCCGAAAATCGGTCATGAACTCTTACAGTCATATAGCGGTTGTGCAGATACGAATCAAACCATGCGAGCAGCGGGTCATCAACGCCTATCATTTTTAGTTTCTTCACTAGCATGTCATGACAGATCCTATCAAATGCTTTAGATAAATCAATATAAAGCACATCCACACATTTTTACTATTTAAGGCAAGAGTCCAGTCATAAATACTGTCAACCAAATTTTTGTCGTCGAGGCACTATTGATGAAACCATGCTGCTCAGCAGGGACCATGCCAGCTTTATCAAGCCAGGACAAAGCTTATCTCTTATACACTTTTCCATGACTTTTGTAGGTGTAGGTAGCAGACTAATAGGGCGAAAATCCCTCACCCGCCTAGCGCCCTAGACCTTAGGGATAGGTGTTACAACGTGCTTCCAAAGTGCGGGTACCTCTCCTAACATGGACATGTTGAAAATATGTGCTAATGGTGTGGCCAGAGATGAGGAACACTTCTTGTATACAATCTAAGGTATGCCGTCATATGTTTCTGTAGCGGAGTTTTTGTTCATGCGATTCAAAAAAGATTGAGGACAATTTCCCTTGCACATCATGAATCACATCATGCACACCTGCTTTTGGCAATATTCATGCAAAATGTGCAAACGACTTGTTTATTTTTGCAACTAATTGAAATAATTTTTGAAATTTTTTAAAATTAAAATTAGCCCTTGAAAAAATTTTTTTAAGGGACGTGGCTGACGCCACGCCTCATTTTTTCAGATTTTAGGGGTTGGGAACCCACACAAATTTTGAGAAGCACCCCAAAAATTTTTTCGGAGTGCGTGGCTGGCGCCACGCATCTTTACTTGAAAGAAATTTTTGTCGCCCCCCCCCCCCGGTCCGAAGTCCTGGGACCGCCACTGATACATGCATATAGACATACAAACATTCAAACAGATATTCGGTTTAAGACCCTAGGGGTCGGTAGCAAGTGGGTTGGGACAGATACATTGATACATACTTCGGGTGTCGCTGTAAATAGGTTGACACTCATTTCATTTTTTGAACGACTTGTAAATATTGGTACAATCAAGATACAACGCTCTGAAAGAAGAAGCATCTAGCAGTAGATCATCTGGATTTCATCTTTACTATCATCTTTGCAAAAATCCTATTCCAAAAATCCCAGTCTTTAGATCTTTTCACTGGAAATCAGCAAAGATCATTTCTAATAAAGAACAGCTGCTTTCAACCATAGCTCAGATTGATTTTATGGAACACTGCTATGCCTTGAAAGCGTTAAGCTTTTTCCTCGGGGAAAATCAACTACAGATATATACCTCCTTTGAAAGCTTTCACTGAATTTCATATGATTGAATCCCTGATATTTTCTGCCAGCGCGACCAGATGCGCCCGGCTTTTTTTTCCATTGATGACAAAAGTAGAGAACTTAGAGTGTAATCCAAAAGTTTTACAAGTCTAGGAGCTGTTAAGGAAAAGTTGTCGCATAAAGTCCCTGGTCTTTTCTTCCAGCGAGACCAAGCCCTGCTGTTCTCCCTTTTGGAGCAAAGGTAGGATGTTTTCAGAGCAGAAAATCCCAAAGTACCCTTTGGCAAAGTTTCTCAAGTCTAATTGCTAAAAAAAAGTCTCCCGTCGCAAATCTCTGTTATTTTCTGCCAGGGGGAACTAATGTCTGGATTTTTTCCTTTCAAAGGCAATAGTAGAATGTTCTAAGAGTAGAAAATTTTATAATTGTATTCGGTAACGTATTTTGAACCTAGGAACTCTTAAAAAGTGTTTAATCGCACAGAGTATCCGGTCTTTCTGTTGGCGAAACCAAGTTCGCCCTGCTCTCTTCCTTTTAAAGGCAAAAGTAAGATGTTTTTAAAGTCGAAGAATTCGAAAGTAACTCTCGCCAAATTCTTATTAGTTTAAAAGCAAAACACAGAATATTTTGAGAAAGTGTCTCGCTATATGAAGTTTCTGGTATTTTGTGCCAGCGAAATCAAGTTTGTGCTGCACTCTTGTCTTTTGGAGGCAAAAGTAGGATGTTTTTAGAGGAGAGAATTATCGCCGCGATGGGATACGGTATCGTCATCGCCGTAATCGGATACGGTATCATCGCATGATATATTTTGAGACTTTGAACTTTTTATTGTAAAGTTTTTGTTAGGTTTACAGCTTGTGCGGCAGTCCTTGAGCAAGCGGCAGCGGCCACTCGTGTTCAATCAGTCGTTTTTCTCCCCTTTTGTCAACATTGTTTTCAATTTATGCCTCTCATCTGCTGTCCATTTCGAATGCGCGCCAAAAAAACTCTGAAAACAATTTCTGCTCAACGCACTTTTCAACAGTTTTCTTGTGGTCAATTGCGCTGAAAAAGGCCTACGCACTTCCTTACAAACTCACTTCCTATTTTTGGTTGCTTAACAATAAAGTGCGCTTGTATCATTCATTTGCGTCATATTTTGGTATTTTCTGCGCTTAATTGCCATATCAAAGTGCTTTATCTTTGTCATACACTTATTCGTGTTTGTTGCATTCAAGTATTTTGTATGAGGGTTTAATTACCCAAGTTTGAGGTAAACGTTGCGCAAAGTGGTGTTGTGTGTGTTCTTCCTGGTTGTCAGTGTATAGGCCGTCCGCGCTGCGCACGTAGAGCAACTCTGTTGCGTACACTGAAGGCAGTTCACGACTGGAAGAAGCGCAGAGAAAAACAGGAGGCGAGAGTGCACGAGAAAAGAGGAGTGACGCGCAATACACACCTTGCGCACTCTCCGCGCCCTGCGCGGACGACCTATAACAAGACCGCGTGGCATTGCGAGCACGAACCGATTCACGGTGCATCGTCTAAGAGGACAGGACCGCAGAGGTACGATTTAAATCCTCGCCATAGCATAGCGCCGGATTGTAATCACTGCATATCTGATTTTTTTCTCTTTTCTGATCTGAACTTCGGATTTTGCGCAATAACTCAAAAGAAAACATTTTCATCTTTTTATCTCGACCAAAAAAAGTTATCAAAGGGATTTCACGCTTTGCGAATTTTCGATTATGTCCGGACCAGAAGCTTTGAAATCACAAAAAGCGCTCCTCACCAGATACTGCAATAATCTGGGCAAAGTCATTTCTAAAGCGCAAAGCATTGCCGATCCAGAACACGCGGCATTTCTTGATTTAGATACGCTACAGTATGCGCAACGCATAGTTTTCGAACTGAAAGCCAGTTGCAAGATCGTCATAGACAATTTGTCCAATTTCATACAAATGGTAGATACTGTAGCCGAAACATTATCAGAAGATCAAGAAAAAACGAGTCAAGAGTATATTGGAGTAGCGCGTGGACTGATCGATCAGGCACAGTGTTTAGTACCCTAATTTCACGCGTACAAGACGCGGGGTGGTCCTAGCTTTCATCGAGCTGCTCAGCCGCCCCAACGTGTTTTAAGAAGCGATCCGTATGCCGCACGATTCGTCAGGCAAAACGCAGCACGGTATGGGGTTCCTTTGGTTGCGAATCCTTTGCCGTGTTCGGGCTGGTCGATGAAAGCTAGGACCACCCCGCGCCTTGTACGCGTGAAATTAGGGTAATTCAGTTGGAAGCGCTAGCTGTCAGTACACAAAGCAGCGACTTACATAGCGCACCGCCGGAAAACACATATGGAGTAGGGGAACAAGCAAATATGGAAAGACCAAAATTGCCTGCAATTCCCGTATCCATTTTTTCCGAAAAACCGTGGGAACAGTAACTTTTGGACTCTTTTTGAAACTAACGTACATCATCAGACGTTATCTAACTTACAAAAATTCAATTATCTTCTGAATGCGTTACGAGGAGAGGCTCTAGAATCTATCAAGCGCTATTCCATAGCTGAATAATTATAAACTCGCGGTAGAATTGCTAAAGAAAAAATACGGTAATGATTCACAGCTCATATCAAGCCTACATTCTAGACTCGAAAGTACTAAGGCACAAAACCAATCAATCTCGGCGCAACGACATCTTCTTGAGCAAATTATTCCTATAGTAACACAGCTGCAAGCAAAAAGCGTAAACTTGGATGGTTCGTTTATGGCGCACAAAATTCTCGCTAAATTTGCAATACGAATCCAGCGCAAAGTACTAGAAAAAAGAGTTTATGAAAGAGCGAAGGAGGGTGACTGGAAAATGAAAGAAATAATCGAAGAACTTGAGGAAACTATTTCTGTGGAAAAACACATCGACGAAATGTTACAGGTTAACGAAACACACACACGAAACACGCGCCAAAATTTCAATCGCGCAAGCAAAACGCCGCTCCCATGTATGTTTTGCGCATCAACCGAGCACGCAGCTTTGAACTGCACAAAGTACGCAACATTATCGGAGCGGCGATCGGTTTTTCAACAAAACAACAGATGTCTCAACTGCGGCAGAGAAGGGCACTATGCCAACGTCTGTATGAAAGAGGGATGCAGGTCATGCGAGGGTAAAAAGCATTACTATACCCTATGTCCGCAGAGACAGAAAAGAAACGGTAATCCCTTGCTTCCAAATCCTACAAATTTCAATAGTAATCACAGAAACCAAACAAAAGAAAAAGGCAAAAAGCCAGAGAACAAAGTACGGGCACAAGTGGTGCAAACGAATACTGAAAGTAACCAGGCTGACCTCTCGAGGGAGGAAAGCAGCGAAACACTGGTTTTTCACTGTGAAGAGCACAGAAAACAGATTTTAAACGCTCAGTTTTTATTGTTGACAGGAAAAGCCCGAGTAAAAGGCGCCGAATTGGGGAAATGGAAGCAGGTGGAAGTCCTTCTGGACACGGGAGCGAATCAGTCTTTCATAAATGAAAGGCTTGCAAAGGAATTGGGACTGCAGTGCAAAGAAACAAAAACATTTACAATGTATCCGTTTGGCGCTGAAACACCAACAACCACGACATGTGGAGTAACATCACTAGACCTGTGGGACCAAAAGGGGGAGAGACACAATATTCGACTATACGTACAGTCTGCCCCAATCCCAACCAGGCCAAAATTGGCATGGCGGGAACCCGTGCCGCGAAGGTATTGCGTCACATCTACGGCTAACCAGTCTGCTCCCTCCTCAATCGCTTCGCTCTCTACGACAGCGCGCGTATGCAGGCAGACCCTAAGCGTTGCGAGCGCGCAAATTCAGCCTGCGGTTTGGCCTGATCTCGATTGGGGCAGACTGTAACACCAGCGCTAATGAGTCTAGGGAAAGCAGGGGTCCTTTCTCCAAAGGATGCCGAGTTTATCGCGAAACACAAGATAACTTTGTCAAAAGAATATTTCAGAGAAGATTCTGTACCTCAGATTCTACTCGGCTGTGACCAACTGTGGGAACTTTTAGATAGTACCAATCACCAATACACCCTACCTTTGGGGTTGAAACTCATTCCTTCTAGGCGGCTACTTGCTCACAGGGAAGCAAGATAAAATATTAGGTTGGCTCGAAAGTTCTGGGACATTTTCGGACTAAATTTGCTTCTTCTCGAAAACCAATGCATGTACGTCCTCGAAAATTTGCGGTTGTACTCTCACTCGCCTGTAGCTGACATCTAAGCAATTGGGAGGAGCCTAGGACCAAAGGGGGCGGGATTTGCCACTTTTTTATCACCTCGATTTTCTTGTTGTTCACGCTCAAATTCCGCACAAACTGTGATTGTAAGTATATAAGTATGTTTGTACTATAAATTGGAGCATGCGGAGATTTCAAAACGTTTATAGAAGCTGGAGATCTGGGTTAGGTCAAAATCCTATGTTTTGGAAATGCAATGTCCCAGAACTTTCGAGCCACTAATATATAAAGAGACGCAAAGTGCGCATAAAGCATTTCCTACTGTAAACGCGGTAAATGTCTTTATGAATTGGGAGGAGGAACACAAGGTGGGACAAGTATTGGGCAATTGATTCAGCTGGGATCTGCGAATACACAGGAACAAAATGCGTAGAAAAAGAAGCGGTCAATAAGAGGGTTGCAAGTTTTTTCGAGCAAACCATTGAGAGACGTAGTGATGGCTACTACGTGCGCCTACCATATAAAGATAATCACCCGCCGCTTCCCTCCAACAAGGCCATAGCATTGAGGAGACTGGAAAGCTCTCTGGACATGCTGCAATCAAGACCAAAACTGTTAGAGAACTACGATCAAACGTTCAGGGAGCAAGCGGAAAAGGTATCGAAGAAATCCCAAATGACCAACCACCTGAGGGAAAAATTTTACACTACAATCCGCACCAAGCTGTCATTATTCCTCGAAAAGAGATAACAAAAATGCTCATCGTCTTTGATGCATCATCTCACTATAGACAATGCTCCTCGTTGAATGATATTCTTCATCAGGGCCCTTTGATTTTACCCGAGATATATGAGATGCTGCTGAGATTCCGCGCGAAAGAATACGCTCTCACCGCTGACGTAAAAAAGGTTTTTCTACAAGTGCGCCTTAATGAATGCGACAGAGATGCAACGCGATTTACTGGGTTCGGGATCCTACCGCCCCGGTGGATGACGACAACATAATCACTTACCGCTTTACGCGCGTACCTTTTGGTTTGAATGTCTCACCGTTTCTATTGGCAGCAACGGTGAATTATCATTTAAAGAACATGAGCGCGCACAAATTGCTAGCAGAGGAAATAGAGGAAAACATGTATGTTGACAATGTGATACTGGGAGCAGATCCAACCGAAGAAATGGAAAAGAAAGCGGAAGAAGCGCGAGATATATTGAAATTGGCATGAACCTGCTCGAATTCCTCTCAAATACGCATGCAGTGCGCGACAGAATACCCATTGAAGCTTGCGCAAGATCATCAGAACAAAAAGTTCTAGGGGTAACCTGGAAAGCAGAAAATGACGAATTGGTCGTACAGTGTGTTATGTCTTCTACATCGCCAATCACAAAACGGGCGGTAGCAAGGCAGATCGCGTCTGTTTATGACCCGGTTGGCTAACCCCCCTAATAACGCGCGCAAAACATTTCCAACAAGAACTTTGGAAACAACGATATAGTTGGGATGAATTACTATCGGAAGAACTTTTCCAAGAATGGAATACGATCGTTAACGACGCGGACGGGTTCCAGCGTCATTTCCCCAGAAGGATACTGCCAGAACTGAAACATACCAAGCTTGCCATTTTCGCTGATGCGAGCGAGATCGCTATGGCAGCCTGCGCGTATTTATTCAAGACAGGGAATGCAACACTAATCATGACCAAGTGTAAACATCCCTCAATAAGATCAACAGCGACAATACCTAAAATGGAAATGAATGGGCTAACCATAGCTGCACGACTCGCGCTTTCTATCTACAAAGCGCTGCAGAAAAGTGCAAAAATCAATCAAATTTCGCAAACGAAACTCAGTGTTTCAAAATAACGACAACACCTGAAGCCAAAATCCAAAACCAGCAAAATGATCTACTAGACTTGAACAGATTTAGCTCACTGGAAAAAGCGAAACGAATTGCTGCGCATGTTCTAGTGTTTATTTACAAATTAATGCGCACACTTTCATTTTCGCAAAAGAAAAAAATCATGGAAAACATCTCAGAGCTAAACTCAGTCCTCCTGGACTTGCCTTTGAATGGTACCACGATCAAAGCAGCGCGATTAGCCTTGATCAGAAATCATCAGAAACAAATCTTGTCTGAATCTTTGCGCAAGTTCCTGGAAAACTCACTGAGACTCTTTAAAGATGACCAAAAAATCTGGCGATCTAAGGGAGGGTTAGACAACTTCCCCATAAACGAAAGCGCAAAAAATCCAATCTATATAGGGCCGAATACGCCATTAGCAAAGCTTATAATCCACGAAGCGCATGGCAATTACCATAGAGGAATCGACCACACAATAGCTACAGTGCGCACGCGTTACTGGATCCCCAAGCTACGGCAACAAGTAAGGAAAGAAGTTTCTCGGTGAGCGAATTGTAAAAGATTCAACGGTCGGCCATACGCATATCCTTACACGACTGACCTCCCAGAAAGAAGAGTGCAAATAAGTCGTCCATCAACACGTAGGATTAGACTTTTTCGACCTACCAATTTCCGAAGAAAATAACGAGCAGAGAAAAACCTACGGTTCATTTTTACATGCACGGTAACGCGCCTAGTACATCTGGAATTAGTGCAAAGCATGGCTATAGTAGACTTCTTAAATGCGCTGAGAAGATTCATCGCAAGAAGGGGAATACCAACATCCTCACTTGTGATAACGCGCCCACTTTCCTTTTATGCGAAGTAATCCTTAGCGCCGAAAAAGGGATATCAGACTTGAATGAAGAACTAGCGCGAACTTTCGCAAACCAGGAAATTCACTGGTACCATATCACGCCGTATGCCCCCTGGCAAGGGGGGTTCTATGAGCGCTTAATAAAGTTAGTCTAACAGGCCTTGTCCAAAGCACTGCGCTGCATGCCAATGCCAACCGTACATCAACTCCCCGCGCCCCCTCGTCACCGCATTCAACATTGCGCTTTCATTTCAGCAGCGCTAGACAAAATATGAACTGCACCATAAAATGCGGCACAAAATCGCAAACATTTACGACTTCAGGCATTCTGAAATACGTAGGACCGCTACATCACGTTGCGCTAAGTAAACTGAAAGGAAATAGCGCAGTCTATAATGAAATAGCATGGCCTGATTTCGCTCATATCGCAGAACTTTTATTTAGTTGGTACAAAACCGCCCTTATAGCGCTCATAGCAGTCGCGGGCGCTCTTCTGGCACGTATCTTTGTCTGCAGGCATTGGGGTGGCGAATGCTCGGTTCCGTGCTGAAAATGGTTT
Source organism: Cylicocyclus nassatus (assembly GCA_958299035.1). Taxonomy (NCBI): domain Eukaryota; kingdom Metazoa; phylum Nematoda; class Chromadorea; order Rhabditida; family Strongylidae; genus Cylicocyclus; species Cylicocyclus nassatus. Next base: position 88,782,066 of record CATQJL010000112.1, read on the forward strand.
TTGCGCTCACATTGCTTCCAGTACGATTAGGATGCTACGCTCTGCGCACGATTGGTAAACAAAAGGCCAAAACGGGAAGAAAAACGGAACATCACATCAAAAATTTCTAACAGATAAAAGCGCCACAATTATATCTAGCAACTGTACATATCATTGAACTTTAAGAAAACAAAGGCAAAAAAATTTAAAAAAATAATAAAACCAAAAAAACGTTAAAAAATATATTTTTCAGACCAAATGAAGAAACTCGAACAAATACAAAGTGAAGTTCGCACGATACATTGCGCTCTCCAGCACCAACAAGAAACCATGGACTACCTTTCAAAGATCCTCGAAGCAGTGCGCGAAGAAATTGAAGAAGAAGAAAGAGTTGCGCAGAACGAGGCGCGCAAGCTACGAAAAGCAATAAACAGCTTGACAACCGCGATCGAAGCAGCGCTAAAGAATCTAAGCTTGGATGTACAGTCAAAAGTCGAACACCTCAGCGAAGAGGGGAAGGCGCAGCCGCTGCAGCTGTCAAGGAGGAAACTCAGCCAGAAGACATCGGAGTCGAATCGATGGAAAAAGGAGATGATGACGCGCACATGGGTCAGCGCGAAGCCGAAACCATTCGGAACAACCAGGAATATGTCGACGAACTTGTGATAGAGATGGAGGAGGCAGCGCCGTTTGAAGAACCGCAAGTAGAGGAAGTCCAAATGGAAGAACCGAAAATGGGAGAAAATGAAGCGCACGCCGACGAACCTCCAAGGAATGAGGAAGCGATGGAAAGACCTCAAGAAGCCCGCTTGCGCAATGAGGATTTGTTGTCAGCGCTACAAGTGGAGAAGAAGCAAACCCTACAGGCGATACACGACTTGAACCTGTTGATCGACGCCCTGGAAAAGGAAAAAACTTGCGGGCCGCGTAAATACCACAAAGGCGAGATTCGTAAGGACACGGAAAAGAACATGTCATGCGCATTCTGTAGCGCTGTCGGATATCATTATTCCGACTCTTGCCCGGGAAGGGAAAGACGAGAAGTTCTCGAAGCGAGCAACAGATGCGAAACCTGTCTCGAATACTGCGCTGGGGGAAGTCTTTGTCGAAAATTTTACACCAAGTGTTTCCATTGTCGCGAGACAGGGCATCATTCCGCCCTATGCGAACTACCCGACAGAAATCAGGAGATTTTCGATCAAATTGAAGAAGCAGAGCTATCGAAGCAAGAAAACTTCCAGCGCCTTAAGCAAATCGACATGGAAATTCAGGAACTCCGCCAGGACCCATCTCACTAGCCCCGGGGGAGTATCGCCGCGATCGGATACGGTGTCGTCATCGCCGTAATCGGATACGGTATTATCGCTATGTTTTGAGGCTTTAAACTTTTTATTGTAAAGTTTTTGTTAGGTTTACAGCTTGTGTGGCAGTCCTTGAGCTGCAAGCGGCAGCGGCCACTCGTGTTCAATCAGTCGTTTTTCTCCCCTTTTGTCAACATTGTTTTCAATTTATGCCTCTCATCTGCTGTCCATTTCGAATGCGCGCCAAAAGGAACTCTGAAGACAATTTCTGCTCAATGCACTTTTCAACAGTTTTATTGTGGTCAATTGCGCTGAAAAAGGCCTACGCACTTCCTTACAAACTCACTTCCTATTTTTGGTTGCTTAACAATAAAGTGCGCTTGTATCATTCATTTGCGTCATATTTTGGTATTTTCTGCGCTTAATTGCCATATCAAAGTGCTTTATCTTTGTCATACACTTATTCGTGTTTGTTGCATTCAAGTATTTTGTATGAGGGTTTAATCACCTAAGTTTGAGGTAAACGTTGCGCAAAGTGGTGTTGTGTGTGTTCTTCCTGGTTGTCAGTGTAACAATACCGCGTGGCATTGCGAGCACAAACCGATTCAAGAATGTCAAAAGTATGTTTCAGTGAAATTTTTTGAACTTTAGAATTTCTTAGGCCTAATCGCTAAAAAAAATTTTGATTCGAGTAAAGTCCCAAGTTTTTTTCTGCCAGGTGGACCAAATTTGCTTCGCTCTTTTCTCTTTTGAAGGTAGGATGTTCTAGGAGTAGGAAATATCAAAAGTGTTTTTCGGCAAAGTATCTTAAAATTTAGAACTCTTAGAAATAGTCCTCTGTTGCATAGATTCTCTGAACGTTTCAGCGAGACCAAGTTCGCCCTGCTGTTTCACCTTTTGGAGTCAAAAGTAGGATGTTCTTAGGATAATAAATCTCTAAAGTATTTTTCAGTGAATCGAAATTTATCTGCGAAGTTTTTAAAAAAAGTGTCCTGCCGCCTAAATTCCCTAGTCTTTCTGCCGGCAAAAAACAAGTTCGCCCTGCTCTTTTCCCTTTGGAGGCACAAGTAGGTGTTTTCAGAGTAAAGAATGTCAAAATATCTTTCCCTGAAGTTTTTTTTTGAAACTCACTGTGAAGTGTAGGAGTTCTTAGAAAAAGTGTCCTGTCGCATACGGTCACTGATCTACTCTGCCCGCAGTTTGCTTGCTTTTTTCTCTTTTGAAGGCAGAAGTAGGGTGTTCTTAAAAAGAATTCTCAAAATTATTTTTTGGCAAATTCTCTAGCTTAAGAATTGCTTTAAGAAAAAGTGTCCCGTTACGTAAACTCTCTGGTCTTTTCTGCCAGTGAAACCAAATTTGACCTGCATAAATTGAGGAACGCATATGTAAGATAACAAATATATACACTGGATTCACTGATAGTTAGTAACAAGTCCGCGCAGCAAACCTAAAAATAATCTTAAAAAGTAGAAATTCACAAACAGAAAAAAACGCATGAGATACAAATCCTACTATGCAACCTTCCCTGCTCTAGTTGTAGAGTCTCCATTTCATAATCAACATCTAGTTCCAAAATTTAGAAGTCTCATTATATACTTCTATACAGCACAACTAATTTGAGGAGCCCTCATTTTCTGTCGAATCAGCGCATTTGGGGTGTTGTGCGAGAGGAACGTAGCAATTGCCAGCCGCTACTGCCACTCATGGCATTGCGCTATTTTTCTTATGGAGCGTGAGTTTCAGACTCATTGAAAATAAGGAAGATTGAATGCTATAAAATAAAATGCTATCAAATTGAATAAGTTTTGCTTGGAGCCCGATAATATGTGCAATTTGATAATGCTTTCGCAAAAAAAACGTGAACTCGAAGTTTACCTTTGGAACACTTCTTCACTGATAATGTAATTCTGCAACTCATTTTCAACCTTTCTTATGGAGCGTGAGTTTCAGACTCATTGAAAATAAGGAAGATTGAATGCTATAAAATAAAATGCTATCAAATTAAATAAGTTTTGCTTGGAGTCCGATAATATGTGCAATTTGATAATGCTTTCGCAAAAAAAAACCTGAACTCGAAGTTTACCTTTGGAACACTTCTTCACTGATAACGTAATTCTGCAACTCATTTTTAACCTAATGAAGTCAATACAAATCTTCAGTCTGATCAGAAGCTCAAACCAAGGAAATGGTCTATATTTTTGCGTATGGACGGTTAGGGCGAGGGCAAGAGATGCGCTGGTTATTAACACGTTTCGGACCGGTGCTGCATATGGGTGCAGCACGCTGCTTTAAAGGTCTTTTTGACGTTTATAGGAGTTTTTCTTTCAGTTCAAGGTTATGGAGTCAAAGGCCCAAGCCTCTACTTTCCAAATGATACTGCAGAGCTGTGCTGTCGATATTTGCTTAGGAGATATGAGGACAAATTGAACAGCAGTTGCTAAGAAGTGCGGCAACGCGAACGACGCGTGCGACGTCGCAACTTTTCTTTGCTTCGATGAAATAGAAAAACCGTAGTTTCAATACTGATGTGTACCGTCTACAACATATATACTTTGGATAATATTAGAAACTAAGTTCTTGTTCCTATTTTTCGCGGTCCGATTTCGCGGTCCCAAACGTGTTAAAGGCAGCGTCCGGGCAGATACGAAAATGTAGAGCCCTAGTAAGGCTCTTGCCCAATTGGCAATGCACCAATTTGCGGAAGGATAAGCCCAGGTAAGCGAAAAAAATTCCATTTGAAATCTTGCCCGGACGCTGCCTTCAAAACTATGCAGATCTTTCAAGAATGCAGACAAAGTTTCCAGCTTAGTGCCTGAGGTCACCATCTGCCAAGTTTGACGGCTTTTGGTGAAAAGCTGATTAAAATATTGAAGGAATAAGCCCAGGTAAGCGAAAAAAATTCCATTCGAAATTTTGCCCGGCCGCTGCCTTTAACACGAACAGCAATCGTTCCTCTTGTCGCCACCTGCGCATTTACGCTCATTCAGATGCATCTAAGGGAAAAGTTCCTTCTTAACTTTTCTCCATCAATGTGAAGCTCATACGTTTTCCATCTTTTTCGAAAAAATGTTACAAATGCTCTCCAGTTAAGATTTTAACAAATTTTTTGGAACTGAGGGGAAAACAAAAATGATTTCATGGTCTGCTGTGCTCTAGAATCTAGAAAAAAACAGGGTACTGCTTTGCGTAGTGCGCAGAACTTCTCCTCGCTCGAAAACCCTCTTAGGCGTCTGTTTTTCAACAGAAAAATAAAAAAGGGAAATGAACTTTCCAAAATGAGGCCTTACGAACATATAAAGACACAAAACTAACGAAACTACTTAAATATGAAGTTGTACCCCCAGAGCGTCAAGTTTTACTTTCTCTCAAAGAATAGAACTGACTGAACGCTCGGTTTTTGAATGGAAAACCAGATTTTCGAGTATACATTCAAAACAGAATTTTGAATTTCCTTGAAATTTAGTCGGAAAAAAATCGACTTTCCAGTATAAAGCTCTACTCCACAAGTCAGAATTTACCTCCTCTCAAAAATGATTGATTAGTTCATCACTGAAAAAATCAGTTTTTTAGCACTTATATCCTAACGGCAAACTTGTAATACTTTGTTAAAATATGTACAAATATAAAGATGAGTTTTCACAGATAATGCTCTTCTCCGCAGAGCATCAAATTTACTTCCCTTTCACACCAAGTTTGCTCAATCGCTTAGTTGTAATGTGATGAGTAGTTAGTATGCCAGCACGAGGCTAGTAGATTTATTGTTAGTAGTGGCGGCCTAACGTTTCGACGTGTTCGTCTTCTTCAGAGGCCTAAAGTGGTAAGAGATTTAGATATTATGCCCTACCCCACCAAAAACCTCCTCCACCCCCTAGCCAGCCTCGACTTTACCCCCGAATGTCACAAACGAAAATACGCAAGTACGTGGAAGACGAACTAACCTCTTCCGCCGCTGCCGCTCAGATAGATGTTGAATGCGGCCGTCCTCTGCCACTAGTATGGAATACAGTGTATACTATACCATATTGACATTAATCAGTGGCATTCTTCAACTCACACAACTCCATAAAAGGCAAAAGTCATTGGTGATTGACGCGCACTCATTTCGGCTGTTCATGCATGGATTTCTTGCAAAAATCCAGAATGCCTCGAGAGCTTTTCTGCTAGCAGTATCGTATTCGTATGCCAGTATAGTACATCTAACTTCGAAGTCTTTACCACAATGGAATTCAACCCTGTGTTTGCCAAGCGGTGTGGTAAGACTTCCCCGCCTCTTGCTGGCAAGATGTTCTTTCATTCTTACCCAAAGTGGTCTCCCAGTCTTTCCGATATAAGTGGCGCTGCACTCGATACATTCAATCTCATAGATAACACCAGTCTTACCGCAGTCACCAACTTTACCGGATGGACAAACTACACAGTCTTGGATTCTGCAGTAGCTGTCGTATAGTCTGTTACAAACCAGCCGCTTCCTGATGTTGTCACTAGGAATATCGACTAAAATGACATTTTTCAAGTTCGCTCGGTCAATGCATCGTCGCACTGCAGCACTAGTCTCATCAGAAACGAAAGGAAGGCAAAGAGGTATTTTCTGTTGGTGCTGATTGCTATGAGTGGAAAGGATGGTCCACTGCGTCCTTTTTGATACGCGTAACCATTCATTCGGCAATCTCTAGCGCCCTTCTTTGAGATTCCTTCCGCTCTTCTTCTCCTGTGCATACGTTCGTTGCCGTTTTGAGCATGTTGCGAATAACAGCTCTTTCAACAGCGATCGGGTGTGCAGAACGAGCATTGATCAGAACGTTCTTGGAACTCTGTTTACCATACCATTTTACACTCGCAGCGTCGTTGAACAGTTTGATCTGTACGTTTAGATAGGGGAGCCAACCATTTCTCGGTTGCTGCCGCGTACTTTATGTGCTGTGACTGTTGATTAAGTAGTCGGAAACACTCATCCATTTCGAATTGTGTTGATGTTATGATGCAACAGTCATCGATGTAACGACAGTACATAAGAGGCATACGTGACAGCACTGGTTCTTCTATTTTGCTCATAAAGCAGACCGCCAGTACTGGAGCTAGTCTCTGTCCCATTGCAAGGCCTCTCAGCTGAGTATAGTATGTCCCTGACCATCTAAAGATGTTACAAGAGAGACACTCTTTGATCAGGAGCATAACTGATCTTTTACTCAAGCCGAAAGTCTGGATCTTTTTACCAAAGCTGTCCAACATTTCCGAAACTGCCTGCAAAGCATCATCGTTTTGAACATTCGTGTACAAAGACACGACATCAAAAGACTCTGCTACACATTGCGTTTGCAAAGTAGTGTTACGAAGGCGTTCAAGAAATGATTCGTGTTGGTTAAATGAGACGGAACTTTGTCCAGAAGCTGATTAACAATCTTGTTCAAGAACCAGGAAATTCGGTCGGTTGGCCCTCCTACACAACTTATGATCGGTCTTATTTTCAACTGTTCTGCCGTCAAAATGCGCGCGTCATCAGTAGCGGCTAGTTTATGGGTTTTAACAAGACTATAAAAGACCGGGCATTCCGGGGTTTCCAGTTTTAATCTGCTGAGAAAGCTCTCGGGAAAGCCAGCTGCTCTTCCTGGTTCCACCCAAACATGGTTTAGTCGCTTGTATTGTGCTTGAAACTCTTTCTCAGTCACGCGGCGATAAATGCTTGTATCGCTAAGGTGGAGTTCTGTGATTTTCCGGTCCAAGATTCGTGGAAGAATCACAAATTCTCCTCCCTTGTCGCTAACCGAGATTCGTATAGCTTTACTAGAGACTAAATCACGTAATTCCTTGTAACCAAGCCTTTGCGAAGGTGTCAAGTTGATCGGTTGCGGGTACTTAGCTTGACGAGTATAAGCATCTAGCACACCAGCAGATAGAATTTCGAACTTGACATCAGCTTCAGCCGATGGCTGAGGTTCTTTGTAAAACAAACTTGGAAAAGGAATGGGTGGAATCGTTTGTCGTGACTGTGAATTTTGAGCATTCCGTGGATTTCGGTCACTATCACTGAGTCTAGTCCTTATTGCTCAACTGGTCTCGGAGTCTGTGTAAACCACCGACAACTTTCCGACAAACAGACCAGTCAACTTTTTGGACGATAGAAAATGAAGAACCTAGACTAAGAAACCCAAGCGCGTCATCAGAAATACGAGTATCGCCAATCACCGTGACTCTAGCCAATTTAGTTGAACTTTCACTTTGAGTTGAAGACTCGATAGAGCGGTGGATGGAAGGTAAGCTGCTTTCAACGTTACCTGGATTTTTGTGAGTAGCACTCCGAAGTTTGTCGTACTTAGCGCGGAGTCTGGATTTGGCTTTAGATCGAATAGAAGCACAAATCAATCTTGAGCCGTTCTCAATCCTCCTCCAAGTCCGAGCAGGTACGAGACGTCGGCACGCATCTTCTTTACGAGTACATTTCAACAAGGACGAGTACAATGCATGCTGCTTTTCTTTGATAATGACTGTTAGAATCGTGCGATAGATCTTCTTTATCTTCGAGTCATTCTCTTCGAGGTTGCATAGTGCTCCCAGCTTCTTGTTTGAAATGAATTTCGGCACCGTGTCGGACGTCCTGCACCGTTGGAGATACTTGATCGACTGGCGGAGGGATACCACTTTCTGTCGAAGCGACAGTGCTTCTTTGACCAGAGGAAACACTCGTGGCGGTATATCAGTAAGTAACTTCCATGTTTCCTCCTTTCTTAACCTCGGCATAGTTAGTTGTAATGTGGTGAGTAGTTAGTATGCCAGGAGGTTAGTTCGTCTTCCACGTACTTGCGTATTTTCGTTTGTGACATTCGGGGGTAAAGTCGAAGCTGGCTAAGGGGTGGAGGAAGTTTTTGGTGGGGCAGGGCATAATATCTAAATCTCTTACCACTTTAGGCCTCTGAAGAAGACGAACACGTCGAAACGTTAGGCCGCCACTACTAATAATAAATCTACTAACCTCGTGCTGGCATACTAACTACTCACCACATTACAACTAACTATGCCGAGGTTAAGAAAGGAGGAAACATGGAAGTTACTTACTGATATACCGCCACGAGTGTTTCCTCTGGTCAAAGAAGCACTGTCGCTTCGACAGAAAGTGGTATCCCTCCGCCAGTCGATCAAGTATCTCCAACGGTGCAGGACGTCCGACACGGTGCCGAAATTCATTAGTACTCTGCGTTGATACCACTGCTTAACCTCGAAAGAGAATGACTCGAAGATAAAGAAGATCTATCGCACGATTCTAACAGTCATTATCAAAGAAAAGCAGCATGCATTGTACTCGTACCTTGTTGAAATGTACTCGTAAAGAAGATGCGTGCCGACGTCTCGTACCTGCTCGGACTTGGAGGAGGATTGAGAACGGCTCAAGATTGATTTGTGCTTCTATTCGATCTAAAGCCAAATCCAGACTCCGCGCTAAGTACGACAAACTTCGGAGTGCTACTCACAAAAATCCAGGTAACGTTGAAAGCAGCTTACCCTTCCATCCACCGCTCTATCGAGTCTTCAACTCAAAGTGAAAGTTCAACTAAATTGGCTAGAGTCACGGTGATTGGCGATACTCGTATTTCTGATGACGCGCTTGGGTTTCTTAGTCTAGGTTCTTCATTTTCTATCGTCCAAAAAGTTGACTGGTCTGTTTGTCGGAAAGTTGTCGGTGGTTTACACAGACTCCGAGACCAGTTGAGCAATAAGGACTAGACTCAGTGATAGTGACCGAAATCCACGGAATGCTCAAAATTCACAGTCACGACAAACGATTCCACCCATTCCTTTTCCAAGTTTGTTTACAAAGAACCTCAGCCATCGGCTGAAGCTGATGTCAAGTTCGAAATTCTATCTGCTGGTGTGCTAGATGCTTATACTCGTCAAGCTAAGTACCCGCAACCGATCAACTTGACACCTTCGCAAAGGCTTGGTTACAAGGAATTACGTGATTTAGTCTCTAGTAAAGCTATACGAATCTCGG